>BSBM01001022.1:9390000-10125000 GCA_027924585.1 Larix kaempferi
TCGTCTTCATCATCATCATCACCATCATCATCTTCATCATTATCATCTTTCTCTCACCCCCTTTATCATCATCATCATCATCTTCTTCTTCATCACCATCATCATCATCATCGTCATCAAGGATAATTTTAGGAGTGAAATTTATCCCATGGGCTATTTTCCATGTTTTTTTTCCAAAAAAAGATTCGCCAATTTGCAATTTTTGAAGCCCCATTTCACCTAATTTTGATGGGGTAAACTTTTTTCACTCTAAAAATCGCCAAATTATTATATAAACTATATTAAATCCTTAGAAATTGAAATAATTTTAGAAAAATATCGCCAACTATTTTATAATTGACATTTTAAGAATCCGTAAGATTCGCCAAGGTTTATACACTTTTAAATAAGTATGGGTCCTTAAAATTATCCCTGATCGCCGTCATCTCCATCTTCATCATCATCATGTAGTGGTAGGGGAAGGGGGATTAGGATAGAGCGAGAGAGAGAGAGAGAGGTGTAGAAGCAAGGAAGAGAGAGTGAAAGGGGGGGTTAGGAATGGGTAAGAGGCTAGGAGGGGTGTTAGAAAGGGGGAGAGAGAGAGAGGGAGACTGAGAGAGGGGGTTAGTAATGGTTGGGGGGAGAGAGAGAGAGAGAGAGAGGAGAGGGTGCTAGTTGTAGGGAGTGAGAAAGAGAGATGGGAGGTGTGGTTAGAGGTAGGTGGAGGTGTAGGGAAGAGAGAGAGACTGAGAGAGCCTGGGTTAGTAAGAGATAGGGAGAGGAGGGGAGAGAGATAGAGAGTAGGGGGTTTTGGGCTAGGGGGAGTAGCAGAGAGATAGAATTGGCTTTTCAGATCGCAACCAGTGTGAAAGGCTTAGGAAAAAGATCGATTTAAATAATACCATCAACTTAAAACACTAATCATCTATAAATTAGGAAATGCTAGATTTTTCAAGTTCTAAAACCAAAATGGATGAATGAATAATTAATTACATTTAATTCAAAAATAAAAATAAAAATTGAGAAATAAAAAAACCATGAACCTGATAGCATAATTCACATATGGAATCTCCTTTTCTGTGGGACCAGTTCACTCTAGACATTACTTTGAGCATATTGTGGAGAGTGAAACACAAATTGGGATGAAGAATTCAATAATAAACACTCAATAAAGATAAACCTTTCATTCTTATATGTCCCCTAAACCGTAAACCCCTACCTTCGAGGTGACAGAACAGGCACATGGATTCTCCATATTTCCTTTGTTGTCCTCTTCCTGACAAATACGACATTCATCCAGTGTAACATCTCCACTCTCCATTGGTGATTTATGTTTGAAAAAAAAATGATACACATTACTAGGAACTCAAGCTGCTCTTCAAAACTTTAAAAAAAAAAACAATAACTAATATCAAAGAAAAATGCCTAGCTATGCAAATACGAACAAGTACCCCCTTTTCACCTTTTTCTCTTGGAGTTTATGTTAGTTTCTCTCAGTCTGGTCTGCACTTGCCACTTAGTCTGACAAGAATTATGGTCACTGGACAATCTGATGCAAGTAAGAGTTATACTTAAACTGCTTACTTTGGTTTTAGAACCGGTGCGTATTCTGATTCTGGTTTCGAACCATCTGATTCAACTTTATAGGTGGACTAGAGATCGATCAACCTTTTATGGCCTACCCACCTGAAATTTTTAACCGTCGAAACTAACCTGATAGAGTCACAGGAGTATTATTTCTCAAATTCATTTAAGCGGGCTGAGTGGAGTATTTCGGTCTTTTTAGGACTCGGTCCAATTGAATTTTAATGGAGTCAATGAAGCTATCTAATGCATTCAATGATGTTTACTCTATGGAAGTCAAATTAGGCCCGTGACTAAATGAAGCTATCTAATTCTATGGCAGTCAAATTAGACCCATCACTAAATGAAGTTATCTAATGCAATAGTTGTAGGCTAATCTTCATCATCGTCATCTTTCTCTCGCCCCCTTTATCTCCATCGAACACTTGAAAATATAAATTTGTGAAGATAATAATGCACACGTGTTATGTGTATACAGAACGCGAGCGTGTTTTGTATAGACAAAACGCGCTCGCATTTATTATAACATTAGGCGCGAAAACAAAAAAAATGAATTTAACTATAACACGCGCGCGTTATTTGAATTTAAACATAATGCACACGCATTCCTGATCTCCTAATCACCCACTCCTCCCGCGCCCACGTGTCAGCCACAGTCCTATGTGGTTGGTTCGGACTTACCAAACATGTGCTATGGAATTTACTAAACCATAGCTAATTAGACATTTCCACCATTTTTCTCAATAAGCCTGTTTTTCACCGCTCTCTACCACATGACATACATGACCATTATTGACGAAATTTTAGGCATAGATAGAATTTTTTATGCAGACTTCAAATATGTAATTTTTTTAAAAAAATATTGAGATTTTCTATTTATTTCCTAATTTTCTTGTGTCATCACTCCTTAAGTCAAAAAACATATTTTTAGGGTTTATTCCGTAACTTTTTCATTTCACAACCATTTTTTAAAAAAATTGTATGCTACACTAGTAGACATCGACCTCTACATGCTATAAAAAATCCAAGTCGAAATGACTACATTTAGACCTTCAAAGGTTGCACCCACATTTGACGTACCGTTCTCGAGGTTTGATCACTTACATAATTAAAAAAATAAAAAATTAAACATTTAATTTTGGAAAAATAGTGTTGCACTAGTGCTATGGGTTCTATGAATGTATACCAATTTTTGTAGCCTGAAACCGTCATTTAGGCAATGAAAGGCTGCACCGACAAAAACATATACCTTATCATTTGCCAAAAAAATAAAAAGTGACTATTAGAAAAAATGAAATTTGACATAGTTATGTAAATTTTCATTACTTAAAACTTATATATTCGGAAACGTGACTCAATTTCCCACATTTCATATTTTTTACTTTATGCAAGATATCTTGTGTAAGTATCTCAAAAAAACCAAGTAAGTTGATGAATGCCTGATTTTTCAGTTTTTTATTGCATCTAACGCCCCAAAAGTGACCCTCATTAGCTTGCACATTCCCTTAACAAAATTAGGAACACAAATGATGGATCCTCATTTTTATCATTGATATAATTTCTAATCCAATGGCATATTATGAATGCGAAGGTACGACAGTGTTCAAGGTTACGGTTTATAATGGGTACAATCAACACAACAGGAAATGCCACAAAGAGCTCGTATGCTTGGCTCTGGGAAGAAGCCCGACTCTCTTCCATGAACACCTCGATTTGTGGAAGTAGTTTTTCTCGTAATTGGTCTGCTAGTTCATTTTTATCTATTACAACAATGTCGCCTGCAAAACGAGCTTACACTCGGCGTAATGCGAAACCAACCACCCCCCCTACTAGCCCACCGGTGAGGTTTATGAGAGGATTCGTTGGGAAATCCCACCATTACAGAGAGGAAATCCCGACGAAAATTCAAAAGGACATCAAGGGGGCTGAGGATGATGTAGACGTTTCGTGTGGTTTCCTTCCTAACTCTGAAATCAGAGATGAATTTGAATCCTTAATCCCATATCCTAGGAATACAAGGGGTCGCACCACCCTATACCAACACACCTTGGACTATCACTAGCTACAGAAGTCGGTGCTCGGGAATACGTTGTCTGACAGAGGGGAAGCTTAAGCGGAGATTCTATTGCAACAAGACGAGATGGTCCTAATGCTCAAACAAATTCTACAGAATCAAAAGTTGATTGCTCTCTAGCTCGGTATCGAGCTCACTAAGGAAACCGGTCTTCCTGTTGAACTGACGGGTTTGGACTAAGTAGACTAGTTTTAGTTCTATTATGTTACCTTCAGTGATGTTTAGTTCCTGTTTATGTTTAGTTTCTGCTTCTTGAATTACTGATGGAAAACTCGGATAATTTTGACGATGGGTCTATTTTCTCAACTCTGAGAGGGCCCTTAAAACTCTTGGAACCTTGATTTGGGTATGTTTTCTCTACCATGAGAGGACCCTGTTTTGTGTACATGTGGAAAATAGCAATATAAGGATACATCTAACTTACAAAAAAAAATAGACATGGTTTGAAAAAATACTATAGGTTAAGAAGCCATTTAGGATGTATTGAGAGATCTTCTTGTTATCGGTTAGTTGTGATGTTTATTTATTGAACTTAATAAGTCAATCTTTTTATAGTTAAAATTTTGGAAACTTTTGAAAATGGAACTTTGGATTTAAAATCTTTAGGCCATTTTAAGATAATTCAAATTGTTGAAATTTCCAAAAATGAGTCCATGAAGGAGGAACATTGCCTAGGTGGAAACACATTAAGTCACCTAA
Source organism: Larix kaempferi (assembly GCA_027924585.1). Taxonomy (NCBI): domain Eukaryota; kingdom Viridiplantae; phylum Streptophyta; class Pinopsida; order Pinales; family Pinaceae; genus Larix; species Larix kaempferi. The sequence goes on from BSBM01001022.1 coordinate 9,394,337, forward strand.
AAAGTGGAGTTTTCCACTAATTAATTCGGTCAAATTTACTACCCCCTTTAAGGATGACACACTACATCCCACAACCACTCTAGCTAGACCCGATTGACATAAACCATAATTTCATTTATTGTTAAAAGGACATAAGCGTTAGTGTAAGCTAAAGGTTCCAAGTTTTTTTTGAATTTGCTAGAATTGTCAAAAGTGTAGATATACATTGTTGAAATTGCATAATTAGGTGTCCACGGTGTTTGGAGGGTATTGAATCCACTTCTACACTAAACAATGTTAAAAAAATAGCAAAAAAAAATACAAAATGTAATGATTAGCCAACTCCCATTTATTTTTGTAAGTAAATGAGGGTTAGTTTATATTAGAGTATGGGATATCTTCTTTTTACTTGTGCATTTTATTTATTGGAATAAGTTAATAAGTGAAAAAATTCAACCAATTCTAACACAAATTCTTCTCTACACAAATTCAGCAAAAATTACACTCACAAAGGAAACATTAGCTATCAAAACCTATGATAGATCATATATTTGGGTCATACCAATGTTGGTTAATAAATATATAGAGCCCAAATAAAATGAACAACTAAAAAATAGTATAAAAGATCTATATCTTTTTTAACATAAACAGAAAAGCATTGTATTTATAAAAGAAGGTTGTGCATAGCCATTCATTACAACAAAAAACCAAGTCTGACTTCAAAAATATTTTGGGAGAAAGTAACCAAAATATGCACTAGCCTAATTCTGTAGTAGTTTCCAGTTTTCTTCCTAGATTCAGTGATTACATAGGACAGATAAACCCTTAAAAATTGTAGGTTGAGCAAAATGAAAAAAAAAATCAAATATACTGAAAGACAACTAACCCTGCTATTCCTACTTGCCTTGAAGACCTAACATGGGTTGTATAACAGAAGTTTCCTCCAATGAGCGCATGAACTCGGCTAGAGATTCTTAATAGTGACTACATTGGATCATTTTGGCCATTTTCAGAACTTCTTCTTTAATGGTGTCCACCACTCCCATCAATTCAAACAAAGTTCTTTCCAAATTGTCAATGCGTGAGTCATGGCATGACAGCTATTGTAAGATGTAATGCATATCTTCCGTGGCATCATGATGAGCCTTTATCCCAGCGCAGACATCCTCATAGACCTTGCACAAGTGCTATTTAAAATCCTCAACGCTTGCTTTTCGTAAAATCCATACCGTCTGCTAATCCTGTCATTGCTTTAGAGGATGGGTTCTTGATATGAACAGGGTCTTCAGATGGCACTGATGAAATGGCGAGGGCATCCAGATGTTCCCACAACCTTTGTAGCTCCCCAATACTGGAGCCTTCCTCCCTCTAGCACACAGATAAATATACAACACATTGCATCTAGAATTACCTTGGATTCTAGAATAAGCCATCTTCTCCCACGATTATAGTATTAAATGAGACTTCACGGTACCTGTCTTCGATAGGACAGGTGGTAGGCATGTCGATTCCCTTCACTAATAAGGAGATGAGCCCGCTTCCTTTCCATATGAAACTTATACTTTGGATCACCTAATTTTGAATGAATATGTCTGAGAGGATTAGGGTATAGTTTGGATCCTTTGGTATCCATTTTCATATTGAACCATTCCAATGGGTAGCCTCACACCTTTATTTGCTAGCTTATCATCCTCTGAATTATTCACCCTAGGAATATGATGAAAGGAAACTTCGAAGGGGGTGAGGAGAAATTCTTCTATATATTCTTTTACCTCGGGGATCCCCTTTATCATACCATTTCTCATATTTTGGATTACGTGTCGAGAGTCTCCAAAGACCATAAGTTTGATAGACATTAAGTTGATGGAAAGCTCCATGCCATGTAGAAGTGCTAGCCACCCGCACATGCCTCCCCTAGTAGAAAACATCTAGATTAACTCTTATCTTGATTTATATTTATATTTATGTTTTTTTATATTAACTTTTATCTTAATTTATTTTTATTTTTATTTTTTCTTAAACTCAATAAGTTTTAGTTAACATGGATTTAATATTTTTAGAACTATCAAATCCATTTTTTTTTAAAATGGATATTTTAAATATCTAAATATTAAAAGTCTATTATTTTATGCATTTAGGTGTTTTTAAAATTAAGAAAGCCCCTAAAAATATATGTGTATTTCAATAATATAAATTTGGTAATTTTTTATAACTAAACAAAAATTATTTTTACTCATAGTTTTTTTAGCAAGCATTTTTATTCATAGTTAAATCAAATACAATTTTCAAATTCTTATTAAATTATATTAAATTAATAAGCGGAGTAAAGTATAGAAATTTTTTGAACAAATACTATGGAGATATGCACATCTTGTTTTTTTTCAGCGGAAAAATCACCTTCTTGCTATTCCGAAGGAATCAAGGAAAGCTAACAACACACGGGAAATCTCAACAAACTTCCTCACATATCGTGGATGGTAGGTCAAGCAAACTATCAGCTGGTAATCTAAGACAAAAGATGTCTCAAAGGAATTGAACCCTCGTGGATGGAATAAGTAGACCAAAGTATAGAAACAATTTGAACAAATACTATGGATTAAGAGGCCAATTAGGTTGTAATGAGGGATTTTCTTCTTAATTTTTAGTGGTGATGTTTATTTATTGAACTTAATAAGTGGATCAAAGAGAATTTTTTTTGTTAAAAATTTGGAAGATTTTGAAAATGGAAATTTGCCTTTAAAAAGTTTGGGGCATTTTAAGATAATTCAGATAGTTGAAATTTCCAAAAGATGAGTGAGGAGGAACATCGCCTAGGTGGAAAAACATGAAGTCGCATAAAAAAATTGAGTTTGTCCACTAATTAATTTTACTACTTTCATTAAATATGTCACACTACATCCCAAAACCACTTATTAAATTAACGTAATAAGTTGATTAACTTATTAAATTAAGTTAATAAGTAAATCAAAATATAGAAATATTTTGAATAAATATTCTAAATATTCGACATTTTCAACCTTTTAGGAGCATATTTTTCATCTAATTGTGTTTGTATTCCTGTTGGAAATTTAAAAAAAAAATCTTAATCACATATATTAGCTATGGAAATTCCATAATTTGGGTTCCATAGGGGTATTTGAGGGTGTTGAATCTACTTATGAATTCAAAAATACAATTTAAACAAGTAGAAATTTGGATTTTACCAAAAAAAGAATTACCGGATCAAAATTTAGAAAGAAACATTTGAACAAATACTATGGAGATCCTATTATTTATGAGATTCATTTATTAAATTAGGTTAATAAGTGAAATAAAGTATAGAAACCATTTGAACAAATACTATGGAAATATGCACATCTAGTTATTTAGAATATTCATTTATTAAATAAAGTTAATAAGTGGACCAAAGTATAGAAACCATTTGAACAAATACTATGGGTTAAGAGGCCATTTGGGTCGTGTTGTAATAAGAGATTTTCTTGGTACTTGTTACTTGTGATGTTTATTTATTGATCTTAATAAGTGGATCAAAGTCAATAAAAATTAAAAATTTGGAAAATTTTGAAAATGGAACTTTCTCTTTAAAAGTTTTGGACCATTTTAAGATAATCCAAATTGTTGAAATTTCCAAAAGATGAGTTGATGAAGGAGGAACATTTCCTATGTGAAAAAATATTTAATCACCTAAAAAATGGAGTTTGTCCACTAATTAATTCACTCAAATTTACTACCTGATGGCACACTACATCCCACAACCACTTATTAAATTAACTTAATAAGTGGATCAAATTATTAAATTAAGTTAATAAGTGGATCGAAGTATAAAAAACTTTTGAATAAATACTATGGGAGATCTTGTTATATATAAGTTTGATTTATTAAATTAAGTTAATAAGTGGACCAAAGTATAGAAAGAAATCATTTGAACAAATACTATGGAGATGTTGTTATTTATGAGACTTTTTTATTAAATTAAGTTAATAAGTGGAACAAAGTATAAAAATAGTTTGAACAAATACTATGGAGATATGTGCATCTTGTTATTTACCAGGTTTATTTATTAAATTAGGTTAATAAGTGGACCAAAGTATAAAAATATTTTGAACAAATACTATGGTTTAAGAGGCCATTTGGGTTGTAATGAGAGATATTATTGTTACTTGTTAGTTGTGATGTTTATTTATTGAACTTAATAAGTGGATGAAGTCAATCTCCTTATTGTAAAAAATTTGGAAAATTTTGAAAATGGAATTTTGACTTTAACAACTTTGGGTCATTTTAAGATAATCCATATAGTTGAAATTTACAAAATATGAGTGGATGAAGGAGAAACATTGCCTAGGTGGAAAAACATTAAGTCACAAGTGGAGTCTCACTACTAATTAATTCAGTTAAATTTACTACCCCTATTAAGGATGACACACTCCATCCCACAACCACTCTAGCTAGACCCAATTGACATAAGTTTCATAGTTTCATTTATTGTTAAGAGGCCATAAGCATTGGTGTAAGCTAAACATTCAAAGTTTTGGATTGATTTTAGGTGTTTTTGCATTGTTGAAATTGCATACCCAAGTGCCTACTATTTTTGGAGGGTGTTGAATTCACTTCTACAATAAAAAATGTCAAAAAATGGCTTGAAAAATCCAAAAAGTAATGATTAGCCTACTCCCATTTATTTTAGTAAGTAAATGAAGGTTGGTCTATATTGAATCATGAGATATCTTCTTTTTACTTGTGTGCTTTATCTATTGCAATAAGTTAATTTACATTGGCAAATGAATCATTAGATATCAAAACTATGATAGAACATGTGTGTGTGTCATACTAATGTTGGTCAATGAATCTAAAGTTCAAATAAAATAGAAAACTAAAAAATGGTAAAAGAGATCTATATTAACTCTTATCTTTATTTATATGTCATTCTTTTTTATCTTTTGTTAGACTCAATAGGTTTGGATTAACATGGATTTATTATTTTTAGAACTATCAAATCTACTTTTTAACAAAATTTGGATCTTTTAAATGCCTAAATATTAAAAGTTTACTATTTTATGTGTTTAGGTGTTTAGCAAATTGAAAGTTAAGGAAGCCCCTAAAAATATATATGTCCATTTTGTAATCGTTTTAACTGCTCAATAAATTGAAAGATAAAATGTTAGCCGTATTTCAACAATATAAATTGGGTAATTTTTTTTAACTCGAGAAAAAAAAATTACCTTTACTCATAGTTGAACCAAAATACAACCTTAAAGGTGACCATTAATAATCCACAAGTATATCATCTGATTTGAACTTCTTATAAAGCACAACCATCCAAAAACCATCTCAAGAGTGACTAACCCATCAGGAAAGAACTTATGGGGTATTGTAAAATTGTTACAACATGACTAGAATGTTACAATTACACAAAAAATCAGTCTTAAAAGTTATTTAGTAAGATTTTTCTAATACTCAAGACCTACCCAGAATTAAAATTCTAGATTATAACATCATTTTCTAGCAGAAGCAAACCCTCCTCTGAAAAGTTGTTAGCATCCCAATTGAGTTACATGTAGATGTGAACAAACTGTAACTGAGTGAATTCCTGAGTAATATCCTTTATATATGAGTAGCAAGATATTTTGTTTGATTAAGTTATCATTCATACAATCACTAAATTAGAGTCCCCAAATATTTGAAGCATGGAAATTTTAAAAGTAGGAATATAGCCATGAATTCACCATATTTGTTTATGCCCCTTCCCACATTGTCTTTTACATGCAAAAACTTAGAATTTGAAAGATGTAAAACAAAACATAAGCCACAAAGCATATTTATTGCTTGATCTATCCAAAAATCACCAGGGCAAAGATTGATCCACAACTAGTTCTCTTACCGAACAAGGAACTTTTGAAATATAAGAAGACTTGTATAATTGGAAATTCGGAAAAGACTTCATATTGTCTTAAGGTTGGGATTTATATGTACCTATGATTCTCTTTTTCCATCTATAGATTAAATAATCTAGATATTCGTCCATGATTTGGGGGTTATTGGTGGGATAGAGTGGTTTTCATTCTCCCCACTAGGGTCCAAACCCCCAATGAGACATTGGCCATTTGTGATAAGGCTTAAAGGGTAGGCGACCCTTCACATAAATGTTCACCTTGATGGGCTTCAGGATGTCTCGACGCCTGCTAATTAACAATTTATTAGTATATATGACTTGTAGGATGTTGGATATACTCTTTTTTTTATAGTTCCAGCCACTGGATTTGAACCTGGGCATAGTCCAGATGGTCCCGACAAAGTTACCGAATCCCCATAGTAAAAACAAAATAGTCTAGATATTCATGGTTCATATAAGACTCATTCTGGAGAGGTTGAACATGTATGGTGTAGAAGGAGGCCTCATTAATGAGAAGATTAATTGAAATGTCCTCGAGGAAGCTTGCAAATATATTTAAGACCTCGGAAAAGGATGCAATGGACACTTACAATGCCATGTTCTCTTTTGCAGTAAAAAATGGTTGAAGCGCTTGATTCCCAATTTTGTGAGAAGAGTGTAAGAACCAAGAATACCCAATTGGATGAGGAAATTTTCCCCTTAGTCACTAACCTTGTCACTTCTAGAGGTATACATTCAAATTACTAAAGTTGGTTGACATGTATTCGCTTATCTAAAAATCTTCATAGCTTTGATTGTAGAATCTTAAGCAATTTAAAAGGATGATATCTTGGAGATAATGAAACATCAACATTAGGAAACTATGTTAGTCGTACACCAATTAAATAAAAAATACAATACTTTCATCATAAGGGTTTATGTCTCCAAAATTGCCAATGAGGTTAAAAACAAAGAGGGCAGAGATGATGGTTTAGATGGAATGCAAAAGAAGGAGGCAACAGAACACGTCATCATCATGAGATGCATATCTCCATCTAAATAACAATATAAGCCCCCTAGATTCCTTCCCTCCTATGAATAATATAAGATCCCTAGGTTACTTCTCCTATGATGAATAATAATGCGTAAACATTCCTACAAATTGAAAGCTTATTTTAAGAGAAAATATGTTTTGAAATTGAATTCCCCATAGTCATGGGTAAAGGATATTTCTTCAAAGAAATCATTTTTCTCCAAACAAAGATCCATTATTGGGCATAAGGAAATGCTTATTACTTGATTTTTCTCATTTACTCAATTCATTAATAGCTTAGAATCATGTAACACATGAAACTTACTTACATTCTTGTCCTTGAAGCTACTTTCAAAATAATCTAAAAAGTGTAGAACTCTTTTCTTTTGTTTGATCATTAACTGACTCCAAACATCAGAGAAAAATATCTTGAGATCCTTGCCAAACTCCATTGAAAAAGATCGAATGCTTTCAATAATCCTTTATGTTTTGTAAGATTCCATCCTTCACCATATAAAAGCATTATTTGATGTGAGATCCACCCAAAGTATTATTCCTTTATTTGAATAATCATTATATTTATAGCTAACCATACTCCCCATAAAACATGGTAATGTTATATGGTAATGCTTCTAAAAAACCATGATAAATAGACATTTTGCAAAAGGATAATTTACACATTCACTATCATCTTAGACATTTTGCAAAAGGATAATTTACACATTCACTATCATCTTACACATAAGCCTATCCAATTCCGTTTTGTCCATTATCACCAAGTTAGAATCATGTTAGTTCAAATTAGCCAACTTATTCGTTGCAAGGATCATGTAATCTCTTTAACCTTTTTGGAAGCTTCCATCAGTCACCATATGCTTTATGAGGATTAACATATCTATTTGCTAACCAAGTTTTCAAACATTACAACAAAGACGAATTATTATTTTTTAGATTTAAGATTTTCAACACCTCTTTCTAAAGAGCCTTAGTAAATAGACAATTTACAAAAAGAAAAATTTACACATTCATTATTTTACACACAATACACAATCCAACTTTATAGGATTCCTTTCTAGTCAAAATTAGTAAAAATAAATTCTAACTTTTATATAATTTTTTAACTAAATTTACTTTTATATTTTTTATTTAAATATAAAAATAAAAAATATAACAACTTATTCATTAATAATTCATAGAAAGGTAATATAATCTTCTTACCTTTTACTTTTTGTTTTCATGCTTCTATCCTTCACCATATAAAAACCTTATTTATTTAATTTAAGATCCATCCAAAATAGTATTCCTTTATTTGAAGAAAATAGTCATTATATTTTCAGTGAAAATATTCCCCATAAAATATAACATAGTAATGCTCTTTAAAGAAAATGTAATGGACACAACTTGGTAAATAAACAATTTGCAAAAAGATACTTTACATTCACTATCTTATATCTTATACATAATACACCATCTAATTCTATCAAATTTCAAATTCCAATTTGGCCATTCTCCAAAGTTAAAATCTTGCTAATCAAAATTAATAAAAAAAATCAAACTTTTATATAGTTTTATTTAAAAAAAAAAAATTTTACTATTCAATTATAAAAAATATGTAACTTGATAATTAGTAACTTAATAATTAATATTGATTGAAAAAATTTACATTTACATTTTATGTTTATATTTTAAATATAAAATTTAAGAAAATTAAAACATTAAAACCTAAGTTTTTTTTTTAAATCAAAACATTCGAATATTTTTTTAGCAAGGCCACACTAACCTTTATGGAAAATTACCTCAACCCTTAAAAAATTTACTCAGTCCCTAGACAATGCTAACCAAACCCACACCTTAAAGAAATAATGAGCTAACAAGAATCACCAAAACATTTTAATATAAATTAAATTAAAATATATTTTTACATACAGTTTTAATAATTTTAATAATGTTAATTAAATATTAAAATAACTAAATTTATTAAATTCAATTTTAAATTATTTGAATTTACATTTAATTTGTTATACAGCCATCTAATCCCCCAACTCCTGGATTAACATAACAAGTGTGTCAAGGAGTAGGCATAAAACCTTTAAACAAAACATGTTTCTGAAAGATATAAATCCAAAAATACATTTCCATTCATGTTTGATCGAATCTGCCAACATGCAATGGTCGACCCGGCCAACATGGACAGAACCCTAAAACCGTAAAGCCGTAAACACATTGAACAGTTCCACTGATAAATCCCAAATAAACATTTTCATTCATGTTTGATCGAATCTGCTTACAGGGATAGAACCTGGGAGATCACAAATCGATCAGAGCCTAAAGAGAAGATTACATATTGAACAGTTTCACTGACAAAACCCTAAATCCATAGAGACATTTAAATTCATGTTTGATCGATTGCACCTATATAGACAGCAATTCCAGCCATGGATCTTATGGATTTAATGATCCTGAATCAGCTGAACCCAATTTTTTAACAAATTTTCAAAATCTCGATCCTGAATCAGCCAAACATGATTGTTATTCATATAATAAGTTAAAAATATAGAGAATCTAAACATAGGAAACTCAGAACAATCTACTACAACCCAAACACAATAATATCATCAGAGCATTTTTATTGCAAAAGATTATGTAAATGCTCGAAGTGGGAGACACGGTACTGTATACATTTATCGTTCAATTGGCTTTCATATCAGGCCTTGGCTCAAAGGAATAAATCCATGTACTGTTAGACGCACGGCTGTGGTTTTGTATAGGACAGGTAGGAAGCCAACTCCATGACTTTGCAGGTAAACTGTAAACGGCCACTTCCATACTTCCACGGCCTCTGAAGCACACGCAATCCCCTACACCTACAAACTCAAACCATCTATTCAGACGCCAAACCCTCCTCACATCCTCACACATCAATGGAGGCATCCTTGCAATCTCCGACCACGATACGTTGAAGCCGGAGTCCAGCTTTACCTTCACAAGCTCCCAGATAATTACCTCCTTTAAAATCCTCCCGTTGTCTTCCACTACACAGCCTGCCAATAAAATCAGTGATCCGCAGGCAACCAGGTCATAGCACAAATTACCATAGGGGAAGCCTGGGAATGGAGCAAAGAAGGAACTGCCGTTTTGCAGGTTCAAACCAACAATGCCGTGCCTCCCTACAATGTCCTGCTGCCCCAAATAGAAAATGGCTTTACAATAGAAGTAACCATCACTGAAAACCATCCTGAACCCAATTACACGCAAATTCTGAGGAATGTACGTTTCCATGCTCCATGACTTTTCAGACGAATCATAGATTTCAACTTTCTGCAAACCAGGGTTTGTCTCCCCAGCTACGTCAGTAATGTTGCGGACAACAACAACTTTGTAAGTCTGTCGATTACCTTCACACTCCCCTGCCACTATTCCTTTGGCCACAACGAGCCTCGGAGATGATGGCTGGGGAAGTATTACCGACCTTCCTGCCAAAGGATTGAAGACAATTAGGTCTTTGCAAATGCTGAACGCACTTTGTACTGATCCTTTTGGGTAGTACAACATTTCGCCAAACAACAGGCCTGCAGTAGATCCCTGATAATAACCCTCGTGATACATTTTGTTTAGAGATGAAAGTGAGAAGTAAGTCTTCCACATCCCTGTAAAGAAGCAGTATGCCCAACAACGATTTGTAGTGTCCACGTCACACACAACCAACCATGGCTTTTGGAAATCAGCCCACTGAGTAGTTATAAATTGGGTTGATTGAAAGAGACCATTCCATTGTTGGCAAACACTGCGAAACCTACACAAAGATTCCACTGGCAACCACTTCAATATTTCCTCTTTCAAATTATCTGGCAATTCTAAGCACGAGCTGTCCTCGAGCTTATCCATGGCACAAGCAGAAACTAAAAAGAAACAACCGTTTTCAGGGTTTAAATATGTTCTACTTTATAAGAGGCTCAGCCAAGGAGTTGAATCCTTACTACAGAAATAACACACCAAATGATCTAGTTTATAGGAACTTCAATCTTCATTTCTTATGTTTAGGTTTTTTGAACGAATTTATGGAAGACTTCTAGAATGAATTTATGGACCGGTTGTTACATTATGGAGCAAGGATCATGAGAGATCATGTTCTTTGTTTTGTTTATTTAATGAATTCAGTTAATAAGTGGACCAAATTATAGAAACAGTTTTATGGATTAAAAATAATGACTAATTATTATATGTTATTATAAGATATCTAAGTACTTATGATGATTATTTATTGAAATAAGTTAATATGTGGACTAAATTGAATATTTTTACAGTTAAAATTATAGCATAAATTCTTCATAATTTCAAGTTGGATTTTAGGGTGGGTTTTGGTTGGAATCTCAAATTTTTAAAATCATAGTTACAATTCTCAAATTTTGAAATTTTTCCACCATTAAAACACAATCAAATTCAGATTTTGCAACAACAACAAAAAAAGGATTATGGTGAAAACTAGGTGTTGAGCAAATAGTCAAATTTTTATACAACTCCAAAAAAAATTAATAAAATCCAAATTTGGAAGTGTTTAAATTGTGTTTTTGACTCCATAAATAGATTCAGCATGAATACCATGACACATAACCCAAATTATGGAATTTCCATAATTAATATGTTATGTGTGATTCTAAGATTTTTAGACTACACCATTCAAGTTATTGTAAAAAAAATAATAACTCGTTATTATGAGTTCTTATAAAAGATCTTACTTATACTGATTATTTATTAAATTAATTTAATAAGAGGATCTATTGAAGTAAGTTAATATGTGGACCAAACTTAATTCTTTTATACCTGAAATTATGGCATAAATTCTTCATAATTTTAGTTATTGTAAAAAAATAATGATAGGTTATTATAAGAGATCTTTACTAATGATGATTAAGTGGGGAATTAACTTAATAAATGGACTTATTGAAGTAAGTTAATATGTAGATCAAACTAAATTAGTGGACTTATTGAAGTAAGTTAATTTGTAATATGTGGATCAAACTGAATTAGTGAACCTATTGAAGTAAGTTAATATATGGACCAAACTGAATTAATAGAACTATTGAAGTAGGTTAATATGTAGATCAAATTGATCAAACTGAATTAGTGGACTTGTTGATGAATTAGTGGACTTGTTGAAGTAAGTTAATATATGAACCAAACTGAATTAGTGGAACTATTAAAGTAGGTTAATATGTAGATCAAATTGAATTATTTTAGTCAGTTATAGTAAAAAAATAATGACTCATTAAATTATACGAGTTAATATAAGAGATCTTACTTATGATGATTATTTATTTAATAAGTTAATAAAGTACCTATTGAAATGAGATAATATGTGAAAAAACTAAACAAATTTACAACTAAAATTATGGTATAAATTCTTCCTCAAATATATTGGGAATTTTGACTCTCATTGTCCATAGTCCACGTGATAAATGAAAACTTTGAAAATGATTATTTATTGAAATAAGTTAATATGTGGACCAAACTAAATTCTTTTACACCCAAAATTATAGCATAAATTATTTATAATTTCAAATTGGACTTTATTGTTGGTTTTGGTTGGAATAGTTTTGTATTCATATAATTTTTTTTAAATCCTAGTTACATTTTTCAAATTCTAAAATTTTGGGTGTCCCAAGGGTTTTTGATGGTGTTGAATCAGTTTCTATCATCAAAATCAATATTAAAAACACAATCAAATTCTGATTTTGCAAATTTTGGTGAAAAGCAGTGCGAAGCAAATCGTCAAATTTTTATACAGGAAGTGTTTAAATTGTGTTTTTGAATCCATAAATAGATTCAACACTATTGAATACCCCATGGCACCCAAATTATGGAATTTCCAGCTGAAATTAAGGCATAAATTCTTCATAATTTCAGTTATTGTAAAAAAATAATGATAGGTTAACTATCATTATTCTTAATAAGTGGACCTATTGGAGTAAGTTAATATGTGGATCAAACTGAATTAGTAGACCTATTGAAGTAAGTTAATATGTGGATTATGGTACAAATTCTTCATAATTTCAGTTATTGTAAAAAAATAATGAGCGGTTATTATGGGTTAATATAAGAGATCTTGTTAATGTTTTTACTTATAGAAGCATAATATATATAAGGAATGAAAAGGATCACTAAAAGAACAACTATGCATAGAAAATGCACAGAAAAAAATAGAGACAATAGACACAACACTTTACCCTAGGAAAACCCAAACTCGAGAAAAACCCAGCAACCCTTTCTTACACTGAGATTTTAGTACAAAGAAGATAAAAAGTACAAACCGAGTCATTGCTAAACAAATCTGCTCCACAAGTCTTCTCCAACCCAGAAAATGTGAGCTCCTTCACTCATGTGAATTGCTTGATGAGAATGGATGAAATGAGAGGAGTAGCACTCCTATTTATACATTACTTTTTCATAAATTCCCTAACTAGGCCGACTTGTCCTTTTACAATATAAATTACATTTAATTGTTTGATTTACATTTCAGGTCTGCTTGGGATAGTGAGGATGCCTCACATAGCTATAACATCAACACTCCCTCCTAGCTATAGAGGTATCTTCACTGGAACTCGTCAAGCATCATCTGGTCATCATAACTGGACTTGTACATCTGGGAATCATCTGAACGTCATGAATGGACTTCATATATCTTGGAATCATCTGGACTCGTACATCTTCTAATCGTCACGATTGGACTAGCATCATCTGGACTCGTACATCTTCTCATCATAATAAAGGGTCAACATTGTCTACTAAGGATGATATCCCATACAATGATTCAAATATTCTCTATAAAAGAGTCCTCTCCAACCTGGAAAAATTTCCACACAGGAACAACAGTCCTAACTGGACTAAGCTCATGATTAACAAGACTAAACTCCTTGTCGATCTACAAGGACCACCTGTTCAATACTGGACTAAACTCATTATTAGTCTACGAGGACTTCCTGTCCAATCTGGACTGAGTTCATTATCGGTCTACGAGGACTGCCTGTCCTGAATAGAGTTCATTATCGGTCTACAAGGACCACCTATCCTACCAGAACTACGCTCCCTATGGTCTACGAGGACCATCTATCCCAATCTGGACTAAACTCATTATCGGTCTACAAGGACCGCATATCCAAACTGGACTGATTTCATTTCTATCCAGGACTATGATCACTGCCTCCCACTAAGGAAACCATTCTCCAATACTCCAAGTCTTTCAAGGAAGTATGAAAACTTCACTCTGGAAAGAGGCTTAGTGAGAATGTATGCAACCTGTTCATCTATCGGAACATACTGGAGTTGAACTGCTCCTCTCTGTACCATATATCTGATATAGTGGTAGTTGATCTCCACATGCTTCGATTTGTCATGAGATACAGGGTTCACTGAAAGCTTCACACAGCTTTGATTGTCACAGTGAATAACAGTAGGCTCAAGTGTCTTCCCGGACAATCCTACAAAGAGCTTCCAAATCCACACTACTTCTCGTGCCTCCACACTTGCTAAAATATACTATGCTTCTGTAGTGCTCAATACCACTGATCCCTGCTTCCTGTTGCACCAGGAAATCACTGCAGACCCCAAACTGAAGCAACACCCTGAGCTGCTCTTTCTGTCCACAACACTTCATGCCCAATTTGAATCTGTATATCCATACAATATCATGTCACTCCTGGAAGCATATCTCGGTCCATATTTCACAGTTCCATGCAAATATCTTTGCACATGCTTCGCAACAACCCAATGTACCTATCTCGGTTCACACATAAACTGACTGAGAGCACTCACTGCAAAGAAGATATCTTGTCTAGTGTTAACTAGATACATCAATGAGCCGATCAGTTGTTTGTACATGTGGTAGGATCTATCAACTCTGACTTGGAATATGAGTCACTCAAATTCTTAATGTTTATCTCCATAGGTGTATTCATGGAATTGCAGTCCATCATACCAAATCTCTTCAAGATATCAATGGTATATTTTCCCTGGCTCAGGAAAATCTCATCATGTCTCTACCACACCTCCAAACCTAATAAGTAATGCATCGGAGCAAGATCCTTCATCTCGAAATCAGAGGCTAGTATATTCTTGCATCATTCAGTAAGTTTCTCATCTCTTGTGAGAAATAAATCATCAACATACAGTACTAGTATCAATGGTCTTCCATCCTCAACCTTGTAGTAAAGGTTGGATTCTGCCTCACTCTTGGTGAATCCCAGGCTCATCAAGTATCCATCAATCCTGGCATACCATGCTCGTGGTTCCTGCTTGAGGCCATACGGGGCCTTTTTAGTCTGCACACATAGGACTCCTTCCCATGAATCTCGAAACCATCTGGTTGTTCGATGTATACTTCCTCCTCAATTACTCTGTTGAGGAAAGTTGTTTTAACATCCATCTGATGTAGTTTCCATCCCATAGTTGAATCTAGAGCTATGCTTGATTTGATGGTCGTGTATCGTGAAACTGGAGCAAATGTCTTGTCATAATCAACTCCCTCTTTCTGGGAGAATCCTCTAGCCACAAATCTCGCTTTGTGCTTCTCAATTCTCCCATATGTTGCATGTTTAATCTTATAGATCCACTTGGAAGTCACAATTGTCTTCCCTTCAGGTCTCGCCACAACCTCCCATACGTCATTCTTGATGATGGATTGATATTCTTACATCATAGCATCATTCCAAACTTGTTGGTTGGCAGCTTCCTCATAACTGGAGGGCTCATAATCATTAAAGTTTAGTTTTTTTTTATATTAATTAATGAAAGTTTACTAACCAGAATCAAAATTTCCATATTAAAAATACAAATATATATATATATATATATATATATATATATATATATATATATATATATATATATATATATATATGTGTGTGTGTGTGTGTGTGTGTGTGTGTGTGTGGAAATTTTTATTTTTGTAAACATTCTTTGTCATTATGTGTGTTCTTGGTTTAATCATTATGTTTTTTTTTTCAAAATTGTTTATATATGGATAAGTTTGATCTCATTAAGTCTTTGACAAATTCATGATACAACAGTCAGATGGATGTTTGCTAAATTTATGAAATTGAATTTATTTCAATATATGCAAGATTGCAAATTTCATGTTTTTGCATTTTTAAAAATATTTATATATGGACAAGTATGATCTTGTTCTGTCTTTGACATATTCATGATAGCTCCTTAACTCGGATGTATGTTTGCTAAATATATGAGAATGAATTTATAATAGTTTTATTGAATGTCAATATTTGGTTGAGATCAACTTACATGTTACAACAAGAGTTAATATTTATTTCTAGATTATAATGAAAGATGGTCCTAATTGATAATCTGCATAAGCATTTAAGCCATGCCCTTGGTATATGATGTGTTTATCTCTTTTTGGCTTGGCTTTATCGCTACTTGAATTAAATATTAGTTCACCTGAACCATTATATCAATCCTACAGGATAAAAGTACAATAGTTCATAGCAAGTGTTGTTAGTAGATGCTTCATTTGAAATTAGTGAAATGCAAATTCGTGCTCCACATTGTCTCTATTTTCAATTTGTTTATGAATATACACAAAATATAAAAAACAAGGGGATTTTAGTTGGATCTTTTTGTGGGAAGTCTTCTTGTCTCAATGTATATATACTCATTGTTAGCAATCTAGATTTTATTAAAACCAATTCAATCCTATTTCCTCAATTTGACCTCCAGTGTTCAGTGTTCCTTAAAATTAAAACGTCATATAAAAATTTCTTGACGTATAAGATAGGACATCAAATTTCATCCCGGGTAGGAAGTAAAGAAGGGGTTGGTCTATATTAGAGCATGAGAGATCTAATTTTTATTTGTGTATTTTATTTAATGGAAAAAGTTAATACCTACACAAACTTAACCAAATCTCACATAAATTCTTCCATACATCTAGTAGGATTTTTACAAGAATCTATAATTTCACCTTATTAATGGGAAAGTTGAAAATGGCATTTTCTTTAAAGGATTTGACCCATTTTAAGATAGTTAAAATTTCCAAAAGATGAGTAGATGAAGGAAAGCATTGCTTTCATAGATTTTTTTTTAAGACTCAATTAAAATGTCTATTTTGTCTACTAATTAATTTGGCACTAACTACAAAAACCTAAGATTAAAAAGATATTTGTGTCATGACAATGTTGGTCAATGGACATTTGTGTCATGACAATGTTGGTCAATGAACCACAATTTAAAAAATATTAAGCTTAATGAAGCATGTCTGTGTGTGTGTTTATTTTGTAACCATTTAAGGTTTTTAATAAATTTAAAGTTAAAAATATTTGTGCTAAAAATATTTCATCCTTATGCACAATCAATTTGACTTCTAAATTTTGCCTTCATATTTGAACATATGAACTCCTAGGAAGAAACACATGTTCTTAACCGTTAAACCCAATTTAATTTATTCATAATTCTTATATATTTAACAATCTTAAACAATGTTTTGTTTTCATATTGTAATTCAACAAATACAAAGTAACAAGCCAATATGATCCATAAACTATCATGGATATTCCACTAGAATAGTTTGTCACAACAAAAGTTATAACTTAGTGTGTTATATTACCTTATTTCCATTGAATGCTAAATGACTGGAAGTGAAGGAAAGATAACTAGAGAAAATAAATATGTAATCCACACAATAACACAAGATATACCCCAAGAAAACCCATTATGGGGAAAAACCCAGCCAGAAATGAGCACTTTTCCTTGTTGTCTTATATAGTATGCAAATATATAGGAATGGGTACTCTCTATGGAGTTGCCTATGACTTTGCGGCTAGAATGGATACTACAGGACCTTCTACCTCATACGTTCTACTCTAATATACACTCTTGTGTCGTTGCTCGACTATGGAACAATACAATAACATGATAATAATGGAACCCCTTCTTCTCCTAATGGCTTGTAATTTAACATAGCCTAATAGTCATCTAGGGTTGGTTTTAAGGGTTTTGCATGCCCCAAATCCCGATTAGGGTTAGGGTTTTGGACCTTTTAGAACTTTCTTGAAATTCCACTCATGACTAGCTCCACATGTGCAAGAAATTAGATTTGATGTAGAATCCACTCGGTACCATGGTGGTCAACTGGACAGGTCAACTTGCGGGAGGCATAACTTCCACATACAGACTCCGCTTGAGATGATTTTTGGACCGTTGGAAAAGTATTGGAGTGTAGAATCATGTGAAGGTCTATGAAAAATTGATGGGATTTTTTACCCCAAATAACATCATTTAAACCCTCAAACAAACCCCAAAAGGTTCTGGACCCCAAATCTACAAAGTGAGACCTACCCCTAAAATGGGCCCTATAAGGCATTTCATCCAATCTCTCCACCTAGAAAGCATGAAAATAGATGAAAAAAAAGTATATTGATCCATTCCAGATCATAATAAGATATCAATATCTCGAAGTATCAATATTACTTGTTGATAGTTGAATTTATGTGTTATTCTTCAAACATCTTCTATATCCTTCACTCAATTAGGCTTATGTTTCTGCAACATGCGATAAAGGTGCCAAGTGAAAAGGATCTAGTCTAAATTTTTTAGTGTTATTTCATGTTCCTAACCTGCATTATACCACCATCTTTTATTCATGTTACCATGAATAACACCTTCAAACCATGACATGGTCCCTCTATATGGAGTCCTTGACATCGAAGTTGATTATGGGCCTCATTATTAGGACTTGGGTTTCATGGATGGGTTTTGATATTGGGACCATAGTCAACAAAAGGAAATAAGAACCTCTAGCCATAAACATTTCTTATTGGGATCAAGCATCATGAATGAGTCCTCGTACCTCCACATCTAACATTCGTTTGTTAATAATCACCTATAAGGGTGCTATGGTGGCATCACTAAGCTAGTTGTGCATAAAAAATGTGTCTAGAGGTATACCCAATGTCACAATAGGACTATGGCTAAAAAGAAAAATACCTCCACCCTGTGGTCTTTGATCCCTAAGTCGTATTTCATACATCATTAGGTGGCATTTCATAAAGAGGATGGGACTAATAAGACTATTCCCATGCAAGGAAAATAGGTTTTAATTTTAAATATTATCTTATGAAACATCATTCCTAATGATAAAGGTGATAGAAGTTTTGCGTATATATATATATATATAAGAAAGAAAGAAAGAATTGCTTTCTATTTTTTATTGATTTTTATTTGTGCATATATCATATTCCTAAAATACATAGCTTTTTTATTTCATGTAACCTTTTATTTCCTCACCCATATAAGATTCTAAAGAATATTTTATGGTGTGCAAGTACAGAGGGACACACACATACATTGTTGCAGGATTTCGGTGGCGTGGATGTCTTCTAGGGTTTTTCCAGTTCTTTGGTGGGGGTTTTGAGACGGGATCCTATATCTCACACTAGCTTAATATGGATCCACCTGTCATACTTTTTGATTACTCAGATGACGAGGTAATTTTGATTGGTGGTGGAACCTCACTTGCGGGGGTTGATTCAATGCCCAGCCTCAATACTACCATCATTATTCCCCTATGTGGGATTAATAATATCACAATAGCTACCTAGATACATCATCGTATCTGGAATCATTATATTCGCAACCTAGGATATGTTTGATGAGAAGAAATGAAAAGTGTGTGGTGATACCCTCAGAGGAAATGAGTAATATTGAGGATCTTGAGGAACCACGATAGGTTTTGGATACAGATCGGGATAGACCTAGAGTATTTTTGGGTATCATACTGGAGATAGGTGATTTTTCTTATTAGATCCATCATCCTAATATCTCTTCCAAAAAGCAGAGAGTTATAAATTCTCAAGATGGCAGGATTTTGTTGGTTGTTGGAGCTAGTATAAACATGTGGATATAGTTCATCTGGATGGAAGAATGAATGGAAGGATGGAAGGACTTTGGTATAAAAGCTATATGGTCGTCGGGAAAATCTCCACTCCATGGTTGCATGGGTGATGGAGAAGTGTGTTATTGTCATAGGTTATTCATCTATCATTCACTCATTGGATAGAGATTGGTTTGGATATGTATTCATAGGGGAGGTTGACTTGTAGAAGATTCTCCGCAAATGTTTCTTTATGGGATCTCATATGCTCATTTTGAAATATTGACATCCCTTATTTGAACCTAAGGAGGAGTTGCTCCATTGCACTCTGATTTGGGTAAACTTGTCAGGCTAACCCTTGTATTTTTGGTCGGAAGCAGGTTTGGAATCCATTGGGAACACTCTCGACAAGTTCATAGGTTCTAATGATATTACCTTTTTTGGCATAAGCAGATTGTTAGATCCTATTTTAGTGCATACTGATGCCAATCCTGGCTTATTTGAATCCATGGAGTTGATTACTGGAGATAGGTCTTATACTCATACCCTCAACTACTTAAACATGTCATTCAAATGTGCAAGGTGCCATAAGTAAGGCCATGTGGTTGTAGACAATAAGCTAATTTTTCATCGTCGGTTTTGAGAGCAAGATCGATCTTCAAATTCTCAGTGGGTCGAGTCACATTCTAGTTTATGGAAGAAGGAAGACCATCTAGTATACAGAGAATTTAACGAGAGTTTGGGGATGATACACTCAAAGGAGCCACCAACGGAGGTTCCTATAGACTTAATGATTGGGAATTTGTCCATTCCTTTGATTGTGGGTTTGGATACTTGGGGTGGTAGTGAGGAGATGGGTTGTGATACTTTGATTAACAAATAATTCACGGCTTCGCACCTGAATAATTTGGACATGATGGTAGAGGAGGAAAATTGGCATTTTGTTTCTAGTAAGTTATTTGAGACTTGTCATCCTACTAATATTTCTAATGAGGAGCCGAATTTGGTGGATAGTTCCTTGGTTTCCAATAGGGATGAGGTGGAGGGCATTGAGGGGATCTCTAATTATGTTGGTGGGTCAGTGGAGGACATTCCTCATTTGGACAAAGGACCCCACTTTAGGTATTCCATGATCACTCCCTCCTTACTCTCCCAAGGTGTGGATCCTTATCATCTCCTCTCACGGGCCCTTTATTCTTTCCCAATGAAAAATAGAGGGTTGGGTTTGGACCCATGTCTTGAAAAAATTGGGTTTGAGCGAAGGATACAAGTCGACAATTATGCATGACCCCAACAAAATATTTCTTAGAATATTGATAGATAGTAGAGAATGTATTTACAATGATAAGATTACATCAAGCACCCCTAGTGAATTATTAGAGAGAAATACCAAGCACCCCTGGTGTAATCACGAAGCAAGAGAGAAGAGAGAATAATAGAAGAACCCAATAGTTGATTCTACACTAAGACCAATTCACAGTTTTTGGTCACAAGCACACTTCCTTCAAGATAGATTCACTCTTCACCTTGATCTCATCAAAGCATGCATTACAAGTGTATCATATACCTCATTCTTGGCTTAATTTATAGCCTTCTGACTTCAAGATGAACTTGCCCACCAACTGCATGTTATATCACTTAGTTAGGTTACTAAATCAAGTGTCGTCTTTTAGTTTTAACTCAAGTTTCGTCATGCAAAAACTTAGTTAATTAGATCTTCTACTTCAGGATGAACTCGCCCTTCAATTGGATGATAGGCCACTCAAGTGTTGTCTTTTACTTTATCTCCATTTTCGTCATGCAAATACTTAGTTAACTCAAGTGTCGTCATGCAAACACTTAGTTAACTAAATATTCTTTGTTATCACTTAGTTAACTCTTTTAACTCAAGTCTTTCTTGTTAACGTCACTGAAGTAAACAATTCAATTTCTCTCTTAATTAACTAAATTATTTCTTGATCACCAAAGTGGACAATTTGATTTCTCTCTTATCTTAACATATCTTATCTTAATCTCTTGTCTTATCTGCAAGATCTACTTGTGCCATCTTTACTTTATTTATCATATCAAATATACTAAGGATTTTTTTGAGTGATGTGATCATATTGTTCTACTATCGTTCCAAGTGGTCATATGCTAAAGTAATTCACTCTATAGGTGGCCAGTCTCTAGAGGAGACTTAATAGCTCAGCCATGGTTAGTAGTACATCACACACCATTCATGCTTCGACATGCAAAGCATTACCTCAGCACATGAGGCGCCACCTCAACACATGAGGCACCACCTCAACACATGAGGATCTGTCTTAACACACAAGACCTTATCCTTGACAAGAAAG
Source organism: Larix kaempferi (assembly GCA_027924585.1). Classification (NCBI taxonomy): domain Eukaryota; kingdom Viridiplantae; phylum Streptophyta; class Pinopsida; order Pinales; family Pinaceae; genus Larix; species Larix kaempferi. The sequence continues at coordinate 9,416,437 of BSBM01001022.1, forward strand.
ACTGTACAACATGATCACTTTGACATAAAAAGCACTTACCTCAACACATGAGGCTTAACCTTTACACATAATGCTTAGTCATTCTTAATTCCAACTCAAGAATCTACTCCAAGTTTCCTCAATCCAACTTAGGCTCCCTAAGGCACTACCTTGACACATGAGGATTATTCCTGATGCACAAAATTGAATTGGAGAATGACTGGCATGATGATGTAACTTTAACACTCCCTCTCATCGAGGGAGGCATTCTCTTCCATATGAAGATTGTCTCGTAAGTACCTATACTTTGTCAAGGACAGAGGCTTAATCAACATATCTATTATCTGCTCATAAATAGTAATGTACTGAAGTCTTACGACACCTCTCTGGACCATGTCTCTGATGTATTGGTATTTCATCTCAATGTGATTCGATTTTTCATGAAAAGCGTAGTTTGAGAGCTTAATGCAGCTCGGATTGTTAGAGCGAATGACAGTAGTCTCAAGCTTCTCACTGAACAACCTAGCGAGTAGCTTCCAAACCCACACAAATTCTCGGTAGGAAGTACTAGCTGCAATATACTCTTCTTCTATAGTACTCTAGGATACAAATACCTGCTTTTTATTCGAGCAAGGGATCATACATGATCCCAATATAAAGCAAAATATGGATGTACTCTTTCGGTCCACAATAGTACAACCCCAGTCAGAGTCATCATAACCAAGTAGCATCACTCCTCCACTAGAAGCATATCTGAGTCCATAAGCAATAGTACCTCGACGATATCTAAGCACTTGCTTGGAAGCAACCCAATGTCTATCAGTATTGGCTCAGACATGAAGTGACTCAAGATACTAACTTCATAACATATGTCTGGTCTACTATGTATCAAATACATCAAGGAACCAATGAGTTTTCTATACATGGTAGGATACACTAGATCCGATCCAGAATCTGAATCATGTAGTCTATTCAGATTAGAAACCATTGGTGTAGACAAGGATTTACAATCCATCATACCAAACCTATGCAACACATCAATTGTGTACTTTCCTTGTGAAAGAAAGATCTCATCTTTCCTTTGCCAAAATTCCAGACTAATAAATTAGTGCATAAGACCTAATTATTTCATTTCGAACTCAGAAGTGAGCTCCCTCTTGCACCGAGCTATCTATTGTTCCTCTCTAGTAAGAACAAGTAATCAACATAGAGAACCAATATCAATGGTTGGTTCTTCACAACCTTGAAGTACAGTTTTGGGTCAGCTTCGCTTTTGGAGAATCCCAAGCTATGAACATAGCTATCAATCCTTGAATACCAAGCCCTCATGGCCTGCTTAATCCCATACAAGGCTTTCTTAATTTTGCATACATGGGACTCCTTCCCATGAACTAAAAAACCCTCAGGTTGTTGTATGTATACTTATTCCTCAACTTCACTATTGAGAAAGGCATCCTTCACATCCATCTAGAGAAACTTCCACCCTAGAACTCAAGCAAGATAAATTATGGCTCGAATAGTATTGTACCCAGCCATAGGAGTGAATGTCTCATCATAGTCTATTCCTTTCTTTTGTGAAAAACCACGATCCAAAAATATTACTTTATATTTTTTCAATACTGCCATCAACTGCATGTTTGAATTTATAACTTTAACGTGACCAACATTGAGAAATAACAAGTTGGTTCGAGTGAGTGTATCCAAGGACCTAAACAATTTTTTTATTCATGATGATATTCTAGACTCGGTGGACTAAATCGGGACACAAGTGGGTCAACTCGGATTCTCTGACCACTTCATATTCACTTAGACATAGGAGTGGATGAACCTAAGCCTAGTGCACCATTCAAGTACAAATATTGATGAGAGAAGGAGGATGGGTTTATTGATTTGGTTCAAGGAAACTAATCCCATATTCATGAGGTTGGGAGGATAGTTCCTATGTTCAATTTTCTAAGGCCTTGTGCTTCCTTAAAGTGAAATCTTAGCAGTGGAATCGGGGAAGGATTTAAATAGGTATACTTATTTTAGGTAGGTGGAAGAAGAGACAGGTGAAATTACTTCCTCTTTTCCCAATGTGATTTTGGATGGTCACAACAAAGATCGACTTCTGGATATGGAGATAAAAAGGAGAAAATTATCAAAGAGAAAGAAGATGAGTGGAGACTCTCGTGCACTTTGGCTCAAGGCAAGTGAATTTAACACTAAATTATTTCAAAAAAAATCCCACCAAAGGAGGATTCATAATACAATATGGGAGTTGAAAGACAATAAAGGGTTGGCTCGGAGAGGATTTGGAAATATAGAATGTCTAGGGGTACAAATTTGTACATGGAGCTGGAACATTTTGCAATAGATTAATCCCTCATCTTAAACAACAAATTTCTTGAGTTGGTGTATGAGGCCAAAAAATGAAGCTATCTTTAGGACAGTGACGATTGAGGAGTGAAAGCAAGTTATTTCATCCTTTAAGCGAGATAAGAGTCTTGGCCCAGAAAACTACACTACAGACTTCTATGCGTACTTATTTGAGTTTATTGGGGAAGGTATATTAAAGGTGGTGAGGGGGTGTGACTTTTGGGAGTTATGCCTATCAATTTCAATTTGACTTTCATTTCACTCATTCTGAAATTTGATCATCCATGAAACATTTGATGACTTCCTTCCAATCTCTTTAAGTAACAGTATCTATAAGATCATCACGAAGGTTATCTCGGTGAGGTTGAAGCCACTACTATAAAAAATCATCTCATATGAAAATTTTGGATTCCTTAATGGATGGGTCTCACATGAGGCTAATGGTTTGTCCCAAGAGGGTATTCACTATGTCAAATTGAGGAAACTTCATATGGTTGTCATTAAGATAGCCCTGTCTAAGGCATATGATTGTGTGTCCCAGTGTTATTTAAATATGTTTCTACTTCATATTGAATTTACCATGGATCGGGTTCATTGGATAATGGTATGTGTTTCTTCATCTACCTTTAAAGTTCTCGTTAATGGATATGGGTCAAATTTCTTCAATCTTTTGTGGGGACTTCGGCAACTGTTTCCCACTCTCCCTGTATATTTTATTATTAGTGGTGGAAGGATTAAGAATAGATATCCATGATGCCCAACATCAAAACAGTATCAAAGGTATTGATTTTGGCTCTTAGGTAATTCTGTCTCACTTACTGTTTGTCGATGATATTTTATTATTTAGCAATATTTCAATGGAGGAAGGGTTGAAATTTAAATATATTCTATGTCTTTTATGTAAATCCACATACATGAGGATAAATGTGTACAAGTCCACATTGCACCTCAAAGATATGTGTGAAATCAGAAGGTAACATTTTTTAGATTATTTCCTTTTTGGGGTTTCTACACTACATTCAAGAGTTAAGTATATGGGTTATACTATAAAACCAAATAATTATAGTCAGGCGGACTAGAATTGGCTCACTAGAAGTTTCGAACATAGAGTTCTGAATTGGTGCAATCGATGGTTGTCCCGGGGGGATGTCTAGTTTTGGTGAATTTAGTACTGGAAGCCATTCAGGTATATTGGCACATATTCCCCATTGTACACTTGATCAGATACAAAAAATATATTTTAATTTTATATGCAAAGGTGGAACTGAATATCATGGATCTCATTTAGTACATTGGAGGAATATCACACTTCCTAAAGACTAGGGAGTGTGGGTATTAAAACATGTTCACTATTTCAACTAAGCATTGAAAGGTACTTGTCTATTGGAATTTCTTTCAGAAAAGATGGTTGTGGAACCACATTTTGGAGGATAAATATATAAGAAATAGAATCATCCTGGATTGGATTATAAGCAAGCAAAAATCCACCCAACTAGCATCTAATCAGTGGAAGGTACTTACCTTGGCCTTTCTAGTTGTAGGTGATCACTCATCCTAAAACATGGGTTCGAGTACACAAGTTCGAATTGACTCAGATGCTATGATGGGGGGAGGTAGGGATTTATTTCTTCCAACTAACTTAATTTAGGAGATGATAATTAGACATCTATGTCATCTAAGTCAAATTGCAAAGGAGATCCCTCATAGGTCCAAGAGGTAGGATTAATGGCTCTTACCTGAGGATCTGGGGTACGAGGGGGTCTAGATAGAGCATTGGAGGGGCTATATATTTTCTTTAAACAAATATCATATTCAAGTCACAAATGAGGAGGATGATATCCCTCACATGAATTTCAGGGACCTTTTAGATGCAATTGAATTTTTGCACAAATCGTTTTCGATTTGAAAACCCAAAACGTGTGTCCCTTCCTTAGCATTGGCCTTGGAGGATCCTGAGCTTGATAGGTCAATTAACAGTCATGCTAGGTAGAAATAAATGCATGTGTGATATGTAGATAAAAAATGTGTGTGCGATGTGTAGAGCAAAAATGCATGCGTGCTTTGTAGAATATGGTATAAAACCCAAAAACGGGCCCATGACCACCCATTTTTCCCACAATAATGTGTTTGCATGCTCCGACTAATGACAGAAGAAGAAGGTGTGCACCATTAGGGATACTAGAGGTGTCAACTAGTAGTTTGGATTTCACTTGAGGTGACTCTACCAAACTCCTCTATCAATTTGTCTCTAGTTTGATGAATAAACAACCAATTAATCACTTACAACCCCATTTTAGATTTGTTCAAAAATTCTACTTGCAAATAAGGGAGAAATGGGGGGAAATAGGTAGTTATCTACCTCTTAAGAGCCAAATGCTTCACTTCCTATTCATTTAAAAGATCAAGAGTGACTTAAATTTGATTGGTAGAGATGGTAAGAGAAAATTGTTGATGAGGAGTATTGGGATGCCAAGTGAGAAATTAACATTTTTAAACCTTAAAACATTAAGTAGGAGAGTTACAGAAGAATTTCATTGATGAACGAATCTAACCCCCAAGGTGAGATATTTTTTCTTGGAAAGAACAATAGTCATCTTTGAGTAGATGTATAGACAAATCCCTAGCCTTGTAGGTATGTCATCCTTTTAGGCCAATGATATCCCCTTCTTTAGCTAAAATAATATCCTTTTTTGTCTTTTTATTTTCTTGTTCAAGGTAAGTTCACCAACTTCAAGGGAGAGAGGTGAATCACTCACCTAGAAATCTAGATTAACTCTCATACCCAACAATATTCTCTCATGAGGCAAATCATTGGCTTAAGAAGCCAATAATCTTGTAAAGAAAGCAATTTAATCAACATTTGGTACATGTTCTCTTAGAGATAAGACAAAGCACAAAATTGATGTAAAAAGAATGATTTCCATCCCTTTCTACTAAAATCGTCCTTACTTAGACAAAAATCCAACATACATGGCTACTCATTGATCTTATAGCTCACTCGTACCTCCAATTGTCGTCAATAGTGTTTTAAGATCCAAAGGAGTCATGTGTGTTCATACTTTGAAACAAGCCTTGAAACCTAATTTTAAATGCATCAACACCACTACTATTACTATGCCTCACCATTGCAATGAGAATACAAAAACACATTAGAGTATCCTTGATAAACATTAAAAGTCTAATTAATTTGAATGTCCATGAAACCTCTTAGTTTTTGGATTTTTTAAATCTCTAAGAATCTCAAGTAGACCGACATTGATGAACCACCTGTTACTAAGCATATTAGACATCAATAATTTTCTAATGAATGGTTAGACAGATAATTATGCTCTCATTTCATTTTATTTAATAAACTATGAAGCAAAGTCTGCCTTGCTTGTGAGAAAATGTTTAATTGACATTTTCACAAGTTTGTATCTCCAAGTCAAATTTTATTAATTACATTGAGTTTATATTCCCCAAAAACATTGAAATAAACCCTTTGGTCTTAAAATATTCAAATCAAATAATCACAACAAAATTGTGCAAAGTGCCTAAGAGGCTAAATAATTGATTTTGTGCTAATAGTTGTGTTGCCAAAATCAAAGTCTTCTCACACATATTACACCCTTTTTTTATAAATATTGATTCAAACACTTGAATTAGTTGAATTTTGTATGCACAAAACGGCTTTTGATTCATGAAGAAGGCCTCCAATCCCAATGCATATGTGGATAAATATATATTGAAAATGTCAATTTGACGTGAAACTCATCTGCAAAAGTTATTGTGACCAAGGATGCACATGTTATGCTTAACTAGGGTTGGAAATTAAGCTTGTGTGCATGGATTCAACCCTGTCATTGGCTTCATCAATTAATGTGACATTCTTGAAACACTTGATGTTGTGTATTTGATTCCAAAATGCGAGAGTTTGACATAATTGTGTGGATTATATTATTATGGAATTTCATTATTAGAAGCATCTCAATGTCACTACAATATGCTTTAAATCCATTTTCATCGTTACTTTTCACAATTTCCTTATGAATATGGCACTAAGCATTTTTCCTACTTTATTTCAATAGAAACACACATTTGTTTTTGCTAAATTCAGGGACTTAGCCCCACCCCCCACCCAAAAAAAAAAATCCCCTATCCCACTTTTAAAATCTATTGATATCTACCAAGATCAGGATTTGAAATTTGGAGTTAATAGACCATCACTCCTAGGACATGTCACTATAATGAAATTCCTAGTTCTAGATTCCAAAGGTTCCCTTATTGTGAGAATGTAACTCGGGCTAGTGATAGAAAACCCACGCCAATTTAATGCTTAACCACAACTCAAGCAACAAAATGTTGTTCATAGCCATAACAATTAGTGTCCAACCTTAGGGATGACACAAGGGTGTCCTTTTATCACTTATGTGTGCACAAGGAATCCAAAACAAGCTTCACACATTCAATCACCACCTCTAGTTACCCCCCATGGAAACCTCAAGGATCGATCAAACACCTTCATGGGAATTGTACCTTGGTCACAAGTGAAAAACTCATCACTCCTCACCAATGAATCCATCCCCTTTGAATTCATTTTTCCTACTTATTAATAAGTTTCCCAACTCTATGTAAATTCTCACATTTGTCGGTATATAACTACCAGAACTGAATCGGTCTTTCATTATCACCTTTGAAGTATGATACCCATAAACAAGGAAGAAAACACATCAAATTTTATGACATAAGTCAATAGATATATTCTAAAATAAAACCACGTATAAGATAAGCAAGTGAAATATGTTATCTCACCCTTGGTCTAAAATGGAAAAAAATTAATACATGTTTGACATAAATTTAACATGGACAAATTTTATATTGATTCTCTAGTGTAATTGTTCAATTTAAATTTTAAATTTTAAATACTCATGTCATTATTTGTTACATTAGTTTTTCATTTTTAATTTTTAAGAGATATCATTATACCATGTATATGTTTCTAATGATTTATTTTTGAAATTTGTATTTCAATGACAAGCATGGATCCAAATGCAAAGATACTTCTCAGGGATTTCTAGACTTAGAGAGATTGGGTCCACATATTGGAGGGGTGGGGACAAGCTCCACCACTCACTTGCACATACTATAGATGCAATTGTAGAGACCATTACCCAATACAATGGTGCTCTATATGACATTGCATCATATAGAGAAGGAAAATGAAACAATATGCTGATGGATTGGATTGCAATGCCATAAAAAAACTAAAGATCACAAAGGAGCACATTTTTGCATTATTTAGAGATCCCCAAGTGGGTGAAATCCCAAGAACAAATAGAGCCCACATTTCTATCAAGTGGGAACATATCCACCATTCCAATATAATTGGATGGACCAGTGGTACATGGCTTTTGATGTGCCACCCCACAACAACAGGGAACTTCCTTTATATTTCCTTTGAAAGATGTGTGTTGAGTTCATGTTGGGAAAACACGTAAACAATTTTTATATATTGGAGTTCCAGGGAGTTTGTTTGGGGATGCCTCAAAACCATCCCAATGCCACACTTCAATATGCCAATATCCCAATCCATCCACCTCGTAGGCAGATACCCAGGACAGATGTTCCTCTACACATCACTTCATTCCAATGGCGCAAGAGGCATTTCTAAGTCTAGCACTAGCGATTGTCCACCATAGCAATTTTATTGAGCATATGGACCAAGCAATGCCATCTCTCTCTGGTGTGGTACATCCATCACCTCCCAGTGGTGTAGGACCATCTAATTGTGGGGGTAGATCAACATATTATGATACCGCCATTAAGGCTCATGATTGCACAATGTGTGTTCATTCATGTTATGGTCGTGCATTGACAGATGTTACCCTTAATAGGATTTTGAGTCAGGTAAGTATATGGTTAAAAGTAATATTGTTCAAACTATTTTTTCCTTACTATACACCTATATAGATTGCTAATATTTATAATTTTTAAACTTGCATATGCTAGACGCCGTTACATATGGGAAATGCTTTGGCACTAGTTGTTCCCCCCCCGGTGGAGAAACAAATGTTCCAGTATCTATAAGGGGTTTTGATGCTCCATATGTTGTCGTATCTTCAATGGAAATAACGCACACAAAGGTAACTATTTCAACATGTCAATTTGTTAATACATGTTAGTTCATTAATGCTAGATGGTCTCACATTTTGAATTTTTAAACTTGCAACCACTAGATCCTCAACAAGGGAAAAACATTGCTTCTAGTGATCCCTCATAAGTTACCCTTATTGGGTTTTTGAGTGAGTTAAGTATATGGTTAACAACAATCTTGTTCAAACTATGTTTTCCTTACTGTACACATATATAGATTGCTAATACTTTTAATTTTTAAATTTGCAGATGTTAGATGCCTCTGCACAGGGGAAAGGATTTGGAACTAGTGTTTCCCCCTAGTGGAGAGAACATCAATTCTCAGATTTTCCAGAGTTGGCCATGTAATAAGAGAACGTCAATTCTCAGATTACGGGGTCAACCTTGGATTACACCCGGTGAGGGGCCATGCTTCCATGGAACGATGACCACCTTCTACGATGATTTCAAAAGCTATGGTTTCGCTCAGTAGGGGTAATTTGGGTCAAAGAGATTACTAGTCCTTGCAAGAATATTACCCTAGTAGTCAAAGGTACGTATATAGTCAAATGATGTGGTTTGAATGGTTATCTATTTCGTAGCTTTGTTGGCACACTCTTAACATCAAATTGTGCAAACATTTTTTTTCAAGGATGTGCAAACATTTTTTTTCAAGGACCCAATGACAATATACTGCATCAAACTTTGGGTAATATGGCATCATTGTCGATGGCAAATAGATTGCCATATGAATTTTCGATGAATAATAGACGTGCATTTTAACAGTGGAATTTGAAGACCACGATGCCTTTCATCAATTTGAACTGAACACCCCTTGACATACAAAACTCCTATCTCCTACCCCTCTCTCTCTCCCCCAACTCCCTAACACCCTCTCACATACAAAACCCCTAGCTCCCCCCCCTCTCTCTCTCCCCCCAAACCCCTAACACCACAAAACATACAAAGCCCCTAACTCCTAACCTCCTCTCTCTCTCCCCAACCCCCTAAATCCCCCCCCCTTCTCTCTCTTTCTCACCCCCTACTTCTCTCCCTAGCTCGCACTCCCATACTCCTCCCCCTACCACTAACCCCCCCTCTCTCTCTCTCTCTCCAACATGTACTCCTCCACCTACCCCTCTCTCTCTCCCCCAAACCCCTAATACCTCCCTTCTCTCTCTCACCCACTTACCTCTAACCCCCCCCTCCTCCTCTATATATATCTCTATCCCCTTTTCCCCTAACCCTTACTAACCCCACTTTCTCTCTCCCCTACTCCTCCACCTACACTTAACCCCATCACTAACCCCTCTCTCATATTTGTCTCTCTCCCCTCCTCCCCCTAACTCTTACTAACCCCCTCTCTCACTTTCTCTCTTCCAAACTAATTTTTTAGGAACATTACAATGTGGTATAATCTTTAATGAATATTGTAGTGTGATATAATAGTCAAAGAATGTAACAATGAAACATAAGTGAACCAAGATTAATTATTACAGCGTATCATAACCAACCATAATCCATTTAATGACTAGTGATAAACAACCAAATTGAAACGCATTCAAGTCAATTACAATGAACCAAAATTAATTAAAAATCAATCATAATCCATTTATAATCAACTTTCATAGCATATATCATAGTTCTTCCCTAATCATAACATATCATATTTATTGATCTGGTCTGCATCATGTGACCAAATGGTTTGTGATGATATTAAATTGAGACTTTTCGCAAGATATGTAACTTTATTTGATGACCTCCCATAATGATTGGGCTCGTTAATTAGCTCTTGAAAAGCCTATTCCTAGAGAGCTTTGGAATTTTTCCTTCCAACTCTAATCTCCTGTACGCCTCTCGGACGTCACAAGGCCTGATGGGACCTGTAACATTTCTCTGCGCCATCACTGTCCTACTAGTTTCAATCAAATCCCCCACATAAATCTTAGCTATTCCTGACATGAGAATCGCCATTTTCAGGGAAACGGGGCAGCCAGCAACATTCTGCAGCACCTTTCTCATGTTTGCCCTCCTGAGCCGAGAGCGTCGGTAGGACTCGTACCTCTCATCTGCTCGGGTGTAAACTGTGCGATAATGGCGTTCATTCTCTCCTTCTTGCCGCGCTGCTGATCCGAACAACGTTTGCGGAACCGGGCATCCTCGATATCATCATCGTCGTCTTCGTCCTCGTCGTCTTCATCTTTATCTTTAGCATCCTCGGCACCGTCGTCGTCACTATCAAAAAATATAGGCTCATCATCATCGTCGTCATCATCATCATCATCGTTATCGAGTGGCTTCCCTTTTGCTGCCTGGCTTCCCTTTGCTGCCTACAGGAGACGAAACGGGTAAAGCCGGGGGTAACTTAGATCCGTTAAATATGGGCTCTTCGTTGAGCGACTGCTCTTTGCTGCCTGAAGGAGACGGAATTTCAAATGGATCTAAACTCATTTTCACATAATCTGGGAATATCACCTTTAATAAACTCACAGCCGTATCAGTTTATTTTTATAAAGCCAAATTCAAAGACAGGTTGGGCTTCCCAAACGACGTGGCCGTTTGTGTTTTTCTGTTTATTTGTAGAATTCCTAATTTTGACTTGTCGTTTGTTCATCAATTTTGATCGAGATGCAAAACTAGAATTACTTTATTTATTCATTTTTATTATTTAATAATGTAAATATGATAAGGTATAGTTTAAATAGTTTAAGTTTTCAATTTTTTTAAACATATTTTCAGTTTTTTTATTTTTTTTTAATTTCGGTCAAAAATATTTAAAAACAAATAGAATCACGTATATTAGGCTTTTTATGAAATAATAAGAGATATTTCTAAGAGAGAGGGTTTTTTTAGGTTTGAAAAACTAATAATATAAGGGTAAGAAATTAATTTTAAATATATCAAACCTTAAAAAATAAATTATTTGATTTATTTAAAAAAATTAATTCTATATTCCAAATTATGATTTAATATGGGTATGAGGGTATTTTAACCAAAAAAAATATATATTTTTAATTTTAATTTTCTTGATGTATATGTGATGTGTGACAACAAATTCTTTGGATTCTTAGAGTTTTAGGAATTATTTAATACTTTATTATTTTATTAAACTTGCTAAAAATTATTTTAATTTTTCAATGATTTTTTTATTTAATTTTCTTTTATTTAATACACATATTTTTAATGATGATGATTCATATTCATATGAAGAAAAAAAAGCACGTAACCTCAAAGGTATTAAAATATCTCCTAAAGTCTTTATTACACATTTGTTTGTTGTGAGTGATGTTGTCCTTTTCGGCAGGGGATTTTTTTGAGGAATGACAAACTTTTGCATGTATCATTCAGTTGTTTTGAAAAGCTATAAGTATGGAAATAAGTATGAACAAATATGATTTCCTTTCCAATAAGGTTGATGAATCTGTATACTCCCAATCACACAGTTTTTTCTATACAAGTGTTAAACACGGGAAGAAGGGTTAAATACGTGGGTTACTATATCAAGTCAGATGGATATGGTATTAGGGATTGTACCTAGCTTATTCAAAGATTTTAGAAGAAAATAAATGTTTGGTGTTTAAAATTTCTTTTATTGGGAGGTAAGCTTACCCTCCTAAAATCAGTGCTTGCAGGCATGCATGTTTATTGGTTTTTAATGGCTCACATTCCTCATTCCATCCTTAAGGATCAAATCTCAGATGTTCATATTTCTTTGGTCCGAAGACTTAGAGGGAGGTCGCTTCCATTTGGTAAATTGGGAATGATTATCCCTGCCCAAGAAAATGGGAGGGTGGAACATCAACAATGTTTTTTTATTTAATTATGCCTTGTGTATGAGAAGTATGTGGAGGGGCTTATTTGGTGATGGTTCATGGACACATGTTCTGCGTGGTAAGTATATTAGGAATGATATTGTAAGCTAGATATGAGGGCCTCCTAGCAACGACAGGAATGCTTCGCTTTTCTGGCGTAGTTTTATGAAGTCTTTTTCATGGATAAAAACTATTTAGCATGGCAGGTTGTCATGTGCCAAATTTGGAATTGGGTCACAATGGCCTAATCACATTGGCCATATTCATTATAGTTTGTAAAATTGATGTTAAAGGTCAAATAATTGCCAAGGAGGAAAATTACTAGTTTCCTAGGTTTGGGGTGAAAGCTTTGGGATTTGGAATAATGGGGATAATAAATCATGTTTGAACATTAGAGTGGCATAAATATTTAATAAAGGAGTTAAATAAATATATACAAGTGAAAATCAAAGTGGCATTTGATCATGAAGACACATAGAGGAAGTGGGACCCACATATGGCTAAATTTCCCCCACTACACTTGGCATCATTCTCTCACCAATTCAAATTCAAGGTGAAAGGTAACATACTTGGGGGAGTCCCAAAAGGTATTATTCATGGCATGACTCATCCAAGGTCGAAATATAGAGGAAGAGTAACTCCCATGGAAGAGGAAGAGGCAATTTGGAGCTAGTGAGACACTTGGGCTAGATTCCCTAGCTCTATGACAACAATGATGAAGATGCTATGACACCTATGACACAAATCAGACCTAAAGGCTGACATATGACATATATGACATGTCAGGGCTAAAAATAGACTCCAAGAGGGCGCTCAAGGGTGTTAGGGAAACTAAGATGCTTCCACATGTGTTTTGGTGGAAGTGGGAGACTAGGAATTGTTGTACAAGTGGCGTTCTTTGGAATCTCTTCCCAACTTGCGTTGGCATGAGTCTCTTGGAAGGAATTCGACCCATGGAGGACATTAGAACTTTATAAATGTCAATAACAAAGAATGAAACCGGATTTTGATCATTTGTAGAATTTGCAATTGCATTTGTCAAGAGGGAGAGCTAGTGGATGACTAGTTTCTTTCCTTAGACAATTTCGAGGGTGAAAGATTCCCATCCAAGTTGGTAATTGGAAAGTCCATTCAGGCCTTTCATTTGGAGCTCTAATGGAGTCTTTATTTGCAGGTGTAAGCTACAGGGCAGCTCATGGTTTCTTCTATTGCAGCTCACTCCTTCAACCATTTCCAATTTTGATGGCATATTCTTGATCCTTGAGGGACGGCATTTTTGGTGAGCTATTGTACTCTTTGGGGGAGCTTATAATGCACCATTTCTTTTGTAATATGAATTAAATACTCTGTTATTCATCTCCAGAAATTTTTAGGTCGAAATTCCAAGTAGAAATGTATAAATCTCATTTTTAATGGAAGAACAATGCCATTTCCCCACTACCTTGTTGTGAACCAATGTATTGATGATGATTTCGAATGAATAGATGATTCTCTAATGAATTTGTGATTAATGGACTACCATGGATGTACTTTACAAGTTTCATGTACTTTACTTGAGCATTTGAAGTATTTTTACTCAGTTTAATTGCATTGGGAGAAGAAATAGTGCCATTTCCCCAAGGGTCGAATTGGTGATTTTTGCAGTTGAATGGGAGAGTGTTGGAACAGATATAATAATCAATTAATGGTGCACATTAGACCTTAATAACATCCTTAATACATTTCCTATCTATGTTCATAAATTTGAGTGGCTTTGGAGGCATTTGGGAAGCCATTTTCAGTACTTGCCCTAGGAGGATTTGAACCCCAAATTACTAGTAAAATTGCATACTTGGCCCAGAATCTTAAGAGAGTTTTTAGAGGTATTTTGGTGGCCATATATCATCAATGAACATCATATTCAAGTCCTAATATCATTCATACACCTTCCTTGAATATTTGAAGGCATTTGGAGTCAATTCGAGACCTAGAAACCAATACTAGTCAAAGGGAAATTACTAGTAAAGTTCCCTACATTGGCCAGAATTGAAAGAGGATTTGCAGAAGTATTTGAAAGGTCCAAAAGCATCCATGAAATACATATTTATGTTCTAACATCATCCATATACCTTCTCAGAATATTTGGGAGCAATTGGAGCAATTTGGGGACCTAGAGCTCAAAACTAATCAAAGGTCAAACTAGGGAAAAAAGTGAAAAATTGCCATTTTAATAAAATTCCTAACAAGGGACATTACAGTGGTATTAGAGCATGGTCTTGGCACCTGATGTGGTAGAATATTAATGAAGACCAGGAGTCAAAGAAATAAGCCACCACCCTTAGAAACTAAAACTGGATGTACTTTGGTGAAAGGGAAGAAGTAGGAGAAGAAGTGCATTCATTGGTCACCATGAGTAAGGATGAGAAAGGAACCTTAGAGGAGAATGGGGAATTTAGAAAATTACTTAAACCATCCTTCGAATACAAGTGGAGGCAATACTTTCAAGAGTTCAAATTGTTGCTTAGTGAACTTGGAAGCAACTCGAAAAAAATAATGAGCAATGGTTCTCTTTTCAAGGAAAAGGATGAAATCATTTATGTCACAAAAGAGGAACCTAATGTAATTGTGGAACATGAGGTACTTGTTGATATGCAGGTTCTTGAAGATGCTACACTAAAATAAGAAGAAGGACAAGCACTTGTCCTTATTCAGAGGGATTATGAGTTGCCTCCTGGAGAGAATTTCAAATCCTTAGAGGAGGCATATGATCTCACAATAGTTGGACCAGCCAATTATGGAGAAGATGAATTAAATATTTCAGTGGGTAAGAGTTGTAAAGAATTAAAGTTGGTTCATAATTCTTCACCCCGCACTTCTTTTCCAGCCACATCACTTTGGGATGAAAATTGGGTGAAAGGTTTTTTTCTAGTGGTGCCACACGAGGGGTATGAAACTCCTACCTCTCCTTTTGATGATGACATGAATAGAAAACCTCATTATTTAGAATTGCAGCAGCATAATGCTTTACCTTATGATGATACATATCCTCATGGATGTATGGATGAGACTTCTTTGAGTCCTTTGAAGTCTCCTTGTTTTTCCTGCTCATTATTTGGTTCGTATTTTAGTGGAGATTCTTCAGTCACTTCTCGAATGAAAGAATGCATGGCTGAATATTTTGATGCATATCACATTCTTTTGGAGCAGCACTATCAAACATGGGATCCTCACCTATGTCATTGGAGCAGATTTGATTGGTCACTTGAAGATTGTATGCACCTAGCAAATGGTGGTCTACTTACTTGGAGAAGGCATACAAGAAAATGGGATCCTGGAATCCTCTTATCTGATGGTATGGGTTGGAGAGCACTCTTAATGATTGGGGTGCAATACAAGCAATGGGACCCTGGAATAATTTTTATCTCATTGGTTTCAAAGTTTTTGGGGAAACAAGCAGTAGGGGAGATGGATTTCCCACTTAATAAAGTGATTTTTATCAGAGTAGTGCAGCAGCAAGCATGGTGGTTCCTCTCTAAAATCTTCATGGAAACTCAAAGAATCAAGGTTGGGCAATTCAATGGCAACTTCAAAGAATTATACAGGAAGCAGGTTCTTCAACACCCATGTTTGAAATTGCTTGAGGACAAGCAATATTGGGAAGGGAGGATTTGTCATGTCCCAAATTTGGAATTGGGTCACAATGGCCTAATCACATTGGCCATATTCATTATAGTTTGTAAAATTGATGTTAATTGCCAAGGAGGAAAATTACTAGTTTCCTAGGTTTGGGGTGGAAGCTTTGGTATTTGGAATAATGGGGATAATAAATGATGTTTGAACATTAGAGTGGCATAAATATTTAATAAATGAGCTAAATAAATATATACAAGTGAAAATCAAAGTGACATTTTATCATGAAGACACATGGAGGAAGTGGGACCCACATATGGCTAGATTTCCCCACTACACTTGGCATCATTCTCTCACCAATTCAAATTCAAGGTGAATGGTAACATACTTGGAGGATTCCAAAAGGTATTATTCATGGCATGACTCATCCAAGGTCGAAATATAGAGGAAGAGTAACTCCCATGGAAGAGGAAGAGGTAGTTTGGAGCTAGTGAGACACTTGGGCTAGATTCCCTAGCTCTATGACAACAATGATGAAGATGCTATGACACCTATGACACAAATCAGACCTAAAGGCTGACATATGACATATATGACATGCCAGGGCTAAAAATAGACTCCAAGAGAGCTCTCAAGGGTGTTAGGGCAGCTAAGATGCTTCCACATGTGATTTGGTGGAAGTGGGAAACTAGGAATTGTTGTACAAGTGGTGTTCTTTGGAATCTCTTCCCAACTTGAGTTGGCATGAGTCTCTTGGAAGGAATTCGACCCATGGAGGACATTAGAACTTTATAAATGTCAATAACAAAGAATGAAACCGGCTTTTGATCATTTGTATAATTTACAATTGCATTTGTGAAGAGGGAGAGCTAGTGGATGACTAGTTTCTTGCCTTAGACATTTTCGAGGGTGAAAGATTCCCATCCAAGTTGGTAATTGGAAAGGCCATTCAGACCTCTCATTTGTATCTTTAATGGAGTCTTTATTTGCAGGTGTAAGCTA
Source organism: Larix kaempferi (assembly GCA_027924585.1). Taxonomy (NCBI): domain Eukaryota; kingdom Viridiplantae; phylum Streptophyta; class Pinopsida; order Pinales; family Pinaceae; genus Larix; species Larix kaempferi. Next base: position 9,433,308 of record BSBM01001022.1, read on the forward strand.
CAGGGAAGCTCATGGTTTCTTCTATTGCAGCTCACTCCTTCAACCATTTCCAGTTTTGATGGTATATTCTTGATCCTTAAGGGAGGGCATTTTTGGTGAGATATTGTACTATTTGGGGAAGCTTCTAATGCCCCATTTCTTTTTTAATATGAATTAAATACTCTGTTCTTCATCTCCAGAAAGTTTCAGGTCGAAATTCCAAGTAGAAATGTATAAATCTCATTTTTAATGGAAGAACAATACCATTTCCCCACTACCTTGTTGTGAACCAATGTATTGATGATGATTTCAAATGAATGTATGATTATCTGATGCATTTGTGATTAATGGACTGCCATGGATGTATTTTACAATTTTCATGTACTGTACTTGAGCATTTGAAGTATTTTTACTCAATTTAATTGCATTGGGAGAAGAAATAGTGCCATTTCCCCAAGGGTCGAATTGGTGATTTTTGCAGTTGAATGGGAGAGGGTTGGAACAGATATAATAATCAATTAATGGTGCACATGAGACCTTAATAACATCCTTAATACATTCCCTACCTATTTTCATAAATTTGAGTGGCTTTGGAGGCATTTGGGAAGCCATTTTCAGTACTTACCCCAAGGGGATTTGAACCCCAAATTACTAGTAAAATTGCATACTTGGTCCATAATCTTAAGAGAGTTTTCAGAGGTATTTTGGTGGCCATATATCATCCTTAAAAATCATATTCAATTCCTAATATCATTCATACACCTTCTTTGAATATTTGAAAGCATCTGGAGTCAATTCGAGACCTAGAGACCAATATTAGTCAAAGGGAAATTACTAGTAAAGTTCCCTACATTGGCCAGAATTGAAAGAGGATTTGCAGAAGTATTTGAAAGGTCCAAAAGCATCCATGAAATACATATTTATGTTCTAACATCATCCATATACCTTCTCAGAATATTTGGGAGCAATTGGAGCAATTTGGGGACCTAGAGCTCAAAACTAGTCAAAGGTCAAACTAGGGAAAAAAGTGAAAATTGGCATTTTAATAAAATTCCTAACAAGGGACATTACACAAGTGGGCAATGGAAAAAATATTTTAGTTGGAATTGATCCATATATCGGTAATAAGTCTAAATATATTATGTCTCCTTATATTCATGATTACCTTGTAAAATTGGGTTTCAAAACCCTGGATAAAATCAAATGCTCGAGTTGGATTCCTTTTTATCCTTCTTACTAGGTAACAACAAAAGACTTGGGCCTAGGAAGTATATGTGTGGTAGAATGGATTCGATATATCCATTTGTTGAGCTCAACTAGTATTAGACTTAATTGAGATGAAGATAAGCTGGTTTGGAGAAAAAACATGACTTGTGGGCAAGTCACAACAAAGACTACATATGATGCAATTGTTGAACAACATTTTAAAGGTGATAAGAAATGGTGGTACGCAACTATGTGGGAATGGAAATTGCCACCAAAAATAAAATGTTTTCTGTGGCTCGCATTCGAAGAACACATTCTGACATGGGAAATTTTAAAACGAAGAGGTAGACAAGGCCCGAATGTATGTATTATGTGCTTGCAGAATGGTGAATCGTTAAGTCATATATTTGTTCAATGTGCGTTTGCTCGTGCTTTTTGGTCGAAGATCTGTAGTTCCGTAGAAATTGGAGACAACTGGTCTCAAAACAGTTTTGAGGATTCTTATCTTAATTGGGTGAAAATTCATAAAAGGTTCAAAAATTTGTCAGCACTAGTAGCTTGGGAAATATGGAAGAGAAGAAATAGAGCTATTTTTAAAAATAATCCTCCTTCTATTTATTTCACGGTCATCAAAATTTTAAATCTTTACAAGTATTACAAGGTTGGCCATATAATCACAAAAGTTCCCAGATTGATAACACGCATAGATGTATTCCCTTCCAACAGTGCTTCTGGGTTTTTCGATGTAGCCTCTATCAATGGAAAAGGTGGTGCTGGTATGTTTCTGATTGTCGATAAAGAAATCTCTTTCAAGATGATATTATCATGTGGGATTGGATAGATGAAATAAATATGCACTAGATGGCATATTAATAAACATTGCACAGTGCATGTGAAAATGTTTGTGCATGTATATGATATTGCATATTGGTAAAATAGTGAGGTTTTGCATATGCAATGAGCCACTTAAGATAATTATTGTGGTTTCTAATAACTAGTTGTGTTCGCATTGGTTGTAGGACCAAAGACAAGTGAAGCATGGCTAAAGATGTGGATGATGATTGTTGCATATGACCAACAACCTTATGAAGAAAGGTTGGGGCAACAAATCTATGTCCAAGAGGTTGGAAAAAGGACTGTGTATTCTCGGTAAGAGTCCAACTTATCAGGTAACATCAAGCAATGTTAATGACAGCCATGCAGGTAATAGTTATTTGTGCTTAATTGCATGAATATTGAAAGAGGATTTGGTAATATCCCTTCAACTATGTTGATTTGGTTTGTGTGTCACGTACTGAGTGCCTGAATGTGAATGTCATCCTATTGAGTTGGTGAGGTGTGGGTAAGTGAAGGCAAGGATCCTTACACCCTATAGTTGCTTAGAAACCTCAATGCACTCATATGAAATTATATCATGACATTTGTGTATATTGGTTGTGAGTTTAACAACCAAAGCAAATAAGGACTTATAGTCATGTTGTGGTAGTGCATGCCATATGAGACAGTCATGGGTAAGGCCATGATGTGGTTGGAATGGTAATGCTATAGTACTACACAAGTATCCCATGAAATCCATATTAGTGTTAATTTGGGATGAAACCTCTTTGCCAACGACCAAGGAGGGAGTAAACTCCTGATGTGTTGTTCGAGTGGAGAAGGGAGGCACCCATATAGTTAACCAAGTGATTCGGGAAATGGTTGGGTGATGTGTCGAGGGAATAGCCATACTTTCCAAAACATCATGGTAAAATGAATGACATGACATTGTGGTATTCATGAATCCATGCAAGAAAGCATTGAGTGAGTGCACATTAAAATATTTTGTAAATGTTGTGAATGTGCATACATATGTGTGGTTGCACATGTTGAGATGCATTGTGTGAATGCATGATTGTGTTATGTATGTTTCATTGCAATTATATAATAGATGAAATGATGAATTAGAAGTAATTCTGAGATCATTTCATGAGCTGCTATGAATGCAGGAGAAAGATTGCATAAAGGTAGTCATTTTTGAAGGGCTACCAGGATGTTGTGCTGGAAGGACAGGGTTGCATAAAAAAGAATATGGCTGTGAAGTAATGAGTATTTAAAATTTATTTAAATTGCATGGATAGTGTGACTGTGTCTTGCAATTTTATTATGATAATGATGCATATATATATATATATATATATATATATATATATATATATATATATATATATATATATTTCATTGCATTTCAAATGTTAACAGCTGAAAGTGTTTGAATTATTGAGTGTTATAATTCTGAGATCACATCAGTGACTATTGTAGCAATGAAAATACTTTATGTGTAGATACTCACAACATGTTTGGTTGATTGAGAGTTTCATATTTCAGGTATAAGTGTCTTGAGTATGGAAATGAGGATAAGTCCATAGTAAAGAGTAAAGACGGGGACCTACCATGTGCAAATGCCAAATATTGTGAGAAGGATCTCATGGTTGCAAATCTAATTTCTGTAGGAAAACACATTTGTAAAGTTCAAGTTTGAAATTTGGCTAAGAATTACTAATGGTTGTTTGGCTTCTCTAGAATTGTGTCAAGAGGACGTGTTGTATGTGGATATTCATGTTATGGAAGCAAGTGTAAAACCATAATGGACATAATGATACCACTTACAAGAGCCAAGCAATTTGAGGATAGCCTCATGGCTAAGCAAATCAATTTATGTAGTAGACAGAATTGCAAATTCATATTGAATTTAATTATTAATTCCATTGACTGATTATGGAAATCATATTTGAATTTGATTGTCAAAATGTTGTTGACTATTTGGTTGTTTGTGGAGTGTGTCAGGAAGACACCTTGTAGGAAGACCATGTGTGATGGCCTACAGAAGCTAAACTCCATGGGAAGAACCCCATGCTTTGGAAATGAGTTTCGGGTGAAACACCATAGTAAATTTTGATAAAATCCCAACTGCACTGCATGTTGGAAAACCATGTGAGTGAGGCGGTGAAATTATGCCAAGAAGGCATGTGTGGGTTATGGAACGTGAAAATATTGGGGTGGCAAACCGAAGGACTGTTGACTCAGAGAAGGGAGCCCCCATTCTTCGCAAATGAAGAAAAGATACATCTATAAAACAGATGAGTATTTTGTAACCCTGACTAAAAATATACATGGCTGGTTATTAGATTTAATATGCAGAGCATGTTTTATTATTTCATTATTATTCTAGACTGCTTGAGTGTGACTAAGGCCTACATGGCTCACATCGGAAAGGGATGCATACCTTTCGGGTGCTAGGTTACGTTAGGGTTGTCAATATTGACTACACCCTAAGGGAATGGACGCATTCTTGGTGTTTCAATACTTGATAGTGAATGTTATGAAATATGGTTACAATTTTAGAGCAGCAATACTGATGAGCCTGCTTATCCTTCTTATATTATCATCTTACACAGATGCAATTTGGTGTTGCACGTTAAGAGGCAAAGTGAAGAAAGGGCACTCAAGAGGACTGTATGGGCAATGGTAACCTTTCTACGCTCACACTAAAGGACACTAGAAGGGATGGATAGGCCCAAGGAGCTATGTAGTATAAAAGGGGTATCATCCTTGTGTAGTGTGAGTGGGTATTGTGGGGCCATGCTAGCCTGCAATCAAGAAAGTCACCTATAGAGTTCCTAAAGGGAACTGCTAGTTTGCGCAATAGAAGGAGTGCCATCCTTGTGTGGATGAAGAATTGATGTGTGTGTGAAGGGCTGTGGTGATATTGATGAAGGCATAAAATCTCTATTAGGTCAGCAGTAAGGTGTGGTACTGAGACTGACTGAAAAAACTGAGATTCCTATGGCTTCGTAGTAGAGCCTTGACCTAGAAATGGTCGTGGTGCAGTTTCCTTCCATTGGCTGATGACCCAAACGGATGTGTTGGATTGGAAATGGAGAGGGAAAACTAGGTATGGGACTGGTTTGGCACCACCAATGCTTGGTAAATCCAGAGAGTAAACTGGTTGGGCATTGACTACTTGATGTTGTTGAGCAGCATGTGTGCTGGACAAACATCCACCCCACAGGTGATCCAAGGCTTGTAAAGCAAAGAAGGAAACCTGTGGAGTAGCGCGGAACTGCCCAAAACAGATAAGTATTTGATTTTCATTCATTTTTGGATAATGAAAATTTCATGAAAAAGTCTTAAGACAACCAAGCTAATACATTGTTATTTCGTTATTGGAAACCTTGGTCATTGTAGGAAGCAAGGACCCTGAAGGAACCATAAATGCTTTGTAAATCCAATCGGTGCATAGGTTGGGCATTAAATGTTGTGGAGCAGCCGACGTGCTGGTCAAACGTTCATTAAATAATTAAAATAACCAGTCGGAGTATTGGCCTAGCATATTGCTAAATGGGATATCTGATAAAACCAGTCGGAGTACTGGCCTAGCATATTGCTAAATGGGATATCTGATAAACCTAGTGAAAGTACTGGCTTATCATATTGCTAAATGGGATGCCCAATAAACCCAGTAAACATACTGGCATGGCATTTCCTATTCAAATGGTTGTGGAGTAGCCTGCATGCTGGCCCAACATCCATTATTGTATCCACAGGCAATCCACGGCTTGTAAAGTAAAGAAGGATCCTGTGGAATAAAGTGAAGACATCCAATACAGCTAAGTATTTGGTTATCTTGTAGCTTCTTGCTTATTTAATATGAATATACGGGTGTACACAATTTGGTTGTGATTTCTTAAACTCGTGTTTAGAGATAAACCCTATGAAAATAAACTGAACATGTGAATTGATTCAATGTTTGAGTGTAGGTATTGCTGGAAGAAAGGACTATGAAGGAATCCTAGGGATGCATGTGGACATGTGACCATCCTAAAGAGATCAGCATGAGCAATAATGAAAGATGGTGCTAGTGGAACTATGTGGGTCCTAGCAGCCAAAGGTTCTGTAAGCAACAATGGGGAAGGGTTCCCTAATTGAAAATCCTTAGATAGACCTTAGACACTAAGTGTCATAGCCAAGAAAGGGCAAGTCAAGCATTCACATTGAAGTGAAAGAGGCTAAGGAGCATGAAACCACAGTGGTGGTGTAGCTTCAGATTGGAACAAGACTAAGAGGGGGAAACTCTTACTCTTCTCTTTCCTTTTTGATTGATGCATTTCAAAAATAGAGGATTGTTGAGTGCATGTCATGGCTGAAAATAGATTATGTTTAATTGCTTGAAATGAATTGTGAATGCTAAAATAGTAAATTTCCTGTGAAAGGATGAACATGAATGAATTCATGTATATGTTGGGAAAGCATGAAAAGTGTGGAAGTCTCATGAGTAAAGCATAGACTTTCCATTTCAATTGGGCAAATAATTGACTGATTTTAATATTTTGTTATGCTTGGCCTAACAAGAATTGCCATGACGAATCTCACATGTGAGAAATTGAAATCCATTGTTTGCAGCTGTTACCAGCCAAGTGTTGCTAGTGAGCAAAGTGAGAGCCATTTGTGCACATTGGCCACGGAAGCAGACCAAAGGCTATGGGGTCTAGCTAAAAATATTCCTAAAATAGTTGCCAGGACAGTAAGAAAGATGGCAGCCATGAAATTCCAGACTTGTAGATCAGCTAGAAGGTAAAGAAAAGAAAGGGATTGATGTGGAGTAATTCCCACCTGTAGAGCTGGAAGATAAAAGCCAGCAGGAGCAGCTTGTGGAAGCCAAAGGACTTGGTCCTGAAAACCCAAAAGATGAAACGTAGAACCGACCTGCCACATTTTTTGAATTTTTGGGCATGTGTAAAGTGGGTATGTATTCTTAAGTGTTGGAACACCGAGGATGGTCTTATTCCAAGGGGGAGGGGATTGTAATATCCTAAGTTTGACTCCATTGCATTAAAATGTAAAGGATGTAATATTGTTATAAAATCATGGTGAGGAGCTCAAGGCCAAGGCCCCACCATCGATTTAGTGATGCATATGGTTTGCGTGCTAGCCAGGCACAATGGAATTTCAAATATCATGTAAGTATGCATTTTAATCAAATACCCACAACTAGCTATGCAATGCAACAAGAGATGGGGGCATGATTTTTACAAGGAATTGGGAGGAAAATATTCAAACCCTTGGAGCCAATCAAGTCAAGCCAAGTGTCAATGAAAGAACCCATAAACTCTCAACTACCCATGTCGTCTTTTGTACCCAATCATTTATTTCTTCCAAGAGTTGGTTGAAGTAGTTAATGCCTTGGGGAATGGAGAGGTATGGTTGTCCAAATTCGGGTCGGGTATGGGTAAGCCACCCTTCATAGAAATTCATGTTTGATTCATTGGGCAAGAGGAGAGCCACGAAATTGCTCCCTAAGTCATTATTCACCCTTTCCTTTGAACCCTCATGTAGTTGGAGCTTCTTGGGCGTTTATCCTCTATGTTTTCCTGGTTTTCTCTTGTTTTCTAGCTGGGAAGAGGGCATTTCTATGTTGCAGAGTTGTTGGGAGGAAGGGAGCTCGATTTGGGGTTTCATTGAGGCCATTTTGGCCATTTGGAATTGTCATAACCTGTAGGATAAATTGGTTTTCCTCCCTGTGGTCGAATTCCCCTTTCCATAGTTCGTTTTGGGTGAGCCACGATTTGGGGAAAACCCATGGACCCTGTTTTGTAAATCCCTTGTTGAAAATGTGTATCCATTCCCAATGATTGTGTTTTATGTGTGTAGAAAGAGTATGTTGGGTTATGTGTTATGGGTATCCTTTGTTTTGGCTTGATCTTGAGTGCAAGTATCCAGAAATGAAGAGGGTTCAGATTTAGCCTGATAAACCTAGCTGTAGGCTGGCTTGACTTAGATATGACGTTTCTTGGGCTATGCTGAGCTTAAGAGTCCCCTTTTCCTTGTATAAATCATGCCCAAATCGGGGGTGGCAGTTGTGTTGAGAGATTGATGAACACAACTGGCCTGTGGTTGGGTGGAACGTTGCAACGATATAGCTAGTTTCTTGGGATAGCATTACATCAAGATACGTATTTTATTTATGTGTTTTACTTCTGCAAGGTTTTAATTATTTGATGAATGTTATCAATATGCTGGGATTTGCATGATATATGTGTGTGTAGAAGAATTTTACTTCCGTTGTGTTTGTTAGATCTGCACATACATATGTTTTTATTTGTATGCATCTAATGAAAGGGGCTGAGTTTATGTAAAATCCCAAAATATGCAGTTATGTTCCCTTCCTTGCGTTGGATCCATGGGAGGGGACGTGACATATGTAGTGAGTATGGCTAGGGTTTATATAAGATCAAAAGAAGACATAGACAAAAATTTAGAGAAGCAATGGTAGTGGGGCTTGTCTATATTGTCTTTTTCAAAATGGGACCCTTACTTTGATCTAAGGCTGGAATAAATAAATAAGTAGCTAGTGTGGGTAAAATTACTTTGGATTCTACTTGAAATTTTGGTCTAGTATAAATATAATAAGTATAAGAGATAGAATAAGGAATACCTTGGACCTTATAGAAAAATAATAGAAAATGAGTGTTCACATTATTTAGGGTCCTACCCAAAACCCCTTAAATAGACAGTTGTTGTGTATCGAGGCCATCTATATTAAATAAGGCCCATAAAGTAGACATAGTCATTAGAGAAAATTCGGGGTCTAAAATGCGCCTCATAAGAAAAAGAGCCATTGGTGAGTTGGAATTCAAGAACCAATAGAATTTCAAGAAAAAGATTCAATCATAATGGTTTGACTTGGCATATTTGTCATAAAAAAACTACTTTTTACATTCATATATTCATATATTCAACTTATCTCCTTGTGGTTTTACTCAATTTTGAAGAGCAACACTTGTTGGATGCATAACTAATTTCTAGATCCAACCAATACCCACACTGCATACTTTTGATGGACCCCGCACCATGAAAAACGAGAAATACTTTAAAAACGTGTTACTAAGTAACACAAACGTGTTAAACGTGTTACTTAGTAACACGTTTTTAAAGTATTTCTCGTTTTTCATGGTGCGGGGTCCATCAAAAGTATGCAGTGTGGGTACTCATTGGATGTGGAATTTAATTCCACATCCAACAAGTGCTCCCACTCAAAATTTTATTAAAACCACATGAAGATATGTTGAGAATACGAAGAAAAAAAAGTAGTATTTTCTCTCTTCCTCCAAAATTTATAAATATTATTTTATTATTTTATTATTTTCCTTAGGAGGCCCATTTTGGACACCAAATTTTCTCAATGCATAGCGTGAAATCAATATTTGTAAGAAGACCTATTAGAAGGTTCCACCTACTAGAAAGTTCCTTCACTAAGAAGGCTTACTAGAACGTTTTTCCTACTAGAAAGTTCCTTCACTAAGAAGGCTTACTAGAACGTTTTGCCTACTAGAATGTTCCTTCGCTAGAAACTATATAAAGGAGAAGAAGCAATACAATAAGATGTCTTGTGAAGTATATTGTAATTGGATTTCTTCTCATTTGTAGGTTGCCCCCTCGAAGAGGCAAGTGAACATCGCTTTCATCGATAAAGGTATTTCTATTGTGATATTTGGTTATATGCAAGTATCTATTGTTGTGGGTATGAAAAAAAAAATTGTATTAGTTTTGGCATTACAAAGATTCATCAGTAACTGAGTAGCAGGGTTAGGGTTTTCATTGGCGTGCTTGAATCGTTCTCATGGATCCACCTTTGGATCCTGGCCATGATGGTTCTGATGGGGTTCGGCCTCCCATCTCTAATCTCTTTCGCACTTTAGTCTCTTCTCAACCAGCTCTCTCGAAGGCTTCTGCCCCAAATGACTCCAAATTTGTCAAGAAAACTGAGGTTCCAGAAGTCAAGCTTTCTTCAACATCACCAAAGTGCAAAGCAGTGGCGTTAGCTGAAAAGGGTTTAGTTGGTCACTTCACCGGTCTGTGGCCATCTCCTCGATCCATAGAAACTTGGCTTAACAAAAACTGGCTGCCTCTCATTCAGGGAGAAGTGCAGCAAATATTTTGTGGAAAGGGATTCTTTGTATTTTTCTTTGAAAAAAAGGAGGATCGAGATTTGATTTTCAGAAATGGCCCCTATTTCATGGGACCAAGAGGGATGTATATCAACAAATGGGATATTTCCTTTGATCCAGAAAAGGACATACCTTCGGCGGTCCCTGTTTGGGTTAAATTTCCACATCTCCCTCTCCATTGATAGAGTGACGAAGACTTACGAGCCATTGGCAATTCTCTAGGTAAATACATTGACAAATCGGAACCAAAACCCCCAATGTTTACTTGTGGAAGAATATGCGTTGAGGTAGATCTTTAAAAGGGTCTTCCAAAAGCTATAAATCTGTCAATGGACGGTTGGAATCATAAGCAAACTGTTGACTATGAACAGATACCTTTTAAATGCAAGGTATGCCATGAATATGGGCACTTCGCGAGGCTATTCCCTAAAAGAAAAACCTCAGAAGTTGAGGAAGTACAAGGAGGGGAGTGGAATGAGGTCTCAAGGAAAAAGGGGGGTAAGTACAACACAAATATTCCTCCCAAATCGTCTCCTAAAAGCAAAGACAATGTCAACAAGTTTCAAGTCCTGTCCACTGAGGAAGGTGAAGAAGAACATGGGAAAAACAAGAAGATAGAGGAGCAACAGGAAGACAATAATCAGCACAATACTGGGGATGAGGATCAGAACACTCACATTCATCAACATGAAGTTGTGGGAATAGAGTCATCCTTAAACTCAGGAGGATAAGTAACGAGAGAAAAAGAAAAACTTTTCCAAGAAGAAACATCAAAGAGCAAAGAAGAAGATCATGAACCTTTAGCCAAAAGAGGAAGAAGATTCAATAGAACAATAAGAGAGCAAGAAGCAGCCAAAGAAAAGGCGACAGGTAAGAAAACCAGTTTGGATCAACATGTTAGAATTATATCTAGTGGAAAGCAGCTTCAAGGATCTCAGGAGGAAAGAAAGGATAGAGCAGGTCCTCAATCTAATAAAAAATAATGAAAATAGCCTCCTGGAATTGCATAGGATTAGGAGGGAAACAAAAAGCAGAAGCCATAAAAAGAATTAAAAAAATGGAGAACCTAACAATCCTCATGATCCAGGAGACTAAAATGCAAGAGGAGGACAGCATCAACACTTTGAAATATGTTTGGCCCAATGGGGAAGGGAAATATGTTAGTGCAGCAAGAGCTTCCGAAGGACTCATCATCTGGTGGGACAAAGGTATGTATAAATGTCATTCCTCCACATCTAATCGACATTGGATTTTTGTTGAACTTGAAGAAATATCAAAAAATGAAAGATTTTGGGTCGAAAATGTATATGGGCCAACCATTCATGGTCAAAAGGAACAATTTTGGAATCAGCTGATAGATCAAAGACACGGCATGGCAGCTCTCCCTTGCATTCTTGCAGGGGATTTCAATGCCACTATATCAGCCATTGAGAGAAAGGGGGGGTCTAAAGTTAGAGATCCATTTGGAGAAAGAATGGAATACCTAATGTCTCTTTGGAACCTTATCGACATTAAGCCTAAACAAGGCAACTACACCTGGAATAATAAAAGAGTTGGTCCTTGTCATATAGCTGCTAGATTAGACTGCTTTCTAATCAGCTCATCTTTTCTATCCAATCCCAAGCTCCCTAATTCCAAGATCCTCGCCTACGCCATCTCAGATCATAGGCCCATCTCCCTTTTCTTTTCATCACCTGAAAATTTGGGACCGCTCCCATTCAAATACAATCTAGCTTGGCTTGAAAATGAACATTGCATGGAAGAGGTCAAAGCTGTTTGGAGGTAGTTTATTCTAGGATCACGAGGTTACATATGGGAATCTAAGCTCAAGATAGTGAAAAGAACTTTAAAAAACTGGGTAAAACAGAATTACAAGAATCCAGGAGAAGAACTTGCGAAATTTCAAAAGGATTTGGACAATCATCAAAATATAATGGAGCAGGTCACAGTCACAGAGGACATGTTAAGAGATGAAAAATCTCTTGATGAAAAGGTTCAGAAAGCTGCCAAGAAAGATGAGGAGGAATGGAGACTCCGGTTGAGAAGCCTTTGGTTAAAGACAGGAGATAGAAACACAAAAAATTTCCACGCTCAATGCAAGGAGAGATATAGAAAGAACAACATATTGAGTCTCACAAAGGAGGATGGAATTAAAATTGAAGGGCAGGATCTCATTCTAAAAGAAGCCAAAAATCATTTTGAGAGATTATATAATGAGAATGAGGTTGTTCACAAAGAGGACATGGAACAAATGAGTATGAAAATTCCCAATCTCATCTCCGATTCTGACAATAAGAAATTAATGGATCATATCTCTGAAGATGAAGTAAGAAAGGCAATTTGGTCACTCCATCCGGAAAAGGCTCCTGGCCCAGATGGATTCTCCATTCATTTCTATAGGAAATGTTTGCACTGGTTAAAAAAAATCTTATCAGAATGCTCAACTGGACTAGGAAAAGAGAAAGAATAGGAGGGGCTACCAATTCCACTTTTATAGCTTTAATTCCCAAGGAAAAAAATCCTACCTCCATTGGAAGATACCGGCCAATTTCTCTATGTAATTCCTCCTACAAAATTCTTACCAAAGTCATTGCAAACAAAATCAAGGAGCTTCTTCCTAGAATCATATCTCCAAACCAAGGAGGATTCATTGTTGGACATCAAATATACGACAACATTCTTCTTGTTCAAGAGGCCATTCACTCAAGCGTTCAGAGGAAAGATCTAGGTATGGTTATTAAACTTGACATGGCAAATGCTTTCGATAGAGTCAGACATGAATTTCTTTACACAGTCATGGAAAAATTTGGTTTTGAGAAAGAATTTATAGGATGGGTTAACGCCTGTCTTGGCACTCCTTGGATTTCTCCTCTAGTAAATGGCAGACCCTCTTCCTTTTTTCGCCTGTCCCGTGGTTTGAGACAAGGCTGTCCCCTTTCCCCTTGCCTCTTTGTAATCATGGCAGACTCTCTAAGTAGGAAACTTAATAACCTGCAAGCCACTGGCTCCCTTCCTGGGATTATCATTTCCAAAGATGTCCCTCCTATTAACCATACGCAGTTTACTGATGACACCATTCTGCTTGGCAGTGCCTCTCCCATTATTGCCTCTAGATTCAAACTTACGCTTGATCTCTTCCTCAGTGCTTCGGGGGGCAAAACAAATGGTCAAAAGTGCAACATATATAGCTGGAATTGCAGAACCCTTCTTCTTAGGAATTTAGCCTCTATTCTGGACTTTAAACCTTGATTCCACTGGTCTTCTTTCAAATATTTTGGCATCCCCATAACTCAAAAAAGAACCTCCCCCTCTTTCTGGTATCCTACTATTGATAAAATAAAAAATAAAATTAACTCTTGGGGAACTCGTTGGTTAAACCTGGCTAGCAAAGTGACCTTAATCAAAGTTGTCCTTACTTCCATTCTGGTCTTCATCAAAGAAATATTAATGGCCCCAATCTCTGTCATGAATTCCATTTGTATGGAGATTAGAAAATTTCTCTGGCAAAGGGGGGAAAATCATGGCAAGAAGTTTCATCTTGTCAATTGGAATGTCATCAAATAAAATCGCAAAAGAGGAGATTTGGGAATCCACGATCCAGCTCTAATGAGTAAGGCCATGGGGGCAAAAATTGTCTGGAGAATGATAATTGGCAAAAAAGAATGGTGGAAAGAGGCTATGAGGAAAAAGTATACTAGAGGATTGAGACTAAGATGCCTGAACAATATGAAAGAGAAAAAAGGAACAGTTATATGGAATCTTATGTCTTCTTCTGCAGGATTAATAAAAGACAATTTGTACTGGATCCCAGGAAATGGGAACAAAATCAATCTCTGGAAACATAGCATAAATGGAGATCAACCTCTCGGAGACATCCACGAAATCCAGGATGTCAAGCTTTGGCTACAAAATTCAGGCATCCAAAAGCTAGCGGATTTTGTAAATTGGACGCACTCAGGAAAATGGATGGAATGGAAGCAGATGGATCCTCCGGACAATTTAGCAGAAAGTTACAGCACATTTATTCAAATTCTACATGGGAAAGCCCCTGTCAGCATTAGAGTTAAGGACAGCAGAGGTTGGGGGAAAGCTGGAAGATATTCTATCAAATCTAGATATGAATACCTCACTATAAACAAAAATCCCAGTCAAAAAAGATGGATGAGAGTCTGGAACTCAGACATCATTCCTAAGATCAACTATTTTTACTGGCTCCTGGCTCACAACAAGAAGCTTATGACAGACAATCTTAAACTTCTGGAATTGAAGGTCCTTCTAAGTGTCCATTGTGTCAAAATGCAGAAGAAAGTTCCCAGCATTTATTTCTCGAGTGCAATTATGCCAAACAAGTTTGGACTTCTGTCCTCGGTCCCCTTGCAAATTCCTCCACAATTCCCAGGCATATGCAGCAAATGATGGATAGATGGACAAACTCTATTCAGGGAGGAAGCAAGAACAAACCAACTCTGATAAGAATTTGGAAGTTACTTCCAATGAATATATGTTGGCAGATCTAGTTGGAAAGAAACAAAAGAGTTTTTGAAGACAAAAAGAATGCCGAGCTCAGAACAGCTAATAAAGCCATTACCTTTATTTCTAAATCTCTGAATGCTAAGGGGATAACAATTCCTCCTCAAGAAGCTCTAAACTAGAATGAATTCCAGTGGTGTCAAAATTTTATCAAAGTGAGTTCTCTTCAGTCCAAAAGACCTATCCTCTGCCATGAGTGGGAGATAAGGAAAGACAAGCTGTCTTTTGAAAAATGGTGGAAGAATCAAGCAAGTTATACAATATTCTTCGATGGGGCTTCCAAAGGGAACCCAAGGGAGGCAGGTGCGGGGGGATTATTTACAATCCCGGAGGAAATAATTTTGGGGACTAGGCATCAAAACAAATAATGAAGCCGAGTGGTTGGCGATGTATCACTCCATTGAAATAGCTTCCACCCTCAATTTGGGGAATCTACAGGTCTTTAGATACTCTAGGCATGTCATCCACGATATGAGGAATGGAACCACCTCAAGAGGATCTAAGAGTCAAAGAGTCCGAAGAAGAATCAAGTATCTCTCTCTCCCCAATGACACTAAATAATTTCATATTCTGAGAGAGCTTAATCCCATAGCAGACAAATTGGCAAATATAGGAGCCTCTATGAAAAAAGGACAATTTAATCTTAACAATGTAAGAGGACACCTTTTCATACCCTAAGGGTTACAAGAAATATGGATTTTCTAACTTCTCCAAGGTTCTCAAAGAATCGACCCATTCCCCTTAATGGAAGACAGGTTGGTCAAGTTCATGCATCTCCTTGGCCGACATGCCACCCTCCATGTGCTCTTCACATGGCTCTCTCAGCTCACACGCTCAAGCATTTAATGTTTCAATCTCGTAGTGGGTTATCAGACCAAAAGATGGACCATTTCCCCAATTCTCCAGTTTTCATTCCTGCTCTCGGACAACTTTGTTTATCCGACCCTGATTTCGATTCCTGGTTGACCTCTGAAGCTGGTGCGTCCTCCATTTTTCCGTCTATCTCAATCGACTACAATATGGATGGGGTAAGAGAAGCTATCGCCATGCTCAGTCAGCTCACTGCAGAGGTAAAAACATACTTGTGCAGGACTTACTCTTCGATTTGCACCATTGCTCGTCCGAATGAGGAATTGGCAGTGGAAAACAAATACATCCACTCCCGGCTCTCCTGCCAGGAGTCCAGAATGGACGATTTGGAACGAAACATAATTGAATTAATGGGAAAAGTGGACAATATCAAGGAAGATACCTCTATTTTCATTAGCAAGTCACAACACAGCCATGTTCAGGATGCCCCAATTGTCAATCAGCAAATTCTGGACGCTGCCTCGGTTCAACAGTAGAATATTGGTTAATGTCTTTTCCCATCAGGTTTCTTTGAATTTCAACTTTTGAATGTATTTTTGCCTACTGCTATGTAATCAGTTTGTAAGGGTTTATCCCAATGTTATGAATAGAAGTTATAGGAAGTTTAGATGCAAAGCTTACAGTGACACAAACTCTTCCAAATTCCACATTTTTCCTCTCTCAAAAGCAGAATGTTGGTTTCAAATTTTGTAATGAATGGTTGTGCATAGCCTTTTATCTATATATACTCTCCTCTGTTTCTATTAAAAAAAAAGTATCTATTGTTGTGATAATTATGTCCTTTCATTCTAAAATCTTTCTTTATTATGTTATTTTTGCTTTGAATATTTTTACTTTATTATGTACCTATTCTACTATTAAGGTACATTGCATCTGGTATCAAATCACTTTCCTAAGATGAATATTTTGGAATTTTTTTAGGCTAGAGACATGTTCCAACGTCCTTAAATAACACAATGTCTTATTGTTTAGTAATTAAATCTGCAATCAAGGAAGACTACATGTAGTAAATACAAGACGTTTCACTTTATTTGACACCCTTGTAACCCATGTTGGTACCCCTTCGAGTAGTACTCCATCAAACAACGCCTACATATGAAATTTCACTTCCATGTACCCTCATGTATATTAGAAGTCCCCTAGAAACCTTGAAACCACCTTTAGATAATAGGATTTATTGTTTTTTTGATATAGTTGCATTGATCATAACACTCAAGAAGCTTTATCTCTAATAACTAGGTAGTGAGGTAGTACAACAAAGGGAACAATCAACCCTCCTTAGTTAGTTCCTTGAGAGAATGGGTCAAGTACTATTATTGGACATTGCAAGTATATTGGAGAGCTATAGAGCCTATCACGGACCCTTAGGACCCATTGATGAGTCTAAAGGACCCGGGCCAATAACAGGTGTTACCCTCGGTGAAGAGTCCCAATTAGAACTAACACCATTTGGGATAGGGAACCCATCCAGATATTGAACTGAAATCCATTAATGATTTTTTGGGTTTACTAGTTATGATCTAGTCCACTATTTATGATTTTGTAAACTAAAGAATGGAATGAAAGTAATCGAAGATGAAAATGCATGTGTCTAGACATTACTAATAGGAACGATGGAGTAAGCACAAAACCAAACATGATCCTGTCGGAATTTCATAAATTAGTTCACTAAAAATAAAGACATGAATATGAGTAAATGGTTGTAGAAGTAGCATAGTCCATCCTAAAGCAACTATTTGCAGCCTTATGCTCACATATTCAGACAAACACTTCCAAAAAATAGAGATTAAAAATATACAGTTACACATAAGAATAGTCCATAGTGTTCACACATTCTTACACAATCCCAAATGTTAAACAAATGCAATCGAATATTCCACAACATATGCACCCAAGAATCAAAGCTCTCCAAAATATTGCTTGACCAAGAGATGGATTTTCCTCATTCAAAATCTCAACACTATTACATGAAAAATCATTGAAGCAAAATCCTCTCCATAGAAAAAAAATCTCCTCTCCCTGGTCATCCAAGGTAGGAAGACCCTATTTGTAAAGAATTATGGATGAATCTTGGCCTTCCAAATCACTCTAACCTTTTGGTATCCTTCCTTGACTTTTCAAAATCCTCACTTATTTGTCCTTTTCTCTAATAGGACTTTATTGAATTTTTATTTTACATAAAATTTGATTTCATGAGGTTAATTCAAATGTTTTTTTTACTTTCCTCATTTGAATATCCAATACATGTTTGAATAATCAAATACATGTTTGTTTTCTTTTGGAATAGTGGTGAGTATAGTTCCTATGCTCAATGTTTTTAGATACATATGCAATTTATGTGTGTTTCACATAACTTAATCTGTGTACTACAAGATGTAATCATTTGTCTTTTGTTTGTATTTATTTCCATCTAACTACTCTCCTTTCTTATCATTTCCTAATGTGTATGATATTCTAGATGAAAATAGTGAAACCATCATTGTATATTGGTGGGGATTCCTTTACCATGGTGTCTAGCATATGTGTCTTTGATATTCTCTCTTCAGTGTCCCTTGATCCTTTTCATCCTTAATTCTTGGGTATCATCAAAGTGAAATTATAAGTTGAGAATGAATATATGTGTGTGTGTGTGTGTAATTCAAACCATGCTTTAGAAATCTGCATTTAACATGAAGAAACTAAGTGACAACTTTAAAAAGGTTTTTAAGTTTTACTTCTGTGAGATCAAATAACTTTGACATGCTATGAACCTGGTCACCTTAATCATGAATTCATATACATCATTAGATGAAGTGTGGTGCTACCAAGTTCATAGGTCATTGCATAACTCAAGTTGATCATTTTTTTCATTGGTAATGTAATTATATTTTGTTTTGAAATTTATGCACATTATGGTAGTTTATCTGAGAAAACTTATAACAAAAAAGTTGGATATATCATCAATAGCCTTCCAACGTTGTAGAAAATTCCCAAAATAGAGGTTAAAGTCAATATTTATGGCCAAAATACCAAGGTCAAATTTTACTATTTCCAACGTCAAAGTGTGACATGTCATGTCATGACATGGATCACAGAAACTTGTTACATTGCATCGTGGATCATAGAGACCTGAAATGTCTCATTGTGGACCGTAAAAACATGGCACATCACATCATGAACCGAGGTGACTTTTTGTGTCACATTGTGGAGTGGCTAGTTGCATCACATTGCAAATCAAAGTGTCTAGATGCGTCACATCGCAAGTAAAACATATTGTGTGCACTATGTCACAAATTTAAAATCCTTCTTTCATGGGATGTGTTGCAAGTTGTAACCTTCTCCTCGTGTGATGTGTCACAACTTGTAAACCTTTTAAAGTGAGACCCTTATTTTTATGTTGTGTATCGCACTTGTAAACCTCTTTGGAGTGCGATATGTTGCACCTCCCAATATTTATGGAGTGCAACCACATAAACTTTATGAAGTATTCAACTCATGTGATACCATATCATTCGTGTGAACTAATGAAGCTTTACCTTAGACTTTGTTACGGTCCTTTAAAACCTTGTTGTTTGTCCATAAGATGTCTGATTGAGATATCACCTTTTGTAGTGCATAAAGGATAGTCAAATATTTCCAATGAGTGATCATGCAACCTCACTCAAGATCATTTTCATAGCTTTAATAAGTGGTGAGGCTCAATGACCTAAATTGACAAGAAGTCATAAGTGTGTCTTCCTGTACTTATCGACCTTGGATTCAAATTTAGTTAGATTCATTGGGTTCATAATCATATAAAACATATAGTAAGCATGTTCTAGAGGTAAAAAATTTCCCTTTGTTTATACCCAAAAATTGCATGAAAAGCCTTTTTTTAATAAAATTATGGGCCCCATTCTCACCACTGCATTACTTAAATTTAGTTCAATCAACTCTTCTCCCATCTGTGTTATACGGGATTTCAAGGTGATATTTGAAATTGGCATTATCCCTCATTAGTTAATATATTTTATCCTTCCAAAATGTTCAACTAACATTTGGGGCATTTGATATTGATCATTTGGCATCAGTGTTAATTCTTTCTGAAAAAACAATTCATATCCAACTTGTGTCTTGTGGGTGCTACACTCAACCTAGTAAAATATATGCGACACTTTCATAGGTTAGGTTTAGTAAAAAAAAAACAGGAACAAGTACACATGTGAATGTAATTGATTCAATAAGAACCACTTTTTTTATGCAAACAACTTAACAAGTCTGGTACCATACTCGAGTATGACTACAATATGAAGTGGAGAAAAATAACAAGCAGTTGAGAAAGAACCATTCATTCAAATAGAAAAATATAAATGATTAAAACCAAAAGAATACGGTCAATGGATGAAGAAATAAAAATATTTGATTTTTAAAATTATAAATGGAGGGGCCCCAAATCGATGATCTTGGCGAGTTGTAGAGGCCTCAACAATTAGCAACACACTGGATGAAGTCATAAATTTTGCTAGTCCCCCTTGAATTATGAACATAAAATGAAAATGATTACATTCTTACCTTCAAGGTCCTTCCAGAATAAGCATGAACCAGGTACTTGAACCATTTCATAGTGGTGCATTTGCTGATGAATCTTTTATGCCAACTAGTGGAATTGATCTATTGCCCCAAGAGAGTAACTAATGGTGAGATTTATTTCCTCAATCTGCATCAATGATCTAGGTTGAAATATTCATCATAGGGAATATTTTATATATAAATTATTTTCACCATGCATTTATATATTATCCCTCAAGTGTTCCACCAATTCCCACAAGCGTCCATAGCCCCAACGGAGATATCTACATGTCCCTTGCTTTGAACGCACTTCCTTTCGCAATCCTTCCCTTTTGATTTAACATGTTCTTATGATTTCATGGATGGCATAAGTGGTGGAATTTTTTAAACCTAATAGGGAATGATTGTCAACTATTGAGCTTGTTTTATTTGTTTTCTACACCTGGCTAATTGAAATAACATATTTTAATTTTCACCCTGTAGACTTTGACATTTTCCCTTCAAGTGAACATATACTTAGTGTGTGGATGGATCCCTGGGAACATCAGATTTTCCCACTAACCAACATGAAATAATAATCAATAATTATTCATTTTTTCAATATATGGTCCAATTATTACTGTTGCTTGGTTTTTCAACCAAGCATGTGCAAGGATGCACCTACTAACTTGTAATAGCAGTTTCAATATAAAACAAAAACAACTATGAATAAACTAATATAATCAGATCTAACATAAACATGTGTAAAAGAAATAAAAAACTGAATTTAAGAACATAAGCAATAAGATCTATGGAAAAACAATAACTTGAAAAATATTTGCTTCTGTATTACCTCAAATGGTGAGGTGATGGGTGTTGAGCAACTCCAAGGTTGAGAAGCTCCAATATCCAATGGTCTCTTCTTCTCCAAAGCTTCAATGGGGATCTTCAAACTTGAAATGGGAGGCAATGGCTCTCAAAGGGAATTTGGTAGCATAAGGATAGGATGAAATGTGGATGAATACGAGGATCCCCTATCACCTTTTTA
Organism: Larix kaempferi; assembly: GCA_027924585.1. Lineage (NCBI taxonomy): Eukaryota > Viridiplantae > Streptophyta > Pinopsida > Pinales > Pinaceae > Larix > Larix kaempferi. The sequence goes on from BSBM01001022.1 coordinate 9,454,431, forward strand.
TAGTTTTTGGTGATAAGGAATACCATTATGGTTTTAAGGAAACCAATGGTATTAACCAACATGTTTTAGGTCTCTTTTTCCCTCTTTTTCCTTTTTTGAATATTTTTTATATTTTTATTCCCTTTTAATATTTTGGGAATTTTGGACCCTTTTTTAGGGTTTTTTGTGTATTTTGAGGGGGGAAAAGGTGTATTGTGGTCTTTCTGGTAACCTTTTGATGGCTTTAGAGGCTCAAATGGTGGAAAAGTGGACAAATGGGTCATGTGAATAAGGGAATGAGCTAGTGAGCACTTTTTGGGTGTTAACAAATTGCCCCCTGATGTGTGAGGGCAGGAGCTCATCGTATGGCCGATAGACATCATAGTTCTTTTGTCTTTTTCCTGGGGTTTGGAGAAGAGAAGAGATCGATTGGAGACTGGAACAACGGCCCCTTGGAAGCTGCAAAAAATGAAAAAATACATGGCCTCAAAATGAATGAGGAATAATCTCTGATTATGGACGAGGCAGGCATACCCATGCTCATATCAAGACATATACATAACAATTAGGCCCAAGAAGAGGGACCTAAATAATACACAAAAATATGTTGGTAAATCATAATGGTCCAGAGGGGACACAATGCTGGGACGTACTCATGGTCATACCATGAGTGATCTCAATAACTGATACACTGGAAAAAGGAAACAACCATTCTGAATAAGGTATCAGAAGGGTTGATGAACTATTGAAACTGAAGGTGTCCAACATCTGTAGGGACTCAATAACTATGAGTCAACTCTGAGGAGTATATGTAACTGTATACTCGAGAGAGAGTATAAAAATTGGTACATCTGAAAAGTGTCACCAAGCACAACCCAGATATCCATAGGAATGTGTAATTGGTTGTTTCCTCAATTAGACTCTCAAATGTGGTAGAGTCAGGTGATATCTAGGGTCTTCAACAAAAACTGAAAGGATCGATACCCTGTACGAGTCTCAACGATGCGATCAAGGTGTTGAAGTCGAGCATGTGAGAAACAATCATTTGGAGAGGTACTGAGGACTCCTTTCAAAATGATCTGTAGGAACTCATCACTAATGGTGATGAGTCCAAGGCACAGGGACCTCTAGGTCTATCCTCTGGAATAGATTTGGTTGGCGTCGATAGAGGGAGACCAGAAACTACCAAGGCAATGATGTTTCCTTGATAGGAGCACGAGGTGTACAATGAAACTGTGATAGTACTGATGGTAGGACTAACATATTGTGGGGATGTGGAAAAAACTGGGGTCATAGAGTGGGTGGACTCAAACTTCCTTTGTTTAGAGCATGATGATATGGTTGACCTGGCAGCATAGGAAACTAACTTTTAGGTGTGAGGATCATAGCTTTAAGGGATCAGAGGTATGTATTGCAGAATGCTCTAAACAAAGGCGACCATACTGGGGAAGCTACCGTATGAGTAGAGATGATCTGTTGTGGTACTAAAAAGCACCGTTGGGTCCTTCTTCATGGTTTTAATGAGCTCCAAGAAGGGATAAAAATCTGCTCTGAAATGGTACTATCCTGTGGATTTTGTGAGCCCAGGACTGTTCATGCTCGTGAGTGCTTTCATTTTTAAGGAGTCTAAATACGATAAGAAGACTCTGCATTGGTGGTGGAGTACCATCCTGTGGATTTATACGAGCCCAAGATGGTAATTGCTCGTGGTTGCTTTCAATTTTAGAGAGTATGAAAGTGGTAAGTAGACTCCATTGGTGTTCTTTTTCGTATGTTAGTCTCCAAGGCCCGAAAAAGTATAAAATGATGCAGATGGAGAACTCTTCTAACCAATGTGACTAGAATATTCCTTCTTCCTAATTAGTCTACAAGGTCCGGAAAAGGGGTAAACTTATACCAGGTAGATGCCTTTTCAGATACTTTTAGCGAGCATGAAAGGAAGCAAGGTTGCTCGACGATCTTTTCATTGTTTTAGGAGTCATAAAAGAGCTTAACAGAAACTCCGGAAGTGCCTTTTTCGTAAAAGAATTGCTCGGCCCAAAAAAGGGATAAAATTATACCGAACAAAAGGGTATTGGTGAGAGCAAGGAATGATTTTGAGCATTGTCACGAGCGCAGAAAAATGAATCCGACAACATAAAGATCGTCAAAAACGGGTAGCGATCAATGTGGCACGCAAATTGAGGCGATGAGTGGCATTTTGAAAAAATGCCTGAAAATAATGGGGTTGAGAGCGAGAAATGATCTCAAGCATCATCACGAGCATGGAAAACTGAATCCGGCAATATAAGACTTGTCAAAAATGGACCACAGTCGATGTGGCACGCAAATCGAGGCAACGATGGGGCATGAAAAAAATGCCCAAAAAATTTGGTGGTGAGAGCGAGAAATGGTCTCAAGCATCGTCACGAGCGCAGAAAACTGAATCTGACGATATAAGACTTGTCAAAAATGGACCACAGCCGATGTGGCACGCAAATCGAGGCAACGATGGGGCATGAAAAATGCCCAAAAATATGGTGGTGAGAGCGAGAAATGGTCTCAAGCATCGTCACAATCGTGGAACACTGAATCTGGCGATATAAGACTCATCAAAAATGGACCTCAGCCAATGTGGCACACAAATCAAGGCGACGATAGGGCATGAAAAAATGCCCAAAAAAGGGACCTAGTGGAATCGGGAAAAGGAGTGGACTATCATGAAGTTCTCAAAGCGTTGATTCCAACGGTACTAACGATTTGAAAAACGGACATCGTATGATGCCGAAATGGTTGATTGAAAAATGGTTAAATTTCTATAAATAGCAAGTGGGCCCAATGTGACAAGTGTCATTTTCACCGTTGAGTTTCACAGAGTAATTGAGTTGGGTCAGAGCATTTTCTCGATTTGTGGGAGATTCGACCGTTGGTTTTTCATTCTGCGAGTTTCAGGTAAACCTATGTGCCTTAGCCTTTTTAATTATTTCCTTTCTGGTTAGCGTAAGGGCCCCGGAGGCTGCGTAATTCCACGTTGGCTTCCCAACGTGGAATATCGCAAGTTTCGGCTCATTTTCCGCAATGCACATCATGGGTATGGGCTTGATAGCCGTAATGTGCATCGCGGCTGTGGGGTCTGACAGTTGCAATGTTCATCACAGTTGTGGGGGCTAACAGTCATGATGTTCATCGCGGTCGTGGGGGATGACAGCCGCGATGCCCATCACGACTGTGGGGCTGATACCCTCGATGTTCATCTCGGCTGTAAAGTTGAAAGTCGTGATGTTCATCGCGGCTAAGAGACCAAAAGTCACGATGTGGTTTTTGGGAAAAAAATTTGTTTCTAGTGTCATGGCGAGAGAGAGAGATTGATGTGGTTCTAATGGGCAGGATTCGGGATGACCCGAATATGCGGGCGGCCTTGGCTGTGGGCGGACTTCTAAAGTTTTCTCAGGTTCCTATTGTGCATTCAGTCAGAGATCTGATGAACAAGTTGGTTGACTTATAGGTCCTGGAGGAGGTGGCTTTCATGGTGCAAGGTGAGCAACTGGAGATCACCTTAACCGATGTGTATTTTCTTACTGGCTTGCCCCATTTGGGGGAGATAGGGGAGCTGCAACCAAGGATTCCGGCTGGTATGGACATTGAGGATCTACTAGAGAGATTCTGCGTTCCGGGTGCCCGTACGCAGAACAGCGCATTGAGTATCTCTCATCTGCGGGAGCCGGAGATGCAAGCGGTGGCGGCTTGTGTTTTGCGGGTTCTTGGTGCACAGGCACCTCATCATTTGTCTGGGGGGAAAACGATGACGGTAGATAGTGTCCTGAGGGGCACCTATTTCGCTTGGGGGCAGATGTTTTTGGCCTATGTTCGGCGAGAGCTGAACAAGGTTAGTCAGGAGGGAGGAGAGTTCAGCTATGCTTCTTTCCTCTGTTGTTTCTTTTTTGAGTGGGTACCTACCTTGCAGCCACGTGTGCCGGTCCAGGAGGGGCTAAGGAGTGAGCCGCGGATAGTGCAGTGGGGGGAGATGATGCCCTGGGGTGGTGGTGGCATCCAGCAGTTCTTCTCATCAGAGATGTATCCAGTGGGAGCAGATGCTCGTTGTTATTGATGACTATCCATATGCGGGTATGGACTTCCGGGGAGACCCTGAGATGCCTCGAGCTCAAGGACAAGCTTGGGGGTTGGACGATACGTCTTTGTTTTTGTTTCTCTATTATATCATGTTTAGATGTTTTTTTTATGAGTATAGCTAGAGATTTTTTATATGATACTGACTTGATTCGCTGTGGGTTCTTTGCAGATGTTGGTCCGAGGCCACCAGTGGATCATATAGGACATCGGGGACGGATGGTGGTGGTGGTACCTCCGTCGATAGCAGCACCGCCACCTCGTGCACGAGGAGTTGTGCGCCCACGAGATGATGCCCTAGAGGACATACGCAATACCTTAGAGGGGCTTCTAGTGGGTGCACCAGAGGAGGGTTGGAGGGATCTAGATCGGCCTATTATCGAGCGTTGTTTCGATGCTCCCCGTGAGTGGTAGTCGATCCTACTGAGAGTAGCTGTGGTGATGGTCGAGAGGAGGGCTTGGGATCAGTATGATCTGGAGGAGCCAGAGGATCCTGGTGATCATGATGATTAGGTGGTTTTATACCTGCCCCCAAATGCTGATGAGCAAATGGGGATGTATTTTGTTGATACACATTTTGTACGGCTAGTGTACCTTTTGTATATTTGGGTGCTGAAAGCACCGCTGACATTATGACTCTTATGATGATATATATATATAGGTTTTGGTATATAGTCGTGTATGCACGTGGATGCACATCTTGTCTTTTCGTTTACGTTCTGTTGCACGTGGATGCAATTGTAATTTGTTTGTTTGCCCGTGGAGGCATGTTTGATGCACGTGGATGCAAAGTTATGATTTTGTACGCCCGTGGAGGCATATGTTATGCACGTGGATGCAATGTTTTGATTTTTTGTACGCCCGTGGAGGCATATCTTATGCACGTGGATGCAATGTTTTGATTTTTTGTACACCCGTGGAGGCATATCTTATGCACGTGGATGCAATGTTTTGATGATTTTATAATTCCTATGTGATGCATGTCGTGATGTCCTGCATGTTTTGGTTGACGTGTCAATCTAGAATGTTGTTAGTCATTTGGTCTGCTACAGTGTTATGATTTCTTGGGACATGAGTGAAAGAGATGGATTCAAAATGTCAAATCATTTCTTTAGTGCGCAGAAATTTTTTAAATAGATAGGGATCGCGTACCTAGTAACAGTGGTTGAGTTGGGAAACAAGGAGTTGGGAGTCCAAGTAAACATTAAAGTGACTTATGCCCATTTGGAAAGCAGCGGCTAGTATATCAGTTACGGCATCATACTCAGCTTGGTTGTTTGTGGCAGCACCTATGCACACTCCGTCGAGGTGGATCAACTCATGTGAAGGGGAATAAATTACCCAATCCGTTGAAGCGAGATTCGAAGACCAATGGCTTGCGCCATCGGAAAAACCGGCGTAGTAGAGTGGGACAGGATCCATCTATTTTCATGCAGGAAAGAAAGAAAATGTAAGTTTTTGAAAATTTACAGTTGAAAAATCAATTAAAAAACCGTACAATATGGACTATGGTGTCCAGGAGTTTTTATGGGTAGATCTTTTGAGGTACAACCCATTACGGGGGTTGCGCATGGTATTGCCTTCTGAGTCGGTCAAAATATATGCTCCATGTCCAAGGCAAGTCTATATAATACATGGGCCTTGCCACATAGATTGGAACTTTCCTTTGCCTATTTTGTCATGGGCTTGGTCGTAAACAAGTACCAGGTGTCCTTCACTAAATGCTCGTGGGTGAACATGTTTATCGTAATGGAGTTTAGATATGTTCTTTGTGGCTTCGATTGTTTGGAGAGATACGAGGCAATTTTCATCGGCCTGCTTTAAAAGAAGTAAATGTTCTTCAATTAGTGATGTATCGGGGAAAAGTTCTACGGAAATTTGTAATGTTGGTATCTGGCATTCAATGGGGAGGATAGATTCCACGCCATGAACTAAATGGAATGGGGTAAAGCCGGTGGCGGTTTTAGTCGACATGCGGTATGCCCATAATGCAGGAAAAAGCATATGATGCCAATTGGATTTATGTTTGTCGATAGTGCGCTGGAGGATGGTCTTCAAAATTTTGTTAATAGCTTCGACTTGGCCATTCCCTTGGGGGTAGTAGGCGAAGGAGAAATGATGTTCAAACTTAAGGAGTATTGACAATTCTCTCCAAACGGAGTCCTCGAAGTGAGAGCCGTGATCTGAGACGAGTTGTTTTGGTACTCTGAAATGAGCAATAACATGGTTGAGGAAAAAATGGGCTGCAGTGTGGGATTTGCAATTGTAAGTAGGCATGGCTTCCGCCCATTTGGTAAAGTAATCAACAGCCACAATAATGTGTTTGTGGCCACCGGCTGATGCGGGATTGCAATCCATGAAGTCGATGGCCCATTTGCAAAATGGTCCAACGGTGACGACTAGATGAAGGGGGGCAGGGGGGTTCTTGCCTTGGGGGCAAAAAGATGGCAGTTTTGGCAATGTTTGACTGCTGTGATACAATCAGTGAATAATGATGGCCAAAAATAACCTACGCAAATTACCTTTTGGGCAGTGGCCATTCCAAAGAAATGGTCGCCACAGGCACCACTATGACAGTCGTTAAGGACTTGTTCTGCTTCGTCTTGGGAAAGGCATCGTCATAGGATTGTGTCAATTCCATGTCGATAGAGGACGTCACCCAAGAGGAGATAACGGGGGGCATGGTGACGAATGTGACGGCGTCCGTCACGGTCAATGTTGGGTCGAAACTTCTGTGTGTGGAGGTATACCAAAATGTCGCCGTACCAAGGGTTGTCAGACGAGATGATGAACAAGTGTTCATCGATTATACAGTATGGATAGCTAGTGATGATGACGAAGATGGTAAATCCGTAATGAGTTGAGCGAGTGCTAATGCTTTGGTGCTCTTCGGGGTTTTAAAAGTTAGGTCATATTCTTGTAAGATAATCACCCATTTGGAAACACGGCCTTGTAGAAGGCGGCGATTTAAGAGATAGACCATTGGGTTGGAATTGGCCACAATCGTGGTGTGGCTGAGGAGAATGTAATGTCGCAACTTTTGTACTCAAAAGACGATGGCGAGGGCCATTTTCTCTTCATGTGGGTAGCACAGTGGTGGGCCTGACAAGGTCTGGCTGACATAGTAAATGACATGTTCGTGACGAGTGGAGTCTTCTTGGACGAGTACTCCGGAAACTACATAATCTGATGTCGAAATGTATAGGGTAAAGTCTTTCGTGAAATATGGAGGAGAAATCAAGGGGGCACTCGTAAGTGCTTTTTTCAGGTCTGTGAAAGCCCCTTCTGCTTGGTCGTCCCAATAAAAACGGGTATGAAGGCAAAGTAAATGGAGGAAACCATGTACTGTGGTGGTGTAATCTGGGACAAAGTGACAAAGGAAGTTGGACTTCCCTTGGAGGCTTTGTAGTTGTCTTAATGTACGAGGTGACGGTGGGTCTACTATGGCTTGGACTTTTAGGGGGTCGACGGTGATCCCTTTTTCTGAAATGACAAATCCCAGCAGGCGACCTGCTGGAACGCAAAAGACACACTTGAGTGGGTTCAGGCGGATGTTGTATTTTCGACAATGCAAGAAGACTTGTCGAAGATCATCTAAGTGGTCAGATCATTTCTTAGATCAAGCCGCGAGGTCGTCTAGATAAACTAATATGATTTTATTCAGATCGTGGAAACAATAAGTCATGGCTCGTTGGAAAGTGGCTCTAGCGTTCTTGAGACTGAAAGGCATGACACGATAGGCGAAGGTGCCCCATGGGGTAGTAAAAGCGGTCTTGTATTGATCTTCTTTACAGATTTTGATTTGGTTGTACCCAGAGAAACCGTCCATAAAAAAAAGTACCTCATGCCCCGCACACTCATCGATTAGTCGGTCAATAAATGGTGTGGGGAAGTTGTCTTTGGGACAAGCTAGGTTGAGGTCACGGAAGTCAGTACATACGTGGATGGTGCCAACTTTCTTATTGACTGGTACTGGGTTTGAAACCCAGGTGGTGTATGCAATAGGGTATATGAAACCTGTTGCTCGAAGCTTCTCAATTTCTGCTTTGACGGCTGGAAGCTTGGATGGGTGAATGGGATGAAGTACGATCGATGGTGCATATCATCCCAAGGGTAGTCCGGTGCAGTTAGTGTTTCTAGAATTTCCTCATCAATGCGGAAGTAGTGTGTCATTAAATTAATTGGTTCGGGTTTATAGGTAGTTAAAATCATATAAATGGTATTGATTTCTTCTGAATGGGAAGATTCTGGGGGGAATATTTCCTCAATAAGTGGGGGGGATATCTCTAGGTTAGCATTATTCAACTCATATAGTGCTGCTCTGTAATCTGGGAGATCGGAGCAGTGATGTGAATAATGGTCGTAGATGCCGCATATTGCACAAGGGTGGTTTGTGTGCAATGATTTATCGCGAGGCTGAGGGGGGAGTTATAGTTTGACGACTGGAAAGTTGGTGTCGTCATCCAACATATTCATGTGTTCTTGAAGTGCCGGTAGTTGTGGACATAGATGGGTAGCGTGGCCAATATCGTCGCACAAGGAGCACTTAGGGAGCACACGGGTTGGGGGATTCTTAGCTAATTTGGGAGTCATTGGGGGGTGCGAATTATGGGTGCAGTGTTGTAGGTTGGTGGACCTCTGTCCCCAGTGTGGGGGGATTGAGGGGGGACATAACTAGATGTCGATGTAGTGCCCCCCTTTGGAGTTGATGGGTTTTGAGGGTTTGAACCACTAGGTGGTGGGCGGTTTTGGGGGTTTGGTATGCCAGGTGGTGGATGGTTTGAAATATTCATGGGTTGCACCGGTTGTAAAACAATGGTTGGATTCGGTGGGGGAGTTGGGGCAGGTAAGTACCATACAGGTAATCCTAATGTTAAACCTGGAAGGTTGAGTGTAGCCATTACTGGCGTGCTAACAACTCCTAAAAATGGAAACAAGAATGGGATAGTGTGAATCGGTGTTGTTTGATATGACTAGGCACGATGGGTGCTTGTGGCGGTGGTTGAGGTTGTTGAGGATGTTGTTGTTCGTTGTGCGAGAGGGTGCATAAATCAGATACTTCAGTTACCCTGAGAGGGGGTGGGATAGACGGGAAAGTGGTGGTCATGGGAGTATCCAAATATATCCGGGGTCTGACTGAGGAGATGAATGATGTAGGTGCATTCTGAACGGGTTGTTCGATCATGGGAAGAACATTTTCAGGCGTTGCGGGGGCATTGGGATCATAGTATGTAATCTGGTTGATTTTGACTATGCATCCTTCATGGGGGAACATCATGAGGCAGAAAACTGAAGAAGCGACAGCTTTCATTTTATACATGTAGCTTCGTCCCAGAAGGAGATTGTAATCAAGTTGGGAGTTAATGACCTCTATATCTATGAGAACCAATTTGCCCCCAAGCTATATGGGTACGTTCACTAACAAACCTTGAGGTTGAGCTGCATGGCCATCATAAGCTCGCAATGTGGTAGTTAATGGTTGTAGCGTTGGGGATCCAAGTTTCTGCCATACGAAAGTTGACATGACGCAGGTGGAGGCCCCTTCATCGATAATGCATCGATGAACGACGAGATTGTGAATGGACACAGAAACTTGAAAATCTAGAGATGAAGGCAGGCGAGGTTCAGCTTGGTCTAAGTTGAAAGCCATCATGTTGGAATCGTTAGGATCTATGCCACCAATCGCAGATAACAACAATTTTCTCTATGCAGGACAATTTTTTAGGATTTCTAGAGCGGACATAGCAGCGGGGGATTGGGCTAAGTCTTCTACAATGTTATAGTTGAAAGCTACATGAGCGTTAGGGTTATTGTTAATTCGTCTCAAAGGGAAACGAGGTGCTTTTGGACCCCCGTCCATGAGCATATTGGGTATGCGAAGTGGTTGATCGGTTGGGAGAGTAAAATAAGATGGGTCAATAGGTGTGACCTCAGGGGCAGAGCCGTATTGATTTCGACAGGTTTGAAGATTGACACCATTTGATGACATCATTAGCAAATGGTGAGTGTTGGACTCTGTATGATGGTAGTCAGCTGCTGCATAGGTAATTTGATGCTATGTTGCAGCGGATCCTTGAGGGGGATCATTTGGACGAGTGTTTACCACGCCTTGGTTTGGTAGGGGATTTTGCAATATCATGGGTTGTGGCTGAGGAGGAGGTGTTGGTTGTGCAGCATGTCCCTGTTGGTGGGCGTCGTCGGTCCAGAGTTGACACACTCGATCTAAATGGGGACAATTATGTGTGTAATGGCCATAGACTCCACATATGGAACACGGGTGGTTTGTTCTCAAATTATTATTTTTGGCTTGTTTTGGTGGACAATCAGGGTTTTGGTTGGGGGGAGCAGCATTATTATTATTTGGGGGATTAGGTGTTGGTCCACCTTGGTTTTGTTGATGGTTGTTTCCACGGTTACGTCCTCTTCCGCGATTTTGTTGACCTCCTTGGTTACGCTGGTTGTTCTGGTTTTGAGGTTGGTTTTGCTGTGCGTACACATGCCCTTGGGCAGTAGGTGGGTTTTGAGGTCATGGAGGTTCTGGAGCAGGTTGCGGTGGGTAGTAAGTAGGAGGGTTATGAGGTGGCCCTATTGCTTGTTATGGTTGTGGGTAACCTTGAGCTACTGGAAGTGTTGGAGCAAGAGGTGCTACCTATTGAGGATAATAAGCCACTTGGGCTTGTGGTTGAACCGGAGTCTGGTGGGCTTGCTGGTTATAATATGGAGATGGTGCTTTCCCATAACATTGTGGTGGACATGAGGGTGCATGAGTGTGGTGGGTTTGTATTACTGGAGCATACGAAGTTGTAGCTCCAGAATGAGATGTAGCCCTAGAAGTGTCCGGGGCATTGTTTGTACTCATCATGGTGAAAGGTTTGTTTTGCACCATAACCTGGCCGATAATACCATCAACGGCATGGGATGCCCCCGACGCGTCATTCCAGGATTGATTGCCGCAGGGCGTCAGGTAAAATGGTGTATAGATATCTAGACTGGGCATATATGAGGTCGAACTGCTGAGCTTTTAAGATGGCTTCTTCTTCCGACTGGGGTTGTTCAAAAGCTACATCTTTGGCTATGAGGGGGAGGAGTGATTTGAGGAACCAATCCAAAAAGATACGGTCGTCAAGCTTTATCTTGCAGAGGCTACGGCGTTTACGCCACTCATGGATATGATCGGTGATGTGTGTAGCGGTGTTCTGTCTACAAGACAAAAGTATTTCCACTCCTGCATCATAGCGTACAGGTAGTTGAAAGAACTGAAGGAATGTTGAGGCAAGGGATGTGAAAGTGGGGTGTGTCCCATGTGACTACTCAATGTACCACTTGGCTGCAGAGCCAGTTGAAGTTCTTTGTAAAAGTCTGATTCAAATAGAATCATCTACTATGGAGTTTGAGGAACACCATAGGTGAAACGACATGATGTGGTTTTGGGGGCCTTCCCCAGCTTTTCCTTCAAATTTCGGCATATCTGAGGGAAGCTTTGTGGACATGGTGGGCCAAGTAGGGTCATGTCGAATGGGGTCATTTGTTAGCCTCACCAAATCTGGTAGGTTAAGGCTAGCCATGTATGGCAGACTGGCGGAGGGGTGTGATGTTGTCATTGGGGCATAAGTGCTGGTGGTGGCGTTATGTAGTAGGCCACTGCCTCCTAGGGGAATGTGTGTGAAAGGGATATGTCCTCCAATCAAAGGGGTATGGGTGGGAACTATGTTCCCAAGTGTAGCTTCAGTTACAGATGGGTTTGGATTTGGTATAGTAGACCCAGGATTTGGTATGTTGGAAGTGGTTCCAGTCAAAGGTATACCTATAGCAGGTGTAGGTCCTGTGTTGGGCATCCCTAGAGTAGATGTAGTTCCCATATTAAGCATGCCTAGGGTGGAAGAAGTTCCCAGGTTGGGCATACCAACATTGGTTGTGGGAGTGGTAGCCAATGTGGTAGCTGGGATGGTGGAAGATGTTCCACCAACAATCCCTGTGTTGAAAGGGTTGGAATAAAAATCATCCATAGGGCTAGTGGGTGCGGTGTATGTGGGATTTTCGGATTCTACCTCAGAATCTGATGTGAAATGAGGTGCGTCGGAATCGGATGACGGGGCTCTATTCTGATGACGTGTGGAGTCAAGGGAACCGTACTGCGGGGGGTCTCCCCGGAAGCGCCGAGAACATCTCGGGGAATCAATGGTGATAGTTTTATCAAAAGATTACCAGGTGGTGGTGAGTGGAAAGCTCTAAAGCCCTAATGCAACCGTGCATGCAAGAGGGGAGCGTGAAAAATAAATGGCACTCAGGCTAAAAACAATCTTAAAACACTTACTATAATAGCTGTACTATAGTAAGTGGAGCAATCAAAAAATGTGGTCAAAAAACCAACATGCAAACGACTCCTAAAAATAGAAAAAGGTGTACTCACTAACCAATGGTGGGTAATAGATCATGCAAACACCTAACTAGAAGTGGTATTATGACTCAACAAAACATATCCCCTGCAAGGTGATAAAATCCAAGTCAGACAATATGAGTAGTGGAATCAAAGGCTAGATATCCCCCTACCGGGAGGGACATCGGGTAGACAATCCTAAAAGTTTGGCCACTAAGATACCCCGTTCATGACACGTTCGGTTGGGTGAATCTACAGTTTGGTTCTATCGTCATTGTACTCTCATAAGGGTGGTACAACAAGAACTGCGAAAGGTATCCTTCGATTACTGAATGGATAGCGGTATTCCACTCAAGCTTCCGGAACTAGTCTGGCTACTTCAACCCTCCTAAGGGAGAGGCCTTCCTGATAAATTGGTGTTAAACCGTGTCAACAAATAATAAGGGATTTTAGTACCCTAAATGTCAAATCACTATGTCTCAACATGAAAAATGAGTGAGAGGTGTTATTTGGATACTTATCCCCTCAGTCCTACCTAGCTACAAAATTCTTTTTGTGTTTCCCAAGTGGGGTTAGAATATTAGTTGAGTTAAGGTCATTTTTAAGGCTCACTTGAAATTATTGTGACAGATTGTGTGCTGGTGTAGGTGTATACCAAAACAATGTGCCTCGCATGGGCGATTTAATCACAAACCAAAATAATGAATTCAATTTGCAAAAAATTGAAAGATGTTTCAAATGAAAATGCTTTAATAACCTTTTCAAAAAATATGAATCCTTTAAAGAGTAAAGCACATAAAAGATATAAAAATAAATGGATTTTTAGAGTTTTGCTTGGGAAAAAATTAAGCAACTTTAGAAATATGGTTCTAACTTTGCAATGTATAGACTTAGAATCTCAGAAATACTTAAAAAATCTTTCTTTCAATTATCTGAAAATTTTTAAAAAGATAAATGAAGTATTTAACAAATATCACTTTAATGATGCTGCAATAATAACACAGTGGGCTGCAAAAATTGGAGAAATTAATGCTGAAAAAATAAGCTACTTTGGGCGAAATTTTTTTGAAAAAATTGGCCGAAACGAAATAGGAAATATCACGGCTTTCGGGTCAAAACCCGCGATGAGCCGCACGGCGATATGGGCGAAAGTCACGATGGACCACGAGGGAAAGTGAGAAACAGTCGAGATGGACCGCGCGGGAAAAGCTCACCCAGCCGCGATGTGCCGCACGGGAAAAAGTCAAAAAGTCGCGATGGACCGCGCGGAAAAAAGGCTCACAGTCATGATGGACCGTGCGACTATGGGGCCGAAAGTCACGATGTACGGACGGAAAACGGCCTTCGAAAAATGAACCCAAAAATGGAAATTTTGGGTTGTTTTGGGCTGTAGAAAGGGCCAATGGCTAGGGAAACTATCAAGAAGCTGACTAGTATGGCAGATCTACAGTTTTAAAAGGAAAAAAGACTAAAATAAAGATCTTAAGCAAAGATTTAAAGTTTGAAACCCAGCGCAGTCGCCAAAAACTGTTGCTTCGTTTTTCAACCAAGCATGTGCAAGGATGCACCTATTAACTTGTAATAGCAGTTTCAATATAAAACAAAACAACTATGAATAAACTAATATAATCAGATCTAACATAAACATGTGTAAAAGAAATAAAAAACTGAATTTAAGAACATAAGCAATAAGATCTATGGAAAAACAATAACTTCAAAAATATTTGATTTTGTCTTACCTCAAATGGTGAGGATGATGGGTGTTGAGCAACTCCAAGGTTGAGAAGCTCCAATATCCAATGGTCTCTTCTTCTCCAAAGCTTCAATAGGGATCTTCAAACTCGAAATGGGAGGCAATGGCTCTCAAAGGGAATTTGGCAGCATAAGGATAGGATGAAATGTGGATGAATAGTGAGGAGCCCCTATCACCTTTTTATAGTTTTTGGTGATGGGGAATACCATTATGGTTTTAAGGAAACCAATGGTATTAACCAACATGGTTTAGGTCTATTTTTTCCTCTTTTTCTTTTTTTGAATATTTTTTATATTTTTATTCCCTTTTAATATTTTTAGGAATTTTGGACCCTTTTTTAGGGTTTTTTGTGTATTTTGAGGAAAAACATATATTTTGAGGGGAAAAAAGGTGTATTGTGGTCTTTATGGTGACCTTTTGATGGTTTTAGAGGCTCAAATGGTGGAAAAGTGGAAAAATGGGTCATGTGAATAAGGAAATGAGCTAGTGAGCACTTTTTGGGTGTTAACAATTACCAGACTATTCCAAAGTGTCCCATTTTTTATCTTCAAAACATCCTTTGCTTTAGCTCATAAACAAGGAAAGACATGTGGACTTCTTTAGGTATGTGCATGGTGTTTCTAATAGTGAAATAAAGGGTTGGGAAAGAAAATGCATAGTTAGACACAACTAATGACTTAAAATCCAGTGAATCAAAAATGCAAGTTTCCTTCAAGGGAAGAAATCTTTTCAAAAACCTCCTAGCCACTTTCAGATGAAAATGCAACACAAATCCAATTTGCACAATTAGAAGCAAAAGATCAACTTAGCTTAGAATAGAATGTGACTTAAAATTCAATTTTTTTAAAAATGATGAGTGAAAGATATGCAGTAAATAAAGAAAATATTCTGAAGAAGAAAGAGAGAATTGTTAGTGTTTCATGTGGTTTCAAAAAATAAACATGTGTCATAATGCAACAAGTGTTCATGTGGCCTCTTGGAAAATACTAATCCCTATGAAACACTAGACACATAATAATTCACCCAAGTTGTCTTTGGCACCAGGCTATTTGAGAATTGAAATTTATTTTCTATTTACTCAATTTATGATGGATGATCTTTGTAAACTTGAATTCCAAGATAGTCAAGAACCGCACATCATCTCCTCTTTTGATTATATAGATATTGAAAATGTTCACTGCTACTCCTTTCCACTTCATATTACATTTATTCTTGCATTCTCTTTAGCCTTGTGTATCATGTTCTTTGAGGTATAGGCTCATCAATATAATATATTTAATAGTACCAACACTCTAAATGCAATCCAATACTCACAAGTTGAGATGCAACCATCCTCTAACATTTCAATCGTCTTAATTTGAATATTTATCTTAGAAATGTGAACTTCCAATGAGGGTGTTGTGGTCTTGTTGTGGAAGAGTCTCTTTTATCAAACCAATAGGGATGAGATCTATAACATATCTTGAATAAGAATAATCATACTCATGCTAGGTCAATGTTTTAGCACGTAGCATAACCAATTCAAGTCGATCACATAATGTCAAACAGATGTCTTTACCTACATAGGAAAATCACTTAGGATATAAGGCAAGTTTTAACTCTCCGAGAAGAAATGAAAATATTTAGAACAAAAATATGCAAAAATTCCCCAGGCATCATTCAAAAACAATTTTTTCAAATGCTAGGTTCTAGGTGTATATCACATTTTTTAGGAGATAAGTTGTATTTATTCCTCAAATTATGTCATCATTTTCTCAGGTAAGCAAAATATTCATTGATTGTTTCCTAAAAACAATATGTTAATAATATAAGTGTGTGACAATAAGGGCATAACATGAAAAATTGATGAATAATATCAAAAACCAATCTATCTAGCAGCACCAGTGTGCCAATGCCATTGATGCATTGGTGTGCATAATTAAAAAAAGTATCGATGTCAAAATGCCTTGATGTAATTTGTAATAATATGTTTATTTTATTTTTCTTGAAAATATTATTCGATTTTTGGGAATGATACGGATACATCGATGTGTTTAACAATCCAATGCATTGCTTTATGTCAAAAAAACTCTCCCTCAAATAGAAAAAAAAAAACTATTTTTTAGTTTTTCCAATAGGGAACCCTAGTGTGTTTCAAATCCAAAAATGCACTACTGCAGAACATAATACAACACACCTGATTATAATAAAAAACATAGAAAATCGATGATGTGTTACTATTTTTTAGGTGCATAGGTTATGCTTGTAATTTGTTTTGAAAAAAAAAAATAGTTTTAATAAAAATATAAATGTACTTTAATCAATCTTTTTATGTTTTATGTCTGTATATGTGTGTTTATGATTATGTTTCTAATGAAATTTATATGTGAATCAAAGATAGGAGCAATGAGATCAGCAGCAGGACCAACACCAATGGATTGACTTATATAATGTTGTGCGAGAGTGGGAGGCCCATGAGAGGGAGAGGGATTTACTTCCTCATCCTATTACAATAGAGACTCGAGTCTTCTTATGGATTGGTGGCCTCCTCAAGTTTTATGAGGAGCATACATAATTGAGGTGGAAATCATGATTACTAAATTTTTTGATCTATCATTAGGACCAACATAAACAAGCATTTAGGGTAGGCCCTAATCCGTGGTTCCAATCCACAGAAGTACATTTACTTCATTACTAGGATATCCAAGAGAGGGGAGGATTTTCCCCATTTCCCCAATTTCCCTCATGGCATTTTAGCAGCTAGTTAACTGGAATATGCTTACAAAGATGTTAGTGAGGATGCCACTACCCTTGGTGACTTCTAGGTAGTTGGTGGCTAGTTGCGGATAGCTTCATTTGGTGCAGAGGAGGTTAGGTGCATCTCAATTTTGGTCATGAGAGTGGCCTACTACACGTCTAATGGGAAACACTTGCCTCTATTGTATTATGTTGATTCTTTAGTGCAAATCCCTAGATGCAATAGTTAATCTACAATTTTTTTGTGACATTTTTGTTTTTCTCTAGATCGTTGTCATGCTATGTTTGAGAGGACAAGCTTCCCATTTTCTTAAGAGTTGTTTTGCTTATTATTTTAGAGGTTTTTAATCACTTGGTCATCATTCAATTGCCACCCTCTTAGGTGGATAACCAAGGTGCATATGTACATGTGGGGACATATGTTTCCCAAGAGGGGCTAGGTAGAGTTCCTAAGTAGGATCACTCCACAGGGGGTTCACTCAGTGAGCTTGTTATATAACATGATCGTTCATAGGATATTAAATAATATCCCTAATTTCAGTAAATATTGGAAAATGCCTCCTAAAATTGTATTGAAGAACCCCCCTCCCAATATACCTTTCCAATTAATAAAACCCTTAGTTTCACCGGATATTGTAGGTATCTATTTTTATCAACCCATTTTTAATACCCCCTTTATATCATATTATCAAATTGTAACAAATAGGATCCCTAAGGCATATTAATATAAGAAAACATGAGCTAAATAAAATAATAGTATAATGCTAATAATTATACCACTGGGATTGTAGGGGTGACTAATCAATTTGTAGCATTGGATAATTGAAGACCCAATGAAATAGTAATGGGGAAGGGAAAATGTGTAAAAGGAAACCCAGTCAAGAGATCAGTGTAACAAAGAATGTAAAAGAATGATAGTCCAATAGTCAGTGCAATGCTTAGAAAATATGAGAATTATAGATGTTTCACACCACAGCCTTCCAATCTACCAATTTTATATCATGTAAATATAAGTATAGCCATAGAGAGCTCATGTTTTCTATAATATTAATAAATTAAACTCCATAAAAATTCAAAATTGAAACCCTTTCGTCAATGGAATTCCCTACCTTCCTATCAAAACAAATATCATTGATGTTTGAATCGAAATGAACATAGAAAAATTCCTCTTACTTTCCAATAACACCATATGATCATATGCATAGCTTGGATTTGGGCCATTCACAAGATGCAATGAATTGCATCCACTTCCTCTATATGTATTCTTGTAAGCAAGGGAATTAATAACATTTAGTTACCTTTTCTTGGGTTATACCTAGTTTTCTTAATATTTACAAGAGAGGGAAAAATCTTCATTGTTAAGTTTCAAGCATGCAATAATTATAAAGATATAGAAATGGTGAAACTTATATGATACAATATCATGGTAACAATAACACATAGGGTATGTAAATAAGGATTTATATTTTCACCTATGTTCATGTCAGTTGCAATACAATATTAAGATGGATGCCTTGCATATAAGAATTAAAATTACAATTATGAATGTGGGCCAAATATAAATCAATTTAACAAATATTCCTAACTGGCAATGTGAAAATTTTAAAGAAGAATACAAAAGTTGAAAGAGATAATTAGTCAACAAAGATTGATCTAACTTTTCTTGGTTCCAGTGAGCCAAGAAATATTGATCTCACTTTTCTTGGTTGTCGTGGAGTGAGGTTTGGTTGAAACAACCATTGAGCATTGGAGTTCTCTCAATCCTCTTTTGTTTTTGTTTTTTTTTTTTGCAAAAGAAAAGTATATATAGATGTTTAAGAGAAAATGCAAAGGAAGGTATGCATATATCTAAGAGATGGAATATGTTTTTTTTTTCTTTTACTTATTTATTCTATAATAATTGGCCCTTATGTGCATTAAAAATAAACTTTTTGGGGGGAGACATGCTTTTAGAGGGTTTTTTTTTTTTTTTTTATTTGTAATAGCCATGGAAATGTAAATCAGGCTTCATGCAAAAATGAAAAAATAAGTTCAATTGTTGAGTTTGATGCAACTGAGTAGAAAATTGCCCACATAAAATTTGTACAAGTCGATTTACGCATCTACGTGGCAGATGCATGGAGGAGCACCGGAATTTAATATAAATGTAAAAAGATACGGAGACAGGAGTTTCCCAAACATTTCCTTCCCAGCTGGGATGCAAGTGGTATAAAATAAATAACAAACTATGAAGGCCCCACAAGGAATTCAATGGGTGACAAAATATGGATGGGAAATTGCTTGCATCATAAAAATGTGAACCTCCACAACCAAATGGAGGCATATATCACATTAAATTATTCGAACAACACTAGGAATTTAAAAGGAAAAATCACATTTATGGATGGAGGCACACTTGACTAGGAATTTAAGAGCACATCTCATCAAGGGGAAGATCACATTTGGAGGTTAATCCTTAATAGCAGTTAGGATTGATAAGAATCCATCCCATGATTTGGAGGTATGAATCTTTCCCACGATTTGGACATTACTCATTAGCAAAAGATATAACTAGTATGAATCCAACCCGTGATTTGGAGGTATGAATACATCCCACGATTTGGAGGTTTTTCCTTAGCCCACCAAAATAAAATAACCCCCAATATTTATATTACTATGTCAAAATAATAACTCCCCTTGACCCCTTAATATGAGGCAATATATTTTTGAGGTTTTTAGGAGTATTCAAAACCCCAATATGAATGGACGTGATATGATATTGCCTTGCTAGTGAACCCCCCATGGATCACTCAAGAGGCACTAGAATTGTTTTCCAATGACGAAAATCACATCATGGATCTTATGTTGTACCCATACGCAAGGTTGGATTGGTGAGGATGTCCCAACATCCTATTTACCCAGGAGGAGCTACCAGATGACAGATGTAATATTAGCATTATGTTTTAAATATGTGGATCATTTTATTGTTTAATTTAATGCATATGTAATTTATTATAACATTTTCTTTAAATTGTTTAATTAAATTGTCTATTTATTGCTCTATACTATTTTTCATATGTTGGATTTTATGTTGGGGAGGTGCCTCCCCAACATGACAAGGACATGACTGAGGCTGATGAGGTGCCTCAATTACAAAGAACCGGGTTGGAATGCGGCCCAGATAGTAGATTCCTCTAGGAGGTGGCAGAATGGTTATCTAGATTGTTAGCTCGACAAGGAGTCCGCCCTATATAGTTCAATCGGATATTATGGGACCCACACCTCATAGATATATGGAGGACCCTCCCCTGTGATATGATATCATTGATGCATCATATTTTCGATTTGGTTAGCCTACTACAGAGGTGGAGACCTTTGCATAGCTCTTCATATTCATCTAACGAGGGTGGTGATCCTCCACCTCATCCTCCTCATGGAGCCAACCAACCACCAACTCCTCCTCCTCCTCCTAGTGGAGCTGATGACAACCATCTCCTCCTCCACAAGAAAACCAATGACCACCATCTCCTCCTCACCGAACCAACCCACCACCATCTCCTACTCCACGGGTCGATCAACCACCCTCTCCTTCTCATTGAGTGAACACACCACCATCTCCTCTTCCACGGGTTGATCAACCACCCTCTCCTTTACACCAAGTAAATTGACTTCCATCTCCTTCTCACCCAGTCAACCCACTACATAGTTGCATTGGATCATATAGATCCTCATAGAGAGATATATCAACTGCTTCATTCTACATTTTTATCTAGTGGAGGTATCGATGCCTCTAGCTACATTGGTGAACCTACTGGCTCATAGCAGTTATTGAGCACATGTATATATCTAACTCTCATATTTTACTTTAGTTGTATATTTGATATATATTATGATTTTGATATTATTGTTCATAAATATTATGCTTGTTTCATATCGCGTTGACGATGATGTTGATGTATATCATGTTGATATCATTTATGTATATCTATGTATTTTCATGTTATGTTGATGTTGTTTGATTTATAAAATGTATTACGTGTTAGTGATCTAAATTAGAGATGCAATATAATGTTTTAATGTAGTTAAGCTCATTTAATTTCATGTTTCTGCAATGATTATTTAATGTCATATTTATACGATAATAAATTTAACTATCTAACTATTTGTTTTAGAAATGCATTTTTTATTTGATTTGTTTAGATGGCTAACTCGTTAAGGTAGTATTTTACTATGTTAATAGTTTATTTCAACAAAATTAATTTTTTTATTTAAAATAAGTTTAATGAGATTTATATACCAAGTTAATTTTATTTAAAAAGAAAGAGTATGAATGTAAGCACGAATTAATGATGACTTCTTTAGCATATAATAAATAATAGTAACTCAAAAAACCAAATATTTATTGATTTACACATATATTTTGAGATGCCTACTCAATAAATGTATAAAGCATATGTCTATGTTAATGCGTTTGAATACTACCTAAATGATATAATCAATATGATGTTCTTGATTTAGAATCTATAATTCTAATTTACATACCAATGTTGAGACATAATACTATTGACAATGGGTTAGATTCAAGACCAAACTCAAAGCACAAGAACCCAAACTTTAGGAAAATTCTAATGCTAAACTAAATTTTGGAAGATGGCAGTTACCAGGACAAAACTATAGTTTCGGGCAACAACAATTAAGAGTAAAAGCATTTATACCATGTATTTTTCAAGCATTTGCACATGAAAAAAGTGGATACATGTAGAAAACTTCAAGACAAAAGATTTTTTTTTGCAACTTTTCCAAAAACAAAGGACATGTAACTCGACATGTGTAACTACCCAATACCCACAGTAGTCCCTTGGGATATGGGGTGTAAAAAAATTTCCTTTAACATTATCCAAACCACTAAGTTAGTCTCATTCCTAAGAACATTCTTATCATAATTTGAATCCTTTATCCTCATCAGGTATTAGTAATGTCATAAACCTATGTCTAATCTTTATATCAATTCATTCAAGCACTAGGGATATTGAAATCCAGGTAGCTTTAAATACTTAAAACCACGCCATGACTCTTGTAGGATCTTGAAGCATAACATTTTCTTCCATAGGTTCAATACTTTTTGACTTACCATATTCACAATTAGTTGTAGACCAATAGTCACCTATAACTAATGAGTTACTTCCACTCACACTTGCTATTTTTTCACACATATCATGGCCATTATAAGTTTTTAATCAACTACTTATTATATACTCATAAATTACTCAACATGGCCCAATATGATGAGCATTATATATATATCCTATTAAAAGTATGTATATTTAAATACATAGATGTCTATGTGTTTAGATAACCAAATATATCTAGACTATTTATTCTATATTAATTCCTAACACAATAAGAGAATACTCAAATAACAAGGTATTCTTAATATTTGCAATTCATCAAATAAATCTTTGTCATTTGAAATTTATTTAACAAAAATCCATAACGCAAGCTCATTCTTACTTATCCCTTCAACAAATAAAAGTATAATAACCAAATGCGGATAATTAAATATTCTACAATAACTTTAGCAAGTTGTTATACCTACTTGAATATCTTATTCAAATTACATAAGGCCATGAACAAAAATCTAGAACATATTATGTAATGTTATACTATTTGTAATAAGATATAGGACATATTATGTAATGTTCTACTATTTGTAATAAGATATCCATATAACATTAGCAATATCCATATAACATTAGCAAGTAAACTACCATGCATTTACTCTTTTATGATTACTAAGTGTTGCATTTCATATATAGTTATAGCCATTTAACCAAGATTAATTAAGCCTTTAGAAGGTAGTGTAACACATAATTACTGATAACTTCTGTGTATATTTTTAAATATATAGTTTATATAAATAAAACCATATAGTTCGAGGGCCAACAATCTAATTACCGGGCATAACTAACTTTCATGTTTTACTTATAACTGATGAACGCGATGGTTGCAATTGACCGAGTGGATCAAGAACTGGTAAATGTGCCAGGTGGACCAAAGTTAGAGTATCGTTTCGTATAGAAGGCACCTTAACATTTATCACCTACAGCAGAAGAGGTAGAAGCATCGACATGGATAAAATCAAGGTGAAGGCAGTTTACAGTTTGAAAGAGATAGATTCACATGTTACAATTCCATATCCTTATAAATATAGAGATTGAAATCCAGAACCACCCACATCGCATCAAATGATTAAGAACTCGTCATTTAAGTTTCTAGGTTACTTAATAAATATTTTATAATCAAAATTCAAGAACATTTATCAAACATTGTAGCTATTTATATTCTTAATTAAATAGCCATTTGTAACCCTATAAAAACTTATATTCAACTATTATTTTGACAATTCATCCATCATTCTTTGTAGTCAAATTAACAGTAACTATATTATTTTGATAATTCATCCATCATTCTTTGTAGTCAAATTAATAATAACTATAGGAAACAACAACATAAGAGCATTCATATTTTAAATACAAGATCATTCATACAATTTTCCAAATTATTCTAACTCAGTACAAAAGGAGATCTTTGTAGAATTTATTACGCAATTAAAAATATATTGAAAGGAGATTTATCTTATTCACAAGGATTCGTGTAATTAAAGGCTTGACTGCAACGTTCCACCCAACTATTCAACTCTCTGTATTACGTATGTTTTTTCACCAATAATCCACCCCCAAAGTGTGAAACAAATCCACTCCAGGAACTTTCTCCCTCTCTTACATCCCAATGAGTCAAGTCTGCATTCTTTTATTAACCCGTGTATATCTCACTTTTTATTATTCATAGATCTAGTAAGTCTTGACCAAAATGTTGGGGCTATGCCCTATCTACTCGACCAAACATGTGCTAATATTTATTGTATATTTAAAAACAGGTAAGGGGCCTAGGTAAGCGCCCTCATTTGCCAAAGTATATTCTGATCTCATTTAATTATTTCAAAGTATTGTATATATATTTAATTGAAAGTAATACAATCTATCTGTCTTTCAACTTTATAGAAACTAAACTCTTGAAGTGTTCATGCCCGATCTTAGTATTTCAAACAAGCAAACCATATAGGAGAAGGCCACACCCAATACCCTTGTTTACATAAGTCATCCTAGTGGTGATTGAATGCACAAAGGGAAACGTATGGAGGCCTTTCAAGAAAGAAGACATGTCATATCTTTTTTTTATTTCAAATTCTTTGTATACATATATTATTATCCTCCTTTCCCAAGAGGATTATGCATTTCTTAATTTCTTCATAAACTGACCTACCAAGGAAAAACCTTTGAAAGAATATATATACGTAATTAAAACATTAGATTATAAATCTATCACTTATAAATACTTTAAATTCATAAGCATTTATAATCATTAACAACTTCTTCAAAAATACTCTATCCAATAAATAATTATTTTATATCTCCTCTATATATGTATATAATTTAAATGATTTATATACTATATTATATAAATTGGACATTCTTAATAATGTATACTTCTCACACAAATATTTGTAATTGCTTCTTGTAATTACTAGTGGCCTATTGTGTCACAATAATAAGCTAATAATACACATACTTTTGATTTAGGGGCTTAACAATAATTCCCAACACCTTTTTCCAAGATTAGGATATCAATGATATCCATAGGAATTACTTAGTCTTATGTAATAAAACTTAGTAATAATTAGCATATTGTTAACATTTGGGTTATAAGGGTTTGTTACTGTCTTGCAGCGGATAGTAATTTCTTTGGAATCTCTCTCTAGGATTAACCATTAACATTACTTATAAACTTAAGTGCTCATCTAATGAAAATCACAATTCACTCCTCTTTAAGTTCCTGTGGCACCAAGATGACACCAGTAATCAACTCATGGCCTACCATCCATTAGATATCTCCCCCTAGTGGATTTGTGCCCCCATCATTTTGTTGCATCAAGCCTTCAGTCTCCTAAGTCTACAAACTCACAATACAAAATAACTTAGGAAATTACTTACAGAGTTTACTAACAAAGCCTTGGCCTTGAGCTCCTCATCAAGAATTACTACATAGTGCAGTTTACATTTGTACATCTATCACAAAAAAGTAGAGGTAAAAGTGGATATTACAACATGACTAAGAAAAAAATCTAGTAACAAAATAATATTCAAATGTGTCATACTAGAGTTTACTTAAGATCCAACATTATCATAATTTATACTTTCACAACTATTGAGAAATATAGGTGTTTTCTTGGTCCTTAATGGAACCCATTGTTAAAAATGTAGTCAAGAACCATTCACTTGGTACTATCATGTTGAGAAACATTTGATGACAAATTTTACAATTGTTGAGCAAACAAATTACATGTTAGGAAGTTGGTAAAATAATAATAATATATCCCTAGATTTTGATGCTAATGTCTAATTATTTCTAATGTAAAACATTGTCACTTTATATTCTATTTGAACACATAAATAATAGAGAAAATCAACTAATTGTGGTTAGAATACAAGCAGTTATGGCATTAATAGTCTTGAGAGAAGGAAAATATCTATAAAGGCATAAACCATACATAGAGAAAACAACCCAAGATGAGGAAGCAAAATGCATAGTGGATTTAAACATTGGATAAACAAAGGTAACATGATCAACAATACTTTGAAGGAATGCTAGGTATCAAACTATTTTTCACTTAAAAAATTATTTACCCCCTGAATAATGTCGGGGTCTTATTACCAATTACAACAGGTTTGAAATGTGATTCATATAGTTAAACACATACACATAATACAATGGCATATAACAACATCAACACATAACATAGAAATGATCCTGGAAACCCCTGTCCTCGAGGAAAACCAGAAAACCAATGAGCTTTCCCTCATATCTTAATCAAACACTGAAAAACAGGTGTTTACAACCATGACTTGCTAGACCAAAAAACACACTCTATTACATGGTCATGCTACACGCTATACCCCTCACAATGTATGATAAATTTTAGTACATCATGCATAGCCATTACATCTTATTTATAGATGAAATACAACCAACTTCTCATTAATTTATATCCATAAATTCCTAACCAATTTCAATTATTATGTTACAATCAACTTGACTAGGTGAACTTTTATTTAATTTCCCATTAAGCTTTCTGGTTGTTCCATTGACCAGTCGCTTGTCTTCAACCAAATGAATAATCTAATCAAATGACCAACTAGACTTCCATTGTTTGTCACCTCCGACTCGATTCGACTAATTCCAATCAACTATCAAATTTTTCCATTCGATCCATATGCAAAGAATATAGCATTCCCAACATTCTCTCAATTTTTGTTTTATTTTCATAAACAAGATATTTAGAACTTCAATTCAATCTAGAATGGAAAACAAGCCCATCTTTTCCATACACCAGGAAAAACTATCCATTCTTTCTGACTTTGTCAATGATTCAACAACATTCTTCAGTGTGTTTACCTTTTCCAGTAACACCTTTAATTTATCCACCATCTCCCTCACAAAATGATATTGAACATCAATGTGTTTCGCCTTCAAATGATATGTCGGATCCTTCGTCGGGAATATTGCACTCTGAATGTCACAATCCAACCTAGCAACATGTCCTCCAAAATCAACATCTGAACACAATCTCTACAACCAAATAGATTCCTTTTACACATGAGTAGCTTCCATGTATTCATCCTTAGTAGTCGACAGTGCAATGACTAACTATCTCCTACTCATCCAACTAAATACTATGTTGAATATCTTGAAAGCATATCTGCTAGTCAATCGTTTTTGGTCGATATCTCTAGCCCAGTCAAAATCAAAAAAACCATGTATATTGATTTCCCTGTTGTTATCAAGTTCTCCTCCATAATAGATTGCATAATCTGTCAAGTTGTGTAGATAACTAAATACTCTTTTGACTGCAGTCCAGCGCTCTTTTCGAGGTGTTGACATGTACCTTCTCAACACTCCCACATCATGGTAAATATTGGGCCGTGTACATACCATATAATACATCAAACTACCCACAACATTAGCATAGGGAACATGTAACATGTACTTATTTTCTTCTTGTGTCTTCAAACAATGTTTAGTAGATAAATTGAATCCTACAAGAATAGGCACCTTGACCGGTTGACTATCCTACATGTTGAAACGTTTCAGGACTATCTCAACATATTTTCTATGACTTAACCAGACCATTCTCCCTACTTGGTCTCTTTTGTTTTTTGTTCCAAAAATGAAATTTGCTGCTCCAAGATCCTTCATTTAGAAATTGGAGTATAACTGCAATTTCACCTCCTTTATCACATCCATGTTATTCCCAACCAACAACATGTTGTCGACATACAAAACTAAATATATGAAAGTGATCACCAACTTTCTTTTTATACAAATAGTGATTAGCCTGACTTCCCACAAACCCTGTTCGAATATTCAATTATACTAAGAGGGGGGCTGAATCAGTATAGGACATAACAATTAAATATTATTTACATTCAGTTTCAATATAATCAATAATCACATAAACATGAACAAAAATATTAACGTGGAAACCCTATAAGGGAGAAAACCACGAAAAGTTGTTTTTCAATAAATAATGGTTACAATGATTCTCCAACACCAACTGGTAGGAAGCACCAACACCCTAGATTCTTTGGCACCAACCAAAAGTAAGCACCAACTCCATGGTTTCTTCAGAACAAACTGAAAGGAAGCACCAACTCCCCGGTTTCTTCAGCACCAACTCCATGGTTTCTTCAGAACAAACTGAAAGGAAGCACCAACTCCCCGGTTTCTTCAGCACCAACTCCCTAGATTCTCCAGCACCAACTAGAACAAGGCACCAACCCCCTAGATTCTTTAGCACTAATTGAAAGGAAGCTCCAACTCCCTCCCTTGCACCACCCTGCCACCCTTAAAGTGAATAAATATTTGTCTCTTAATTTCAAAATATTAGTATACTCATCTCAAATGAGTGGAAGAGCATATATAATTGTGAATGTTGACATTAATTTCAAAATATTAGTATACTCATCTCAAATGATTATGCTTATGTAGGGTTCTTTTACCTGAGCAAAGAATTCGGTGTGGAGGTTCAAAAATAAGGTATTACCAGATTATATGTTTGGAATAAATCACTTTTGATATGCGAAAGTTAAAGAGACTGATTTGAACCTCGTAATCTGGGAAATATATTTCCCTACTAAATTTTGAGCTTTGGTTGTAGGAAACCCAAATTTTGTTATGGCCCTTGCTAGAAACAAGGATGATGTGGCAGCCAAAAGGAAGGTTGGAGTAGAGGTATTCTTATTCTTAATCATTGTTTTTCTTTGAAGATAATGATATAAATTTCAAATAAAAAAATTTAAATATTATTAACAGTTACAAAAATTTATGTTTCCATAGTTTACATTGATAAAAAAATATAAAAAAATCCTTACTAACAAGTTTAGGTATTCCAAAAACTTGAACTCTGATCACTTTTAACACAGTCCATATGTGATAGTAGTTCCATACATTAGGAGAAGCTTCGATATTTCAAAAACTTGGAGGGTGCTAGTTCAATGGTAGAGAATATGCATTATATATAATGCAAAAGGTTGGTGGTTCGATTCCACAGTGCCCTATCATAAATATTTTTATTTTATATAGTATCTAGAGATACAAAAATGATATTGAGAAAAAATATTTGAGACAATAGAGAATTTTTTTGGTCATTTCTAAAGACAATATGATTTATAATTGACTTATTCTATATTGTCTCTATAGAGACAATAATTTAATACACTCACTCAAAGTCAATATTTAAGACAATACACAAGTGACATCCATGGTGGAGTGGTAGGGTGCTAGAGTAGTGTAGAAGAGGTCTCGAGTTCAACCCCTCAGATCTTCCTTATCTATTGGTAAAATGAACCATACATTGGCCAACCAGATTGCCATGTGGAAACCTTTGGTTGGTCCACATAACTTACCCATGTACCTTCAAGGGGTCGCAGGTGTGGGAGGGGTCATTTATGATCCTGGAGGTAAAATTTTATTTCAGTACGCGTAGGGATTAGGAAGGAGAACAAAAAATCAAGAAGAATCGGAGGCTCTCCTTCAAGGGGTTGAAACAATGGTCTCCCTGCATATAGATCATTATACTATCCTCGGAGACTCCAAAATTGTAATACAGAAAATGATAAACATCCAAAGAGGTCATGACAAGTATATGAACAGAATTCAAAAATGAATTGTCTCTATCATTAGCGACATCTCAAGGATTCAGTTCTATCACATTCTAAGGCACAATAATGTGGAGGCTCATACCATGGCTAACCAAGGAGCAAGGTTAAAAGAAGGTCGTATTTCTTTGAACCAAGAACCTCCTCACACCAAATGGTCCCCGTGTTTTTTATCTCTAACTTCCTAATGGGGGCACACATGCAAAGCTCCCCTCTCCTTATGTGGACAAGTAGACTCCACCACAGATTGAGCTTTAAAGTCCACTCTCGGACATCCCCTCCTATTAATGAAGGTTGGTGTGGAGGTAATATGGAATCATTCTAAGTAATGCCAAACTCTCGAGGCTCTCATTCACACGATCCTTTTCAGGAAGATGGTACTGCTCTACAAATGGTGGTGTTGGGTATTGAAGCTCTCAGTTGCGACGGTGGGGTTCTCAGTGCTAGTCTGCGAACTCTTCCCTGGTCTATCACAACCTACAGGAGGATGAATTTGGAGGATATGATGAAGGAGCTCTGGGAGATTAAGGTGGTTCATCAGGACATCAAGAATAATGCTCGCAATGCCTTCGAAGTTTCTAAAGCTTCTCTGGAAGAGAGCAGAAAAATCAATTTGGATCTTACCCGGATGGATTCGTGAATGGAGGATGTGGAAACCAACGTCCATGTCCATGCTGGTGAGATTGAGGAATTGCAGAAGGATGTTAAAGGCAAGAAAGACTACCAACAGGCCAACTTCGAAGCTCTCAAACAATTCATGTTTTCTATGAAGGGACAGATATTTGATACCCTACAAAATGGAAATGACATGATTGAAGCTCTCCTGGTTCAGCTAGAAGAGTCCTTAAGCGACCTAAGGGATGAATTCGAGAAGCACTCTGAACCTGTGGACCCAGGAAATCAACATGAAGAAAGTTCTCTGATGGAAGATGACTCGCAGACTCATGAAGGAATCCCACCCGCTTAAATCCAGGAATGTTGATGCATACTATCTGTTTTGTTTTGTTAATTTTTTTTTGTGCTTTTATATCTAACCAATATGTCAGGATTCACTCAATAAAAGACAATAGATATGAACAATTAGGAAGAACAATACCCAGGGTTGAAAAGCTTATTTTTTCAATTTTGGATTACTCATTATCCAGGTTATGGTTTACCCTTCCATGAAGGGATTTTTGTAACTTATCCTCTGTTTAATACAAATCTATTTCACATTTCTGTTAAAAAAAAAATTTAAGACAATACACAGGTTTCTTTTGTCTCAAATAGAGACAATAGTTTAAGACAATACACACAAAAAAAAATTTCTCAAATAGAGACAATAAACAAGTTTATTTTGTCTTAAATAGAGACAATAGTTTAAGACAATAATTTAAGGCTCTCGCTTAAACACAATATACAAGTTTTTTTTGTCTCAAGTTGAGATAATTTACACAAATATTTGTTAGGATATTTAATACTCCATCCTTGTCCTACTTAGCATTATTTCCTTTTTCCTAGTAGTTGATGATGTCATTTTCCCCCTAGCGGTGTGCAGATGTCATATAGGACCCATTAGCCACCTAATGTTCCCTGCATGCATCATTTTAGAACAACATGAGTCAGTTCCCTACATTTTAGGAGCCAACGCAGTGTTCTAGTTTAGTCCATCTGACTTAGCTGACTCTTGTGGGGGGTTTATGCTCCAATTACCATTGTTTGTGGCCTTATGCGCCCTTTTCTGAGTGATTTGCATGACAAACTCGCTAATGCGCCCTCCTTGGTCAGTTAACTAACTATGTCTTCAATTAACTGATTTTTGGTTCAGTTGAGTTGAGTTTGGGTCTTTTGGAGCACTCCAATGGTGACAATTCCTATGCTAGATAGAATGAGACTCGAATACTCCTAGGTTATTCGAATTATCTCGATTGTAACATCATTGTTGACTATATTGATTATTGGATCATGTGACATTATTTTGTTCCTATCTGAGTTCTCATGCATGATTAATTGTCTGCTCATTTTTACTACAATTTTCATTGTAATTCATGTTTTCTGCTCATTCTTTCTATGTGAGGTATACTCAGATCCATGATCTGCTGTGATTTAGAATTTCATATGGTATCAGAGCTTAGTGAGCATAGCTTGATCAGTTTCTTTCAGTAGTGCACCATAAGCCTCTGGATTTCCACAACAAATCTCGGTGCCATTGCATTGAATTCATTTGAGAAATCCTTTGAGGTCTATCCAAGTGTGAAGGATCCAGAAAAATGTGCCTATTGTCCTAAAGAATTGCTCAGTATTAGTCTATCTCCAAAAATTGAGTTTTTTTGCAGGATATTGAAATTTTTTCAGTGTAGTAGTTCAACTTGTATTCTCCCCAGCAGTTCATATGGAGAATTCAAATGTTCCTATGTATCCTAGGATCCTAACACCCTTCAATTATTTTGATTGGAGGGCTGATATGCAGATGGTATTGTGCAAAAAGTCACTGTACAAGGTCACAATGGGAAAGGAGGTTGACCTCAAGCATCTATTGAGAAGGTCAAGTATCTGAATAGATTGGATGAAGCATTTGGTTTCATGTGTATTCATATTTCCATATATCTACTCTTCCACCTCGATGGATTGAAGACTCCAAGAGAGGTTTGGTTGAAGCTAGAGAACCTCTTCGGAAAGCAAGATGAGATGGAGGGGCATATTTTGGAGAATGAGTTAATTGCTCTTCAACCCAACCGTTTCGAAACTATACAACAATTCTTTTCTAAATTCAAATCTTTGGTCATGCAATGCAAGCAATGTGGCATTGATAAGAAGGATGAGCAACTGGTGCTATCCATTCTAAGCAATATTGGTATGTAGTTTTCCATATTTTTTTCTACCTTTCATTCAGGGAGATTGTCAATCCCTGGTTGGAAAATTTCATCCTTATATGCATTCACTGAATCTCTCATCCCAAGAACAAGATAAACTGATTCATATGGGTTCTTTGCAAGCCTCCAGAACTCAGGCTCTTATGGCTGGGGAGTCAAAAAGTGCGAATGCAAAAGGGAAGCAAAAGGGAAAAGAGAAGAAGAAATTTGAATCCAAGCAGAATGCAAAGTCTATTCCATCGGAAGGAGCCTCCAGCTCCAAGAAGGACAAGTAAAAGAGATTTGAGAAATCCTAGTGTTCCTATTGCAAGAAAGGAAACCATCCATAGAGTTCATGCATGAAGAAGAAGATAGATCAAATTACCAAACTTCTTGAACAACACAACATTATTCTGGAAGTGAGACAGATGATCATGTGATATTCCATGCACTGAAGATTGGATTCTCATAATCACGGGCCTTCCTCATAGATTATGGAGCCTCCAACCACATGGTTTCCTCCAAAAAATCATTTTATTCTCTAGATATCAATGATGGTATGATTATTCACATGGGAGGTAATTCTCATATCTCTGTTGAATGGAAGGGAACAGTACATCTGGAGCATGGAAAGTTCAAAAATGTTCTTTTTTTGCCTTCTTTGTCAGCAAATTTGTTGTCTGTTTATCAGATGAATCACGCAGGTTCACTGAAGAAAGTTGTCTTTGGTCTTGACACAATTGAGATTGCAGAGATCTCTTTTGGGAAGATTATAGCGAAAGGGTTTGTACACCATGCCTCAAAGGCATATGAATTCTCTCACTGTTTTCCATACTCTCTACCTACTCCATTGGCATCTAATTAAAATCAAGATGATGTCTCTTCTAATGAAGATGAGGACCAAGATCTTGATGTTGAGTATGGAGTTCAAATATATCCAGATCCAGATACAGTACCTTCTCCCAATCCATGTCCAAGTCCAATATGGGCTCACAAAGTCCTTGAATCTGATGGGAACATAGTTGGGGATCCATCTAACTATAGAAAAAACAAATCTCAGTATCATGCAAACCTTGTACCATGTCATACAGATCCACTTCTCTCAGAGAGGTGCTACATGATGGTGGGGTCTGATCCAAAATATTTCAAGGAGACTTTCCATGATGGATCTACAACCAAGTTCAAAGCTTAGTTGGTTGACAAAGGGTACTCAAAGGTTCATGATTTGGACTATAATGAGCCATTCGCTCTAGTAGCAAAGATGGTTTTTGAAAGACTTGTTTTGGAAAATACAGCTTTGACATAGTGGGAGGTACATCAGAGGAGTAGATATAGATCCAGATCCAGATCTAACACCTGCATTACTATCCTACATAGGATCAGATTTCCAATATTTTTACAAAGTCTTTGACTCACAAAGTTTTTGCACATGTGAAGGCTGCTCGGGTTCCCTGTTGTTCATTTTTTAGGGGGGGGTATTTTTCCCATGAGGTTTTTCCCCATTTCCTTGTTTCATGGACAATTATTTTTCTTTTTATCACTTATTTGATTGTATGGGTGACCTTTGGTCTCAGTAACCAGGTCCCAGGATGTCCAAGTTTGGATTAAGGGGGGGTGTTAGGATATTTAATACTCCATCCTTGTCCTACTTAGCATTATTTATTTTTTCCTAGAAGTTGATGGTGTCATTTTCCCCCTAGTGGTGTGCAGATGTCATCTAGGACCCATTAGCCACCTAATGTGCCATCCATGAATCATTTTAGGACCATGTGAGTCAGTTCCCTACATTTTAGGAGTCAACTCAGTGTTCTAGTTCAGTCCACCTGAGTTAGTTGACTCTTGTGGGGGGTTTATGCTCCGATTGTCATTGTTTTTGGCCTCATGTGCCCTTTTCTGAGTGAATTGCATGAAAAACTCACTAATGCACCCTCCTTGGTCAGTTAACTGACTGTGCCTTCAGTTAACTGAGTTTTGGTTCAGTTGAGTTGAGTTTGGATCTTCCGGAGCACTCAAGTGGTGACAATTCCTATGCTAGACAGACTGAGACTTGAATTTTCCTAGGTGATTCGAATTCTATCCATTATAACATCATTATTGACTATACTGATTATTGGATCATGTGACATTATTCTATTCCTATCTTATTTCTCATGCATGATTAATTGTCTGCTCATTTTTACTGCAATTTTCACTGTAATTCATCTTTTTTGTTCATTCTTCCTCTGTGAGGTATACTCAACTCCACGATCTGCTATGATTTATAATTTCACAATATTGTCTTTAAACCCCCCCTATATGTAGTAGTGTGCATCCCTTATATGACAATGGAAGTAGAAGGATGATTAGTAGGGAGAAACATCACACTTCTTGTGTGATATAAGGTAATGCTTCATGTTGTTATTGTTCACCATGAATACTGAAGATAACTATAGGAATCAATGATACAAGGTATTTCATGATAGTTGATCATGTAGGCATTATTTGAAGATTATGTTTTTCCCATATAATTTCTCATATCAACACCTCCTAGTATTCATTCTCATCTTTCCATAGCTTGCATTTTGAATTTCGTAGTTAGAAAGAGTAGTAACAACCACGGAGAGAGAAAATAACAGATGAGCAGTTTCTCCTTTAAATAGGTAGTAAAAATATGTGTAACATTTCTCATGATTCATTCTGTTTATTGGGCGAGACTCGGCAAGGAAGTATTTTTCGAGACCTTTTGTAAGTGAACAAGGTAGAACCAAAATATCATATGAGGCTAAAGAGAGGCTTTTAAGAAATTGAAAATCCCATAACTTGAATCGAAAGGAAAACCGAATCTGAAGTATGGAAGAGAAGTGCAAAATCTAGGTTGTCAATGCATGTGTTTCCTTTCACACCCATTCGTCTACCAAGCATATGTACATTTCCAAAAATACTAAAGCTTCTCAGGACAGATGAAACACTCCACCTACCCTCGGACAATCCTTAAATACAAAGCTTCACCAAAGACCAAAACATTGAAAGATAAGGAACATGTATTGCAATGTTTCCATAGTATTTTTTTTGTTTTCCCTTTTATACACATTCATCTAACAACCTAACAGGGTGGCGATGGTAGGTAAGGCTTCTTCCAGGTCCATCCATTAGGGTTAAAGCAAAGCATCTTTTTGTCGGAGGTACGTTCTATTATTCTGCATGTTACTTGTGATTTTTTCTTATATTTTAAGACTAACATCTTCATGCGTGCAGGTTACCCCATGACAATCATAGCGTGAGCATATTCGCGATGTTTGGGTTTCACCTAGTTGAGCCGGAAACATTGAGAGCAACATATGGTCCCGAAAACCTCATGTCCTTAAGGGTCTAAAATTGGTTGTGGCTGTTATGTATTGATGATTGTTAAACTTCAATTTCTCAATAAATAAATAAATAAAAATTAGGCATGCTTTCATCCTTGACTTCATTTTTTTAAAATCATTTGGATTTCTTTTTTTTTATTCATCAGTTCTTTACAACTGTATATAATCAGGACTATAATTATTATTTTTAACTTGTACATTTGTTGACGTAACTTCATGTTACAAGAATTTAGCTTTACGATATAATTTTCATAAAAGCAAACTAGCCACTAATATCAGTTTCCTATGCTCTACAATCTAACGCAAATTATTAAGTTAAAATATTTTATTTTACAAAAGAACTCATAGATTACATATTAATACTTCACATAGTGTTTTTTTATAATAATCACATGCACGACACCATAAAGAAAATATTTACATTCTGTAATTTTATCAGCTACTTTCTAACACTTAAATTAACATAATATTTCTACACATGTTATTACATTGTTGGTTTTTAGATTCCTCACAATAATTTTGCTTTTACTTAACAATTATTTGTTTCATTAATTAGTTTCTTAACCATTTCTTATTTTTTTAAGTTCCATAGAGTAATTATATTAAGAAACAAAAAATATTACATGCTCAAGGGAATCAGACAGTCTGAGAGCCAACTGTGGCATCTCATCGAACCATACACCAGACCAAGAAACTTTTGACAGTATTCCCAAAACAAAAACAAAAACAGATCTAGCCTGTAGGAGATTGTTTCCCTTTACAAAATAAAACCATGACCATGGCCAGAAGATCATCCTCTGAGAAAAAGGAACAAAAGCCTTATTCGACATTCGACAAGGATAAATCAAACTAGAGGCAGAGTAGTTAACAATTCTTTGGCCTAAAAACCCGATAGCCAGTCTAAACCTATGACAAAACCAGAGAGAAAGTAGAAAACCAAAATTACTTGGGGCTGCTGGCATCAATTGCATCCTGGGGCATTTCTTCCAGAATGAGGCATTGGTAATTCTTGGAGTTGGAGGTGTTGTTTTCTGCTTTCTTTGCAGGAAGCGACGTGGATTTATTCTAAAGGGGAGGATACTCCAGGTTCTTTCGCTTCTTTCCACTTGTCGGGGCAATGTCTATCTTGCTACCAAGTGTGGTGCCCTTCTTGCCATGCTAGATGTCACATTGCTTCTCTGTTTTAGAAACCTGAGAGCAGTAGGGGAGGGAGCGTTGTGATGAATAGGGGATAGATATGGAGGGGAAGGGGAATTGTTCCCCTATTCAAAATCCCAATAAAACATGAGAATATGAGCGAACGAGTTCTTGACGATCTAGTAGTGCTTGCGTCGCGTCCTTTCCCTCAGGTTGGTCATCTGTTGAGACACAAGTTCCTCCTCCCAGTCATCAAGTATGGTGCGTAGTTGCATTGGGACGGAACTGCCATAGCCAAATTCGATGGAGCTCATGCGTCTCCTAATATTAGTGTTTCTTCCACCACGAGAGTGGCCTCTTCCTCCACGACGTGGGTTAGCTCTTGGCAACCAAGACATGGTTGCAGTCAGACCAGTGCAGGGCATACGCTTAATCTGATGAGAAACGGAGGTGGCTCACATGACACCAATGTCGTGGAGTAGGCAAGCGCGTACAATAGGAAAACTAAGACATGCAATGCACAACCAACCATCCATACACCGAGGATAAATACGCTATGTGTTTCCCCTACTCCGCATGCAAAAACGGTGGTAGATCTTGTAATTAAACCCGGAAGTGACCTTTCTGCCTGCCATAACTTTACACTAGAGCGGAATTATTTCCATCGTACCTCGACCTCCTTTGCAGCTCGCATGGGATGTCAACAGTTTTATGGCCGGGATCATCGAAGAGCGCATGCCTTAATTAGCATGGCACGTCGACCGAGAAGGAGCCATGTGATGAGAGGTGGCAACTTCTCGGTCAGTCTCAGTACCTATCGTGAGCACCCGCATCTGAGGGTTGCTTAACCATTTATCTTTGTTAACTTAGTTTAGCTAATTTTTATATGTTTATTCATTACAATTACCATTGTAGTTTTTGTTTATTTAGATTTTATACATGTCTTCTAACTTAGTTTCATTTCATTTATTTTATAGTTTTATGCAATTGACCTTTGTATACATGTTTTCGACTAACATTTGTAGGTGAAAATAAAGTTGAGGTCTTTAAACAATACCTAGGTTTCCATCCCCATATTCCCCTTGACCATCCCTCCAAGGGTGTCCTTCACTTTTTTCCCCGATTCATCTTGAGTATCAACACTAAGAGTTCATTGAATGTAGGGTTATGATGCATAAATATAATTAGGGATTTGGTGATTTAGTAGTTCTAGCTTGATTGCACCTCATTAGTATTAGCATTAAGAATTTTCTTGCATCACAAAGGGGAAAGTCTCTTCTAGTTACTGCCACATTCCAAAGAGAAAGATGCAAATAAGAAGGGACTCACCATAATAGGAAGATTGATGGCCATCTTCATACTCCTGGGTGATATGGTTCATTCTTTTATGTAAATTTATTCCCTACTTTTCATTAATATAATTTTTTGGGTTCTTTTCCCATCCAAAATATGCATTGCAATGGTTATCTCATTTTCACATTAAATGTATTTCTAACCTATTGATGACGTGAGAGATTTTGCAGTGTTGTTTGTTGGTGTCATATTTTGTGCTAGGTCATGAAGGAGGTTCTAATGTGAAATTAAACCTTATCCTGCTCTATCACTATCACTAGGAATCCACTTAAGGAGTTATTCCTATAAAGGTTTTGCTTCACTTTTCCTTCATATTATTGACATTTGCATATTAAGGAAATGTGTAATTATGTATTGAGAATTATTTGGAATACCTTATTAAGTTTCATGTATGCACCAACAACTCCAACTTATTTATGGAATCTATTTAGTACTCACTAACACCAAAAAGACCACAATGCTAGCATATCAATTGATATAAGACAATGATCAAAGGAAATGATCATCAATCAACCAACAAATAATCATCCCTAAGGTATTATATGCATTCAAAGAACAAAAATAGAATCATAACACTCTTATAAAAGACTTGATAAGATTTAGCCATGCAAACCTACGCTTCCAAAAATTAACACAAGGTGATTAAATTCCAAGGGTCAACTAGTGAAAAGACAAAAAGAGGGCCTTCTAAAGGTCATCTTAGAATGATGAGAACCCAATTCCAACCAACAAAGGTGAAGAAACAATTATAATAGCCTCATAGAGCCATTATCCAAGGTGTAATCTTCCTCCATGGAAGGAAATCTATTTGAGTGCTTCAAATAAGATTAGGGACTATCTCGGGTATTGCAGGTAATTCTTACAAGCAATTTTTGTGTGGAACCTAGGAAAAGTCACTATAGTTTCTTGCTTAGGGTGAATAACTAGATGAGACAATTATGGGTTGAGTGTTCATGTTGGGAAAGCAAATATGAAACTTCATCCCTATAGTCAAAACTTTAGAAAGAATGCATCACTCTAGATAACAAGCCAACCTATCAAAAGTCCTTTGTTATGATTCAACCATTAGTTAAGTGTGAGAGGAGATATCAACACTTGATCAACTTTGACCTGAGCTTGATGCATGTGTTAGAAGCACTTTCTCAACAAATATCCATCACCACTAAAGGACTTTTCTCTCAAATAGTAAAAATGTAGTTTCCAATTAAAATGGACTTGGAGAATTTACTCTCCAAACCTACAACCAAGGCCTTAAAACCTAGACTATGATGGGTCCAAGCCTTAGTCATTGCGACGGTTGATACTTTATTCATACTTTAAAATTTTCTTTGATTGCAATGGTCACAAAAGAAATGATTAACTTTTTCTTCTTTTTTTTAAAGTGAGAAAACTAAGCCAATCTTTTTAATATCTAAGTGCAAAGTTTTTAAAATATTTCAATGTAAATAATAATTTATGATTATCAAAAGAACACATCAATGATATCAATTTAGTCATTTCAAAAATGCATCAAAATGTTTAGTAGAATCTTAAACCCAAATCAATCAAGCAATGAGAGGGATCCAAAAGAATTTACACCTCTAGAAATTTGATCCCTCTTGGTTCTTCAATATAGATCTAGGTTTAAGATGGATCTATGCTTGTTTTATTTATTTTTATTTTATGAGTCCATATGGATTTTTTTAATTAATTTTCATTTGGATTTAATTTTTAATTTTATGGGTCGACATGAATTTTTTTAATTAATTGTTATTTTTGGTAACATAACACTAGTTACATGACATCATCTCCTCCATATTGCACTGTAAAGCACCTCACTCGTCTTGGTACGATAATATAAATTCATATCAATGATATTAATTTATTCACTTAAAAATATATATATAAACAAAATCTTAAATAATTAAAATGTTTATTTTTTAATTTATAATTTTTTCAAAAATATTAAAAATAAAAAAAATGTAAATATAAACTATATAATGTTTTAAAATGTCAAGATTCCAAAACAAAAGTTAAGAAATAAATTACACAATCAAGTATTTATGGAATTCAATTTCTCTTTTATAGGAAATAATTGGGGAACTATCCTTACATTTTAGATGAGTCCAGATGAGCATTGTAAATCGAACATGTTGGAGTACAAATTCATGAGTCGGAGCCAATCTTAATTTAGAAGAGGACATAATCAACCGAAAACTTGGAGTCTACCATTGTGACACACAAATTCACTAGCTTTACAGGAATCGAAACCAAGACACAAACAAAGCAACCTTTGTAACTAACCGTTGGCTCCGAGATCTCAGCCCCACCTCGTGACTATACACACATCGTGTTGCAATCAAAACATAGGAATTTTGAAAAAATAAAAGAAATAAAGGTATTTTTTGATGATTTGGATTTATAAATGATGTTGACAAATCCCTGTGACTATCACACGGAAAACCATGGATAGGACGATAAAAGGCAAGTAGGAGAGCATCAAATAAAGATAAAGGAAATTTTGAATATTTCTCTGGTGGAGTCATTATTACTTTTACAAGATTTTTTTTGTATACGGATGACATTTATTCCACACAACTAGTGGGTAATTATTGACGAATCATAAATAAATTTTATTTATGATTCTTTAAGATTCAATGCTGAACATGACAAGGCAAGGGAGGGAGAAAGAGGAATACTTCTTAAGATTCGATGCAATTAAATATGACATAGGAGAGAGAAAGAGGAATGCTTCGAGATATTTTCACAGAAACTATGATAGGTGATTTAAACATGAAGAGAAAAAGTCCTTAGTACATGAGATTTATTTATCTTCCTACACACATCAAACTAACAAATACATTTACTCTTTCTTTGTAAACCCTAATTTAAAAATCTGGCATTGAATTTGTGAGATGCATGAAGCTATTAATGAACCCAAATACAATTATAATGTTAAAAACATTACATAATTCATATCACAAATCAAACATTACTTTTTGTGGGAAGAAGAAGAGAGATATGCATAAGTATAAAAAAAATTGAAGTTACAATTTATATCTACTTATATATGCTGATAACATCCACACCTAAGCCTAGGTTCTTTCTCAATTAAGTATATTTAATTCTAATCTTCTTTGATATACTCAAAACTCCATATCATAAAGGAATATATGTCTAGTTACTATAGCATTTTAGTACAAATTTGTAATGACAATGATGATGTCATAAAGGAATATATGTCTAGTTACTATAGCATTTTAGTACAAATTTGTAATGACAATGATGATGATGAAATCAAACATTACTTTTTGTGGGAAGAAGAAAAGAGATATGCATAAGTATAAAAAAAATTGAAGTTACAATTTATATCTACTTATATATGTTGATAACATCCACACCTAAGCCTAGGTTCCTTCTCAATTAAGTATATTTAATTCTAATCTTCTTTGATATACTCAAAACTCCATATCATAAAGGAATATATGTCTAGTTACTATAGCATTTTAGTACAAATTTGTAATGACGATGATGATGATGTTTAACGTTTATTAATTCCTAATTCCTATAATTTAGGAATTATGAAGACTCACAATAACTTCAAGGCTCTATGGACTTGGACTTTTCAAACTAAATTTTTTCCATTCCAATATCATATATTTATATGAAAAAATTAGATTATGAATAGTACATACACTTGTTCATATCTCGTATATTAAACTTAGATTTCCATATGTGTGTATGTGTGTTACCACATGAGTAGTTTAAGATTCATGCTTTACAAAATTTCATATATATTGATGGAGTAATATGTCTATTCTACGAAACTTTCAGTCATGACATGCATTCAAGCAAATAAACACAATCAATTTTCATAAAAGCAAACTAGCCACTAATATCAGTTTCCTATGCTCTACAATCTAATGCAAATTATTAAGTTAAAATATTTTATTTTACAAAAGAACTCATAGCTTACATATTAATACTTCACATAGTGTTTTTTTATAATAATCACATGCACGACACCATAAAGAAAATATTTACATTCTATAATTTTATCAGCTACTTTCTAACACTTAAATTAACATAATATTTCTACACATGTTATTACATTGTTGGTTTTTAGATTCCTCACAATAATTTTGCTTTTACTTAACAATTATTTGTTTCATTAATTAGTTTCTTAACCATTTCTTATTTTTTTAAGTTCCATAGAGTAATTATATTAAGAAACAAAAAATATTACATGCTCAAGGGAATAAGACAGTCTAAGAGCCAACTGTGGCATCTCATCGAACCATACACCAGACCAAGAAACTTTTGACAGTATTCCCAAAACAAAAACAAAAACAGATCTAGCCTGTAGGAGATTGTTTCCCTTTACAAAATAAAACCATGACCATGGCCAGAAG
Source organism: Larix kaempferi (assembly GCA_027924585.1). Classification (NCBI taxonomy): domain Eukaryota; kingdom Viridiplantae; phylum Streptophyta; class Pinopsida; order Pinales; family Pinaceae; genus Larix; species Larix kaempferi. Next base: position 9,496,693 of record BSBM01001022.1, read on the forward strand.
ATCATCCTCTGAGAAAGAGGAACAAAAGCCTTATTCGACATTCGACAAGGATAAATCAAACTAGAGGCAGAGTAGTTAACAATTCTTTGGCCTAAAAACCCGATAGCCAGTCTAAACCTATGACAAAACCAGAGAGAAAGTAGAAAACCAAAATTACTTGGGGCTGCTGGCATCAATTGCATCCTGAGGCATTTCTTCCAGAATGAGGCATTGGTAATTCCTGGAGTTGGAGGTGTTGTTTTCTGCTTTCTTTGCAGGAAGTGACGTGGATTTATTCTAAAGGGGAGGATACTCCAGGTTCTTCCGCTTCTTGCCACTTGTCGGGGCAATGTCTATCTTGCTACCAGGTGTGGTGCCCTTCTTGCCATGCTAGATGTCACAGTGCTTCTCTGTTTTAGAAACCTGAGAGCAGTAGGGGAGGGAGCGTTGTGATGAATAGGGGATAGATATGGAGGGGAAGGGGAATTGTTCCCCTATTCAAAATCCCAATAAAACATGAGAATATGAGCGAACGAGTTCTTGACGATCTAGTAGTACTTGCGTCGCGTCCTTTCCCTCAGGTTGGTCATCTGTTGAAACACAAGTTCCTCCTCCCAGTCATCAAGTATGGTGCGTAGTTGCATTGGGACGGAACTGCCATAGCCAAATTCGATGGAGCTCATGCGTCTCCTAATATTAGTGTTTCTTCCACCACGAGAGTGGCCTCTTCCTCCACGACGTGGGTTAGCTCTTGGCAACCAAGACATGGTTGCAGTCAGACCAGTGCAGGGCGTACGCTTAATCTGATGAGAAACGGAGGTGGCTCACATGACACCAATGTCGTGGAGTAGGCGAGCGCGTATGACAGGAAAACTAAGACATGCAATGCACAACCAACCATCCATACACCGAGGATAAATACGCTATGTGTTTCCCCTACTCCGCATCCAAAAACGGTGGTAGATCTTGTAATTAAACCCGGAAGTGACCTTTCTGCCTGCCATAACTTTACACCAGAGCGGAATTATTTCCATCATACCTCGACCTCCTTTGCAGCTCGCATGGGATGTCAACAGTTTTATGGCCGGGATCATCGAAGAGCGCATGCCTTAATTAGCATGGCACGTCGACCGAGAAGGAGCCATGTGATGAGAGGTGGCAACTTCTCGGTCGGTCTCAGTACCTATCATGAGCACCCGCATCTGAGGGTTGCTTAACCATTTATCTTTGTTAACTTAGTTTAGCTAATTTTTATATGTTTATTCATTACAATTACCATTGTAGTTTTTGTTTATTTAGATTTTATACATGTCTTCTAACTTAGTTTCATTTCATTTATTTTACAGTTTTATGCAATTGACCTTTGTATACATGTTTTCGACTAACATTTGTAGGTGAAAATAAAGTTGAGGTCTTTAAACAATACCTGGGTTTCCATCCCCATATCCCCCTTGACCATCCCTCCAAGGGTGTCCTTCACTTTTTTTCCCCGAGTCATCTTGAGTATCAACACTAAGAGTTCATTGAATGTAGGGTTATGATGCATAAATATAATTAGGGATTTGGTGATTTAGTAGTTCTAGCTTGATTGCACCTCATTAGTATTAGCATTAAGAATTTTCTTGCATCACAAAGGGGAAAAGTCTCTTCTAGTTACTGCCACATTCCAAAGAGAAAGATGCAAATAAGAAGGGACTCACCATAATAGGAAGATTGATGGCCATCTTCATACTCCTGGGTGATATGGTTCATTCTTTTTGTAAATTTATTCCCTACTTTTCATTAATATAATTTTTTGGGTTCTTTTCCCATCCAAAATATGCATTGCAATGGTTATCTCATTTTCACATTAAATGTATTTCTAACCTATTGATGACGTGAGAGATTTTGCAGTGTTGTTTGTTGGTGTCATATTTTGTGCTAGGTCATGAAGGAGGTTCTAATGTGAAATTAAACCTTATCCTGCTCTATCACTATCACTAGGAATCCACTTAAGGAGTTATTCCTATAAAGGTTTTGCTTCACTTTTCCTTCATATTATTGACATTTGCATATTAAGGAAATGTGTAATTATGTATTGAGAACTATTTGTAATACCTTATTAAGTTTCATGTATGCACCAACAACTCCAACTTATTTATGGAATCTATTTAGTACTCACTAACACCAAAAAGACCACAATGCTAGCATATCAATTGATATAAGACAATGATCAAAGGAAATGATCATCAATCAACCAACAAATAATCATCCCTAAGGTATTATATGCATTCAAAGAACAAAAATAGAATCATAACACTCTTATAAAAGACTTGATAAGATTTAGCCATGCAAACCTACGCTTCCAAAAATTAACACAAGGTGATTAAATTCCAAGGGTCAACTAGTGAAAAGACAAAAAGAGGGCCTTCTAAAGGTCATCTTAGAATGATGAGAACCCAATTCCAACCAACAAAGGTGAAGAAACAATTATAATAGCCTCATAGAGCCATTATCCAAGGTGTAATCTTCCTCCATGGAAGGAAATCTATTTGAGTGCTTCAAATAAGATTAGGGACTATCTCGGGTATTGCAGGTAATTCTTACAAGCAATTTTTGTGTGGAACCTAGGAAAAGTCACTATAGTTTCTTGCTTAGGGTGAATAACTAGATGAGACGATTATGGGTTGAGTGTTCATGTTGGGAAAGCACATATGAAACTTCATCCCTATAGTCAAAACTTTAGAAAGAATGCATCACTCTAGATAACAAGCCAACCTATCAAAAGTCCTTTGTTATGATTCAACCATTAGTTAAGTGTGAGAGGAGATATCAACACTTGATCAACTTTGACCTGAGCTTGATGCATGTGTTAGAAGCACTTTCTCAACAAATATCCATCACCATTAAAGGACTTTTCTCTCAAATAGTAAACATGTAGTTTCCAATTAAAATGGACTTGGAGAATTTACTCTCCAAACCTACAACCAAGGCCTTAAAACCTAGAGTATGATGGGTCCAAGCCTTAGTCATTGCGACGGTTGATACTTTATTCATAACTTTAAAATTTTCTTTGATTGCAATGGTCACAAAAGAAATGATTAACTTTTTCTTCTTTTTTTTAAAGTGAGAAAACTAAGCCAATCTTTTTAATATCTAAGTGCAAAGTTTTTAAAATATTTCAATGTAAATAATATTTTATGATTATCAAAAGAACACATCAATGATATCAATTTAGTCATTTCAAAAATGCATCAAAATGTTTAGCAGAATCTTAAACCCAAATCAATCAAGCAATGAGAGGGATCCAAAAGAATTTACACCTCTAGAAATTTGATCCCTCTTGGTTCTTCAATATAGATCTAGGTTTAAGATGGATCTATGCTTGTTTTATTTATTTTTATTTTATGAGTCCATATGGATTTTTTTAATTACTTTTCATTTGGATTTAATTTTTAATTTTATGGGCCGACATGAATTTTTTTAATTAATTGTTATTTTTGGTAACATAACACTAGTTACATGACATCACCTCCTCCATATTGAACTATAAAGCACCTCACTCGTCTTGGTACGATAATATAAATTCATATCAATGATATTAATTTATTCACTTAAAAATATATATATATAAACAAAATCTTAAATAATTAAAATGTTTTTTTAATTTATAATTTTTTCAAAAATATTAAAAATATTAAAAATGTAAATATAAACTATATAATGCTTTAAAATGTCAAGATTCCAAAACAAAAGTTAAGAAATACATTACACAATCAAGTATTTATGGAATTCAATTTCTCTTTTATAGGAAATAATTGGGGAACTATCCTTACATTTGATGAGCATTGTAAATCGAACATGTTGGAGTACAAACCCATGAGTCGGAGCCAGTCTTAATTTGGAATCAGACATAATCAACCGAAAACTTGGAATCTACCATTGTGACCACACAAATTCACTAGCTTTACAGGAATCGAAACCGAGACACAAACAAAGCAGCCTTTGTAACTCACCGTTGGCTCCGAGATCTCAGCCCCACCTTGTGACTATACACACATCGTGTTGCAATCAAAACATAGGAATTTTGAAAAAATAAAAGAAATAAAGGTATTTTTTGATGATTTGGTTTTATAAATGATGTTGACAAATCCCTGTGACTATCACACGGAAAACCATGGATAGGACGATAAAAGGCAAGTAGGAGAGCATCGAATAAAGATAAAGGAAATTTTGAATATTTCTCTGGTGGAGTCATTATTACTTTTACAAGATTTTTTTTTTTATACGGATGACATTTATTCCGTGGGTAATTATTGACGAATCATAAATAAATTTTATTTATGATTCTTTAAGATTCAATGCTGAACATGACAAGGCAAGGGAGGGAGAAAGAGGAATGCTTCTTAAGATTCGATGCAATTAAATATGACATAGGAGAGAGAAAAAGGAATGCTTCGAGATGTTTTGACAGAAACTATGATAGGTGATTTAAATATGAAGAGAAAAAGTCCTTAGTACATTAGATTTATTTATCTTCCTACACATCAAACTAACAAATACATTTACTCTTTCTTTGTAAACCCTAATTTAAAAATCTGGCATTGAATTTGTGAGATGCATGAAGCTATTAATGAACCCAAATACAATTATAATGTTAAAAACATTACATAATTCATACCACAAATCAAACATTACTTTTTGTGGGAAGAAGAACAGAGATATGCATAAGTATAAAAAAAATTGAAGTTACATTTTATATCTACTTATATATGTTGATAACATCCACACCTAAGCCTAGGTTCCTTCCCAATTAAGTATATTTAATTCTAATCTTCTTTGATATATTCAAAACTCCATATCATAAAGGAATATATGTCTAGTTACTATAGCATTTTAGTACAAAACTGTAATGACGATGATGATGATGTTTAACGTTTATTAATTCCTAATTCCTATAATTTAGGAATTATGAAGACTCACAATAACTTCAAAGCTCTATGGACTTGGACTTTTCAAACTAATTTTTTTCCATTCCAATATCATATATTTATATGAAAAAATTAGATTATGAATAGTACATACACTTGTTCATATCTCGTATATTAAACTTAGATTTCCATATGTGTGTATGTGTGTTACCACATGAGTAGTTTAAGATTCATGCTTTACAAAATTTCATATATATTGATGGAGTAATATGTCTATTCTACGAAGTCGACCTTCTAGCGGATGGAATTCGGTCAATCTCCAATAACGGTAGTGGTGTTTCCCCCCATCCATAGTATGTTGCCATCTACTCTTCGTTTGTCATCTACACTTCGTCAAAAGCCACTATCTCGATACCTGGCAGCATTAACTCCTTCCGCATCCATCACCCCACTACCATAGTTGCTCGAAATCATTGAATAGATAGACAACTCCTATACGTATACGCATATCCAAGGCTACCAAATATGTATAAACGAATACATTTAGAACTTGGAATTTAAGATTCTACTTTACAAAATTTCATATATATTTATACGTATTTCCAATGTTACCTATCACATATGTATAAATGAATACATTTCATTGAACTTGGAATTTAGTACAAGGGTGACCAAATTTAAATGATAACAACGTGACTAACAAATGTAAGAAAAAAATAATTACGATACATTACTTATACTTTAAATTTTGTTAAATTAAAAGTTATTTTTAAAATATAAGCTTATATGATTTTTTTTCAATATAAAAATTCTAGAGAAACTCACCAGGTACCTTCCCTCATTTCAAAAATAGTACATTGAGTGAGACTCTTTTATATGCATACCCACCTAAGAAAAGTCTATATGATAAAATAAAAGCATTTTCCATTATTTTAAAATTAAAATTAACATCACTAATAATATAATATAAAGTAATATATTATAAATCACTCACACACTTACGCACTTACGGATGCTTATATTTGTTTGTTTATTTTTTAAATTTCATATCAGTTCTAACAACAAATGAGATGGCCACATCTGCTTCAATTCATTTTGAAAGCACAAAGGCAAGCTTTAACAAATATTAAACATTAAACTTTGTTGATATTTTTTTAATTTCTTAATAATTATGATAATTATATTAAGATAAAATAATATTTTAATTGATAAAATATATTAATGTCACATCCCCTCCTATCTATCCAATGCAAGGAAGGGAACATGGCACTAAAATCTGGGCTTTTAGAACAACTTAGTCAAATTCATCATGAATAAAGGATATGGCATTACAGAAAAATGCATATGTGTGCAGATGTAAATCAATTGAACATGCACAGCGGAATAAAACATCATCCACACACATTTCATACTCATCCAACATATCAAAATAACCATCAAATTAAACATTGCAGAAGTAAACACAATAAAATACTCATCTTGATGTAATGTTGTCCCAAGCATCAATAATCGATTGAATAGAGACTCCGGATCCATTTAGAACCTCAACTTGGAGAATTCAAGTGTGGAAGCGAGTCTAAGCGCTCGAGGGTTTTTGAAGGTAGGGTTTCTCACGGCATGGATCCGCCCCCGGATCCGGGGCAGGAGGCTCCGGCTGAAGCAAGAGTCATCATTTCGGAACATTTCAAATCACTGGTGGCTTCCCAACCAGCGAACCCTAAAGCGGCTGCCACAAAAGATTCAAAGTTTGTGAAAAAAGTTGAAGAACCAGAAGTAAAGCTGACTTCAACTGCATCAAAATGCAAGGCCGTGGCTCTTGCAGATAAGGGTTTGGTCGGACACTTCACAGGCCTATGGCCTTCGCCCCGCTCAATAGAAACGTGGCTCAACAAAAACTAGCGGCCTTTAATCCAAGGGGAAGTGCAGCAAATTTTTTGTGGTAAAGGGTTCTTCGTTTTTTATTTTGAAAAGAAGGAGGATAGAGATTTAATCTTCAGGAATCGCCCCTACTTTATGGGGCCAAGAGGAATGTATCTAAACAAATGGGATCTCGGATTTGATCCAGAGAATGATATTCCTTCTGCGGTTCCAGTATGGGTCAAGCTACCTCACCTTCCTTTGCACTGCTGGAATGACGAGGATCTTCGAGCTATCGGGAATACATTGGGAAAATATATTGATAAATCTGAGCCAAAACCCCCAATGTTTTCATGTGCAAGAATATGTGTAGAAGTTGATCTGGAAAAGGGGCTACCTGAAGCAATAAATTTATCTATGGACGGATGGAGTCACAGACAAACAGTCGACTATGAACAAATACCATTCAAATGTAAGGCATGCCATGAATATGGTCACTTTGCTAGATTGTGCCCTAAAAGGAAAACCTTAGAAGAAGAGGAAACACAAGGAGGGGAATGGAATGAAGTCATAAGGAAAAAAGGGAGTAAAACCAACCCAGCATCCAAAACCCCAGTGAAAAACGCAGAAAAAGCCAACAAGTTTCAAGTTCTGACAATAGAAGATGAAGGAGAGGAGCAGGAGAAAGAGAAGCAAGCAGAACAGGTTCAAGAAAAAGAGGAAAGGGACAACAACAGAAATGAGGAAGCTTACATCGATGCACATCAGTCTCCAGTTGTAGAAAAAGAACCTTCATTAAACTCAGGAGGATCAGTAACGTGGGCAAAAGCGAAGCTATTTCAGGAAGAAGCCTCAGAAAGCAAAGACGAGGAGCAGGAACCAGCGGTGAAAAGAAGAAGAAGATACAATAGAGTAATAAGAGAACAAGAAGCAGCCAGAGAAAAGGCGGCGGGTAAGCAAACCAGCCTGGACCAGCATGTAAGGATAATCATAAATGGGAAGCAGCAGCAAGGAGTACAAGAGGAAAGAAAGGACAGAGCAGGTCCTCAAACATCAAAGAAATAATGAAAATAGTCTCTTGGAACTGCAGAGGATTAGGAGGACGACAAAAAGCAGAAGCAATTAAAAGAATTAAAAGAATGGAAAAGTTCTCAATTCTTCTGATCCAGGAGACTAAAATGCAAGAGGAAGAAAGTCTGAACCTCATGAAAAAAATTTGGCCCAGTGGAGAAGGAACAGCTGTGAGCTCCTCAGGGGCTTCCAGAGGAATCACCACCTGGTGGGAAAAGGGTATGTATCAAAGCAAAAACTCATTTGTTTATAGAAATTGGATTTTCGTTGAAATGGAGGAAATAGCAAGCAAAAGGATGTTTTGGATAGGAAACATCTACGGCCCCACTGTCTACGGACAGAAGGAACAATTCTGGGATCAGTTAATAGGACTAAATCACAGGTTAGCTGGACTCCCTTGCATACTGGCGGGAGACTTCAATGTCACCATTGCAGTGGATGAAAGAAAGGGGGGATCGAAGGTCAGAGACACCTATGGAGAACGAATGGAGGACTTGATGGCTGCATGGAATCTTATTGACATCAAGCCAAGGCAAGGTTCCTTCACATGGAGCAACAAAAGAATAGGACCAAATCACATAGCAGCCAGACTTGACAGATTTTTAATTAGCAATCTCTTCCTCTCAGGTACTAAGCTTCCGAACTCGAGCATCCTCACCATGGCAGCTTCGGACCACATACCCATAACTTTATTTTTTTCTTCTCCTGGAAATCTTGGCCCCCTACCTTTCAGATTTAACCCTGCCTGGCTTGAGAATGAGGAATGCATGGATAAGGTAAAAGTTGTGTGGAGGCAATTCATCCCCGGGTCACCAGGGTTTATCTGGGAGTCAAAACTAAAACGGGTGAAATGCACATTAAAAAACTAGGCCAAAATGAATTATATAAAGCCCGAGGAGGAGAGCGAGAATCTGCAAAAGGAACTGGGAAGTCTCCAGCTCAGAATGGAACAAAACCCAGTCACCGAAGACACGATAAGGGAGGAAAAAGAAATAGAAGAGAAAATTCAGAAGGCAGTCAGAAAAGAGGAAGAAGAATGGAGACTGAAGTCTCGGAACTTATGGTTAAAGGCAGGAGACAGAAATACAAAAAAATTTCATGCACAATGCAAGGAGAGATACAGGAAGAACAACATCGAGAGCATCACTAAGGAGGATGGAGAGAAAATAGAGGGTCAGGACCTTATTTTAAGAGAAGCAAAAGCCCACTTTGAAAAGCTTTACAATCGCAACGAAGTGGTGTCACAAGAAGATATGGAATATATGAGCAAGGAGATTCCCAGTCTCATAACAGAGGCTGACAACGAAAAATTAATGGAGCAAATCTCTAAAAGTGAGACTAGAAAGGAAATATGGTCCCTTCATCCGGACAAAGCACCTGGTCCGGATGGTTTCACAATAAACTTCTACAGGAAATGCTGGCCTTGGTTAAAAAAAGACCTCATTCGAATGTTAAATTGGACCAGGAAAAGGGAAAGAATAGGGGGAGCTACTAATTCCTCTTTCATTGCCTTAATCCCCAAAGATAAAAATCCCCTCACCCTAGGAAGATACCGGCCAATCTCGCTTTGTAACGCCTCGTACAAAATACTTACAAAGGTCATTGCTAATAGAGTTAAGGGGCATCTCTCTCGAATCATCTCCCCAAACCAAGGAGGCTTCATCGCGGGTCGTCAAATATATGACAACATACTGCTGGTGCAAGAAGCCATCCACTCAAGCATTCAAAGGAAGGACTCAGGTATGGCCATTAAACTTGATATGGCAAATGCTTTCGATAGAGTTAAACATGAATTTCTCTTCACAGTTATGAGGAAATTTGGTTTTGAGCAAGAGTTCATAAGTTGGATAAAAGCTTGCATTGGATCACCGTGGATAGCACCCCTTATAAATGGAAGACCCTCCTCCTTCCTTCGCTTGTCACGTGGCCTAAGGCAAGGATGCCCCCTCTCCCCTTATCTTTTTGTCATCATGGCAGACTCCCTCAGCAGAACTCTAAATAGGCTTCAAGAATCTGGATCTCTCCCCGGAATTGAAATTACCAAAAATGTCCAACCAATAAACCATGCTCAATTTGCCGATGATACTATTTTACTAGGCAGTGCCTCTCCTATAATTGCCTCTCGATTCAAACTCACTTTATCCATCTTTCTGCGGGTATCCGGGGGGAAAACCAACAATAAAAAATGCAATGTTCATGGTTGGAACTGTAACATCCTGCAACTCAGAAACCTGGCCAACATCTTGGATTGTAAGCCCTGCCTCGATTGGACCCATTTTAAATACTTGGGTATCCCTATCTCCCTCAAGAAAGCAACCTCGTCCTCTTGGACTCCCATCCTTGAAAAGATCAAAAACAAAATAAGTTCCTGGGGGACTCGCTGGTTAAACCTTTCAAGCAAAGTTGTTTTAATCAAAGCTGTGCTTGCTTCTCTACCTATCTTTGCTGGAGCTATTTTAATGGCACCAAAGTCAGTTACAAATACTATCTGCCAGGAAATCAGAAAGTTTTTATGGCAAGGAGGAAAAACACAGAGTAAGAAGTTTCATTTAGTTAACTGGAAAACAGTTAAAGAAAGGCGCAAAAGAGGGGGATTGGGAATACGGGATCCAGCAACAATGAGTAAGGCCTTGGGAGCCAAATTAGTCTGGAGAATGATAACGGGCAAAAGAGAGTGGTGGAAGGAGGCCATAAGGAAAAAATACATCAGAGGATCCCGGCAAAGATGCTTGAACAACCTGAAAAAGAAAAATGGAACAGCAATATGGAGATTAATCCATGATTCAGCTGGGTTAATAAAAGAGCAATTGTATTGGATCCCGGGAAATGGGGAAAAAATCAACATTTGGAAAGACAGTATCAAAGGAGAGCGTTCCTTAGGAGAAATCAATGAGATCCAAAACATCAAGATCTGGCTTCAAAACTCAGGGATACAGAAGTTATCAGACATGGCAACTTGGACGTCAACAGGGAGGTGGAAAGATTGGAGAATCATAGAACCCCCTGAGAATCTTGTTGAAAACTACAAAGCTTTCCTTCAACTGTTACATGGGAAAGCTCCAATCAATGCCAGGACTAAAGACGTCAGAGGATGGGGTAAAGCTGGAAGATACACCGTTAAGGCTGGATATGAATTGCTCACCGCCAATCATTCTCCGATCCAAAAAATATGGCAGAAGGTCTGGAACTCCGATAGCATTCCAAAAATCAACTACTTCTACTGGATCCTGGCTCATAACAAACAATTGACTGCTGACAATCTAAAGAATCGCGGAATCGAAGGACCCTCCAGGTGCCATCTATGTCAAAATGCGGAGGAAAATTCTCAACACATATTTTTAGATTGTACTTATGCCAAGCAAGTTTGGAAGGCGGCCCTCGGTCCTCTTTCGAACGCCATATCAATGCCCAAGCAGATCCAGCAAATGATAGACAAGTGGGCTAATAGCCTCCAGGGCGTCAGAAAGAATAAACCAACCTTATGCAGAATTCTAAAAATTCTTCCAATGAATATATGCTGGCAATTATGGTTGGAAAGGAATCAACGGATTTTTGAAGGGAAAGCTAAGTCAGAAAACAGAATAGCCAACAAAATCATTTCCCTGACTTCAGAATCCCTGCGGGAAAAAGGGATATCAATTCAGCAGCAAGAAGCTTTAAATTGGCATGAATACCAGTGGTGCAAAATCTTCACAACTGAGAGTTCACTTCAGTCCAACATGCCTCCAATGCTACAAGAGTGGGAGATAAGGAAAGACAAACAGACTTTCAATAATTGGTGGAGAAGCCAAAAAAGACATACAATCTTTTTTGATGGGGCTTCCAAAGGAAACCCCGAGGAGGCAGGTGCGGGAGGGATTATTTTTTATCCTGGAGGAAGAAAAGTTGCAGACTTTTCCTGGGGATTAGGAGCACAAACTAACAATTAAGCAGAGTGGTTGGCGATATATTATTCTCTTGAGCTTACCTCATCTTTAAACATAACAAAGTTACAAGTGATTGGAGACTCTAGGCATGTAATACAGAGCATGAAAAATGACAATTTGAAAGGAGCAAAGCGACAAAATCTTCGAAAAAGGATCGAAAGTCTTCCCCTCCCAAACGACATTCTCTATCTTCATGTCCTTAGAAGCCTCAATTCAAAAGCAGATAGGCTTGCCAATATTGGAGTCACTCTGGGAAAAGGTCAGCTACTTCAAAACAATGTCTCGAGTCATAAGTTCATTCCATAATAATCATACCATAGACTCCATCGACCTAACAAGGAATTTGAATTTGAATTGTTTCAATTGGAGGCTTGCTTCCCGTGGAAGGCATACGGTATTATGTGCTCGCGCTCACCAACATGTGGTGAGTACCAAGACAGGTGGCCCCTCACCTAAATCTAGAGCTCCCACGCCTCAGCATTTATTGCTGCAAGGCGGTCATAAAAGGCCCTCTCGCGATATGGAACAACATAATCGTCTTCCGCTCGGCCCTGGCTTTCAGCAGCTCAGCATCTCTACAACATATTTCAAGCCACGGCAGTCTGAAGAAGAACGTCGCAGCACAATGGAGGGGATTAGGCAAGCGATTGCCACTCTCAGTCAGATCACTTCTGAAGTTAAGGTCTATCTATGCAGGACATACTCGACAGTTTGCAACATAGCAGACCAGAATAAGGAACAAAACACGGAGTTTAAGTATATGCACTCCCGTCTTTCCTACGTGGAGTCTCGCCTGGATGACATTGAAAGAAACACTATAGAGCTATTGGGGAAGGTCGATAGCATAAAGGAGGACCTCTCAGTCTTCGTTAGCAAAACTCAGTACAGTCAAATGCAGGAAGCGTCGTCTGTTAACCAGGGAAGGATGGAAGCTGCCTCCTTCTTGCAGCAAAATTATGGATAGATTATCTTCTCAGAAATTTTGGAATGCTCTCTGCAGGTTTCTCTAAAATTATCAAATCCTGAATGTATTTTTGTATTTTGTTATGCAACCAGTTTGTAAGGGTATATCCTAGCAGAATGAATAGGAATTTCAGGATAATTAGGAGCATAGATTTTCAAAGACAAACACCTTGTAAAATCTGCAATTTTCCTCTTTTTGAAGCAGATCTATGGCTCAAATTTTGTACTGAATGGCTGTGCACAGCCTTTTATAAATATATATAAAATACCCTGTTTCTGTTAAAAAAAATGTTGTCCCAAGCAACTAGCTATGTCGCTGTAACGTTCCACCCAACCATAAATCTCTGCTCAACATGTATTATTTCAGCACTTGGAGACCACCCCCAAGCTGGGCATGATATCTACAAGGAAATTGGATCTCTCAAGCTCAGCTCAACCAAAGCAATGGATACCCATCTCAACCCCAACGTTCTCTTACACACAAAACTTGGATATGGGCTTGGAAACACATTTTCAGCAATGGGACTTAGAAACTAGATGGACATGGGTTTTCCCCAAAACGTGGGTACACCAAAAACGGATTTGTGAGAGGGAAAATCGACCATAGGGAAGGAAACGATTTCTCCCACAGATATACAAGCAATTAGTGAGCAAAGACAACCTCTATGGTCCTCAAACTGATTTCTCTTTCTTCCCCACTGTTATACAACACAAAAACACTCTTCTCAGCTAGGAGAATGAAGGAAGACACAGCAAAACCATGGAAAAAAATGCCCAGGTAGCTCCAAACTTGTGAGAGAGCAAAACTAATGGGTGAATAATGGCTTGGGAAGCAATTCATGGCTCTTTTCTTGCCCAAGAAGCCAAACACGATTTTCCATTAAGGGTGGCTTGCCCATACCCAACTTTGGACAGCCATACCTCTCCATTCCCCAAGGCATTAACTACCTCAACCAACTCTTGGAAGAGTAAATGATTGGGTACAAAAGTCAGCATGGGTATTTGAAGGTTGATGGGTTCTCTCATTGACACTTGGCTTGACTTGATTGGCTCAAAGGTTTGAATATTTACCTACTAATTCCTTGTAAACAGCATGCCCCCATTTGTTGCATTGCATAGCTAGTTGTGGGAATTTATATTAAAATGCATATTTACAATTCCCATGGTTCACTAGCACATGGGTAGCATAATATCCAATACTTGCCTCTTCAAGGTCGAGCATTCACTAGTGGGGCCTTGGCCTTGAGCTCCACGCTAGGAATCATACATAATATGCATACAATATTTACATTATAGCCCAAAATATTATAAGGGTCAAAATGGGGACGTGACATTCCCCTCCCCTTGGAATAACACCATCCTCGATGTTCCAATACCTAGGAATACATACACGCTTTATGCATGTCCAAAAATCACTAAATGTGGCAGGTCTTTCCTACATTTCATCAATTGGAGATGTCAAGGTGAGGTTCTTGAACCCCTTCACATTGAACCTGCTGACCGTCGCTTTTCTTGTTACCCCTTGCTGGACATTCGTGGAGGAGGTGACTTCCTCCACATCCTCAACATTCTATTGGAGGTAACTGCCTTTGTTTTCCCTTGTCAGCATTATTACTCTCTTCCAACCTTGGGCGTTAATGCCTCTTCATTGATCCACTTTCCTTTCCCTTATTAATTGTTCCCGGAATACTTTTTACCTCTTTTTGCAGACAAATAGAGTCCTGCAAAACCTTATGGTTCATCGCATTCTGCTGCTTCTGTAGCTTGAGCGTCTCTCAAGATTTTCTTGGGTCTTGGAAATTGTTTGGAGAAGACTTTCAACCAAGTCCAGTAGCCCTTGGTTTGCTGCCATGGTCAATGCACACAACTTCCCTCACTTGCTTGCTAGCACCACTTGTTTGTTTTTGTAACGGCTGCAACCAATTACGTGCAATTTCTCACCTGTGAAATTCATTATTGCAATTATTTGTTAGGCCAAGCATAACATAAACATTAAAATTATTCAATTAATTTCCCAATTGGCATGGAACGTCCATGCTTTATTCATGAGACTTCCACACTTTTCATGCTTGCCCATCATACATATGAACTCATTTGTGTTCATTCTTTCACGGGGAATTAGCTTTTTCAACATTCACAATTTATTCAAGCAAATAAACACAATCAACTTTCAGTCATGACATGCATTCAACAATTTTATGTTTCTAATATGCATCAGTCAAAAGGAAAGAGAAGAGTGAGAGTTTCCCCCTCTTATTCTTGTTACAATCCGGAGCCACTCCAACACTGTGGTTCTATGCTCCTTAGCCTCTTTCACTTTAATGTGAATGCTTGACTTGCCCTTTCTTGGCTATGACACTTAGTGTCTAAGGTCTGTCTAAGGCTTTCCTCCATCAGGGAATCTCCTCCCCATGGTTTTTCTACAGAACCTTTGGCTACTAGGACTCCCACACATTTCCACTAGCATCATTCTTATCATTGCTACTCATACTGAGCTTTCTAGGACAGTCACGTGTCCATATGCATCCCTAGGATGCCTTCAGGGCTTCTTGCTTTCCTACAAAGTCCAAAGTTTCCAACGAAGAAACAACAGTGTATCAACCTGGCTGTCATAAGACTTGTTCATGAAATTTTCATTATCCAAAAAAAATGAATGAAAATCAAATACTTATCTGTATTGGGTAGTTCCTTGCTACTCCACATGTTTCCTTCTATGATTTACAAGCCTTGGATCACCTGTGGGGTGGATGTTTAATGCCCAACCAGTACACCTTCACGCTGACTGGGTTTACCAAGCATTTGTGGTGCCCAACCAGTCCCATACCTGGTTGGCCCTCTCCATTACCGAGCCAGCACATTCGTCTGAGTCATTGACCAATGGAAGGAAACTGCCCCACCGACTATTATACGTCAAAGCTCTACTATGGAACCTTGGGCATATAACAACCTTTCACTAATACCTCCACAACAACCAAATAAATAATGCCAAACCAGTGCACCGACTAGGTTTATTAGGCATGCAACAACCCTTCATAACAACCTTCACAACACCCACAACATCCAAGTAAATAATGTCAAACCAGTGCATCGACTGGGTTTGTTAGGCATGCAACAACCCTTCATAACAACCTTCACAACACCCATAACATCCAAGTAAATAATTCCAAACCAATGCACCGACTGGGTTTATTAGGCATGCAACAACCCTTCATAACAACCTTCACAACACCCACAACATCCAAGTAAGTAATGCCAAACCAGTGCACCAACTGGGTTTATTAGGCATGTAACAACCCTTCATAACAACCTTCCGTTATGCTTCTTCTGTGTGCAGCCCCAAATTGCATCTGTTTCAGCTGACAACACAAGATGGATAAGCAAACTCATCAGTATTGTTGCTCTAAAATTGAAGCATAATTCATAACATTCGCTATCAAGTATTGAAATACCAGGAATGTGTCCATTCCCTTAGGGTGTAGTCAATATTGAAAACCCTATCATAACCCAACACCCTAAAGGTGTGCACCCCTTTCCGATGTGAACCATGTAGGTCCTACTCATACTCAAGCAATCTGAAATAATATAAATAAGATGGAACATGCTCTGTATATTAACCCTAATAATTAGACATACATGTTCTTAGCTAGGGTTACAGAATACTTATCCCTTTTCAGATGTATTCTCTCTTTATTGCGAAGAATGGGGGCTCCCTTCTCTCATTCAATAGTCCTTCGGTTTTCCACCCCAATATTTTCACGTTCCATAACCCACACATGCCTTCTTGGCATACTTTCACCATCTCACTCACATGGTTTCCCAACATGCAGTGCAACTGGGATATTATCAAAATTTACTATGGTGTTTCACCTAAAACCCATTTCCAAAGCATGGGGTCCTTCCCATGGAGTTTGGTTTCTGCAGGCTATCACACATGGTCTTCCTGCAATGTGTCATCTTGGCACACTTATCAAATAACCAAACAATCAGCAACATTTAACAATAAACATCAAATCTGATTGTTCCATAACCAATCAATGTCATTAATAATTAAATTCAATATGAATTTGCAATTCTGTCTACTACAGAAATTGACTTGCTTAGTCATGAGGTTATCCTCATATTGCTTGTCCCTTGTAAGTGGCACCCTTCTACCCATTAGGGTTTTACGCTTGCTACAGAAATTAGATTTGCCACCATGAGATTATTCTCATAAACTTAAATCAGACAAAATTTCAGGTCTATGTCATGCATAAGTTAAATTTCACAACCATGAGAACCTTCTCATGAGGTTTGGCTCTCGCACATGGTAGATTACAATCTTCATCATGGACTTATCCACATTGCCATGCTTAAAACAATCTACCTGGAATCTGGAACTTCAATCGGCCAAACACTTTGTAAGTCTTTATGCATATAATATTTCATTTGTTGCAACAGTCACTGAAGTGGTCTCAGAATTATAACACTCAATAACTCAAATACCCTCCGCTGTTAACATTTGAAATGCAATGAAATATATATATATATATATATATATATATATATATATATATATATATGCATCATTATCATAATAAAATTGCAAGACACAGTCACATCATTTATGCAATTCAAATGAAGCTTTAGATACTCATTACTTCATAGCCATATCATTTTATGCAAGTATGTCCTTTCAACAGAGCACTCTTGGTAGCCCATCAACATATCTACCTTCTATATGCAATCATTCTCTTGCATTCACAACATCTCATGAAATGGTCTCAAGATTAACAATAGTTCACCATTTCGCCTATTATCTAAGTGCAATGAAACATACACCACAACCATGCATTCACATAATGCATCTCAACATGTGCACCCATACCTATGCAGGCACATTACAATACTCACATAATCTTTTAATGTGCATCCACTCAATGCATAACCACAAGATTGTACTATATATATATATATATATATATATATATATGCAAATCCCCTCAATGCAACCTTGCATTAATTCATGAATACTATGCATTCAAACATATTATTTCCTAACCATCACTTCCCCACATAGCTTGCACTACCACGATAGGACCATAAGTCCTCACTTGCTTTGGTTGTTTAACTCACAACCAACATACACAAATGGCATGATATAATCTCATATGAATGCATTCTAGCATTTAAAAATAGTCATATGGTAGAGGGTTCCTCGCCCTTACTACCCCATACCTCACCATACCATGGTAGTATGGTATCCATATAAATGCATTCAACCTTTCCTACATACCATTCTACGATTACAAAATATCATTCAAAGGGGTTCTTACGCGATCTCCTTTTGTACTTAGGCAATCATAATTAAACCATTACCTGCATGGCTCCCATCAACATCTTTGATGTTACCTGATCAGTTGGTCTCCTGCAAAGGATCATACCATCCTTCCACCCACCTCATGATCATGGATTTGTTGTTCCCCAACCTTTCTTCATAAGGCTGTGGGTCACATGCAACTTCATCATGTACATCTTTAGCCATGCTTTGGTTGTCTTTGGTCCTACAACCAATGCGAGCACAACCAATTGTTAGCAACCACAATGATTATCTTAGTGGCTCATTGCATAGGTAAAGCCTCACTATTTTGCCAATATGCAATATCATATACATGCACAAACATTTTCTCATGCACTGTACAATGTTTATTAATATGCCCTCTAGTGCATATTCATTTCATCTATTTAATCTCTTGCATCTTCAGGCATGCTTCTATGGCCTGATTACTACAATCAATATCAACCACATTAATTGTCATCAACCATAGACAATACCCTTAATGGGCTACTGCATGTGTAACCTTGATACCTTCTCCTATGTGCAACATCATGATCATGCATAATCAATCCTCATGCACTACGCAATGACTCTTTAATCATGCCCACTAATTCATATGCATTTAATTTGCTACTCTCTTGCATTTATAACATCCCTATGCCATAATTTCCAATATATAAAATTCAGGGAATATAAATACAATAGCAAGAGAGGAGTGAAGGAGTTCTCCCTTTCTAATTTCCTCATTGTATAATGGAGTTTCCTCTTCCACATCATAGCTGATCCAATATCATGGGCTCTCTACCATGCACACAAGTGATCATTAGCTATGATCTTCTCACGAATTAACAATTCAATATATATAGACGTGTATAACATTCATTATTGGTACTTTCCAAGCATAGAATTATTATGTTATAAACATAAATAGTTTAGGGTGAGAGATTTCCCTTTTATCGTCCATAATGGATATTACAACCAATTACCCTTACTGAGGATTCCGCAATCCCTTTATGCAATTCATAGTGCACATTCCAAGCATAGAGAATGTCTTTCATACATTCAACGACTGTCTCCGGGGGACGACGGGGGTCAAGAGGGCTTGCCCCCTTGTGGCAGCGCCCTCATTTTTTTTTGTAAATCCTTTGATTTTGCGCAATCTGGTGCATAAGTTCCATGGCAATTTTTCCATTTTCGGCACCTGAAAATCTCCCTGAGAAACAACTAAAATTTCTTATTTCGGAGCAACTCACCGAGTTCTGCCGAAGGGTGAACTCGTCTATCTCTTCTAACTTGTTGCGGACCAACTCGCCTAGTTTCACCAGTTGGCGAACTCATCTGTCTTTTTTGACCTGTTGCAAAGCAACTCGCAAATTTCTACCGCCATTTCAAACCAACTCACCGAGTTCTGCCGCCGTTTCGGACCAACTCGCCGAGTTCTACCGCCGTTTCGGACCAACTCGCCGAGTTTTGTCGCCGTTTCGGACCAACTCACCAAGTTCTGCCGCCATTTCGGACCAACTTGCCGAGTTCTACCACCGAAAAACACTTAGAAAAATTTTGAAATTTTTCTTCCCTTCCCCAGGCACTTCCGCAACTTCGTCGGCGCAACTCAGCCAAATTCGCCGAAACGTATCGCACGATTTCGCAAACTTCACCGGTCTATTTCGACGGACTTCTATATCTGCGTCGAAATGCGTTTTCAACAATCTTTTCGATGTTCGCTGATAGTTTTGGCGCCCTTCTCAAATTCTTAGCCGAAACAGTTAAGCAAAACTCAAACAAAAACAGTTAGCAAATTTTGAAAATTTTCTTAATGGTCTGTGATGAGCAAGAAGCATACTTACCCCTGCAAGTTCTTGATTTGGCCCATTAAGCCCAATGTTGCAACCATTGCTCTGATACCATCTGTCACATCCCGTCCCATCTATCCAATGCAAGGAAGGGAACATGGCACTAAAATATGGGCTTTTAGAACAACTTAGCCAAATTCATCATGAATTAAGGATATGGCATTACAGAAAAATGCATATGTGTGCAGATGTAAATCAATTGAACATGCACAGCGGAATAAAACATCATCCACACACATTTCATACTCATCCAGCATATCAAAATAACCATCAAATTAAACATTGCAGAAGTAAACACAATAAAATACTCATCTTGATGTAATGTTGTCCCAAGCAACTAGCTATGTCGCTGCAACATTCCACCCAACCATAGGTCTCTGCTCAGCCTGTATTAATTCAACACTTAGAGACCACCCCCGAGCTGGGCATGATATCTGCAAGGAAATTGGGTCTCTCAAGCTCAGCTCAGCCAAAGCAATGGATACCTATCTCAACCCCAACGTTCTCTTCCACACAAAACTCAGATTTGGGCTTGGAAACACATTTTCAGCAATGGGACTTAGAAACTAGATGGACATGGGTTTTCCCCAAAACGCGGGTACACCAAAAATGGATTTGTGAGAGGTAAAATCAACCATAGGGAAGGAAACGATTTCTCCCACAGATATACAAGCAATCAGTGAGCCAAGACAACCTCTATGGTCCTCAAACCGATTTTCCTTTCTTCCCCACTGTTATACAACAAAAAAACGCCCTTCCCAGCTAGGAAAATGAAGGAAGACACAACAAAACCATGGAGGAAAACGCCCAAGTAGCTCCAAACTCGTGAGAGAGCAAAACTAATGGGTGAATAATGGCTTGGGAAGCAATTCATGGCTCTTTCCTTGCCCAAGAATCCAAACACTATTTTCCATGAAGGGTGGCTTGCCCATACCCGAATTTGGACAGCCATACCTCTCCATTCCCCAAGGCATTAACTACCTCAACCAACTCTTGGAAGAGTAAATGATTGGATACAAAATTCAGCATGGGTAGTTGAAGGTTGATGGGTTCTCTCATTGACACTTGGCTTGACTTGATTGGCTCAAAGGTTTGAATATTTCCCTCCCAATTCCTTGTAAACATCATGCCCCCAACTCTTGTTGCATTGCATAGCTAGTTGTGGGCATTTATATTAAAATGCATATTTACAATTCCCATGGTTCACTAGCACATGGGTAGCATAATATCCAATACTTGCCTCTTCAAGGTCGAGCATTCACTAGCGGGGCCTTAGCCTTGAGCTCCATGCTAGGAATCATACACAATATGCATACAACATTTACATTATAGCCCAAAATATTATAAGGGTCAAAATGGGGACGTGACAATTAATAAGATATATAATATTAATTTATAAATAACTTAAATTTTAAAAATTTGTATATAAATTTAAAAGTATTTAATTTTAATAATTAGTTTAATTATATCATTTTTATTTTTTTAACATCATAATCCACATCTTCAACAATCAAACATACTTAACCAACTTATCAAAGGCCACATATAAAAGTATAAGTGATTTTGACTCAATGCTTAATATCTACATAAATACAACATATAAAGATGTAAGTGATTTTGACTTAATTTTTTTTTTGGACATAGAAGCTTATTTTTATTTAATAAAAGTTGTAATGATCCTTAATCCATAAATTGAATCACAACAAAGATATAAGACATTTAAACTCCAAAAATAATCAAAATATATTCACCATAAGAATAACACCAAGTTATAAAGAAACCCTTAAGATACGGTAACACCATCAAATACTCCTTAATGAAGGAATCAATCCAGAAGCCATGCTTGTACAGTAACAACATGACTAATACAATGATACTAATGTCTATTTATACTTTCTCATGACTATACTTAGGGGTCTACGCCTTATTATTATATTGTTTCTTCTAACTAACCCCCAACCACCAAGTGGACCATATTCCATTATTAATGGCCACATTACATTTATCCCCATTGAGTACACATTACATAGTTTATTCCCTTTTGGGTACCCATTACATTGTTTTTTCCCCTTAGGTACCCTGTATTATCCTCCCTTAGGTATATAACATTCCACCCCCCTTAAACATGTTTTGTCCTTGAAACATGAGAGAAAGACATATAATACGATCTACTAAGAACAATAGTCAACTAGTACCATGAACAAGCATCCATCCATCCAAGACAAGGCTCATGGTCGAACTGCTTCCTTGGCACCTTGAGCTAGATGTTAATTCTTGTGGGTCCAATTTGTTGTCATGCTACGCTTGTATTGCCATTCCTTGCTTTGAGTCTTCCACTTGCTTCCCTGCTAATTTCCTATATGCTACCATCTTGGTCCATAAGGTTGTTGGTGCCCACCAACTAGCCTTGATGATTGTTGTCTCGCTAGGTGGTGTGGGTGGTGATAGGAAACAATTTTAACTGGAGGTGACTCTTTTTAAAATTTTGCAACCTATGGTTCCTCATGAGCTCTTGTTGCAGTTTGATGCATATCTTGAGGCATTTCTTCCTCTTGTTGCAAGTCTTCAACCTGTGTTTCTTAAGGATATTCCATTGCACTTGGATGCCCATCTTGAGGAAAATTTCCCCGTGCTTTTGTATCATATGTTGTTTCTTCTACCATAGACTCATCATCTGATGTGTTAGTAGGTATCACAACTAAGTTCCCTATATGTGCCCCCTTAGGATCTCCCCGTTTGGTGAGGGATATATCCCGAATATAATATCCCTAAGGGATTTTTTTTTGTTTTCTTGAATCTCCCTGACTTGTGGGATTGGCCTGTGGTCTGAGAAACCACGACCCAGGGGCATCTAAGCCATCAAAATCACCCGGGGATCTCACCCGGCGTGGACCGCAACAACCTCAAATTGACTTGGTTTTTGGGTGTCGCCTCCCAACTAAGTCACCCCTAAGGGGAATTAAACTCGGGTCGCCTTGCTGACGAGCCCCACACCTTAACCGAGTGAGCTAGCGGGAATTGACTTCTTGTACCATAGATTCAAAAATTTCTTTTACACATTAATATTAATTGTGTCAATTGAATCTAGCCAGGGATATCCTAAAAAAACATTTATGTCATCCATATCTATAGTGTAAAAATCTAAATGCAACACATACTTATCCATAATAACCTTCAAATATTTAAAAATTTGGACTTTCTCACCATCAACCTGGGTGCTTTGAATATGCTTTGTTGGAGCTTGTAATTTGTTAGCCACTTTATTATTGGTGAAATTATGCTTGCAATTAAGGTTAATAGAAACAATAACATTTTCTTTCTAAATACATCCATGAACATGTAATAAGAAGGTGTCACATGAAAATAAACCCTTACATCTCTCATTATTCATCTTCATGGCATCCTTATAACTATCATTATCCTTCTTCATGGCATCCTTACGAATCTCCTAATCTGTATGCCTAGTAGAAGACCATCTTTACAAAAAAAACTCCAATTTTGCAGTTGAAAGTGCCTTGACCTTATCACGGTTAAGTAATTTCCACCAGCTAAGAGCATCATCTCTTAAATAAGAACCTATCACACTTCTCCAAAAAATATAATATTTGTTCTTATGATATGCTATAAATTCTTCAATACTATCACCATCATCTTTTTATGTAAAATCATTTCCATTAAGAAACCACCCCTCAAAAAAATAGAACTTACTTGTTAATGGAGGATTTGAGCCCGACAAATTGAATTGATCACAACTCGATCCTTGTTACACCGAATTTTTATTATAACATGTTTCTGGAACTGGAATAGCCACTCTGCATCTACCAATCCTAGAAGGAAATAATTTATGGGCACTCTATCAACAAGTAGTTTTCCTGCAATGTGCATGACCCAAAAATCCTAAGAGGGGGAGAGTTTGAAATGACCCTAACATGGTTAGTTCTTATCAAAATTTCTATTATAACCTATTTCTGGAACCAGAATAGTCAATCTACATCCTCTAAGATGGTACACATAAAAATCTGGGCACTCTGTCACCCACAATCAACTCTGCAATTCTCTCGCCCGTCACTAAAACCCTGGAAAAATAATTGATTTTAAACCAGTGAGATCTGTTCGGGTACACAGGGTACTACCAAAGGACCGAACACCAAGAGTAGCCACTTCACATAAATAGATCACAGATCAACACACCGATGTTTTGACGTGGTTTAAACCCTCTTGAGGGAAACACTCCACGGCCCCGGCCAAATAGCTTCTACGGGACAATTTATTATGCAAAGAAAGAAAGTTACAAATGAGCTTCTCATAATCGATCAACTAAACAATGACCCTCCATGCTCTTTAAATAGAGATCATGGACCAATCGGGTGTTAATCCACGGATCAAGGTTAGGTTTGATCTAAGAGAAGTTGAGCCGTCGGATCACTCTATGTCGGAAACATATCGTGACCGTCGGATTAAGTATATACAAATGCATACTAATGCATACTAAAGAAACACATTATCCCTAACGGATATATTACACAAGTTGATCTTAACTAACTCCTAAGTGTCTAAATATCCTAACATCCCCCCTTAAGAACAACTTGGGATAGGATTGAAGGATTTACAAAAGTGACACTATTAGGAGAAGGAAGGAGGCATTAGAGCCTATCCCCCCTTAATGACAAGTTCCTGAACTCCTAACATAGATCGAAGTTTAGAAAACTTCGCTTCTGTAAGAGACTTGGTGAAGATGTCTGCAACTTGATCATCTGTAGGGCAAAAGAGCACTTCGAGAACACGATCATGAACAAGATTTCTGATGAAGTGCATATGTAGCTCAATGTGTTTGCTGCGTTGATGTAGAACTGGATCTTTGGCAAGCTTGATGGCACTTTGATTGTCGCACCAAAGTGGAGTAGGCTGCTGCTGCTCGAATCCAAACTCTGAAAGGATCTGTCGAAGCCATAAAGCTTCCTGACTGGCATTAACTGCTGCTCGATATTCTGCCTCTGCTGAAGAAAGAGCAAGAGCTTGTTGTTTCTTACAAGCCCAAGTAATAGGTCCAGAGCCCAGACTGAAAACATAACCTGCAGTAGACTTTCGATCATCAGGATCGCCGGCCCAATCTGAATCAGTGAAACCAACCAACAAAGGTTTCCCCCCTGTACTGTAATGAATCCCAAACTGAACTGTACCTCGAATATATCGAAGTATTCTTTTAGCTGCTTTCCAGTGACTTTCATGAGGTGTCTGCATATAACGGGCAACTCGACCAACGGCAAAGGAAAGGTCAGGACGGGAATGAGTCAAGTATAAAAGACAACCAACAAGCTGACGATACAGTGTGGCATCTACTTCAGGTGAAGTACAAGTGGCAGAAAGTTTGACTCCAGACTGGAAGGGAGAAGGGGCTGGTTTACAATCTTCCATGTGAAAGCGACGAAGAAGGTCACAAGCATACTTAGACTGAGAAAGAAAGATTCCTTCTTTGGTTTGCAGAACTTGGAGACCAAGAAAATAATGCAAATGTCCTAAGTCTGACATTTCAAAAGTTTGTTTAAGACTGGATTTCACATGGGTTATAAGCTTAGGGTCACTACCAGTAAGAATAAGGTCATCAACATATAGAACAAGTATGATGAGATGGTTTCCTACTTTCTTGGTATAGACATTGGGGTCAGAATGGCATCTAGAAAAACCAGTGTCAATGAGAAAGTTATCCATTTTGGCATACCAAGCTCTAGGAGCTTGCTTAAGGCCATATAAGGATTTCTTAAGGCGACAGACAAGGCTAGAGTTATTCTGAACATAGCCAGGAGGTTGTTCCATGTAAATTTCCTCCTGTAAATCACCATGTAAGAAGGCGGACTTGACATCCATTTGATGGACTTCCCAGTTGTGTAAGGCTGCAAGGGAAAGAACAAGGCGGATGGAGTTCATTTTGGCGACAGGAGCAAAGGTTTCATTGTAGTCAATCCCTTCAACTTGAGAAAAACCTTTGGCAACTAACCTTGCCTTAAGTCTTTCAACACTTCCATCTGATGCATACTTAGTTCTGTAGACCCATTTACATCTGACAAGTTTTCTTCCTTTTGGAAGAGGTACAAGATCCCAAGTATCGTTCGCCATTAAGGAACGATATTCTTCATCCATGGCTGCATCCCAATCTGGATTCCCTGAAGCTTCTGCAAAGGTTTCTGGATCATGATTCTCGGAAACTTGAGCCAAAAGAGAAGAGGCTCGCTGAAACTGAGAACGTGTTCGACGTTGATCTCTAGGATCACCGGCAAGATCACCAGCTGCTTCACATGTTGAACGGACCCATCGAGGAAGCACTTGTGCTGGTGCAACTGGAGGAACATGAGCAGGCGGAGGTGGATTTTCATCCTCACTGTCATCATCAGAAACTGGAGTTGGAAACCTGTCAAGGAAGTTGGAAGAAGAAGAAGAAGGCACAAACGCCGAATCAGGCTCGCAGGCCAAAGATGGCACACTCGCCGAGTTAGGCTCGCAGGCCAAGATATTTTCATCAAATTTAACATCTCTTCTAATGATTATAGCATGAGAATGTGGTTGAAGAAGTCTATAACCTTTTACATCTTCAGAATATCCAACAAATATGCACTTTTCACTTTTAGGCTGCAATGCTTTCCGTTTTTCATCCGGAATGTGAGCCCATGCTTCACTACCAAACACACGAAAGTGACTTACATCAGGTTTAATTTTACTCCATGCTTCTTCTGGTGTTATACCTTGTAATGCTTTTGTGGGGGTGCGATTAACTATGTAATTTGCACAATTTATGGCTTCAGCCCAAAATTGAAGACTTAGTCGCTTAGATTGGATCATACAATTAGCCATTTCTTTTAAAGTGCGGTTCTTCCGCTCAGCTACACCATTTTGTTGTGGTGTATATGGAACAGTGTGCTGTTGTTGGATGCCTTGTTCAGTGCAGAAAGTAGTGAACTGTTTGTTAACATATTCTCCTCCATTGTCAGATCTTAACTTGATAATTTGATGACCAGATTGTTTTTCAACAAGGGCCTTGTAGGCCAAGAACATGTTAAATACTTCGCTCTTAAGTTTTAGGAAATAAACCCAAGTGCGTCTGGTGTAATCATCAATGAAAGTTAAGAAATACTTGAAACCAGAAAAGGAAGCAGATGGAAGAGGACCACACAAGTCACTATGCACAAGCTCCAAGGGAACCGAGGCGTGCCAAGAGGCACGTTTGTCAAAACTGTCCCGATGATGTTTTCCGAGTACACAACCGGAACAAACACCATCTCTGCAAGATACCATCGGAAGACCTGTCACCATATTTTCTTTACATAGTTGTTGCAATGAGCGATAATTTAAGTGACCAAATCGCTCATGCCAAAGTTTGCTCAAGTTATCACTATGAGCAACAAAAACTGAAGGGAAAGGTGATGACCCAAAGTTGTTAAACTTGTACAACCTGGTAATATCATCAACAATTCCGGTAGCTAGAACCTGTTGAGGATCTTTAAAATCCTTGATTACAACTTGGTGAGGTGTAAAGGTCACAGTTTTACCTTCACCAGAATGAGTGATCTGATAGACTGATAACAAATTGCAGGAAATTCTTGGAACACATAGTACATCACTAAAATGACCATTATCTACTGGAACTGTTCCAGCTCCTACAACACTTAGAGATCTATCATCACCAACAAATATTTGTTTGGTGTTACATTCATGCATAGTAGAAAAGATGGCTTGATCCTTAGCCATATGATAAGATGCTCCAGAATCAATGAGCCATTCATTTGAAGTAGAAGAAGAAGATGCATTATAAGAATAACCAGAAGCACAAAGTGCATGTCCATGAGAGGTAGATTCTGAAGGCGAATCTAGGCTGATGTGGTGCTTCTTCATTGCTGCTTCCAAGGCTGCCATCTTCTTGAAACACTTAGATTCATCATGATTATCTTTCCCACAATAGTTGCAATGACGCTCAGTCTTCTTGCCTTTTGGCTTGGATCCTTTGTCATTTTTTAATGAAGGAGTTGACTGAGAGGGTTTTGGACCCTTGTTTGACTTATTATTGCGAAAATTTTGTTTCTTGGGAGGCTTGGACTTTTCTTTCTGTTGGGACAATAAGGCTTTCCCAGATGTATCTGCATTGTTGATTATTCCAAGATGAATGAGTTTATCTTGTTCCCTAATCAAGGAATCACAAAAGGATTCAAGACTAGGCTCTTGATAGCTAGCTGCATTCAATGACGCTTTCATGGAGTAAAATGTAGATACAAAAACAGAATATGCAGGTCCAAGTTTGGAAAGAATATGATAAATGCATTGTTTGTCTTCCCTCTCAATCTTACATTCTGCACATAAGAGCTTGAGAGTTTTGTACTTAGATAAGTAATCTTGAATGCATGAAAAGTCACTTGGATTTAAAGAAATCAACTCATTTTCGAGTTGGTGACCTCGAATTTCATTGTGTTTACCAAACACAGTTTCCAACTTGTCCCAAGCAGCATTAGGTTCATCAATTCCAGATATGTGGAATCGCAAATCAGTAGAGATTGACATCCCAATCAATCCACGAGCTTCATCACATCTATTTGCCCATTTTATTTTCTTATCATCATCAGTGGGTTCTTTTTCTTTCCCTGTTGTAATTCTGAAAAGTCCCCTACTTCGTAGAACATCCTCCATACGGGATTTCCATGAGAAATAGTTGGAACTGTTAAGTAGAATATCACAAAGGGCGGCCATATTTGTAAATTAATGGCTGTAAAAACAGAAACCAATAGTCTGGATGTGAAGAGCTCGAAAAAATAGGCGGTTTCAAAAAAAACGGCACTGAAAACGGACTTTGTATGATGAAGTTATGCTTGAACAAAGAAACTGTTGAAGATGTCCCCAATAGTGACGTGGCAGCTAGTGAATGTCCAAAAAAAAGAACCCCCCTCTTCCCAAGATGAACCTTTTGACTATCACTTTACAAAAAAGTTGCTTTTAAGTGAATCACTTTTGTAAAATAAGTGATTTCACTTTTACAATGATATTACTTTTAAATAGTGCAACAATAAATAAAAAGCTTAAGTGACTCACTTGTATTTTTATTTTTTATTATTTAAGTGAGATGCACTTTTACAATAAAGTAACTTGAAAATAGAAATTGCATGCACTTTTCTTTTTAAAAGTAACTTCCTAAGACTTGAACTCAAGACCTATTAAGGAATAAAGCAACTTTGGACCAAGTGAGCTAGTTTAAAAGGTATGTAAAATATGGAAATGAGGAAGGGGGCTTTTTTTTTTTTTTTTTTTTTACTCTTCTTCCTCGGTTTGCGTGCTTGCCCTTTTTCCTGCAAAACAAACCACAAAACGAAACAAAAAACTTTTCCACACTTGTGGAGTTAGATCTTGTTAGCTTGCCCGGAAAGTCTGCGTTTTCTCTCTGTTTCTGATTTGCCGAGATCGCGCAAAGTGCACGGCAAAGAGCATACGCAGCCGAAAAAACCCTTTCTCTTTCTGTTTCTGATTTGCCGAGATCGCTCAAGGTGCACGGCAAAGAGCATACGCAGACGGGAAAGCAACAATCCGAACCAAAAAAAAAACTAACAG
Source organism: Larix kaempferi (assembly GCA_027924585.1). Taxonomy (NCBI): domain Eukaryota; kingdom Viridiplantae; phylum Streptophyta; class Pinopsida; order Pinales; family Pinaceae; genus Larix; species Larix kaempferi. Next base: position 9,526,148 of record BSBM01001022.1, read on the forward strand.
TAAAAAAAATGAAATATGAGATTTTTTTTTTTTTCAAAAACGAAATAAAAAAATGCGTCACTGTAACATTATACCTTCAGATCTGATGAAAAACGCGTTTCTGGAGCAACCGGGAACCGTTTTCGATCAAACGAAAACTATTTCCCAATGGAAACGACGCTCCGGACGCAATGGAACACCTCCCACAGCCCAGAAATGCACAGAAATACCAGAACTAGAAACCCTTTCGAGTTTCGGCAACATCAGTTCAAGATCTAGATCATAACCGGAAGCGGCACTTCATAAAAGCTCTGATACCATGTTCGGGTACACAGGGTACTACCAAAGGACCGAACACCAAGAGCAGCCACTTCACATAAACAGATCACAGATCAACACACCGATGTTTTGACGTGGTTTAAACCCTCTTGAGGGAAACACTCCACGGCCCCGGCCAAATAGCTTCTACGGGACAATTTATTATGCAAAGAAAGAAAGTTACAAATGAGCTTCTCATAATTGATCAACTAAACAATGACCCTCCATGCTCTTTAAATAGAGATCATGGACCAATCGGGTGTTAATCCACGGATCAAGGTTAGGTTTGATCTAAGAGAAGTTGAGCCGTCGGATCACTCTATGTCGGAAACATATCGTGACCGTCGGATTAAGTATATACAAATGCATACTAATGCATACTAAAGAAACACACTATCCCTAACGGATATATTACACAAGTTGATCTTAACTAACTCCTAAGTGTCTAAATATCCTAACAAGATCTCCTCCGTCCGGACTATGATTTCAATGATTTTTATTTTAAACTGGTTGGTTTTTTGAATGGGACTTAGATATGCAATTGGTACTTGCAAATTCTTCACCCATATTTCCATAAGCCACCCTAAATTTTCCTTCAAAACTCTTCTTGTTACAAATAGGGTTTTGAGCCAAAAAATTAAAATGATCATAATTCGATCAATATTTCTCAAAATCTATATAATAACCTGTTTCTAGAAATGGTACAACCACTATTCTTCTACTATGATGTGTCAAACAACAACCTGGCCAATTTGTCAGAAGATATTCGCTCTGCAATCCTCACGACCATCATTGAAATTCTAAAAAATAACTAATTTTAAATCAAAGATATCTCCACTTTCCAAACTCCAAATGAGATGTTTTTTTTAATTGTGTATTTTTGCGAGAGGAATTCAGATCTGAAATTTGATTTTCCTGAATTTGAACAAAAAGTTTCAAAAATTGATCTAAAAGTCGTCACCCAATTTTTCCATAATTTTTTTTTTTTTTTCCGAAAAAGTAGAAAAAAAATATTATTCACTTTGTGCCAAGAAAAGAGCTTTGATACCACTTGTAGTGATCCTTAACCCATAAATTGAATCACAACAAAGATATAAAACATTAAACTTCCGAGAAATAACCAAAATACATTCACCATAAGAATAACACCAAGATATAGAGAAACCCTTAAGGTAGGGTAACACCATCAAATACGCCTTAAGGAAGGAATCACTTCACAAGCCATGCTTGTACAATAACAATCATCAACATGACTAATACAATGATACTTATGTATATTTATACTTTCTCATCGGTATACTTAGGAGTCTATGCCTTATCATTATATTATTTCTTCTAACTAACCCCCAATCACTAAGTGGACCATATTACATTATTATTGGCTACATTACATTAATTATCCCCATTGGGTACACATTACATAGTTTATTCCCTTTTGGGTACCCATTACATTATTTATTCCCCTTAGGTACCTCCCTAGGTACCCCATATTATCTTCCCCTAGGTATATAACAAAAGTTTTTATTTATACACAATATCATAATGTTGAAGTTGATAGAATATTAAGTTATTTTCAATGAATTTTAAAGGAATAAAATTAGTAGTTTTAAAATATCACATAATTGAAAAGATTGTTATTGAATTGGATAGCATTGCAATAAAAATAGAGGAGGAGATGGCCACAATCCACTAACAAAATTACATGGATTCTGAGGAGATGGCTACCACGACCTTCATCTCATTGTTAATGGTAATTCCTAGTCTCTAGGTGAAGTCTACTTCAAATTTCCTTTGGGATCATATATGATCCCTTGTCCTTGTCACCCCTACTTTTAAACAATTTTAACCAATATGTAATTTATAAATTTAACTTAAATAAAGCCTAGATTTTTATAGTAAAATAAATATCTCTTGCACTTAACATTCAAGTCCAAATACACCTACATGGTTTGATAGGGATGGGGCCATTCATTTAAAAAACTAACAAAGGGGGTCATATACAACAACAACTGTTTGGTAATCCCCATGTAGAACAGCAATATGTTGTGGTTAAGATGCTTCTAGGCAAAGATGAGAACCATCATGATTGCCATCCAACCTTAAGCAATTTTTTATTGTATTAAGACTTAAGGGAATGAGATATCCTTAACTCAAATAAGATACACTCATGTGAGGAACAATAGCATCATGGAAAACATATGGTTCGAGTTGATGGAGGATTGTGGGAGTACAAGGAAGTGGGTAATGTTTATGGTGGTTACATGGGGAAAACTATATGTTCCCACCAAGTGTTTTTTCCTTACTTTCTCATCAAGTCCTTCAAAGATAACCAACACTGAACTCTTGTGAGCAGGGGATCCCATGGATTATAAGTGGGTGGATGTTTTAGGGAACATGCAAGTTTTGTATGTTGGTTAGACCTTGTCTAGCAAGTCAAGCTTGAGAGGTAAGGGCTCTTCCTGTTTAGGTATCTTGTTGAGGAGGTAGCATCAATGAAGGCAATGTTAAAATCGCCCTGGGAAAAAAAAATTTTCCCTAGGCAACAATAAAAACATCCAATCAACTAGGAAAATTCCTAGCTAGATCATATGGCATCTCAAATGATTAGAACACCCCTCCTTACCTTCAATTCACTAACCAAGGAGAGGTACGACCATTCAATTGCTAAGAAAGACACCCCTAAAGCAACCTACGATCATTAGGAGCACTAAGGAATGAGAAAATTGCTTCAGTGACCAAATTTATAGATTATAAACTACTATAAGGTGTGACAACGCTTAAATTTGGCCCCTTGGTCTTTGAGATCAATTGTGCATCAAGTGGTGAAGATCATCTAGTTGTTGGAACTTGGAACTTCCATACCTCAACAAACACAATGAAATTGTATCCATAACACTATTTCAACTACCTACAACTCTCACATTAGTTTTCATAGATCATTGGCAACCATTGAAGACTTAGAGGAGCTCTCCTATCACACAGTAAGGAAATACAAACAAAAGCTAAACATACATACCAGAAACATTGTGCATAAGACAATATTTTACCTTGGAACCCAAATGGGGAAACCAACGTTATGTGTGGCTCATCTCTTCATTCAACAATCTCTAGTTACAATGCAATGGACTCTATAGCATTCTCCTCTCTTCGCTAACAAGTAGGCAAAAAACCCTTTTAGAATGAAGGTTACAATGAGAAATATGAGAGACTACGAGATAATTGGAAGGAAAAATCACTAATCTTTGAGTTCCCATTCCCCTCTCCAATTTTATTTTCTATTCAATTAATTAAACACATTTTTTATTTTTTTTATTATATATTACATTGCAGTGTCTTTTCCCTAGTCTATAACCACCATACATTGTTAAATTACATTTAATAACTGAGTCTTACCACCACTTTTTAGTTTGGATCCATTTTCAACACCAATTTCAAGGATAAAGATGATCTTTCTCTCTGTGCTAACTATTACCTATTGTTTTTTTATGTAATGTTTCACATTTGGATTTTTCCACTTTCGCTTATAAGATTGAACATTATTAATTTTTTAAATGTATGACAAAATTGTATATCGTTGATAGTTAGTTATTAGTATAAACTCTCTTTACTTTTTTTCAGCGAAAAAAAAGCGTACTATTGCTATTATGAGAATAAATCAAATAGTACAACGATGAGCCATCCAAGTATAGATCCAAAGATCCATACTTATCAGTCTTGTCCAAATATAACCCAAACTCCAAACTCCCAACAAAATCCACAAAATCTATTACATCATTCTATCAAAATACCCCCAAAAATATAGCATTCGAGCACAAAATAATCACCTTAGTCCAAAAAGAAAACAGAACCCTGGGATTCAATCTTAGAATTCGAGAATTCCTCCCATATCAGAAATCCTTCTTCAGTCTCCAACGTCAATTTTGAAAGTTTATCAACTAAGAAATTGTTCTCCCGATAAATATGTTGCAAAGTGTATCCCTGGCAAAGATCAAATTCATCACGAATTATATTACACCAGGGAAGCAGAGAAGTAATATGAATCTTAAAGTCACCCAAAGCCCATTTTATGGTGACACGTGAATCTCCAAAAATCCTAACATCCACCAATCCAAATATGTTTGCCACTCGGATGACCATCCATAATGCCAGAATTTCTGCCTTCATATTAGTGCCTCTTCCACATTTCAGACACAAAGTGAAGTAGTGATCTTGATTAAGAAAAATAACACCTCCAGCTGCACAATGTCCCAAAGCTGCTGCCCCATCGAAGAATAAAGTAGGTCCATCCACTTGAAAATTCAAGACTCCAACCTTCCTATGTTTGCCAATAATATGCTTCCTTTGATAAATAGAAAAAAGCTTCAAGCTGGAATTACAAGCCAACGGAATATTTGGTAAAAGATCTTCAAATAAAGATAGATTTCTACTTTGTCACACAACCCAACAAATAAAGACTAGAAGGATGTCATAAGGTTTAAAGGAATTTATCCAGTTAAGAAAGCTGGAAGTGACGTCCAAATCACCCCACTCCAATTTAATGTTCAATATATGATAGACCCTTTCCCATAAATTCCTAGTGAACTTACAATCCAAAAACAAATGTGTAATACTTTCAGCTCCATCTTTGCATAAAATGCAGATATTTGGACCATTCCATCCCTTCGAGATGAGATTATCCCAGGTTTTTAGTTTATTCCTGAAAACAAACCACATGGAGCATTTAAACTTGATAGGATTCTTCCATTGTCACAATGCCTTATACCACCAGTGACGAGGAAAAGGACCAATGTTTTTTATAAAAGATTTCCATTGATAAATATTAAAAAAACATTTAAAAAAAAGCAAATGAAGAAAATAGACAAGTGCTTCCTTGTGGCACTCATTCTTCTAAACTTTTACTTCACAACATGCATTCTAATATTTATTTGAGTTTGGATTTTTTTTCAAATAATGTTGTTTGGTCAACTTCATAATCCTATATCTTAATATATTTTAGTTAGGATATTTTTTTTTAATTAATTTTGTTTGGTCAACTTCATAATCCTGGTTTTTGGTAGGTAAGTTTTGTTATTAAATGATAGAATGATGATTTTTTAATACAAGTATACTTTTATTTAAAATGGTTAGTGTGGATTTAAAATGGTTAGTGTGGAGGATTGCAAACTTTATTAGAGTTAAATTAACTAAACATTTTAATTCATCTTTAGTGAATGTTACTTTGTATTGACCATATGCTACTAATTTATTGTTGTTATTTTGTATTGACAAATTGTAATTAATTTATTGCTTTTACTGCTAACAAACATGGCATCATCACCTTTATATTTTATTTTGTTTCGCATATATATGCTTTTCCCAACGGAAATCCATTGAGGATTTTTCCATATGACATATCTGTTTAGTGTTCAATGTTCTTATGAGGTCAATAAAATTGACTGGATACATCGATTCAAAGCATGGCAGAAATCGAGTTAGTGGAGCTCCAATTTTGGTTGTCTACCCTTTTGGCTTGTGTCCTATTGCATATTCCAATAAGAAGCAATGGGAAATCTCCCTCCCTTCCACTAAAGCCAAATACAAAGAATTAACATTCCTACACAAGGAGTCATATTGATGTAGAGACTTTTAGAGGAGCTTGGGCTTTGTTAAGAGCAATAAGCACCACTTTGATGTGATGACTAGAGTGATTTTCAGAGTGATGGTCATCTAAGATATCACTCAAAGACTAAACATAGTAAGGTTCATTTACATCATACATGATTGCATTATTTAAATGGAGTATGTTGCACACAGGGCTAAATGGTCGACATTTTCACCACATCCATAATAGAGGCCAAGTTTGTCACATTTCAAATTGGGTGTGATATGAAAGAATCACATTTCGAACTTTGAGTAAGATGAGAAAGAAGGTGGTTGAAGATTCTAAAATTAAAAAAAAATAGAATTGTCATCGGTGAAGTTTGACTATAAAATCTTTGTTGAATTTGTAATGTTTAATTATTTAAATTATTGTTTTTAATACATAAATAAATTCAAAACCCCTTTGTAATATGATTTTGCAATCTTAATAATAGATATTTACAATTCCATCAATTTAAAATGATTCTTATTCTTACCACATTTTAAACCAAAAATGTCAAATTCCCTTCCTATTATTTTGAGTGACTTGAAAAAAACAATTTCATAAAATGCTTAAACAATGATATAAGTATCATTAAATAAAACAACTTATAAATAATAATAAGTGTTCATGATTTAATGGTTCTTCATCAATATAATTTCTTATTCTTACCGGATTTTAAACCAAAAATGTCAAATTCCCTTCCTATTATTTTGAGTGACTTGAAAAAAACAATTTCATAAAATGTTTAAACAATGATATAAGTATCATTAAATAAAACACCTTATAAATAATAATAAGTGTTCATGATTTAATGGTTCTTCATCAATATAGTAGTTATAAACCGTGTAGTCTAAAAGTTTGACGATTTAAAACGGAATAATTTGATTTTTTGGGCATGAATCAGAAATATTTAAAAATCTTGGGTCAAACTTTGAAATTTTGGGTGCTCCAAGGGTTTTTGATGGTCTTGAATCCATTTCTACCATCAAAATCACCATTAAAACACAGTTAAAGTCATATTTTACAAAATAAATAAAAAACGTCGGATTCCAATGAAAACCCCCCTCGAGACCAAATTGTCAAATATTTAGACAACTTCGTTATAAAATGATTTAACAACCATAACAAACAAGTTAAGTTTAAACTAATTACTATATAAAAAGCTCTTGATCAAAGCCTAATTATCATGAATGTCTAACTATTCCATAACTTAATAGTTTTTTATTATTCCATAACTTAATAGTTTTTATTAATATAGTAATTAGAAAGTGGCTTAGTGAATTGTAATAAATATGGTAGTTAGTGATAAATTAATTATTATATTATATTTATTTTTAATAGGATTAAATTAATCCATCAATTATATCATTTAAATAATTTAGCTTTTATATATAAAAATTTTAGTATTTATTTTTTTTGTTTTGGATTTTTTATTAGGTTTTGGTTGGAATCCGGTAAATTTTTTGGGGTAAAATCTAAATTTAGAAGTGTTCAAATTATGTTTTTAAATTAATAAATAGATTTAACACTCTCAAATAACCCATAACACAACATTCCTACACAAGGAGTCATATTGATTTAGAGACTTTTAGAGGAGCTTGGGCTTTGTTAAGAGCAATAAGCACCACTTTGATGTGATGACTAGAGTGATTTTCAAAGTGATGGTCATCTAAGATATCACTCAAAGACTAAACATAGTAGGGTTCATCTACACCATATCAAACCATTGATACATGATTGCATTATTTAAATGGAGCATGTTGCACAAAGGGCTAGATGGTTGACATTTTCACCACACCCATAATAGAGACCAAGTTTGTCACATTTCAAATTGGGTGTGGTAAGAAAGAATCACATTTCGAACTTTGAGTAAGATGAGAAAGAAGGTGGTTGAAGATTATAAGATTAAAAGAATAATTAGAATTGTCATCAGTGAAGTTTGACTATAAAATCTTTGTTGAAATTGTAGTGTTTAATTATTTAAATTATTGTTTTTAATGCATAAATAGATTCAAAACCCTTTTGCAATATGATTTTGGAATCTTAATAATTGATATTCTTACTGGATTTTAAACCAAAAATATCAAATTCCCTTTCTATTATTTTGGGTGACTTGAAAAAAACAATTTCATAAAATGTTTAAACAATGATATAAGTATCATTAAATAAAACAACTTATAAATAATAATAAGTGTTTATGATTTAATGGTTCTTCATCAATATAGTAGTTATAAACAATGTAGTCTAAAAGTTCGATGATTTCAAACGGAATAATTTGATTTTTTTGGCACAATTTTGAAAAAAATCGCGCAGAAATTTTTAAAAATCCTAGTTACAACTATCAAACTTTGAAATTTTGGGTGCTATAGGGGTTTTTGAATAAAACAACTTATAAATAATAATAAGTGTTCATGATTTAATGGTTCTTCATCAATATAGTAGTTATAAACAACGTAGTCTAAAAGTTTGATGATTTCAAACGGAATAATTTGATTTTTTTGGCACAAATTTGAAAAAGATCCCGCATAAATTTTTAAAAATCCTAGTTACAACTATCAAACTTTGAAATTTTGGGTGCTCTAGGGGTTTTTGATGGTGTTGAATCTGTTTCTACCATCAAAATCGCCATTAAAACACAGTTAAAGTCATATTTTGCAAAATAAAAAAATGTCGGATTCCGACGAAAACCCCCTGCGGACTAAATCGTCAAATATTTAGACAACTTAGTTATAAAACGATTTAACAACCATAACAAACATGTTAAGTTTAAACTAATTACTATATAAAAAGCTCTTGATCGAAGCCTAATTATCATGAATTTCTAACTATTCCATAACTTATCATGGATGTCTAACTATTCCATAACTTAATAGTTTTTTATTAATATAGTAATGAGAAAGTGGCGTAGTGAATTGTAATAAATATGGTAGTTAGTCATAAATTAATATTATATTATATTTATTTTTAATAGGATTAAATTAATCCATTAATTATATCACTTTAATAATTTAGTTTTTATATATATAAATTTTAGTATTTATTTTTTGTTTTGGATTTTTTAGTAGGTATTGGTTGGAATTTAGTAATTTTTTTGGGTAAAATTTAAATTTGGAAGTGTTTAAATTATGTTTTTAAATTAATAAATAGATTCAACACTCTCAACTAACCCATAACACTTAAATTATGTAATTTTCATCACTAATATATATAATTTTAAGATTTTTTATAATTACCAACAAACTCCAAACAAAATTCGCCAAAAAAAAATATATATAACAAAATAAAAATATAAAATATTTAAACTACACCATAACCATCTCTTCACATGTACATTATATAATTATTCCATTAATGTGATAATTTCTAAGGGTCCCTCCCCCTTAAGATTCAAATCCCAATGATAACCACCACTTGAACCATCTCTTCACATGCCCAAATTTAAGTCCTAGTCATTCTCATCATGACAACCATTCTCCTACCAGGCTACCACTAAACCGTCTCTTCACGTGTCCATTGGATATCCACTGGTCATGATTATTACTTCCTGACATCTCAGACAAATCATAGAAAATGCATACTCTATCCCTCCATATGATAAGTCGTCCCCACCCAACCACCCTATATTCTTCTTAAACTAATTAATCCCCAGTCCCACTTCTTCCCCTTTGTCTTATTATATAAATCTAACCCAGATCACCATCAGTGTCATTGTCCAATGGCCGAAGACAGATCCATATCTCCATCAATCTCATCTACACAGACTCGGTTGAAAGCATGACTGACTCTGCCTGTAGCTTTGCATTTGAAAAATATGATTAGCAGTATTTTTGTTGATTATGTCTTGTCCAACATTTAAGCTGATTCCAATTCGTGAATTTGATATATAGATGATTCAATTAACAGTACTCGCTGGAGAATTTAGAGAGGTCCCTGGTTGGACCACCTCACAAAGCATGGCCGCACCAGCCTTCGTTTCTTACTGACTAAATCACAACAAGAAGGAACTTTTTGCCAGAGGCCAAGGCAATCAAACAAGGGGGAGCTCTTGACCCGAGGGATAAAAGAAACTGAAATATTAATTGTTTAGCTGGAAGCCGACGTGCCAAGATCCGCGCGGGCTATTGACTGCCGGGAAACAAGGAGGCTGACCCGCGCGTGCCCGGCAGCCAGCGAATGCACGTCGGCGTACATTAAAACGTACCCAAAATAATAATGACTTGGGCATGTATCGACTAGAGCGTCATTCTGTTCACGAATCAGAATTCTTTGGTCACTGTGGCGATCCTTCTCAGATCTTTTCCTTTAATTGAAGGAAGTTGATATATATAAATAGGTTGGGAGGAAAATATAGACACAGTCACACAGATCTGACCTTAATCATCTTGATTCCTCCTCCTCCATGGATCACCAGGTGAAGTTTCCTCCTAGTATCGGTTGCATTGCCAAAGACGAAAATTCTCTTTGGGGATCTGTAGTTTGCAGTTTATTTCCCCTTTAAATTCATTTGATGGAGTTCTGTGATCCTTGGTGAGTGAATGAGTTTTTCATGTTATAATTTTTGCAGGGTGGAGCAGACCAAGCTGGGTGGCCTCTTGGGCTTGAGACGCTGAACTTGAGAGTGCGCATAATGGATGCCATGATAGGTGGGGACATTACTTCGCTGAGGATGTCCACGCCCAGTTTTTCTTCAGTCTCTTCGTCGGATTTTGATACAGAGGTAATCTCATGGGATCAATTTTGGATTTTTCTAAGAATGTGCATTTGGCACTTTGGGATTGAATTTGGCTGCAAAATATTTGAATTCTGGAGACATACTGATTGACCTGTTTTTAGAGTAGAATAGTTATATTCAATTCAGAGTTCTGAAAAGATGTCAAGGCTTAAACTTAACACCAATGATTATTAGGCACCTGCATTGTCCCGGGTATGAATATTTGATCATTACTCTCTATCCACTTATTATTTCCCTCATTGTTGTCTATTCAGTTACAATTTCCCTCATAACTATCTAGACCCTTGTATTGACCAAACTGAGGGCTATTTTGATTTTGCTTGGGTAGGGCATACCTCTTTTTCAGAGCATGCAGAGAGGATCTAATGGGATTTTAATGTTTACCCTCCTCAGAGGAGTGATGATTTCGAGATTACCCTAGGTCACCAGAACCATCACAAGTGAAATTTTTAAGTGGTTGATGTGGATCTTCCATCTCAAAATCAGAATCAAACATGTAGCGTGTATATTACAAATCATAGTAGCATGAAGTTTATTGGAACTGAATATTTAACATTGTCGCATTCTAATTGGTATATTAGATCTTGTACAAATAGTCTATCTTGTAGTAGAAGGTTAAGTTTCCTAATAAGTTTGAGAATTTCTATAATGAATTTCCAGTGTGTATTGGTTTTCTTAGTGTCAATTTGTATGTTGTTCGCTTATGGGACTGGTTTGGTCATTTGTCAAGTATCTCCTTGTTTTATGCTTCTCTATGCTGCTCATCCTGAAAATTTACCAAGTCTCAATATTGACATATTTTTTCCTCCCATAGTGTTTTTCAATGTGTTTATATGCAATTATCACTTCTTAATTGGTAACAATTTGTTCTAAATGGGAGGATGCTCTACTTGTTCTTCTGAGTCCTGGCTGCCAAGGCTGCAAAGAGAACATGGTGGTACTAGTACTAGGCTGCAATTGATGATATTTTCCTTTTGTTTTTAATGGCATCTTCTTCTCATGTCTTCAAATGTGCTTTTGTTCACTTCCATCATTTAGGCCCTCTAATTTTATACCCCATTTTTCCATCCATTTGGAAACATCTTTTCTGCAGATTTTGGTTGTAAGGGCTGATGATTCTGACCACTCTTAGCTGTTAAAACTGGTTCACTTCCTAGCTTATGAATGATGGATCTATGGTTGAAAGTATTTGTTGAATTCTTTCGCTTTTGCCTGTATCAGCAATAATATAGAGCAGGGGATTATTTCCATAAATTTTATATTGTGAATTCAATCTACCCAATCTTCTAGTCCATTTACCAACAAATTTTAACTAAACGATACTTAAATTTATCTGACTATGACACTCTGTGGGATGTGGCCTTTGTTAGGGTCAATCCTTAGGGCGTGGATCTTTTTTCCAGAATAGTTTAAATGCATATATATTGTGACGTCCAAGATGATCTAATTCATTAATTTCATGCTTAAAATTCAATTATGTGCAAGTTCAGACATTGTGAGCATTTTTATAACATAATTTTTACTTTTGATCTGGGCTGATGGCAGTCTTCTTTATCATTCTTCCCTGATAAAAGCAACACACTTGGAAACCTCATTGGTATCCGGTCCAATCGCAGAACACGTCATGCTAGCAACAGTGTTCATCCAGAGCGCAATACTAAAATCTCACAGATGGGTGTTATTGCAAGAACACCAAGAAGTTATGGAAGAGCGACAACATGGAAATCCCTCAGAGGTTGTTTGTCTTTAAGTTCAAGGCAACAAAACGATGCTCTGTCCCTTGCAGACTTATTGAAGGCAGAGAAAAGAGCTGGAGCTTCTGTTGTTGATGCCTCTAGACAAGAAAAACTGGACGATAATGCAATTTATGGCAGATCTGATGGGGTATTGCCTGGTGGTACAAATTCTCTTTTCTTGGATGGTCACATGGATCAGTCCTCAACTGCAAACGCTAAAGGACTGGATGCACTGGATTTGGATATGACTGAGCAAACTTCACCCAGGTTGGCCAATGCGAATAATCTTCAGGACTGGGATTCATCCGGGATTTTACAAGCAAGTTGTGCAAAAAACAGAGCACAATCTCCAAGCTTGTGTATGCCGTTTGTTTCAGGCATTTTATTCAAGTCAAATCAAAGCAGGGGCAGCCCAGCAGGAAAAACAATAAATCATTTGTGACCTTAAAGCCAGAGGCTGGAAGTGCTTTATGCTGAAATTTCTCCTAGCTTCTTGTAATTTCTTACTTCCCATTATGGTGCTTCATTCCATGAATTTATTTTCATTGTAATCTGATTCTGACTTGTAAATAGCAATTGTAATCTGGATCGGTTTCTTATTTTAACTGTTTTAGTTTGAGAATCGCTCTTCTCATAGGATAGCAAATATGGATTTGTAATGGCCTGTGATTACAACAGGCAGGTTAATTGATCTTGGTGTATTCAGATTATGTGATCCTAGGTTAATCTCATGCTTACTTTCAAGAGAGAGTTTTTACAGTTATGTCTGTTATGTAGGATGTTCACTATTAGTGTTTTACTGGACAGATTTTGCTATTTGAACATTTCAAAGCAGGCCTACTTTTGTGCTCTGTACTTCTGGAACATGTACAGCGAAAATTGCCCTTTCTATTTTTGATTCATTTATGCAATAGTGTAGGTCCTTGGGATAAACCAAAACTATTAGTTTCTCATATTTTTTAGGTTTTGTTTAACGTTTTTGTGAAAAACACTATGGGAGTTCCGTAGGAGATTTTGGGAATTTACTGTTTTCGTAGTAAATTTCTCTGTGAAATTAATACAGCAAAATGACAGGCTGTTTCATCTGCCAGTTGAAATTTTAATGACCTGCATCCTTCTCTTCTTGAGATTTCACTATTATGTAAAGCCTGGGATGAACCAAAGTTGATAAGTAAATAACATCCACAAAATAAAACTGTTACTTAGTACATGTCAGTGTAGTCCAATGATCCACACCCCAGCCTCCTGATTTGCAAACACGGATTGCTGAGGGGCTAGTAAAGTGGAAACACTCACAATGTTTGGGAGGAGGAATTCTTAGAGCTAGGATAGAATGAAGTAAGCATATTAGGTCTTATGAAAAAGGAACAAAGGAGATTCAATGATATTAATGCAGTAATTCTTTTCTTTCCAACTTTTGATAACAAAGACGCTTGCAATACCAGATTTTGAAATAAAAAAATAAAGTTTATTGCAAAATGCAATGTTACGATGTAAAATCTATATCAGAATATTTGGGTGATGACATACTAAATATCAGAGTATTTGGGTGATGACATACTAAATTAGTAAAATGGGAGCTCAAGTGAGGGGTGAACCTGTGTGTAATGTCCACTTAATTATATAAATACAAACCCAAGCCATAAAAGATTGGGCAAGTTGTGTGAAGACTATGAAAGTGGAGCTACAACATGATCAATATGGAGCAATGAATTCCTCTTTTCTTGATCAACAGAAAAAACGCATGCTTGGAGAGAGAGTGATCCAAGCATGCAAGTACCACTTCATTTTCAATCATGGGAAATGGATCTAGGTGTTGACATTCCATCGACCCCCTCAAATCAACTTTGTACTATATTTTGGGCACCTTGATAAGAGAAAGGGTTTCCACATTCCATAATCTTGATCTTGCTTTACACTTTGCTCCATTTGTTTTGTACTTTTTGGTCTTATCCTCTTCAGCATTTTGTTGTGGCTTCCTAGATTATTGGTGGTTGTATTAAACTTTTACCACCTTTGAGGAGATTGCAGCAGGAGATGAATGCAAGAAGCCTTGTTACTGTAGTGTTTTAAGAGTGTGTCATGTTTGATCTATTTGGGGCTACCAAAGAAGCATCGATGCCCATCTCTTCCCTTGATCTGATTGGGTACTGTAAGAAGACCTTGATCAGGTTGCGGCCAACAAGGTATTTTGCAGCTGCAATAGTAGTGTTTTCTCTTGCAAAAATCCTGATTTGGGATAAATTTTACCTTGATCTGGTTGAGAGTAAAGACTAGCATATTGCTTCTCCCTTGATCTGGTTGAAACTTGGGGCCAACAAGGGGTTTCGCTATTGCAAATTGCTCGAGAGTTGCTTGTGGCTCCTTTGCCATATCATTACTCCATCTTGGGGGTGGCATTCATGTAGGCATGCCTATTGTTTGGTGGTGAATCCTTCCTTTGCAATTTATTCTCACAACCCTTCTTAGTTAAAACTTAAAAGATAAGTATTGAGTCTGTGTGTCGAATTTGTGTACTGTCATGTTCTCTTAGCAAATGCATGCGATTAAATATATCATTAAGCTTTGTTCATTCTGATTGTTGCCCTGGATTCTGAGGTAGTTCGTTGAAGATGTTATAAATTGGTAACAAAGTTGCGCATGAGATTCGAGGCACATATTTAAGGGATTGGTAGAGGCTACTGAGGCCAATTATGTGAGTTTTGGGATGTTAAAAAGTAGTATCAAAGCTTAAATTTGTTATGAAACAGTTGAGTGTGAGGTTTTGGGCATGTTTCATAGTGGTATTTGATCAACAGTGTAAGTGGGTTTGTTGTAAGTGTTTGTGTATGAATTGTGTGCATTAGAGAGTGGTATGATACCATTTTAAGTCTATTGTGTATGATATACTTAGGTATGTTACAGAGTAGTATCAGAGCATTTTAAATTTATTAAGTATAAGCATATATGAATAGTTACAGAGCGTTAGGAAAGCATTTTGCATATGAGCACTACTTAGCAAGTATGAGCATCTGGGTATGTTACAGAGCTGCTTTAAATACTGCTGCTGCTGAAATCCCAACAAGTCAAGAAGTCAATAAGATACCAAGATTGATTTCAGTTGAGAAAGGATCAACAATCTCGGACCTCAAAATTAAAAATAAAAATCAAGACATTTTTAGCAAATACTCTGATTTCAAGAAGTCAATAAGATACCAAGATAGATTTCAGTTGAGAAAGGATCAACAATCTCAGACCTCAAAAATAAAAATAAAAATCAAGACCTTTTTAGCAAATACTCTAATCGGAATATTCATTCGATTAATACTATTCGCTTGGGTTCAAACAAATAGTACAAAATAGAACAGGCCAGTATCGACAACCTGGATCCATGTCAATCAAACAAACAACATGTGCAGCCCAATCATAAGGGCAATAGAGTCAAATTTGTAGACAATAGATGGTAGATGGTAATATTTAGAGAATTAGACCACTCTGAGAAAGACGTGGTTGTTTTGTTTGCTGGCGCCATTTGTTTTTCTATTTTTTCCGTTGACCGAAGAAAATGGCGAAGTCGATAAACAGTTTGTTGAGCAGACTGGACTTCAAACTAGGTTTAAAATCAGTTGTTTTTAATGCGTAACTGTCTTTATCTTTGGTCCTTATTTCTTTCTTCAAATTAATATAAAATTGTGGTACGTTAAAGGAGTGGGTTTTGTTACACTCTGTGCATAGGTAGTGTATACATACCTCACATCTTTGACTATTATATGTGGATATCCCATTGCCACCTCAAAGTACTGAGTAAATATATTTAACAAGCTTGAGGAGAAAGTAAAGAAAATTTGCTGAAGCTACATGGTGGAAAGAGTTGGAAAATAAGCCAATAAGAATTTTTGTTAAGTGGGTCCAGAAGATTTTAAAGGATAGTGTTAAATTCTTAAAAGTGTTTTTCATCATCTTTGGGGAATTATTCATTGAAAAGATGGTTTATTTGGAGAAATATTGGAATTATTAAATTTGATGATGTCAACTTAGTCAAAATAGTGTTAAATTTTTAAAAGTGTTCTCATTAAAAGATAGTTTGTTTGGAGAATTATGATCGAGTGTGGTCTCATTAAAAAGATGGTTTATTTGGAGAAATGAATAGAAAAAATGAAATGAATAATTTGATGGTTTATTTGGAGAAATGAATAATTTTAAATGTTTTTGAACTTATTAAATATAACAAAATAATTAATTTTGTTAAGATTTTTCAATCAATTTGTTAAATAAATTTAAATTATAAAAATAAAAATAATACAACTTATGAGTATGTGCAGTAACCGTATTCGGTTGGATTCTTAATAGTTGTATCTGATTTTCATATTGAATGATAAATAAGAATAATATATTAGATGATGTTGATAAAATTACAATAAGATCGTCTTTATAGGGTTTGAACAAGCATAGTGAAGGGTTATGTCCTTTCACTAGTAACCTAATAATCTATTAATTTATAAATAATAATATTAATTAAATATTCACAACATTGCCTTCCCCTTAGGAAAGCTTTGTCCTCAAAGCTTGAGTATTTTTCTAATGTCGTCCTTCATTCAAATTCGGTGTTGGTATTAGAATCGGACGAGATTTCTTGTGCAGAGACTTGCACTTCCTCTCCATTGGTGATTCTGCACTGTATTGTCTGATTGTTCCTACATTTATGGCCCGGGGTCCAGTCATCACCGCATCGACAACATATGTTTTTCTTATTTTTTCTATTATCAGAGTAACTGTTAGATGACTTTGATCTATTTTCCATTTCATAGGCATATGATTGAGGTTTGTGGCATTGATGGCCGAGTGACCAAGTATCTGCACAGTACCTACATTGTGTCTCTTTTTCTTGTCGATAATGGTTATCACCTCTTGTTTTTATTCCTTCCAATTTGCATTCTACGGCTTTTGCTTTATGTCTTGCTACTTCTACGTTATGTATGTCATGTAACTTTAACTCTTTTTGGAGGTATGGTTTAAGACCTCTTAAATAGGTTTTGAGTTTTTGCTTGTCAGACAACCCAAATACTCGTGTCGATAAGGATTCCCACTGATGTGTGAATTCCTCCACGCTTCCAACCTGTTGTAATCTGGTAGGTTTACTGAAAAATTCATCTTCTTTGATTCCTTGAAACCTATTAAAAAAATCATTTTTGAACAAGTTCCAGGTGTAGGCAAAATTGTCTCTCTTCCACCATAAGTACTAATTATAGGCGTACCCTTCCATATGTATTGACGCATATTTCACCTTCTCCTTGTTAGATTGAATATTGTAAATGTCAAAGTATTCTTTCGCTTTGTTTAGTCAAGCAACGCATTGGTCTTCACTTCCATTGTATTTCAACAACTCTATTTTTGCCTTAGGTGGGTGCACTATGTAAGGGTGATATTGATTGCCTTTTTCTTTATGGTTTGATGGTGGATCGTAACTACTGGACAATGTAAGTGACATATTTGAACTGCTTCGTTGTTGGCAGTGATTTTTAGCTTTTTTATTCTCTACTATCTTACTCATAGCTTCTATTTTGCTGTTTAATTGTGCCTCCATATCTGGCAGTACTTTTGTTTCTATCTCTTGCTTAAGTGTCGCATTGTTAATCTTTATTTCTTTTTGCAATTCTTCTTTATTCTTGGCATGTGCTTCCTGTGTGAAAATATGAAATGAGGCATCTAGCATGTCTGGACTGCTGACTTGGTATGTCTTAGGCATTAGTCTTTGTAACACCTCCATTAATGTATTATGGTTATGTGTCATGGTGCTCAAGTTCTGGGTTATGGTGTTTATGTTTTGAGTCATAGTACTCATTTTTTCATCCAAGTCTTTTTGTTTTTTGTCCAGGATGTCAAATTTTTCATCCAGCCTTCTTTCTAGTACCAGAACAACTTCATCTTTGATTTCTTTTTTAAGCACTGTATTGTTATTTTTTATCTCTTCCTTCAAGTTTTTTTGGTTAGTGACGAGGGATTTGATGTCCTTCTCCATTTTTTCGATTTGCTCTTTAAGTTCCGCCATGGTTTTGGACCTTGTATGCGGATGTGTGTACTTCGACGCTATTTTGGCTTGTGAGGGTGAAAAAATCTTTTTACTAATAATGGTGAGACTTTAAGGAATAATAATTAATTATTATATAATAAAACCTAACCTTTATTTAATTATTTTGTTTTAATATAATAAAACATAAATGAAATATTACAAATATATTATATTATAATATATTGAATTAATATATTATATTATATTGTATAATAATATATTATAATTTTTTTGTATTTTTGTTCTTTTTGCAGGTCATGGAGGTGGGAATGACGACGTGTGAGGAGCAGAGGACGGCGAGCGCAGGAGGGGGTGGAAGGCGGGGAGATGGAGCAACGGAGGGTGTGGCAGAAGGGAGGATGCGAGAAGAGGGAGCAACGGTGGTAGTAGAGGGTGTGGCGGAAGGGAGGAAGCAGGGAGATGGAGCAGCCGTAGCAGCGAAGGGTGGGGATGAGGGGGTCGCAGGTGGTGGCGCAACGGTGGAACGTGGGTGGTTTGGTAGTGGAGAGTGGAGTTGGAAGGTGGAAATGCGTGATCAAGAGTCGGGGCTCGTGGGACACAGCAGAAGGTCGTGGGAGATGAGGGGGACGTGTGAGCAGGTGGTAGCGTGGGTGGGAGCTCCAGGAAGGAGGCGCATTGGTGGTGGGCGGCGCGGTGCTGTGAGATGGGGTGAAGGGCGCGAAAGGAGAGTACGCAGAAGGATTAGTAGCAGTGTGGGGGCGAGTTGGGGCAGGATGGGTGATGAGAGCAAGCGCAGGGCCAGCAGGGAGGAGAGGTTGTGCAAAAAGGCACAGGAAGGGAAGCGTGAGAAGGAGGTAGGATGGAGTTAAAGGAGGGAGAATGATGGATGTGGGATGAGTAGCGGAAAGAATGTGTGAATGAATGGGAGTAGTGTGAATGGGAGAGATGGAAGATGAAAAGGGTGGTGGAAGAGGAGCCGAATCCGAGCTATGAGGGGAGGAACGAAAGCTCTGATACCAAATGCATCAACTGTATCTGGTTAGACTCTTAATAGTCGTATCCAACTTTCATATTGAATGATAAATAAAAATAATATATTAGATGATGCTGATAAAATTACAATAAGATCGTCTTTATAGGGCTTGAGCAAGCATAGTGAAGGGTTACGCCCTTTCACTAGTAACCTAATAATCTATTAATTTATAAATAATAATATTAATTAAATATTCGCAACAGTATGTTATTTTTTAATAGGGAAATTAGAAATAAACAATTCTATACTAAATATTATAAATAACCAAACTCGTGTAGCTTTTACTTTTAAAAGAGAAAAAATATTTATTGTCCTATAAAAATTTAACATTAAATATTAGAATATGATTTTTTTATGAGTAATATGAATTTTTTTATTTAGACAATATGAATCAATTATAGAATATCAAGCTTTGAATAGAAAAATATTATAAATAGATTTTGACATAAAATTGTATAAATTATTTTCAATAATAATTAGAATTTATTTTTATTTACCCTCACAAAATCTTCAATAAAATATATCCCACTTTGACTTTTAATAAGCTTGCAAATTAGAACCCATCACAAAGTTAAAAAATATAAAAAAGAGAATCCACGAAACCAAAGAAAAAGAAGTAGTGAAATATTTTGAAAATCTTTAAACTACATGCCCAACAACATGGACAATTGAAAATAATTGGTTGAACTATCCTTTATTGAGTTATATGTTTGAAGTATTTGAGAATGATGATAATGAGTAGTGGAGGGTTTAAAACTATTTAGAATTCTATATATATAAATTTTTAAGAGATTCTATTTATTCAATATTTTAGGGTTTTCAGTATTTTTAAAAGGTTATCTAAACATTAAATACATTTTTTTATATTTTGTTATTTTTTAGAATTTAGCAAACCAAATACCAATGATTAGATTTATTTGTTTCTTGTTCAAATTGTTTTTTAATGTTTTGAATCTATTCAAGGCCTACAATAAACCCTAAATCACATTTTAAAAGTATTGAGATTGCAATTTTAATATAATGATATTGTATGATTTAAGAAATGTTAAAATTGCAATTTTAATATGACTAGATTGTACCTTCCCATTCTAGTCAAAATCATATTGAAAAGACATCATTAAAAATAACATTTTTAAGTGACATTAACTCACACCTTCTTGAAATACTAATATTTTATATGACATGAATTTCATGTCAAAATATAAAAGTTTATGATATATTTATATAAATAATTGTCAAAAAAATATATACATATTTATATAAATTTATACTTTTATATAAAATTTTAATCATATAATTTTTTTTAATTTTGATAATAATATAAAGATTTGTTTAACTTTTAATATTTTGATAAAATTAAATCATTTTTTCACCTAAGGAATTTTTCCTTAACACATTGCAACACAAGTTTGGTCTCCTTGCAATTGAAGTTTTCATTCATAACATATGGTTTTTTCAACTAAAGAGTTTTTCCTTAATACATTTGCAACATAAGTTTGGGTCTCTTTGCAATTGAAGTTTTCATTCATAACCTAAGTAATCGGACATGTCCTCCCGGGCCTCCGTGTCGCGTGGGAAAATTTTAGGACACGGACACGCATGGGAAACTCTGTGCAACGTGGGGAAATTCTAGCACACGGTTGGTATATTCGCTAGAAAAGTTTCTCAAGTTAAGCTACACGACTATTATATTCGCTAGAAAAGATTTTTCCCGACGGCTCCATTCACTAACTCCAGTTTCTGAAACCTACTTCGCCCTCCCAATTTAATAAACGAAAATTTAACCCTGGCTACCAAAATGCCATTTTCTGGGTTTTCTTCCTTTGAGCCTTAGGAAGTTCATCAATAAAATTTTCATTTCACTAAAGGAAAGCTTTTGGAAAAGAAAAAATCAAAATCTGGGAAATCCAAATAGCTGGAAGAACTGATTATATTAAGAGAATTATATTTGCCATATTTAGATATCTCCTATGCCAAGATAAGAGTTTTGCTTTAGACTTGCTCAAGATTTCAGCCCAATAGTTTGCCATATCTAGTTTTTAAAGCATGGGCATTCATAAGAATTTTGAAGGCAATTCATCTTTTTATCGATGATCGTGAGGATTTTTCTCCGGGTACATGGGGTACATGGGTACATTTAAGAAGCAAATTCTAGTTTTGTCCTGGCTGATTTTTTGACCCAAGGCTTCTTTAAAAAGGGTTAGAATTAACTCTGGCTGCACCTGTTAAAGGGGTATCATCCATGAATTGCAAATGGCATAAGGGAGGAGGTAATTTATAAGTTATTAGTCTATTTGGAATTTGCCAGTGCCCAGTGGCATTCCGACATCTATGTAATATATTTTGATTTTGATGACTTAATGAGAAATATGGTTTCGAGTCTCCGACATGCATCTACGTGTCTCAATGTCTCATTGTGATTTGTGATTGTGAATGACAAATGTGTTGTGATTTGTGAATGATCTAATTTTTATTGAATATTTCATATTTGTAATTGTAAATGTTAAATTTTATTGGATCTATATGTCTATATTTTTAAATTTTAATATATTTTTTATTTCCTTGGAAAAAGTCGTAATTTTATTTCAAAAAGATGAACAAAATTACATTCTGCACATGTAATAGGATCACAAAGATCCCTACATTGTCACATATTTACATTCCCATTATTATCATATCTATAGTCTACTATATGAAAAAACATAGTACAATGAATGTCTGTCCACACAGCGCGCATAAGAACAGATAATAGCTGAATAAACCGAAATAGAAAACTGTAAACAGTACATTTCCATCAAGACGGCAGTCCCCTATCTCCGGAGAAAGGGGTGTCCCAGAACCACCAGCCGATCCGCATCTCCCAGGATCTGCCAATAAATTTTAATATATTTAAAATATATATATATATATATATATATATAAAACATGTCCTATGTATCCTGATTCTGAGGGTCACCGTGTCTTATGGGGACACTCGTGTCTCGTGTCCTCGTGTCAGATGACTTAGTTCATAACATATGGAAAGTCAATAATCATACTTTTTTATAAGGTTGTCCCATCCATTGAAAAGGTTTAGTACATTCCATTATTATATTAAAAATGGCTAACTCTAAATGACATTTTAAAAGGCTTAAATGTTATTTTTCAAGTGAAGTACTTGTTATTGTTTGATATAACTCACGGAAAACAATATACCAAAGGATGATTTAAAATATGCTAATTTAACATGTACATTGCATTTTAGAATTTTATATTGTTTTTTATATCTCTAATTTGGTAATTTTGGCTTATGTTACACATTGTAATATGTTGCTTTAATAGTTTATCTATATACCACATTTTAAGAGATTGAAAGTATAATGTATTTTTATAGGAATTGTAAAATTTATTCAGTAGATAAAGGTAGAAGACTCGTGGCATGGTTAAGAGATGAATTTACAACAATTTTCAAGAAGGTTTGTGTTATGAGGTTTGAGTAGGTTGTTTTCAAATGTTTATAAAACATATAAAAAAAAGTGTCACCTTTATTATAATTTAATAAAACAAAATCTTGTAGTTTCAATTGATCCAAGATTTATTTAAAGACCTTGCAATCTTGTAGGTATGATGAACGCATTAAAACAACTATGATTAAAACATTTATTGGACTTATGGTTTTTTCATGTTAATAGGAGTCACCTCCTCGATACGCCATGACTCATAAAACTACCCCCTTTAATACACATCAACCATGAATGGTGGAAGACCATATTTGTTCACAAATAATATTTGAGACACATGAAATGATGAAGATTCGTGGATGAACCATTGGTAGACATAAAATTGATAGGCTAAGAGGCCCTTCATCTCATAGGCATGAGCTCTGCAAGCAATACTCCCTAATTACATATCTAGACACGATTTGGGGCCTAATTACACATAAGAGAAATGCAAGATCTCCAATTCTCGTACAATCAATAATATGTAAGATTTAAGGCCTTCATTTTGAGGCGACTTAACTATGTGTAGAAATAAAGCTACAAGATTTGAAATGCATTTTTTATGATCTTGTTCTCTCATTGACTATACTACAGGAAGCAGGATTATATGCTTTTCCCTTCATAACCCTCATGACCCTCATGACCCTTGGTACAATTACCCCCTAAATCATTATAACCCTTGCTCAACTCCTATTACCCATGATGTATCACCTCCTTGATACATTATGACTCATAAAAATACCCCCCTTAATACACATCAACCATGAATACTCTGACCCCCAATATAGTATGACCCCACACGCTGACACCTTAAAATTCACAATGTGACCTTGACAACACTAACCACATAATACACTTTGACCCTAAACACACTTAACCCTCAATATGCATTGCCCTTAACCCCTTGTTACCCTCAATGGTGCAATCATCCCCTAACACATTTATATGAACTTCAACTCTTATGACCATGATCATGTACGACCCCCCTCAATAATATATGAATTGGAACACACTAAAACCCTTAATACAATATAAGATTGACCTCACACCAACACCCTTATACATTGACCCTTTAATACACTATGGACTTGAACAATCAATCCCCTTGATACACTTACCCTTTAATTGATTATGACGCGATAGATTCTAGTACCTGTGAGGAACCTCCAACAATTAAATGATGAAAATGCACAATATATTAGAAATAACAGAACACATAAGAGATTTATTGATCGCAGGCCACTTATAGGGGGAAACCTCCTTTGAGAAAGCTCAATACAAATAAATCGTGGATGCCTTCATTGGCCTCAACATGTACTTATATACTAATTCTAAGCTAAACAACTATTACTCCCCATGAATGTGGGATAATACAATATACTCATGGGACGACTTACAAATCATATGCGTCCAACAACAATATACTAACAATGTGGGATAATACGATATACTCATGGGACGACTTACAGAGCACATGCGTCCAACAACAATATACTAACAAAGTAAAGAGAAGGGTTGAAATGGGTTCCTAACATCCCCTCCCTCTTAGAAAAAGATGTGTCCTCAAAGCTTTAGGTGTGGCAATTGTTGTTGAATCTGAAGGAGTGGTTCCCATGTAGCATCCTCTGGTTGCATTATGTGCCACTGAATTAATACCTCTGTGATGGATCGAGAGCGAAGCTGATGAGTGCGTCTATTGAGGATGGCCTCCGGCTCCAAAATGATGGATCCTTCATTATCCAGTTCTAGTGAAACAGTTTGTGCTCTGATGTTGGTGCCAAGAACTTTCTTTAGACAAGAGAAATGAAATACTAGATGAATGCGAGAAGAAGGAGGAAGTTCCAATTTATAAGCAATGAACCCAATCTTTTGAAGAACCTTATATACCCATAGAAATTTGGAGCGAGCTTATGATTCCCTTTGAGTTTCAGGAAGGATTTCTTGTAAGGCTATAGACGAAGAAAAACCATATCACCTGCATGAAAAGTGGGCTCAGAACGGTGTTGATCGGCTTGTTGTTTCATTCAATTTCTTTCCATGTGAAGATTGTCCTGCAAAATGCGAAAAATCTGATCAAGGGTTTGAAGAACCGTGTCAACTGCTTGAACTGGTCAACTGCTGGGGGTGTATGGAAGAAGCATTGGCGATGCCTGACCATAGACTGCTTCATATGGAGTCATTTTAGATGCAGTGTGGTAGGAGGGAATGTACCACCATTCAGCGAGAGGGAGCCACTTTTCCCACTAGTGTTGTTTTTTAGAGGTGAAGCAACGAAGATAAGTTTCCAAACATTTGTTGATAATTTCAGTCTGACCATCTGTTTGTGGGTGATACCCTGAACTCATATTCAGTTTGGTGCCAGTGTGGTGAAATCGTTCTGTCCAAAAATTACTGATGAAAGTTGCATCGTGATCTGAGACAATGGAAGAAGGGATTCCATGGAGACAAAATATCTGGTCCAGGAAAATCTGAGCGATTGAGGAGACGGTATAGGGATGGCTGAGGGCAAAAAAATGACTATATTTGGAGAGTTGATCAACCAAAACCAAAATCACTGTATTCCCTCCAGATTTAGGGATCCCTTCAATGAAATCCATAGAAATATTTGTCCAAATCCGTGTAGGGATGGGAAAGGGTTCGAGCAATCCCGGAAGGAGTGTCGTTTCACCCTTGTTGCACTGGAAGGTATCACATTCATCCACCATCTGTTGAATTTTCCTTTTCATTCCCTTCCAAAGAAGTTACGATGTGCCCTCTCATACGTTTTGAGGAACCCAAAGTGCCCTGTCGATGGAGAAGCATGGATTTCATAGAAGACATCATGTTGAATATTTGTGCTCTGGGGAAGCACCATCCCAAGAGTAATGTGGTACAACAGAAGGGTTGTTGGCCAACTGTTGGATGATTTGAGATAATGAGGAGTCATTGACATAGCCCTGTTGAACAGATTGCAACAAATTTGGAACATGCATAGAAATAGATGAAAGAGAAACTTGGTCATCAAATGTGCGAGAAAGAGCATCCGCCACAAGATTGTCCTTACCCTTCTTGTAAGTGATCTCATAGTCATAACCCATGAGTTTTCTAACCCATTTCTGTTGTGCTAGGGAGGAGACCCGTTGTTCCAGGAAATATTTCAGACTCTAGTGATCAGTCTTGCTGCAGAAATGATTCCCTAATAGGTATGGCCGCTACTTCTGTACTGCATGCAAAATAACCATCATTTCCTTCATATATGTAGAGGCGGCTAAATTCTTACCGGAAAGGGATTTGCTAGTGAACACAATGGGATGCTCATATTGAAGGAGAACAACACCAAGTCCATTGTCGCAAGCATCACTCTCAATAGTGAAGGGCTTGGAAAAATCGGGCATAGCTAGAACAGGTGTAGTACACATAGCTTGTTTCAGTTTGTCAAATGCACACTCAGTAGCATGTGTCCAGGTAAAAGCATACTTTTTCAATAGAGCGGTTAATGGATCCGCAATCTTCCCGTAATCCTTGACAAACTTGCGGTAGTAGCGAGTCAATCCCAAAAAACCATGAAGACTTTTGAGTGTCTTAGGATGCGGCCAATTTTTCATGGCATCTATTTTGGAAGGATCCACGTGAACCCCTTGTGCTAAAATAATATGCCTGAGATACTCGACTTCCTCCTGTCCAAAAACACATTTAGATTGCTTGGCATGGAGATGATGATCAGAGAAAAGTTTCAGTACAAGATCCAGATGCTGGAGATGCTCAACCCATGTTTTACTATAGATGAGGATATCATAAAAAAAGAGCAGAATGAATTTCTGCAAGTAGGGCCAGAATATTTTATTCATCAATGGATGGAATGTGGAAGGCGAATTAGTGAGGCCAAAGGGCATGACCAAAAACTCATAGTGGCCATCATGTGTGTGGAAAGCTGTTTTAGGGATATTGTCCTCATGAACCCGAATTTGATGATACCTAGAACGAAGATCCAACTTGGAGAAAAAATGAGCACCACGAAGCTCATCAAGAAGCTCATCAACAATGGGAATTGGAAACTTATCATTGATTGTGAGGTGATTAAGTGCTTGGAATTCAATGCAGAGGCGCCATGACCCATCTTTTTTTCGGACAAGAAGAACTGGTGAAGAAAAGGAACTGGTACTAGGGCGAATAATACCTTGCTTCAGTAAGTCCCGAATGAGCATCTCAATATCTGTTTTTTGGTGAAATGGGTAGCGATAGGGACTAATGTTGGGAGGAACGCTTCCAGGAAGGAGTTGAATACGATGGTCCTCTGGTCTTGAAGGTGGCAATCCCACTGGTTCAGCAAAGACACATGCATATCTATCCAAAATTTGTTGTAGATCCAAAGGAGTAGTAGAGACCACTGATGGGTGCATCTGAAAGGAATGGAGATGAGCGATGACACCATGTGAATTCTAATTAAGAATCTTTTCCATGCTATGTGAAATGATGATGCTGAGAGACCCTAGTTGTAAGCCCGTCAATGTGTGTTTTTTCCCATTGACTGAAAACTGCATCCAAAGTTCAGCAAAATCCCATAAGATGGGGCCAAGTGTGCGTAACCATTGAGCGCTCAAAACCACATCACATCCGCCTAAGGGTAAGGAAAACATGTCAGAGTGCAGGTTATAATCTCCAATAGAGATACACACATTGCGACACTTCGCTTTGCAAGGTAAGGTTCCCCCATTAGCAATCATGACTTCAAATTTGGAGCAAGGATGGAAAAAACAATCATCATGTTTGACAATCTGAGGGTCAATGAAGTTATGCGTGCTAACATAATCAATGAGTATTGTAAGAGGGAGATTCTTGAAGTAACTCTTGATTCGCATTGTTTGTGGGGTGGTGACTTCGGCTAAATCATGGAGAGATATCTCTTGGTGGTCGTCCTGAGAAGGAGGGTCAACAAGCGGCTGCCAAATGTCGACCTGATCATCTATTGTATCTAGAGCTTCTTCACCAATTTCAGTTGTAGGCGGAGAATCCACATCCAAGAGATAGAGATTTTTCTCAACACATCTATGTTTCCAAGTGAATTTCTCATCACAATTATAACAAAGCCCTTTTTCTCTACGTGCCCACATCTCTACTTCAGACAAATGCTTGATAGAAGTTGCTCTAGGAGTTGGTGGGATGGGAGGTCGTTGGGAAATCATATTTCTGAATGGAAAGAAAGTGGATTTGGAGCGTTGTTGGGTTGTGATCTTGTCCTCCGCCAACTTAGCCAACCCTAGGGATTCCATCATTGTGCTGGGACAAAACATTTTAACCTCAGATCGGATTGCATCCTTCAAACCACTGATGAAACAACTCCTGTAAAATGCATCATACAATCCTTCTATGTGATTAACCAGTTTCTCAAATTCTGTCTGATACTCTCTCATAATTCCAATTTGGTGAAGTTTAGTGAGTGCTCCTGTGAAGTCATCAAAAGCACTAGAACCAAATCGTTGCAAAATGAGTTGGCAAAAATATGTCCATGTTGTCTCTTCATGAGCCTTAATGTACCAACGGTACCATTGAAGGGATTCATGTTCCAAATGTAATGCAAGTGGAACTTTGTAGACATATTTTTCTGCCCGATATATCCATCCAGTCGGATCCTCACCATTGAAGTGAGGAAAATCAAGCTTCAGCCCCCGAAAATTGTTGGAAGAAGAGAACCCAGTGTCTGCAGAAGACTCTGGCCGTCGTCTATTGTTCAGGGTTGAATGTTGAAGATGTAGGCCGAGAATTTTTTCATCCAGATCTTGGAGTTTGGTTTTGAGGGATGCAAGTTCTTCCTCCACGTTTTTTTCTCCTGCACGGGTAACAACCATAACCAAGATTTTTTTTTTTTGAATGGGTAGAAAAACAAAAATAGAAACTTCTTTAGTAAAGGAAAATTTGTATTTGGGAAAAACTTTGATGGGTAATTGGGGTTTGACTAGGTTTTGGACACTTTCTAATGGACAGGGAAGCAGAAAATGGGGATTTCAGAAGCAGGTTGAAAGAATGGGAAAATTTGTCAAAGAGGGACAAAGAAGCAGAATTAGGAAGTGAACACTGTGGAAAAACTTGAAGGCGATCGGGTGAAAATCGAAGAAGTTATAGCAAACCCTAAAAATAGGCAGATGTGGGATTTCTGGCTTTGGGAAGTGGAATTTGGGATAGGGTCCTCAGCAAGGAAATATGCAGAATGGAAGTGCAGGGGTTCCAGTGAATTCTCAAGGGAAATGGAGCTAAAGCAAAGAAGATATGGCAAAAAAAACAGAATGGAATAGATCTGCAACGACCTAGAATTGATCTGCAACGGCTCTGGATAGATGTAATCTGCTATTGATCAACCGACAATAGATATGGACCCCAGGTATGCTTGACTTCCTAAATGTTTAGGGGGATTCACTCGACCACCAATGTTGTCTAACGACTTGCGTATTGGGGAAGTACCCCTCACTCCATAGCTCAAGTAAAAATGATAACTGCTTTGCCACAAACGAAAGCTCTTGGTTTACCTCACAGGTGGGAACTAATCAATCAGGTAGGGGTCATTGCCCTTTTCGCTTGTAGGTCCTCTCAATGGGCCAACTACTTTGGGGTTCCTGTGGTACTCTTCACAATGAGTTTTAGGGCTATGCCCAAGTACTTCCCACAACTAAGCGGACATGGATTATTCCCAGATCCGAACTTGTAATTGAAAGGAACAATACACATGCAAAGGAAAATAACTGTTGCAATAATCACAGCGCCTGGAAGCCACTACGAAAAACAATTTGGCAGAAATTCCACCCAACAAGCCCAAGAAAGTGCTATGATACTAGATGTGAGGAACCTCCAGCAATTAAATGATGAAAATGCACAATATATCAAAAATAACAGAACACATAAGAGATTTATTGATCACAGGCCACTTCGAGGGGGAAACCTCCTTTGAGCAAGCTCAATACAAATAACTCGTGGATTCCTTCATTGGCCTCAACACGTACTTATATACTGAGTCTAATCTAAACAACTATTACTCCCCATGAATGTGGGATACTACAATATACTCATGGGATTACTTACAAAGCATATGCGTCCAACAACAATATACTAACAATGTGGGATAATACGATATACTCACAGGACGATTTACAGAGAACATGTGTTCAACTACAATATACTAACAAAGTAAAGAGAAGGGTTGAAACGGGTTCCTAACAATACCCAAATACATTTTGATTGCCAATTAACTGCTATGACCCTTGATGTACTAAGGCCCCAACACATTAGGACTCTGAACCACTGTGACCCATGATGTAATCACCCCTATAATATATTGTGACTCCTAACATGTTAACCCTATGAACCCTCATGCAATGACCCCTTAATACATTATGAATTCAAGCATACTAACCCTTAAGACACTACAACCACTTATCATTATGACCCTAGACATAATATCCCCATAATATCTATGAGCCTTGTCAAAATCATGCACTAACAATTAACCCTCAACACACTATGACATAAAAGGCATTACGCCCCTTAATACACCACGAATCTGGAACTAATCCTCGAAATAGAATTTGAACCCTAAACACTATGACCATAGACACCCTAAACACTATGCAAACTATATGGTTAAAGGGAAAAGAATGTAAAAGTCAATTAATTTAAAATAAGCGTTTAATCCCTCTCACAACATAACTTAATCGCATCAACAAAGAAAACCAGTATGAAATGAATACAATTGGGAAAAATCCCTATTTCATCAACCATTGGCGCGGATTGAAGATTCATTGGATCGGTGACCTACGTCGGATTGGACATTCGATTTAACACCAGTGTTCGATCTTGGCCATAGTATGGAGATTCGATTTAACACCAGTGTTCGATCTTGGCCATAGTCTGGAGATTCGATTTAACAACAGATTTCGATCTTGGCCATAGTCTGGAGATGCGATTTCCACACAGGTTCATTCTTCTTTCATAATGATTTCCATAAATCCTTAAATGCTTGATTATTTGATGTAGGGTAGAAGAGAAACTGCTCAAAACACCTTTATTGTGTGGAATATTAAACCTCATAACTTATCAGTTTCGCAGTTTATTTACCATTCAATCTGTTTTTCCCTAGTTCTATAGCCACAATCTTTATTCAAACACTTGTATCACCACTTGTAACTAACAGAGAACCGATAACATATGCTCCAACAATTATTGATCTGATTGGGGCTTCGACTGGAATGGAGAATAAACCATGAACCTCATAGCATATACAAGATATGTCTCTTCCTATAGGATGGGTCTAGTATCCAAAACGAGTAGAACATCTCCTTTGTTTTCAACCTACCAGTAAACTCAACTTCAATGACACGCATTGAAAATTACGCAATCCCAAGGTACTTATGATTTATGTTAGAGAAAGAAAACAATTTACATTTAGTATTTACTTTCTTCAATTAATCGTAGATGTTTGGGTAGCATAGAGGCCAATTCTTGAGGAGCCAGTTGCAGAAATTCAGTTGATTTTATTTTCAAATGGCCCAAAAAGGAATTGGATAGATTCTAAGACGAGGTATAATTTGTATAGTTGATACTTTGATATGACATAATATAGAATGTCTCTTTATTGTATTTTGTAATGTTTATCTTCAAGTTCTGTGGAAATTGTTTGTATGTAGAATTACAAAGGAATATCAAGATGGGGTTGAAAAATTAGAGTTTGCTATGAGGCATTCAGATGATAATAAGACCATAATGTGCCCATGTAAAAAATGTTGCAATGTTACAGTACCGACGTTCGAGGAAGTACAAGACCACTTGATGATTCATGGTATAATGAGTTCATATAAAAGTTGGTATTTCCATGGAGAGAGAGGTCCTAATGAAGACTCTATATTTGACAAGGGAAATAAATGCCATACAAATGACATGCTTGATTTAACCCGAGAAGTTACACGACGTGATGAACACATAGTCGAACATCAATGTGATAATAACAATGATGAGTTTGCAACATTGGCTATAAATGATATTGATGCTCCTAAGAATGACAATGATGATGATACAACCATGGTTGATGATCATATGGTCCAAATGGTGAATGTTGTTTATCAATGTTTCAATGAAAATCTAGATGTCAATTGTGAAAATGACCAAGTGACAACAATGGATGAAATTATTGATATCAAACAATGTTAGAAGTTAATTGGAGATGCCAAGACACAATACCCTGGTTGCACTAGTTTCACTAAGCTATCGGCCACTGTGAAATTGTACAACCTTAAAGTGAAAAATGGATGGTCTGACACAAGTTTCACCCAACTGTTGAAGTTGCAAAGAGAAATGCTTCCTAAATAAAATACACTTCCAGATTCTTCATATGCAACAAAAATATTGATTAAATCAGTAGGGTTGGAATATGAAATGATACATGCATGCCATAATGACCGCAATTTGTATCGTGGAAAATATGAAAGTAAAGATAAATTCCCAACATGTGGCAAATCTAGATGGAAGGTTGATGGTCATTCTGGAAAGGTCTGTATAGGTGTCCCAACCAAAGTGCTGAGGTATTTCCCTATAGTACCAAGGTTGAAGAGAATGTATAGGTATGATTCTAAAATCTTTTAATTCCATTATAGCATGTACCGTCATGTACCACCAACTTACTCACAAATCATTTTCTTTAATCTTCCTAAGTATTGCAATGTATATCTTATAATTATTTTTTGTCACAACTCTACACATATTGCGCAAAAAATGAGGTGGCATCATGAGAATGCAAGTGAGGATGGAATAGTGCGCCACCCAGTTGATAGCCCATCATGGAAAACTAGAGATTCCAAATGACCTAATTTTTCCAACGATCCTCGCAATGTGCGACTTGTAATGGTAGCAGATGGATTTAATCCTTTTGGAAACTTGAGTAGTGCATATAGTGTATGGCCAATAATACCAGTCACATCCAACCTTCTGCCATGGTTATGCATGAAAAGGAACTTTTGTTTGTTGTCATTGTTGATATTTGGTCCCAAGAAACCATGAAATGACATAGATGTTTATTTGGAACCGTTGGTAGATGAATTAAAGGTAACATGGGATGAAGGGGCAAGGACATACGATGCTCATTCAAGGTCATTCTTTAATATGAAGGCTATATTTATGTGGGTAATCCATGACTTTCCTTCTTATGGAAAAATGGTTTGTTGCACAATTAAAGGATTTTTTGCATGCCCCATATGTGGAAGGAGCACATATTCACAATATCTCAAATGTAGTAATAAGTGTGTACATGGGACATAGGAGATATCTTCCAGCAAATCATAAGTATCGTTCTCAAAGAGTAACATTTAATGGGAATCTTGAGCATCGCATTGCACCTGGAATTTTAAATGTGTCAGATATTTTTGTAGAAATAGAAGGAAGGGAAGAGAATTGGGGGAAGTGTGAAAGCACAAAAAGAAAGAGAAAAATTAAAAAAGGTGAAAATTCAGAACCTGTCGTGTGGAAGAAAAGGTCAATTCTATTCAATTTGCCATGTTGGGAGGTATGTGCACACATTAACTTTAGATAAGGCCATAAATGTGTGATTATTGAAGGCTTTCACTATGTTTATTTTGATTATATTAATATATTGTTTAATTTTTCCTCCATATTATCATGCATTCATTTTTATACGATTGGATGTAGAAACTCCTTGTGCGTCACATTTTAGATGTAATGCATGTGGACAAAAATGTATGCAAAAGTATTTTTGGAATCCTACTGGATATGAAAGGAAAATCAAAGGATGGAAAAAAATCTTGTGATGACTTACAACAATTGGGTATAAGGAGGTCACTATGGCCACAAGAAGAGGGGAAAAAAATATTTCTTCCACCTGCACTACACACTCTTTCAAAAAAAGAGAAACATACTCTTTGCACTGTTTTGTTCTTGTTAAAGGTTCCTTATGGATATAGTTCAAATCCTCGAAATCATATATATATGGAAGAGCTAAAGTTTAATAGTATGAAAGCACATAATTTCCATGTTCTCATGCAACAACTCCTTCCAGTAGCAGTGCGCGATGTGTTACCAAAAGCAGTGCGAAACACCGTCTGTAGGCTTTGCTTCATTTATAAGCGAATTTGTGCAAAAATGGTGGATCCAATAGATCTTAATTACTTACAAGATGATGTCGTTGAAACATTGTGCTTACTTGAAAAATATTTGCCACCCTCATTCTTTGATATAATGATACATTTGACAGTACATTTGGTACGAGAGCTACGTTTTTGTGGCCCAGTCGCATTTCGATGGATGTACCCTTTTGAAAGGTTAGTGAAAATTTACTATGTATACAAATCCACATATATCCCAACATATCACGTGCATCTAGTTCGTTACTAACAAATATTTAGTCATAATTTTTGTTTGAATACATTTTTTGTGAGTTTTCTTCTTTAGGAACATGAAAGTTTTAAAAAGTTACGTGAAGATCAGGAATAGGCCTGAAAGGTGCATAGCCGAAAACTACACCATGGAGGAATACATCAAATTTTGTGTTGGATATGTCGAATGTATGGAATATATTGGAAGCATGCCTAGTAGAAATGAGGCTTGGGATGATGAAGATGGAGAGGTTGGTCAATATGGGAAGGCCTTATCTAGTGGAACTTCTATTGAATTGGATAACACTAGTTTGTTACAATCCCACATATGGGTCTTGCACAACAGAGATGAAGTTCAATCTTGGATAGAGTAAGTAATAAGCACAACCTTACAAAATCATTTTTTATTATATTCTATCAAAATATTTTGAAAAAATGTTTACTGATATTACTGGAAATTAGGATGCACATGACTGAATTCGCGAATAGAAACGTCCAAGCCCCAAAATATGAAGCCTTGCTATAGAAGCTCCACAACCAACAATTTAGTGATTGGTTAAGAAAATAGGTAATGATCTATTCTTTATATTAGTATTATTTAATATTCATTGAACAAGACTTGTGATGTATGAAACTAAGAATATTTTTATATAGTTTGAAATTGAATAGTTTTATAACGACATTTAAAAATTTACAGTTGGAAGGAAACAAAAAATATAATTTATGATACTCTTAAATGGTTGACATGTGGCCCAAGGAAATATGCAACAAAATATGATGGATACTTAATCAATGGGTGCATATTTCATACTAAAATCTTAGAGAATGTTAGGGCCACCCAAAATAGTGGTGTGTGCATAGATGCACAAACATTAATGAGATCAATTGCAAAGGACAAAAATCCTATACATCAGACGACAACATATTATGGAGTGATCCAAGAAATAATCATCTTGGACTACTATTGTGTGCAGTAAATGTGATTGGATAAATGTACACAAGAAGAATGGAATGAAAGTTGATGAAATTGGTTTCACCATGGTGAATTTGAAGAGATGCTTAAGTAAGGATAGAGTGCAAGATGATCCATTTATTTTAGCATCTCAATCAAAACAAGTATTTTATGTACACGATCATGTAGAGAATGATTGGTATGTAGTTTTGGCATGCCCTCCAAAGGGACCAAGAAATAGTAACATATATGAAGTGGAGTATGTATATCTATCAAGCGTTGTAGACTTTGAAGGGACAAAACACAAAGATGATGAAGCTATAGGTGACGGTGGCATGGATTATGTTCGACAAGATTGTGAAGGCATATGGGTGGATGTTGACAAATAAGTACCATTCATGATTTATTTATATGTTTTCTTTTAAATTTGAATATATGAAAATTCATATCTTAGATGCTAGCTTGCATTTACCTTTAATGCATATAATTTTATGTTGCATTTGCATTTACTTTCTAGTATATATATTGGGTGAGGGGAATTGAGAGTGATGTGAGGGGGGGGCATATGAGCTTCAACCTTCACGTGGTTGGCCTTTTTTAGTAGAGAATAAGTTATTCTTGAAACCAACAGAAGCTCACTCAGGTATTCCCATTTACTCTATTTAGAGTCTCATACATGTTGGTATGCCTGTTTATTTACCTACTTTTCATCCAATTCTATAAACTTATTATTCTGTCATGATTTATGCAGGTCTTCGCAGTGGAAAGGAAACTAATGACAAATGGTATCATTATCTAATGAATATATATATGTTATCCCATGAAATATTTCTCAACTAGATATCTTATTGTTGTTTCACTGATTATAACATGTTGATTTATTCATTTTAAGAATTGTACCTGTCTATTTTATGTATTGATATTATTGCACATTTGTTGCAGTAAAATTAGTTGATCACGAGACAACTATATATTTACCACGGGTAGGTAATCTAGATTCTTCACCTTGCTTAATCTCCTAGAAGCATACTACCAAAGATCACTAGACAACATCTTCTTTCATTTTCTTGTAGATGTCTATGTTTTATAAATGCTTCGAAATGGTCCTCTTTTCCTCTTCCCTGGTTGTTCCTTAGTGTCCTCATGAAATATTGCAGTGACACTTCCACTATGGTTCTGACATGTCCAGTTAGTAAGATTATTGACCAGTGGGAGTATGTACATGATGTGACTTGTGTACCTTTATTTTAATGTCAAATAAAATGTTCATTTCAATTGCATAAGAACAATATGATTTTTTTTTTAATTTCCTTTCTTTTCAGCATGATTGATGGTTCTATTTGAATAATTCTCTTTCTGACATAGGTGACCAAATGCTTTTTTGCATAATGGAAGGCACAACCCTTTTAGATATGGGCATGCTATTGTTGAGGATGAGATGGATGGTCTTCAAGCAAATACAAGCAGAATACCTTCAAAGGTACTACATCCCTGCTTTTAGTTCCATGAAACAAATATTTGAAGGACTTAACTCACTTTATCAACATCTGAGAATTACGTTTGATGTTTTCTAGGATTTGTTGAGTAAGGTGAATAACATAGAAAAGGAAACAAAGTTCTCAAATCTGCAATATATGAAAATGATCTCCTAAACATGTAGCAACAATATAAGCTTTAAGGAGAAAAACATTAGGCATGGAGTCAATAAAAGGGTATTATTCAAACTGCAAGACATTGGTGGTAGAATAAACCAATAACAGAGGCAAGGTAGACACTATTTCTTTAGACATTTAGTTGTTGTAGTATGGTATAAGATTTAAGAAAAGTGACCCATTAACACAAAGCATCTAGCATGGATGAATTCTGCATTAACTTAAGAAGAAATACATAATAATATTTGAGTTTAATGAACACAAAGCATCAAACAAGGATGAATTATGCATTCATACAATTTCTCACTCATATATGAAGAAACAACAAAACTGTACATACACAGGAGATAACAGTCATAGAAGTAAGTTATAGACTGAAGAATAATGGCACGTGAATCTCTAATTTGAAATATTCAGTAATTTTCTCCCAACAATTTTATTAATATCAAATTTGAAATCCGAGTATGTAGAAACACCTTCTCTCTTCCAAAATCCAACCCTCATTACATTGCAAAATGTCATACATATACAAAATGCTCCTAGAGCGAACCCTAACTACTTCTTGCTAAAAACAACATTCTTGGAAACAAACGCTTGAAAATATGGAACCATGCTACTTCATGTCGCCAACTATCTCCATCAGTCTTTGATGGATTGTCCAAACAATCTCTGAGGATGGAGTTATTGGCCTGCCAAAATTGCCCTCTGGCATGATTTGCACTGTTCCAGTAAAATGAACGCCAAGGATAGAGGATGCGATTGCAGAGGATGAAATTGACATGGATGGAGTTAGCATGATGTACCCCACGTTGTTCTAGTGCCCTAATGAAGTCATTGTTACAATCTGACATCATTGTGTAAGAGTATGGCAATTTGGCCAAGTGTTAGAAAATTAGTCAAAGTTGGCCTAAGAAAATGCACGCCATCTCCGGTAGTTTATTTGTTAATTTGATCTGAGTACATAGGCTTCTATCCTGTTGGTTTTTGCATCTAACCATATGATTGGATTTTCCAAACAGTCTCTGAGGATGGAGTTATTGTTCTTCCAAAAGTGCCCTCTGGCATGATTTGCATTGTTCCAGTAAAATGCACGCCAATGATAGAGTATGAGGTTTCAGAGGATTATATTGACATGGATGGAGTCATAATGATGTCCCCCATGCTACTCTAGTGCCCTCATGAATTCATTGGTACAATCTGACATCATTGTGTAAGAGTATGGCAATTTGGCTAAGTGTAGGAATTTGACCAAGTGTTGGAAAATTAGTCAAAGTTGACCTAAGAAAATGCACACCATATCCTATATTTTATTGGTTAATTTTATTTGAGGACATATGATTGTATCCTGTTGGGTTGTGCATCCATCCATATGATTGGATTGGTCAAACAATCTCCGAGGATGGAGTTATTGGCCTGCGAAAAGTGCCCTCTAGAATGATTTGCATTGTTCCAGTAAAATGCACGCCAAGGATAGAGGATGAGGTTTCAGAGCATGAATTGACATGGATGGAGTTAACATGATGTCCCCCATGATGTTCTAGTTCCCTCATGAAGTCATCTTTGCAATCTGACATCATTGTGTAAGAGTATGGCAATTTGGCTAAGTGTTGGAAAATTAGTCAAAGTTGGACTAAGAAAATGCACGCAATATCTTGTAGTTGATTGGTTAATTTTATATGAGGATATAGACTTGTAGCCTGTTGGGTTGTGCATCCATCCATATGATTGGATTGGTCAAACAAACTTTGAGGATGGAGTTATTGGCTTTCCAAAAGTGCCCTCTAGCATGATTTGCACTGTTCCAGTAAAATGCACGCCAATGATAGAGGATGAGGTTTCAGAGGATGAAATTGACATGGATGGAGTCAGAATGATGTACCCCATGCTTTTCTAGTCCCCTCATGAAGTCGTTGTTACAATCTGACATCATTGTGTAAGAGTATGGCAATTTGGCTAAGTGTGGGAATTTGACTACGTGTTGGAAAATTAGTCAAAGTTGACCTAAGAAAATGCACGCCATATCCTATATTTCATTGGTTAATTTTATCTGAGGACATAGGATTGTATCATGTTGGGTTGTGCATCCATCCATATGATTGTATTGGTTAAACAGTCTTTGAGGATGGAGTTATTGTCCTGCGAAAAGTGCCCTCTGGCATGATTTGCATTGTTCCAGTAAAATGCATGCTAAGGATAGAGGATGAGGTTTCGGAGGATGAATTGACATGGATGGAGTCAACATCATGCCCCCCATGCTGTTCTAGTTCCCTCATGAAGTCATTGTTACAATCTGACATCATTGTGTAAGAGTATGGCAATTTGGCTAAGTGTAGGAATTTGACTAAGTGTTGGAAAATTAGTCAAAGTTGGCCTAAGAAAATGCATGCCATATCCTGTATTTGATTGATTAATTTTATTTGAGGACATAGGCTTGTATCTTATTGGGTTGTGCATCCATCCATTTGATTGGATTGGTCAAATAGTCTTTGAGGATGGAGTTATTGGCCTGCCAAAAATGCCCTTTGGCATGATTTGCACTATTCCAGTAAAATGCACACCAAGGATAGAGGATGAGGTTTCATAAGATGAAATTGACATGGATGGATTCAGAATGATGTCCTCCATGCTGTTCAAATTATACATTTTGGTGTATCAAAATATATGTTGAGTTCAAATTTTGTAATATCTTTATATATGAATAACACCTTTGAATTACTTGGCATGCTAAATTGAAACTTGTAAAAAAACATAATTCCTTAAACCATTTCTTGGAGGGATTTGAGCTTTGATGAAGAATAACAACACCCCACTTAACCAAAACTCTTATTAATTTATTTTTCAAAAACATCACAATTTTTTTCACAATGAAGAATCATGTGATTGTTAAAAAGGAAAGACATTGTAAGGTCTCCACCTATGATCGACAATAGGTGCATTGTCAAGCGGACATGAAGGGTTGTAGAGGGTGGATGAGATGCTATATGTTGCATGTAGAAGATATGAGCATAGAGGTGAACCGTTCATGTTGCCTTTATAGACTTGAGACATATTGGGTGCATGATCTATACATGAGGACCCAAGGGAGATAGTCCTCTTTAGATACCGAGCTTGCCTTTGATGGACTTGATAGAGAGGATTTGGGCATACTTGTGGGCATACATGCAATGGGCTAGAGTTGTTGGATGCAACCTAGTTTAGTTATAACATGCAGAAGAGTTCTATAACATGATACAATCCATTTGAGTTGGAAAATGGGCAGTGACCGTTGGCTCCCCACATAGTCTTGCAAGGCTACTATGGGGTGAACTCATCAACATTGAGGTTCATGAAGGGATGGTAGGACATATTAGAGATGGTTCACATTCAGTGGATGAATGCAACAAAGAGGATGAAGTTTTGGGCAGATTTTGATAGAAGGGAGGTAGAGTTCAAAGTGGTGACATGGTCTTTCTTAAGTTGGGCATAGAACAGTTGAAGCCACCAAGTGGCACATGTAGTGCTTTGTTATGATGATTTGAGGGGTTGTTCAAGGTACTTGAGAAGATTGGCAACGTTACTTATATATTGGAGCTATTGAAACACACGAGAGCTCATCATCCCGTTTTCCATATCAATGAGTTGAAGCCTTGTAGGATTGACAAAAGTGATCCTAGTAGAGTCACGTCGACTAGAGCCCCTATGTCGATGATCATAGATAGGGCATAGTTGTAGGTAGACAAGATACTCACACATAGGGTTGCACACTTCGGCAAGAACCAAAGGCAAGGGTACTTTGTTAGCTGGAAGGATAGACCAAATGAGGAGAATGGTTAGGAAGGAAGGAAGCCTTGTGGCAGTATGAAGACAAGATTTGAGAATTCGAGAACCAGAACCTTGGAGCACTTAGAAAAGTGCTAGTGGGTGGACGTTGTTGGGATGACAATAGGTTTGGTGGGAGAGGATGTAGGCCTTCGCTTATGATCGGTAGTAGGTGTGTTTTCGGGTATGCACAAAGGGTCACCGAGAACGAGAGTGATGCTAGATATTGTCCGTTGAAGAGATGAATGTAGTGATGAATCATTCATGTTGCCTTTATAGACTTGGAGGTACCTTGGGTGCATGATCTAGACATGCATACCTAAAGGAGTTGAGCCCTCATTAGTTGGAGAGATTGCCATTGATGGTCTTGATTGGGCGGATTTGGGTGCACTTCTTGGCATACATGCAATGAGTGCAATGCGTTGGCCGGATGTGTGACAAACTTCTAATGTACACATGCAAGTGTGTGCACTTGTGGGCACACGAGAATTAGTCATACTTGCGATGCACCTGCTTGTAGGTACACTTGCAGACGTGATGGTTGACATATGGAAGTCACCAAAGGAAGGAAAGTTATATGCGGGAAATTGGGCCCACTTTGGTACCAAGGGGCTTGCATGAGCTTGGCAAGACTCATATATATAGCAGATGGTTAAAAATGGCTAACGCATTCAAGCTTGTCAAGTGATTGAGACATAAGTTCAAAGTGAGCTCTATGATTGTGCTAAGTTTTGGGGTTTGCATAGTAGGGTGAATTTGGATTGGCTATGCAAAAACAAAGAAGTGAACATGACTTGCAGGAGGCAAGCTTGTGGTATCTACAGGTGTTGAATTGACAATTCTAGGCAAGGGTTTCCCATAGTAACTGTAATATGTAAAAATAGCTCCAAGCAATTCGGTGGCTCCTTTGTTATACATTGTAACATACTTCATCTAATAAAAGTGAAGGCAACTGTCTTGGGTGCTAGTTGCACATGTACCTTGTGTTCTCTTTGTTTCGACGAATGATGCTATATTTCCTCCATGTGATGTATTGATAAAGTGTTGTAATATTGGCTAAGTATTGTTGGGATGTTTTAAGGCCATGATTGGACATGTGCCTATTGTGTTAGATAACTTGATTTAGTAGAACATAAATTGCACATCTAACATATTGTAGCCTAAAGCGAGGTTATAGAAAAACCTTAGAAAAAGAGGCATAGACTAGATGTAGACACAAGTTGGTTGCATCCTTGCTCATAGACGATGAATCCTTTTTCTCCCCCCCAAACAAACTCCGTGATTTGAAAGAAAGAAAGAAAGAAAGAAATTTTGACGTCCGCGAGGCTAAAGATAGCCTATGGGATAGACTGTTTTGCCCACTGACTTTTGCATTTCCACCCTTTTCTTGTTTAGCTTGATGATGAGCTCACCCAGTTTCACCACGGTCCCTTCACTGAATAAATTATCCCAAGAACTAGCTCCCAAGATATTCACATAGCTGTCTCTGCTGTCCTTGAAGGCCTCACACTCTAAAATGAAATGTTTTTTTTCTGTTTCCACTTTTCCCGAGGTGCAAAAAGCACACACTCACTCTTCCCAAGCTTCCTTTGGTCTTTTCTAGTGCCCTGTCTCACACCGTAGTTGGTGGGAATTGGTTCTTAATTGAGCAATAAGCATTTTGGCCCTCCATGATATATTAGCCCCTATATAATCTTTTTTACGATGGTTGTAGGTGGGATTGAACTCTTCAATATAGTACTTTTTCTTTCTCCCTAGCCTTGTGCCCCAAACTTGCTCGTGGAACTTGTCGATAATAAAGGCCTTTATCTCTTTGTTGTTTGTAGGGCATGTGTTCAAGTAAATATCCCATTTACTAAGCCATTTATTGTTTTGCCGCATCCAAGTCTTCTTTCTTTTGCATAATGTGTCATTGAAGGCCACCTTAGGCCATTTGTCGTCTTCCATTTGCTCAATCTTTTTTAGATATTTTATGAGCCACACCATAGCAATTGCTTCAACGGGGGCTACCCCCACTTCACTAAGCATGATATCATAGGGGACTGAGCTTTTAATTTTGAACTTGTTGGCAATCAAGCATTTTTGAATCTTCTCAATTTGCTGCCACTGTAAGTCAGAGGTACTGCTGGCCCACACTTCACACTTGTATAAAACAACTGGGATCACTAATAGCCCAAAAAGAGTCTGCGTAGTCTTCCAATCCCATAGCTCTGCTTCTCTGCATCTATTTTGAAAGGCGTAAAATACTTTGTGACAAACACCCTAACACACAAGATAGACATTATCGAACTCAGTAACACTCCCATAATTCAGCCTTCAAAAAGGAAATGCAATTTATTTACAAAAATATCATAAAATTAAGATGAATCTAAAGTTTTAACTCATTTATTTTTATACATATAAAATAATTAATATGTGATGTTCATTTAATTTTGTTTTACCGATATTTGTGGACCACGAAAATGAATATCACACATGTCTTTCATATTGCTCTCTAAAATGTACGAAGCTTCTGACAAGTAATATCTTGAAGTTACATAGTGACACACACACTCTATAATCAGTCGTGTAAGAGCGTATGCAGGTCTCAACGAGGCCAGAGAAGATCGCCTTACACATGCAACCGTTGATCCTCATCACACCGTACAGGTGGAGTGGAGTGGAGTGGAACATTGGAATATAGTATGCAATGGAATTTTCGAGAAGGGAAGCTGAAGTCACAAATTTGCCTTCGCCTGCAGGGGGATTTATCGATGCATCAGCCACACAACTCACTGAGCTTCTCAAAGGAGGAATCAATGTAATGGTGTGCATCAGCTACACGACTTACTGAGCTTCTGAGAGGAGGAATTGGTGCTTATTTCATGTCAGGGATGCACAGCCCAGTCCCTTGGAGGAATGATTATTTATGCTTCTTTGACCTCATTTCTCACAGGTATTTGTGACGTTTGTTTTCACAGAGGTATGATCCATTAGGTTCATGAGGGATCTTCCTAAGGTCAGGAAGTTAGGCAATGCGGTTTTTGAGGCTAGAGAAGTAGTATTTTTTCCCATAGTAATCTCTGCGTTCTGCGTCAATCCCCGTTTCCTCAAATAAACAAGGGTTTCCCCCTTGAATTCCAGCTCGCTGTCGCTTAACAGTGTCTCTTGTGTCCGATCCGAAAGCATCGGAATGTTTTCCAAAGGGATTAGAGATGGACGGAGGGGTGCGAAGGTCTCTACTGAATTTCACAATCGAAGATAGAATCTTTGCGTGCGTCTGCGGCGTTTCGATTTCAATGTAAGGAGTCAAAATATCGTAGAGCTTAAATCCAGTTTACATAAATTGTTGTTCAAATCCAAGCTCCTTTAATGGTTTTGTCGATATAATTGTGTGTTCCAATTGTATTTTATAATATGCCACTGTCTAAAATAGGAGGGACTGTTCAAATCGTAGTATACTCCATCTTCTCTATTTGACTCTGGTCAAGCACAACACAGATTATGTTTGCGTCCGCCAGTTTGATGCTTGATGTGTAATTTTTAGTACAGTGTACTGTGGCTCCTTCTTTATTTATTTGATTTCAAGTGTTTAAGTTTTTCTTTGCTACAATTGTGTTTTGTTAAAATATTTTTATGTTAGGGACCTCCGGGTTGGAATTTCAAATCCAACCCACCCGTCAAAATTGACAGTTTAAACAATTTTAGAAAACGTTTAAAACGTTTTAACCATTTCAATGAAGGAAGCTGACGGTTTATCGTGAATTTTGACTGTATTTGACGGGCAAATCACCCTGTGACGGGCAATTTGCCCGTCAAATTCCGTCTCAACTTAGGGTTTTTGCCAGGATTCATCGCATTCAAATAGATATTAACAAATTATATTCCCTATATGCAGGTTGTCAGTGACTATGGAGCAACCGAGATGTTCAATGGGAGGGATGTAGCAGGGGAGAGGAGGAGCACTGTAACTGTGAGTGTTATTTTGAATTTATTTATATCATTTGTCTTCAAAATTCTAAAGCAAATTTGCCCAGGCTTTTCTTACCTGGAATGCCGGGTTATGAATTTATTAAGGGGACAGTCGTGGCCTATATATATATTCATGCGATTATATATATATATATATATATATATATATATATATATATCTATAATGCCGAGCTAGGAATTTATGAAGGGAACAGTCGTGGCCACTGGCCTATATGTATTATTCATGCGATTGTCAGCGATTCTCGCGATTAGCCAAGAGTCCGATTCTCGAGATCGCGAAAGGGTAAAAATAGGATTAGCTTAGTCCAGGGTTCGATTCTGTTAATCTTAAACGGCAAAAACCAGTGAACC
The DNA here is from genome assembly GCA_027924585.1 of Larix kaempferi. Lineage (NCBI taxonomy): Eukaryota > Viridiplantae > Streptophyta > Pinopsida > Pinales > Pinaceae > Larix > Larix kaempferi. The sequence continues at coordinate 9,571,128 of BSBM01001022.1, forward strand.
GCTGCTGAAGAGTACGATTATACGACAGGGTGTACATATATTGATTGTAGTGACTATTACTAGCTATTTATTCGCTCTTAGTCCAGGGTTCGGTTTTCTTAATCTCGACCGGCAAAAACCAGTGAACGGCAGCTGAAGCGTACGCATATACGCCAGTGTGCATATATTGAATCCAGTGTTCGTTTCTCGTAATCTTGAACGACAAAAAACAGTATTAAGTTAGGCCAAGGTTCGACTCTCTTAATCTGAACGGCAAAAACCGACATAAACTTTTAGTCCAGGGTTCGATTCTTCGTAATCTGGGACGACAAAAAGCAGCATTGACTTACCTAATCCAGGGTTCCGTAGGTTTTATTCCTTAATTTTTGGAGTGGCAAAAGGTTGCATTTACTTGGTCCAGAGTTCGATTCTCGTAATCTGGAGCCGCAAAAGGTGAAAAGGAGCATTCAGTTAGTTCACGGTTCGATCCTTGATTACAAGCCGAAAACCGTAACCGCTCAAAGTCTCGAGGGGAGACCAAGATCTTTTGATACGACTGGCCAGGATTGCATTCAATGCACAGAACCGCGGAACAGCACGTGAGGGATCCGGGTGTTAATTTCAATCTTTTCAAAAATCACGGCAAGGTCACGATGGGACGGCACGGACCTGGAACTGTAGAGTTTTGAGTTTAAAGAACTGTAGTGTAGAGTTTTGAGTTTAAATAGTGAGAACGAAATAGAGTAGGTTAAACGTTCAGGTTTTGGACCATTTTTTCGGTACAAATCCTGTTGAAAATGGTTGAAATTGCAGATATACGTTGTTGGAATTGCATAATCGGTGTCCAGGGGTGTTATTTTCAAGCACTTTCTACAATAAAAAATGCAATTCTAACAATGAAAAATAGTAATTTCAGCATTTCTTACTAGAAAAATCCAAAACTTAGAATGTTTAGCCAATGAAACTGGAATTAATACAAATTGGAATTAATACGAATCGTGATTCCTTTAATGCTGGAAGTGGCTTGTCACTAGAAAATGTAATCTAGCTTTTCCATTCACGTTTAGGACATAAAATCCCACTAGAAAATGTAATCCAGCTTTTCCATTCACGTTTAGGACATAAAATCAAACCAGTCAGCTTAAGCCAAGGGCACCATATACTTTGTGGGGTCAACGTAACGGTTGGCAGATAGCGCCATTGATGCAAACAGCCCAGGTTCAACTTCAATGGATCTAGAGTCCATGAAGGTATTTCATCCTTTATGGAATGTATGTGCCCTCTACACTTTGTAAGAATGATATTTGTAATCCTTATAATTTAGAATGAAAAAGAAATTAAATCTTAACATTTTTAATTTTACACATATATTCAATTTAGTATGAATAAGATGCCTAACCCATATAAATTAGAGTGAAAAAGAAATTAAATTAGAATTAAAAAGAAATTAAGTCCTAATTTTACACACATATTCACCGTATGAATAAGATGTGTAACCCGTATAATTTAGACTGAAAAAGAAATTAAATCTAACATAGAGCCATTTTAATTTTACACATATATAGAGATTTATTTCAACCCATTTATTTTTTTAATGCCTCGTAAGTACAAGTTAAAAATGAGTATAGTATATAAAAATGTTAATAGGATAACTTTAAAAAATAAAAACCATCATATATAAGAAATTTTCAATTCATAAGAAATTCATAAAATAAATAAAAATTGAATAAATTCTATAACATTGAAACACAACATAATTGATAAATTTCATAGCTTAAACTATTTTAGCCTCCAGTGTCATAAAATTCAATCCTTTTAAATTTGCTCACACCGTTAGGTCCATGTTATACATAAATTGGGTTTGTGTGACTTGAAGTCAACCCTTCACTAACTATGCTGGACTCTAGTGCTTTGATATGTTTTGTAAATTTGACCTACAACTTCATCCCATTGTATGAGTTAGTGCTTTGATATGTTTTGTAAATTTGACCTACAACTTCATCCCATTGTATGAGTTTGTAAACGTAAATTGCATATCTACTTTGATATGTTTTGTAAATTTGACCTACAACTTCATCCCATCCCATTGTATGAGTTTATAAAGGTAAATTGCATATCTATAGATGTATAGATGTACGAAGCCCGAATAGTTTCATAAACCATGAGATTCAATCTTTTTCTAATTTCTTGTTCCAACTCCATCTCTATTAGCACTCCCAAGAGTGCTCAGTATTTGGGTGCCTCTACATTTTTTTTAGATGGTAACTACTACTTACTTCTCATGTGAATGAACTTGATTGCTTTAAGTTCCAACTAACATCAAACTTTCAAAGTATTTGATATTTTGAGTTTGATGTCGTTTATGACCCTAAATTGTTATATCAATCGATAGGAATAATGTAAGCTAGCTATAAACATTTGAGACATGAGTTATATTGTTCAATATCTTAGCATTGGTCTAGAAAGATCTAAGTTTATTCACTTAAGTATAGGTTGACATATTTTATTTTGAGTGTGAATGGATTTAAAGAGCTAAGAGGCATGAGCCCTCTTAATTTATATAACCTAGAAAATTTTAAAAGTGGCAAGATTGATAGATTCAATTGGTTTTGTTTTTTTAAATTGTTGGTGATTTCTTGTCACAAGAAACAATGACATTCAATTTATTTTTGGCACTTATCTTATGATTTTGGGCCCCACCTCTTCAAGAGCTTGTAGAAGCTCCTTGCCTGCTTGTAGAAGATCCTTGCCTGTCAAGGAGCTTTTGGAACCTCCTAAACAAACATAAAGCTTCTACAAGCTCCCCCCCAAAAAGGGAGTGACCAAGGTAAGTTTCCAAAAAGGTCTCAAGCTCCCAAAGAAGTTCCCAACAAAAAGGGAGTGTTTCATACCAATTCCCAAGCTCCCTGGATCAAGGAAACATTGGGTATAGTTTGCCCAAGTCTCGGGAGAGGCACCCATGCAACTATGGTTAAAACATTAAGTTTCTCTAAGCCAAATTTTGGGGAGCGACCAAGGTAAGTTTCCAAAAAGCTCTCAAGCTCCCAAAGAAGTTCCCAACAAAAAGGCAGTGTTTCATACCAACTCCCAAGCTCCCAAGTTCCCAACAAAAAGGGAGTGTTTCATACCAACTCCCAAGCTCCCTGGAGCAGGGAAACATTGGGTATAGTTTTCCCAAGTCTCGGGAGAGGTACCCATGTAACTATGGTTAAAACATTAAGTTTCTCTAAGCCAAATTTAAGAAGCAGGATGAAAGTTTTTGATTTTTTTTCCCTTGGAAAAAATGTAGTTTTTATTCAAGAACTAAAAATATATCCATTAGGTGGTTATAGCACTATCACAAACTCTTATTGAAAGAGTTACATATTACTGTCCAACACTGGTAACATTATATGGAATCAAAGAACTAATGGTCTACATAGGTCTATCAAGTCAATCAAAACTGATAAATTACAATCCTCCATACTAAAGTAGCATAAACTTAGAAATCCTTAAAGGCATAATTCCTTCTATCAGACAGAAGGCCATCATGGAATTCTTCTAATGAAAAGGTATGTTTAGGAAGACTCATATAGAAGGCCATTATGGAATTCTTCTAATGAAAAGGTATGTTCAGGAAGACCTAGCCCTTCCTTTGGGAGCTTATTAGCTCCACTTCTTGTTTTTTGTAGACATGAGAAAATACTATGTGCTGGAACCTTAAAGCCACCTATTTCAACCGATGAGCCACGAAAGAGAGAATTATTGAGAATTTGAGTGTGTCCATTCATCCAATTAATTGTAAGAAAGAGTCACCAAATATTTGGACATGTCTAACATTCTTTTCCAGTGCAAACTTTAGCAAACTTTAGCGGAAAGAATAGTGAGGTCAACTCTCTAGTATTATTGATTCGAAATGGATCAATATATAACTAAGTTACTGGAAACGCCCAAGCAGCCTTGGTGAAACGTCGTTCCCCATTTCGGATCCTGAAATGGAGGGGATACGGCCTTGAAACATCACGGGTATGCATTAGATTGGTATGGATACTTTTGCAGGGTTTTGGACACGTTTCAAGCTAGAGGTGATATGTTTAAGGGAAATGGTAATATTAAATTCTTAAAGTAAAAGTGACATTCTCCTTATATTTCACATTCTATCCTTTTACTTAAATTTTTAACATTGCCATTAATTGTTTCAGGATGTTTGAGAGTGGTTCCAACCTCATCGGACTTCATAAGGAAAAAGTATAATTTTTAATCCCATTCAAATTCAACAGACTTACTAGTTTCAGGGTTTCACGCGCAACGTTGCCACTGAATTCTATCATATATGAGGGTATGGGATTGGCATTCAATCAAGCACATCAACCCCTCTATGTACCTTGATGTTGGTGGTGCTGATTGTTGAACTCCTCTGTCTTGGATGGACTTGGACCCACTTCCATAGCCAGAGGATGTGAACAGTAGTGTTGGACAGGTGCCTTCAAGCCCAGGGGAATCAAGCCAGTCTCAGGATCCCTATTTTAGATCTACGTTTGTTGAGGACATAAATGATGATTCTAACTCTGAGCATGAGGGATTCAGATGATATTAATTAAAAAATTTCATAGTATCATGTGACATGTATGATTAATGATATTCGATAGTAGTGTCAGATGATGATGATGTACAATGATAATATTATGATGATTATGATGATATTCGTATCCGTTTCCGTATCCGCTTCAATGCAACTTAGATATATAATTTGTCACCTACTTAGAGATTTCAGGGTTAGAAGATTCGGTGAATTAGCATGTAGGGCCCATTTTATGGGCAACTCTCATTTTGTAGATTTGTGGTTTGAAACCTTCTAGAGCTTGTTTGAGGGTCTAAACGATGTTTTTTGGGGTCAAACATTCATTGCTAGTGCCATGCTCCTTCACGTGATTCTACACTCCAAGACCTTTCCAACAGTCCAAAAATCACCTCAAATCTAAGTTGCAGGAAACTCGGGTCTAGCACCCGTTTCACCCTCGGAAACTCGGAAACCCTTATGGTACTTGACAGAAACTCGTTTCTATCCATATGAAACACATTTCCTAAATGGGAAACGCGTCCGTACGGACGGAAACACGTTTCCTCTCTTGTATGGTGTGTTTCCTGCCAAATAAAAGCCCGTCACTTAAAAAACCAGCTCGTAAAGTCTCTTTCCGCCCACAGATTTCAATGATTAAGGGTTAATACATTAAATTTTAAAATAAAATTTAATTCTAGATGCTTCTAATTAGGTTGAAGAAAGTTATAAAGAGAACATCACTTCATTCTCTCCTCACACAAGTGACTTCAACACTCAGGTCACAAAATATAGCAATAGGCCTTGTGCAGATTGGGATGTCGAGTCAAAATTTGCTGACTTTGACATCTCTCTTGCTGCACTAAGTTGAGGAACCTAGAAGTGGAATTGGAAATACTTCTTCCACTCTCTACATCTTGCTGCTGAGCGTGCTTCTTGTTCTATTTTCGAGGAAGACTATGAAGATGAGGATGACTATTAGTATGAGCTTGTGTTTTACTTTTATTTCTATCTTATTATGCTCATTGTTCACAGTTTGATACATTGTACTTGTAGCCTCATACATAAAGGCTAATTTTGGATCTAAATTATATAGCCTCATTTATAAAGGTTGTTTTTGGATATTACTACTTGCATGAATGAAATGATATAGACTTGGGTTCATGAGTAAAATGTGATGTTAAATGTATGCTTTAAATTTTGTTTGTATCATTTAACATTTATCACTTAGCAATGTTGCTTGCAGCTAAATTTAATTAATAATTTATGGTTTATGTTTAATTATAATTTTGTCTTTGTTCATATATATATATATATCGCGTTTCCCCGTTTCCAAAATTTGGGGGGGTCACGTTTCCAACGTTTCCACGTTTCCCCGTTTCGTGCAACTTAGCCTCAAATGGAGTCCGTATGCAAAAGTTATGCCTCCTGCAAGTTGACCTATCTAGTTGACAACCCTGGTACCGAGTGGATTCCATGTCATCTCTCATTTCTCACACGTGGAGCTAGTCACATGTGGACCTTCCAGAACATTATAGAACCAAAACCCTAACCCTAATTGGGGGTTGGAGCATGCAAAAACCCTAAAATTAACTCTAGAAGACTATTGGGCTATGTTAAATACTGGGCCGTCAGGAGAAGGGGGTTCCTTTCTTTTGATGTTATTGTATTGTTCGATAGTTGAACAAACAACAAAAGAGTGGATATTATAGCAGAACAAAGGAGATATGAGATCCCGTAGTAGCCATTATGGTTGCAGAGTCATGGGTAACTCCATAGAGAGTGCCATTTCCTTTGTATTTGCATTTTGATATGAAGAACAACGCATAGTCCTCATTTGTGGCTGGGATTTCCCCATAGTGGATTTTCCCAGGGTATATCTTGTGTTATTGTGTGCATTGTGTACTTATTTGCTTTAGTTATCCTTGTTTCAGTTCCAGTTATTTGACATTTAATACAAATCAGCTAATAATATAAGAACTAAGTTGTAAGATCCATTGTGACGAACTGTTCCGTGGCATATTCACGGTGGTTTACAGATTATATTGGTATCATAGTAGTTTTTCTTTGGGTTTTGTGGGTAATTGCATGATCCAATAGTTGGTAAAAAAAGTCTTCAAACCCTAGCCATGGCAGATGAGTCTGTTCAAGGAGCGGCGAATGATTATGAGCAGTGATTTTCAAAGCTAGAATTACAAGTTGTAGATATATCACACATCATGTCAATCCTCATGGTGCCTTTGGAGAGCAAGTTTGGACCCTTTGCTGATTTTGAAGGCTCTAACTTAGATTTTGGATTAGAGGGGAAATCAAAAGATAAAACGACCTAGAAAAGAGCTCGAAAAAGAGCATTCGAGTTCCAGTACCCATATTCCTTCCCAGTCTCTCTTCAAGATGGAAGTGAAGGTTGACATCATGTCGTATCAAGGTGAGATCGATGCTCTAAAACTAAATCATTGGTTGCAATAGTTGGAGGTTTATTTTAGCATCCATCAAATAGTCAAGGATCAAAATATCTCATTTACTTGATTGAAGTTAGAGGGCCATGCATTAATTGGGTGGGAAATCCACACAAAAGCACTTAGGCTGGAGGGTGATCCATCAGTAACTAAGTGGGAGAATTTAAAACCCTCATCAAGTCCCAGTTCTGCCCTATCGGGTATGTAGAGGACCAGTGGATCCGTTGGCATTACTCTAGGCGAAGGCAGGGGTAAAGTGTGCAAGCATACACCACTGAGTTCAAGAAGATGGCTATCATGCTCGGTATTTCACCCAAGAACCCAGATGTACTCCTCAAGTATCTTGGGGGGTTTACATAGTCACATACATAGGTGATGCTCTTCAAGCTCAGGTCAATCGATGAAGCCTGTGTACAAGCATACTACTTGGTAAACATATGCCAAGAGAAAGGGCAACCAAGTGGTTTGAAACAGAAAGAGAGCCAAGATGCTAGCAAGGAGGGCAAGAAGTGGAAGGGAAAGGAGAAGAAGACTACAACCATGACACATCAGTCCAAGGATCCAAAAAACCATTGTAACCATTGTAATATCGATGGTTACACTAAAGAGAAGTGTTGGAAGCTATATCTAGAGATGAATCCCAAGAATCACAAGAAGGGTGCCAAGAAGAAGAAACTTCTAGCCACAGAGTCAAGCAAAGAGTTAGAAAGCAACACGGATGTGGATGAGAAGATTATCTGTACCACAATGTAGAAGGAGGTGAATCTGAGTAGCCTTCACCCCAAGGAAGAGAAAGAGATGACGAAACTCTTCCACAACAAGATCCAGGTAAATAAGACTAAGATCAATGCTCTATTCCATTCCGGTTCGCAGGAAAACCTCATAGCAGAGGATCTAGTATGAATGCTTGAATTGGAAGTACATGATCATCCTAATCCCTACCCATTGGGATGGGTAAATAAGGATGCAAAACTTATAGTAACAAAATAGTGCAAGATCAAGTTTTCCATAAGTGCAGAGTATGTTGATGAGGTAAACGTAGTACCCCTACATGTTTGTGGTGTAGTGTTCGGAAGTCCTACATGTATATGAGTTATGCGATCTTCATGAGCAGAGCCAACCAATACTGCTTGATCAAGGACGAGAAATCCTTCATCATCAATGCGCACAAAGGTAAATCGAAGATCTTTATGGTAAGTGCCAACCAAGCGAAAAAACTGATCAGTTCAAGTAGGAAGGTTGTATTTCTTTTCTTGAGACAAAATCAACAAGAAGGTGAATTGGTAAAAGTGAACGCATCTCTGGAGGGATGTACCAAAGAGCAGAAACATCAGTTGGAGAGCCTTTTGTAGGTATACAAAGAAGTGTTCCAGGACCCTAAAGGGATACCTCCTAGGAGGGAGGTGGAGCATGAGATACATTTATTGTTGGATTCTCCATTTTCGAACATTAGATTATACAGACAGTCTATCATAGAAGTAGATGAAGTGAAGAAGCTGTTGCAACAGTTGTTAGAGCAGGGCATGATCCGACCAAGCACCTCACCTTGTGGGTCACCTATCATCATAGTACACAAGAAGGATGGGACTTGGAGGATGTGCATCGACTACATATCATTGAACAAGATCACACTCAAGAATCGATACCCTCTTCTTAGGATCGATGATCTGTTGGACTAGTTGCAGCCTCTGTTACCAGAAACGGAACGCTGGTGGTCGTTTCAGTCCAAAAACGCGCAAGAAACGGGAACGGGACGGAAAATGATGTTTTCTACGGTCGTTCCCATTTTTCAAACCCTACAACCGTTTTTTGCGAAACGATTTTCGTTTCTTACCGTTTCTATATTTCATTATAATTTAACAGTTAGAATTTTGATTTTATCCATTTTTCGATCACAATCATAGAAGAACAAGTTAGTTTCTTCCCTAGGGAGGAGGGGCGTTAGGTGATGAACACATAATGATCGGATGAGTAATGAGACTTGTTTTCCAATGTTGACATGTCATCATGCTTTGCTTGATATAGGGAAGAGAGGTTTTTTTTGGGAAGTTGATACTAACACTGGTAAATTCATAGCTGATCTGTAAAGAAAAATTGATTTGGATATGATAACATATAAAAAATATGTGAATGATAGCAAGTAAATTTTGATTTGACATGTTTATAATAAAGAAATATAAAGTATAAATGTTAATTACAAAATAAAAAACACTTCCAAATTTTATATAGTATCTTTCATCTTTGCAAACATATCTAAATAATATAGGAATATGGCATCTTTTTAAGGTGTCTAATATTTATGTAAACAATATAGGAATATGACCACTTCTTAAGGTAAACCACAAGCAATAATCATTGTCCTAAAATCCAAATGTGAAAACGGGCTATATGGAAAAATAGATTTGATCAATCTGATTGATTGAATTTGTTCATTACAATCATGGAGTCTTCAGTTTTGTTGTTTTTCTCTCTCCTCGTTTCTTCTATGCGAAACTTGTAAAGTCCGTTTCTCGTACCGTTCTTGTTTCTCATTTCGTTTCCCGTTTCTCATTTCTGGTAACATAGGTTGCAGCATGCCAAGTACTTCACCAAGTTGGATCTCAAATCGTGATACCACTAGGTGTGAGTGAAGGAATAAGACACCAGGAAGACTTCGTTCAAGACTATGCAAGGTCTATATGAATGGTTACTAATGCCATTTGGTTTATACAATGCACCGACTACATTTATGTGTCTGATGAATGATGTATTATGCTCTTTCTTAGATTCATTTGTTATAGTATATCTAGATGACCTATTGGTTTATAGTGCTACCTGGGAAGAGGCATATCTCACATCTCAAGCAAGTGTTGGAGACCTTTAAAAAACATCAACTGTTGGCAAACCTCAAGAAATGAATTAGTCCAGTGGTCCTTGGTGTATTTGGGGTATGTGATTGGTGGAGGAGAACTCAAGATTGATCCTTCAAAGATGGAGGCCATCACTAAGTGGCCTACTCTTACAAATGTCACTGAAGTTGGGAGCTTTTTCGGGGCAACACAATACCCTCAAAAGTTCATAGCTTCCTTTTCGGTTGTGGTTGCACCTCTCCATTCCATAATAGCTGGAAGCAAGGGGTTCCAGTGCGGGAAGAATCAACAAAAAATCCTTTGAAGAGCACAAGTGAAAGATCAGTCAAGCACCAATTCTCACATTACCTATTTTGCAGAAGCCTTTCGAATTGGAGACAGATGCAAGTAGGTATGCTTAGTGTTATGGGAGTGGTTTTGATGCAAGGAGGGAGGCAAATGTGCTATCATTTTGAAATGTTCCATGGTATCATCCTGAACTACCCTACATATGATAAGGAACTCTATGCCTTGGTTCAAGTTGTTAAGAAGTGGAATCACTATCTAATGGGAAAGGAGACCATCATTCACACTAATTAATAGTTGCTGCAGTATTTGCAGGCCCAGAGTAAGCTACATCGAACTAGACATTATAAGTGGATGGGATTTTTACAACAATTCCATCTAATAATCAAGTATAAGAAGTGAAGTACAACCAAGCTGGAAGACATGCTCTCAAAACAACCTACAACCAAGATTACAACTTTGGGAACTCTTATGCATATGGAGCCTTTCATCGACGATGCATACAAGGAGGAATACATAGAAGATGAGGACTTCAAGGAGGCATTTTAGCAACTACAAGGCCAATTCCATGTAGAAGAAGGTGACAACAACGTTGACTATCATCTCCATGATGGGTTACTCTACAAGCTAGACAAGCTCTATGTTCCTAAAGGAGAGAGATTGCAGCTTTGCAGCTTATTAGAGAGGCTCACACCTCCAAAGTTGCAGGGAATTTTGGTGTAAGGAAGATAGTTGCAAACTTACAGAGGTATGTTTACTGGCCTAGAATGCAAGAAGATGTAGCTTGGTTTATCAAAGGATGCATACTTTGCTATACAAGCAAGCTCAGTAATGGGAAGCAAGGTCTATACCATTCCTTACCTGTTCATACAAGACCATGGGAGAGCATCTCCATGGATTTTGTGGATGGTCTTCCGACCACTAGGAGGGGACATGACTATTTATTTATGGTAGTTGACAAATTCAGCAAGATGTGCATTCTTATGTCTTGTAAAAAGACCATCAAAGAACAAGAAGCAACAAACATGTTCTTTGAACAGGTCTGGGTGCACTTTGGGATACCAAGGAGCATCATCTCAGACAAAGTTACTAGATTTCTCAGTGCATTTTGGACTACACTTTGGGAAAAGATGGAAACTAAGTTGAGGAGATCTAAAGCATTCCATCCACAGATAGATGGACAGACAAGATTAGTCAATAGGACTTTGGTACAAATTTAGAGGGGTTACAATCAGAAGCATCCGAAGACTTGGGATGAAAACGTGATCTACATCCAACACTCTTATAATAGAGTAGCCCACACTTCCATTGGGAAGTCCCCTTTTGAAACTTGTTTTGGATACTTGCCACCTTCACCTCTAGATGTTGTTTATGGACAACAAGGGGGATGAGGGAAGACACCACGGGTGAAGCATTAAGAACTGAAACATTCATTGATAAGATTAGGCAGATCCATCTACACGTACAGGAGGCACTGAAGCAGTCACACAAAAAGTACAAGGCAAGACATGACCAACACAGGGTTGAGAAAACATTCAAGGTGGGGGATACCGATAGAGTATGGTTACACTTGAACAAGGAAAGTATTTTTGTATTTTCGGGAATTTTTTAGATTTTTAGGGTTTTTATGCATAAAATTGCAACAAAATAAAATACAACTAAATTGATGAAAAAGAGTAATTAAATGACAAGAAAAGGGGATATGGTTTTTGTCTCAATTCCTAGGGCATTGAGAGATCAATGGTCAACGTCCCTCTCTTGAGATGTCCTTTAACAATTGCAAGCTAGGGCATCACCTAACAACCTTTAGGGTTCGGTAGGAGAGCCTAACTAGGGCAAATGAAGAAGTCCAAGGCCCCAAATAGGAATAGATAACTCCTATGGAGGACGTTCCCTTCATACAAAAGTCGACAAAATGTTGACAAAAAGCCCTAACAAATCAACAAAATGCACCATAAAAGCACCATTCAACTAAGCTAGGAGTATAACTTACCAACATTTAACAAGAATGAGAAGGGAAAGAGCCCTTAGGTCACACTTGTGCATCAGTTCTTCCAACTAGTCTAGCATCAACCATTTGCATGTGTAAAAGAAGCCCTAAAACATCATTCATCCACCTTCAAGCAAGAAAGAGCATCCTAAGAGAAGTGTGCATCACATCAATAACTCATAGAGTATGAGAAAAAGAGAAAAGAACATTATTGAACCCTTGTCTTATGTGTTTTTACAATGAGAGCGAGACTTTATTTATATATGAGTCTAAGACTAGGTTCACCTAATTTTAAGTTATTAGCCTACAAGATAATGTAAAAATTATAACTTTTGGCTTAATGACCCACAACTTTGGGGGCTAAACCACTCTAAAAGACATAAAAGTAGTAAATAAAGTGCAATTAGGCTACACCAAGTGCTAGGTGAGCCAAAAGGAAGACGTCATGCCCCAACTAACCCCAATAGATGTGTGCCCTCAACATCCTCCTTCATTATCCTTGTAGGCATCTTCAATAAGGAAGTACAAATTGTGGGTACACAGCCTAGAGGAGGGGTAGTCCAAGTGAGCAAATAAGGTGTGCTAAACAAATGCTATCACCTTTTACATGGAAAATAAACGAGTGTGGTCATGGATCCAAGTGATTAGCCCCCCAAGGGCATGAACCTTTACAGGGCGAGCATCCCCGGGAGGTGGAAATCAAGTGGACCATCCATGACATGATTAGGGGATTTAGCCCCAAATCAATACTCTATGCTTCAACTTGGCTTTTATATCAAAAATATTTTAGCCCCTTCCCCTAGGGGACTTGTAGGGAACACTGCAGAAACTCTGAGGCGTAACACCATGTAAGGTCGAATATATCAAAATGGGACCAAGTGTGATACATAGCTGAATCAAAATTGAAAATACCTAATCATCAAAATCGTTGCCTATATTGGGGTCTTATTCATCAATAGCCACCCTGTTCCCCCCTCCTCTAGGCTCTAGCCCTTGCCTCTACCTTGAGTCTCGAAGTTTATCCTCCAAGGACATTAGTCAACACCCTACAATTTTGATGAAACTTCCTAATCCAATCCTTAAAATAAGGTAGAAAAAGCTTCCCATGCTTAATAAGTGATTTTGCTTATCCTTAAAATAAGGTAGAAAAAGCTTCCCATGCTTAATAAGTGATTTTGCTTATCCTTAAAATAAGGTAGAAAAAGCTTCCCATGCTTAATAAGTGATTTTGCTTATCCTTAAAATAAGGTAGAAAAAGCTTCCCATGCTTAATAAGTGATTTTGCTTAACTGAAGGGTACATTTTGATTTTTATTAAGGTCATGACATAGGAGTTAAATCAACTTCAACAATTAGGCATCAACACCACCAACATCAAGGTACATTTAGAGTTTTACAACATCAAGGTACATAGAGAGTTTTATGTGCTTGATTAAATTCCAATCGCTTACCCTCATACATGATAGAATCCAGTGGAAACGTTGCAATTCTGAAAACTATTAAGTCTGTTGAATTCTAAATCGGATCTAAAATTCTACTTTTTGCATATGAAGTCCGATGAGGTTGGAACAGTGTTATCGGAATCGGACCGGAACTAGCAAAACCGGTCGGTCCGACCGGTTTACAGGGGTAACCAGTCCGGTCAGGGACCAAAACCGGTTGAACCGGATTTTTGTCTGAACCGGGTACTGAACCGGCCGGAACTGGTCAAAACCGGCCCGAACCGACTGGTCCATACAGTGGACCCACGAAACTGAATTTAAAAAAAAACACAAAAAAAAAGTTTTTTATGCTTCTATGATCAGTTTATTGTTATTCATTAGTATTATGGTTTCCATTTCGAGCCTCTTTGTTGATGTACTTTGGTTCAGAACCTCCGAGATGTATTGCACTAGGTGTTGTTTTGGTTATTTGCACCCATACTTGATATATGTATGAGAAATTTTGCATATTTGTGTATTAATGGTTTGGATTCATATGTATGCACATGAATATACATTTTTTTTACAAAATATGAATATTTTATGTATTTTTTAGTCGACCGGTTTTTTTCCCGGTTTTTTTCCGGTTCTGGTCTGGTTCACATTTTGGGCTTCGCAGGTTCGATGACCGGTCTGGTTCCGATAACATTGGGTTGGAACCACTCTCAAACATCCTGAAACAATTAATGGTAATGTTAAAAATTTAAGTACAAGGATAGAAAATGAAAGATAAGGAGAATGTCAAACATCATAACAATACACAAGGTTAAGGATGGTTGAGACAAAACAAAAACAACATTCTTGATTGCTTTAGAATTATGCATTGCCATGACAGTATCTCTGTGCACTACATCTCCAAAATTTTCCATGATTCAGGAGTCTTCTTCTATACCTTCGTTATTACCTATATTGTTTAAATTGACCTCATCTATTTAATGCAACACTTGTGACATTGCATATCCTGCTTAATGCAAAGCATTGTAATACAATGATATTTAGTGCTTTAGTGCAATACTTGTGACATTGCATGTCCTGCTTAATGCAAAGCAATGTAACAGAATGACATCTAGATAATGGAAGCTGAAATTGAAATTTTATCATGTCCAGGAATGACTGAAATAGGTCAAAGCGATTCGAGAGTACAATATGCAATAATATCTATAAGGGAAGTGCAGAGACAGAAAAATTAACAGATGCCATGTTTTATCCAAGCTCAACAACTCAAGATGCAAAATTACATCTCACTAAAGCTTCAACTGCTGTGAATTTTAGCAATCATATGAAGAGTTGGAGCTTTCTCTCCCCGTTAGTGCCCCCCCTTGTAAATGACATGGACCTGATATTATCAAGGGTTACGCCAACTTGTAATATATTGATCCAGCATGTTCCTTGACAAATATAGCATTCTTGCAGGCTGTTTTATCAAATAGTTGGTTGAGTTGTTCCATCAGATATTAGCCTAACTTCGTACAAATTATCTCCACCCTTCACTGCATTGACAAAAAGATCGCACATATAAGGTGCACTCGTATTGGATAATCATACAGTTTGCAGTCATTCCATAAATACAAACTAATCAAGCATACAAGAGAGTTAATGCTACATGCGGAAAATGATTAAAGATCTCGCATAGCATACACAAACTTCCAAAAAATGTCAGTAGGGAAACAGCACTGATGGTTCTGACAAATGAAGAAATACTTGTGCCAAATTTTGTACACTAGACAACTCTTTAAGGACAATCCCAATCAAATTTAATCGAAGATGTATAGATGGAATGCGAATGAATTTTTCAGTCTGAAGATATTTGCAGCATAAAACCACAGACCTTTTCAGTATCGCAAAGAATTTCAGGAAGTTAGATTAAAGGAAAGGACAATGAGATAGCATACCAACTTCAGCAGTAACACCAGGTCCAAAGAAGGAAGCAAATTTTGCCTGCAACAAGAAATTTTATTCAGAATAATACGATCTTTTACTTGCCTCTATCCAGAAAGAGAATGCTAGTCCATTTTATTCACCTCAAGGCTTGGAAAGGGTCTCTCTTATAACACTCGAAAAGTGAATTTTATAATTGGTTATAAACTTGAATATGATAAATTACAAGTATACTGAAAGTGAATCATCCAAATCTCTCTCTCTTTCTCTCTCTCAAATTATGGTTGCAAGGGGTTTACTTCTTGGGTTTGCTCTTTTGTACTCGTTAACTTTATTCCTACTTATTTTTGCATCTTAGAAATGCCTTCGGACACTGCATTGCTACTATGACGATGTACTTTTAGTCCCATTTACCTATTTTGGTCACTTGTGGACATTAATATAATATTTTGTTTTCTTCTTCTCTCAGACAAATCTAATTAGTCGACTCATCAATCTAATTTATTAAAATGTTTTTTATGACAAAGACATACCTGTCTCTGCTCAAAATCTGTTAATTGCAATGCTTTTGCTTCGAAAACCAGCACCAAAGAGTATTTTCCTTCTGCAGTTACCTGTAAGATATCTAGTCAGCACAGTCACAGTACACTAACAGCGACCAATACTGTAATAAAAAGAAATTGAGACCGAAGATAACAAATTCCGAATATCTCAGGTACAATGGCTAGAAAGGCTTGGAGATAGGTTTCCTCAGAAAAATATATTCTCAGAAGTGCAAAACAGAAGGATGTCTATTCTATTTGGTTTCATAAGATGCATGATAATTGGATCTTTTTAAAACTGAAAACTGCAGAATTAAGGAATGTAAATGGCATCATAACAACGTGATTGTTGGGAAAGGTGGTATCATAACAACGTGATTGTTGGGAAAGGAGCAGTGCAGCCATTAAACAATTCACGCACAATATTCACCATAAATTCACTAATATGCTTCAAACCTCACATTGTATTGATCTCTAATCAATAATACATTTCACTTATCACAATAGAGCACAACGAGGTCCCTAATAGGTGAACATAACAATCATTCTTTAATAGGAATTTATGTTCAACCATTTGTATAACTATCCCCCGCAATATCTCTTCTTAAATTTTTCAAGTGATCCCATTATATCTTCATCCCCAACTTATCTCTATGTCTCTGATTGTGTACGTAGTCATTTGTACATGATGATAATGATTACATATTATAATGTCACCATCGAATATCACAAGTAGGAGTTAATCCTTCATACAACCCCTTAATGAATACTTGTGATTCAATTTAGATGTTTGAGTTGTCATCATCTTCAGGTGCTTGCTTCAATGCCTATCAGAAATCTGCTGACCTAGGGTTTGTCAGAGAAACCCTAATTTTTCAACTTGTGAATCTTGCAATTCTGATCCAAGGGATAGATGCGCCTCCCTAAGGCAAGTTGAGCAAAGGTATTCTTCTTCCGGATCTGTGGACAGAACTGTCAAAAATCTGATGCCCTAGTTTTCTTGAGTGTTAGGTGGTACCAGTACCAACGCACCTTCATATGTGTCCCCACGGAGAGGTGGTTATTTTTTTCAGACCAGGAGGGGTGTTGTCCAACAATTTTGTGAGTGGAGGTTATGGCTAGACCTTGTGGTCCCTCTCTTAGGAGTACTATGGCTTAGTGGCATTGCTGACTGCCTCATTAAAGGGCTTGTAGCCTTGAGGTTGGTGTCCGGGGCTCCTAGGGGTGGGTCACATGGCCCCCCACTTGATTCATTACTCCGGTGACATTTCTCTCAGTTGTGAGGCCCTTGCCACTCTTCCAGGTCACCTCAGGCAACATCCTGGTCCCTCTGCAGCCTAGCGTCCTCTCTCCTTGGGCCTTTTCCAAGGATGACATCATCATCCTCATCAGGCCGTACTGCATGTTCTGGGGTGTGTTGAGGGATTATTAACACTATTGGGTTAGATGGGGTATGACGTCCCCCCTGCCTACTCCAGCCTTTCGTTTGGAGTATTTTGCTCATTTTTAGCCATTTTTGGGTAACTCTGGGAAAATGCCCCAAGTTACCCATAGATTTGATTATCTAATATTATTTTTATGCTATAATTTTAAGTTGACATGTTATAATTTTAAATTGACATTTTAAGGCATGTAGGCCTGGTTATTTTGTAAAAGTGAGTGTGAGAACATATGAATAAAGTCTTCTTACTTCATTTTCTCACAGCACAACTTATGGGATAAAATTCATTATGCGACTCTTTTACCCTAAAAGGGCCTTGTGAAGTGATGTGCACCTCTTGGAGGGATGATTTTTCTTGCTCTAGGATGAAGTTGGATGCTTTAATGTCTTGTTAATGCTTTGTGGATGCTAGAATAGTTGAAATAACTCATGCTCAAGTAAGTCTTTTACCTTTCAAGCCTTGCTTGGTGAAAGGTAGGTATTTTTGCTTCTTGAATGAATGAATGGTAGTCCTAGGGCTGCATTCTTTTTGCACAAGGCCTTTATCTACTTTTCTATCACGTTATGATTGTTGAAACGCTCCTAAGATGAGGTTTTTACAAAGTTTAGTCCTGGAGCTCCAACTTTGCCCTAGTTTAAGCTCTTGAAACAAACCCTAGGGGTTGTTTCAAGAAACCCTAACCTAGTTGACAAGGAGAATTACCTCCAAGAGGAAGGCTGGTCACTTTCCTTTCTAGGGTTTGGGGTAACATCCATTAAAACCCTAAGTTATCAACTTTTACTAAATTTCACTTGTATTTTCATGTGCAAATTTGCATTTTCATGGTAGAATTGGGGTTAGAATTAGGTTTGCAATTTTATGTTAAAAACCATTTTTTTTTTTTTCGATTTTTTGTCCTTCCTAAAATTTCGACCCTCCTTACAATTTTTCCTTGCCTTCTTTAGCCCGAAAAACTCTAGGGCTAAATTTTAGGAAGCCCTAATTTTTAAAAACTTAAAAAAATCCTAAAACCCTAATTGTACATGTGTAAATATTATTTTTAGGCTAATTTTAAGTTTTTCTTTGTAATTAGGTTTTATTTTCTGATTTTGTACATATTTTAGAAAAACCTAAATCTGAAACCTAACCCTAATTTTCTGCCCTACCTTTCCCTTTCCCTCCTATTCCATCTTCTTCCCCATCCTTTCTTTCCTTTTCTCTTTCTTCCTTCCTTTCTTTCCTTTCTTTTCTTCTTCTCCCTTCTCCTTCTTCTTCTCCCTCTTCTCTTTGTCTTCCTCCCCTTCTCTTCCTCTCCTCTTCTTCTCCTTACCCTCACCCACGACCCTCTTCCAATACTGCTGCAAGAATATTTGGCAGCCTCAAAGGGATCCTCGACCTCCCTCAAAGTAGCCTCGGTCTACCTCATTTGGGCTGCGTTATCCTCGACCTTGACCAATAGGGCCTTGTTCCTCCATTTGGAGGGTATTCCCAGGGTTGTTACAACTTTCCTTTCTGCTGCAAAACAGTCTGTTAGGGAAGCAGACTGTCCAACTTTGGCAGCCACCAAACTTTCGTTCTTGCCTATACATATATGCCACAAAAAGGGGTTAAGTATTGACATAATTTGTATTTGCTTTGTGGACTGCTTTACCTCATAAAAGGGTCTGAATTTACCCCTTCTTACAGTCTGAAAGTTTGTCTTAATTGCATGAATAAAGTGGTTAAAATTTGAGGTCACATTGTTTACATCTTTCACCTATCACTGTTGTTACAAATTGGTATTGAAGTGGCCATTTTACTGCTGTTATAAACTACTATTGGAGTGATTGCTATATGCTGTTAATGCCTTCATACACAGTCTGTAAACGTGATTTTAACGCATACATATTGATTGGTATTTATTGCTAGTAAGGGAGGTGTGCTTTGGGTGAGTAAGTTTCGTGCTTGTTACAATAATAATGCTTCTAATCTGCCACTAAAGGAGGCTACCATACTGCTGCTATTTTTCCTAGATTAAAGTGGTCTGAATTTGCATTTACATACAACTGGAAAAATACTTTTGTTGACATTAATAGGAAAGTGGTTGATGTTTGAAATTCCATGGTTTCTTTTATATGTTCAAACCACTCTCTAAATGATCAACATACTGCTATGACTGTCATGTTGTTAGTACAACCAGACTACCATTGGACTTGTCATTGGAAAGACATTGGTTCATCGCATGCTTTTGGTTACATATTGATGGTTGATATTTTATGTGCTTGAAAATCATTGAATGTCATATTTTGTTATTATTGTATTATCTTGAAATACATACCTTGAATTGATACATTTACGTAGCGCTTGCAAATACTTCATATGATTAACATGTCTTCTTCACTCATTAGATTACATTGATCGAAGGCACTGCTCTTTAACTTGGTTTCCTAGAAGACATAGTTTCGGTTGGCCTTAAGTGTTCGTAGGTCATTGAAAGGCTTTCCCCTTGGAGGTTTCGACTCTTTGAAGTAGTTTGGAGGAGTGGCTAAGGTGACAGTGGTCACTTTATCCATACATTTGTTCATCGGATACTAGGCCTACAAGTTCATCCGGTAACATTTTTGGCGCCGTTGCTAGGGACGTATCAAAGGTTGAAGTGTTGAGTTCAGGTCCTTGGCAAAATGACACTTAGGTAAGAACTCAAGGTGAGTCCTCCTCTTTACAATTGAAGTATATTTATTAGGACTAACCTTGCAGGGCTTATCTAGCGACTCCATTGGCTATTGCTTCTTCCAGTACTCAATGCACGTTCTTGTTTAGTACTTTGGTGAGATTTGTTTTAGTCTAACTTGACAGGTCTCTCCTGGCGACTCCCACTGAAGAAAATCAAAAGAAGTGCCCTACAAGAACTAGACCGAGAGGTGACTCCATTAAAGAAAAGAAGTTCAAAGCAAGCAAACTGAGAAGCATAAGATATGGGGATTCTCGATCCATTTAGCTTCTCAAACATTCCGGGATACCCAAATAGGTTTGATAAACATCGTTGCCTAAAGTTTATCCCAACGTTCCATAAGGGTGAAGGTACCGTTACAACACATGTTACAAAGTTCAAAGAAGTTCTGGTGGCATGGGATATCACAGACGAGGACACCATTATGCAGCTGTTCATAATGTCCTTCGAACTAGGAGGTGATGAGGATATGGATGCTTGGTATGAAGGACTCCATCCTAAGGGGATATCTTCCTTCCTCCAACTAGTTGAGGCATTTAGTGATCAATGGGTTGCATCATCCAACTTTCCAATGGATATCAAGTTTCTCACTAGATTTGGAATGTGTAGTACTCCAGGGAGATTTCTAATCCTTCCATCCTTGAGCTTCAACTTAACTTTTCCACATCCAATAATATTGGTTGATGAATCATCTCCCAGGAACACCTCTCCTCCATTATACTTTTCATATTCACAAAACCACTCCCTGTGAGGAGTCACATGAATGTAAATAAAATATATATAGATCCAGAGATCACTACTCCCTCTGGATCAGTCCGAGACCTCAAGTAGTATGAATCTCAATGTCAATACATACTTATAAAAACATAGACTCAACCACTAGATCTGCATCTACCAACTAACACATACATGCAATCAACAACATAGACAACAGATATACCCTGGAACCCTTTCAGGAAAAACCAGCTAACTAGGGGGCTATCTTCTCTCTCGAGCCCAGAGCATATAGAAGTATAAAAGACAGTACAATACAGAATTACCTCAGCCGGTAACTCAATCCCTCTCTGAACAGGACAACCTCTAACTTGCATGCATCTAGCTGATGCATGCACTGATGAAGTATGCCCTAACTGTCAAACTGGATCCGAGTGCTCTGACGGTGCCTCTGATAGATCTGCCCTCTCTAGATCTCTCTGCTCTGATATGCTCGCTCTGATGATTGCCCACTGATGAAATCGGCCCTCTTTGCATGCACAAGTGCACCCTCCCCTCTGGATGTCAAATGCTCGTACTGCTCCAGATATCAACAGATCTGAGCTCCAATCATCCCTAACTTTCCTCAAATCTCGATGCAAGGCTATCCTAGAAGTCTCGAACTCCTAATCGGTCAATCCAGCTAACAATGAGCTTCTCCTCCTCAGGAAAAACGTCCTCCTCCAATCTCCACAGTAAACTCACAGATGAGCTCTCTCAGCTCACAGATCTGGGTATCTAGCCTCTCTGGAACTGAAGGTCATCGATCTAGCTCAGATCTGACCTTCCTAGCTCCTGCAGCAACTCCTCTCTATCTTAGAAAGTCGGCCCACATGGACAGATTCGTCCCCCTCACTCTGGCAGTATCTCTCTCTAATGATATAACTGAGTAACCCCATCTGGGGACCCCCTGCCTCTATAAATAATCTCACCGATGAATTAGGTTTGCCAAAACCCTAATTCTCGGTGCATGCAAAAGGTCACTTTTGCATATAGTCACTAAATGTTGACAGGTCATGCAATACTCATGCATGTAAAGGTCAATCTCCCCTGAAGCTCCGCATGCAGCCCCTGCTGGACTCATGCCACTGAGTAGAGTGCATCTCACTCTCTACTCCATCCTGATGCCTATGCAGCTGATATACCTCCATGTAAGGCATCTGAACCATGGAGGACATCCCGAAGTTACCATAATCTAACTATGAAAAGATGCACTTAAATCAATCAGCCATACATCATGATCTGAAAGAGTACCTGTGGAAGCTAGGTACACATCCCCT
The DNA here is from genome assembly GCA_027924585.1 of Larix kaempferi. Taxonomy (NCBI): domain Eukaryota; kingdom Viridiplantae; phylum Streptophyta; class Pinopsida; order Pinales; family Pinaceae; genus Larix; species Larix kaempferi. The sequence continues at coordinate 9,593,291 of BSBM01001022.1, forward strand.
CCTCCTTCCAAGGAGGACTTCACTTCTGTGGAAGGGGTATCATTAAATCCCTTCGCTTTCCCAACATTCTTAGATCTACAATCCTTTTTATGGTACCCAACTTTACCGCATTTCCAACACTTCCTCAAAGATTTTCCTAGGGATTTAGATCTACCCTTAGATTTAGAGTCCCCTCTAGATCTCTTATTTTTATTTTTCTCTTGGGGGTGACCTCTCACAGATAAGGCATCGATGCTATGACTGTTCATGGTTTTTTGCCTCATTTCATTTGATAGCAGGGATGCTACAATTTCATCAAATTTGAAGGTCGCTTGACTAGCACTACTTATCTCTACAATCAAGTTATCCCAAAAATCTGACAAAGAACATAATAATGTAATACATTTATCTTCTTCAGCCATTTTAATACCAACATAAGTGATTTTACTTACCAGAGTATTGTAGACATTTAGATGCTCCGTCACTGTTTCATTATCATCCAGTCTAAGGTGATACAACTTCTTTTGCATAAACAAATTGTTTACTAAGAACTTTGATTGATACAAACTTCCTATCTTCATCCATGGATTTAATGCAGTATCTTGTCTAGTATCTTCTCTAGACATGTTCAACAACACAGAATCCAATAAGCACTGTCATATTATACTTCTTTCCCTTCTTTCTAGTTTCTCCCACCCTTCTTTCGTCGATCCAGTGGGTTGTGTACGTGGATCCACAACAATCCACTATTCTTGATCTATAAGAAGTTCCTCCATTTTGAGCTTCCATAGCTCAAAATTATTGTCATTGAATTTCTCAATCTCCATCTTTCGATGCATAAATCATCGTTGCGAAGCTCTTATTGAACCCAGGTTTATCATAGACCCAATATCTATCAACCGCGTCGAACCCTCAGCAACAAAGGCGTCCCCCTGAAGCCAATAGTTGAGCTCTGGTACCACATGTAAGTTTCAAAGGTGTGTAGAGAAGCAAAGTATACAGATTCTTTTAACCAAAATAGAGATTACACAACAGCATTTACACATAATAAACGTAGATTTACCCTAGACACCCTTAACCGGGAAAACCAACAAAACTTAGAGCCACACCTCTCACTTTCTCACAGTGATTATTAACTACTCACAATACAATATGTAGGTATTTTGCAACATCCAAAACCCTAATCCGTTAACCAAAATTAGAAATAGACCCTGTTATCACCAGATTTGTAGGTGCCCCTAGAGATGAATCCAAGATGGATGGTAGAAGGAAAGGGCAACCAAAGAGGTGCAACCAAGATGGCCTCAACTCCGAATGGATGGTTGTCATGCCAATCGAGGCAATCTTCACTTTATGTTATCTAGCCCAAGACAACAAAGGGGGAGACCCAGATCTACTCCCGACAGGAGAGATCAAACCAATACACCAGATCAAGTCAAGTGTAGTTGAACTACGTAAGGTGTATGGTGAACCCTAAATCTATGGAAAAAGTCACAAGATGAATAATAGTTTGGATCAAGGGGTTTAAACAGTGTAGCTTTGGTCCATTATAGGTGAAAGAGTGACTTATGATGTTTGAAATAAGATCTAGGATTAAGGTACTAGTCAATTATGAGAGAATCCACTGCCTTGGGAATTGTGTCCAATGCAGGGTAGTTAAGGACTGAATTGGGGCTAACCAGTACCAGAGATGAGCTTGATTGAGTGATATGACAATGTCAAGGGGTTCAAGCAACCAAAACAAGGATCAAACCACAAGCTAACCCAACAATCCAAGAAAGTCGAATGGGCTTGGAGAAAGATCAGTGCCTTGGGAAACGGGCCAAATGGAGTTGGATGTCCACCAAATTACAGATCTGGAATGTTGAGGTATTGAGGTAAGTGGATCTAAAAGATTAGGGTCATCCAATGACTGGATCTCAATAGATCTGAGATTTAAGTATGCCACAAAGAGACCCAAGTGGGGCACAACCCTCAAAATGAGGAATGGGGCCCACAAGGTCAAATCACTGAAGTGACACACTAGGGGTAGGTTATTGAATGTGTAGATTACAGATCAAGTGGAATCTCACCTACTCAGGTGCTAGATCCTTGCAAATTCACCTCCCAGGAAGTGCGACCTCCCTTGGAGAGGCTTCTTTGCCTTGGAAAGTGGGTCAAATGAAGGCCAAATCACACCAAACTACAGATCCGAATTGCCGTGGATACTGTAGAGGTGGGTTTTAAATTTTATACCCAAAAGCCAAGTGGATCAAGCTAGATCTGAAAAATTGTAAAATGAGGGTTTTGAAATAGTAAGGGTTTGAAGCGTTTAGACAAATGGATAGATCATGGAAAGAGAAATTACCTTGAGATCATGCTTGAGTGATGAGATGAGATTCCTTATTGTTGAGGAAGACTCCTGCATAGATCAAATGAGAAACTATTGAATTTGCTTGCCAAAATGATGCCCTAGCCCACAAGTGCAACCTACTCTACCTGTCAAACCAAGGAAAGCGATTCAATCAGTGAGATCAAGTATGGAGGGAATACAAGTAAAATGCAACGATAACATGAAATAGAAGGTCCTGGGACAGTAATACTCCCTGTTACCAACGAAGAGATCCAAAGAAGAAGTAGGGAGGGTCCTCCCCTACCAATATGTCCTCCTCAAACCAAATCGGCCTCCACCTGTAGATGCAAAAACGTGGTACAAAAATATAGCAAGACAAAATCTCCAAGAACCAAGTGCAAAAAAAGAATCAACGAACGAACTACAAAAGCATTCACCACAACACAACAGATAGATGCAATAATAATTCTTTATTCCAATAATCCAGAGCCAAGAGTCCCCTTTACAATGAGAAGCTCTCTCCTTTAACTAGAATGGAGAGAGGCCACAATCCTAACCACTTTTTGAATGAATGGCTAAGATTAAAGGATCAAAAGATCTAATCAATGGTTGAGATGAGCTCAACAATACAATACATGGATCAATAATAAAATATAACAATAAGTGGACAAACTCACCCTAGAAGAGGGGATCCCACCAAATCATGATGATAAAATAATAGATCTAGCTTATAAGGGTCCAAGGGGTAATTTTACACACCCTTGGTCAATCCCCATAGCACAATATCAATAAAATAATCATCAAAGTACCAAATCATGCCTCTATGGACAAATCGTGAGCCTTAGGAGGCTTCAAAAATCATCAAAAAGTGCCATAAGTGATGGATGTGGGTCCCGATGAAGCTGAAACTGCTGGAGAAGGTGTGGAAGACATCCCACTCATCATCCCATGCCATAACATTGCCTTAGTATCCCAAATCGAATTCCGTTGTAGCCATTTTTACCATTTCTGGACTGCCTCGGGAAGTGTGAAATTGTTCAAAATGCCACATGGAGTGCCTGGCTCCAAAAGTAAAAATCACCAGTGTGTTTGGAAGGGGGGTAGTCTGGTAATAACAAGTGGTTGGACCACCCCTTCCAAAAATAATGCTCTAGGTGAACCAATGATATCTTTGCTCTGCTCTGAAAGGGCCTCCGACAAGCCAAAACTGCACTAGGATAGCCAATTGAGGCTCAAACATCATTGTAACTGCTCGGAACTGAAAACAGACTATCTCATTGGACTCAGAAGGTCCAAATTCATCTAAGATGTGTACTCATACACCATATAGACCTCTGCATGGTCAAAAATAAATGCTCATCATATCCGGCAGACCAAATAATAATAATAATCTGTAAAGGTGTTAATAATAATAATCTGTAAAGGTGTTGAAAAGCACAAATCATCATCATAAGCCTGAAACTACTGTATAAGCCCACCATGGTGACCTGTACCAGACCACATATCATCTATCTGTAACATCTGATGTCTGCCACCTCATGTCCTGTGGTTGACTTTTGGTCAAACTAGGTTTGACCAAGTCAGCATGACCAAAATATAACTCAAACTGTCATCAAGCTGCTGCAAGGTGTCCAAGGTTAAAACATGCTTTACAATCCATTCAATTAGCAATTACAACAAGAAGTAATCATTACTAGCGATCTAAATCCAAATATAATAAGTCATAATTATTATTTATTACTCAGACAAGACTTTCAAGGTCATACTCACTTCATAGTTGTGATCAATTTGCTAATGAAGGGTGAAGGCTAAGAAATAAGTGGCTAGGTCAAAGGATGACTTACTGACTTAACACTGTGACACTTTGGAAACAGAAAAGGGAATATACACCATAGCATATAGTGGACAAGCAATAACACAGGGAATGGCGTTGTCTCACAAATGGATAAGTTGTTCAAAGAGTGTTTATTCACCTTACACAGATGTGCACAATTCATAATACAAATGAGGCCAACAATCTTTTTGATATAGCATTTAAGTTCCATTTCTTTTGGGCCTAGAGTTTCCGTAGCCTTTGATCTATGTGTGTTTACGAACACATTGCATACATTTACATTTATTTAGGCTTCTTGCTGCAGGTGTGATTTTAAGAAACTTGTTTATCTGAGCACTTTTAGGTGTGTCACAGACAGCTTGTTTACCTAGGTATTTACATTTCACAAAAGATATAACATTTGATATTTCATAGCCATTTTCATTTGGCTTGCCTTTCATTCATGTGTGTTTAGAAACACATTGCATGAATGGGCTTTTCATACAAGATATAACATTTCATTTCCATAATTTGTATTCATGGCAGCACTAAAAGCTTCAGGTTTAGCCAACAACATCTTTAATGACTAGGGGGAATTCACAAGGAAATCCAACTCACCATAGGTAAGTTTTGTCACCAACTCAGAGACGAGACACAATAAACAGGGAAGCTTATCCAATATAGAGGCTACAGTGGGGGAAGGTCCTCGATGCCACTAGTCAAGTAGTAAGTCAACGTAATGAATCAACTGGGTAAGTCATGGATGGATGAAGACGGTGAATAATGAAACCAACACTAGCAAGCCAAAGTATGGCGGGAATGACCACCTCTATTCTCCCTAGGGAGAGTAAAACCAATGAGTATAGGCCAAGAACTTCTAAGTCTGAGTAGGGACAAGTAAGATATATATATATATATATATAAGTACAACCAGGTCCACATATCTATATGATCGCCAGATCATGATACTAAATGCTAAGGCATGCTATGAGAATGGAGATAAAAGCAATATAACCACAACACAATAATATACCTGCTGAGTCATATACCTGAAAGATCATCATCTGAACCATCATCTGTCCTCTGAAACTGCTGCTACAACTCTGGGCACTACTCACTGTTCTGTATAAATGGCTAAATAGCTACATCGGTCATCTCTCTGAGTGTCTTGAGACTCAGTCATGGCATAGGGAATAAAACTGTTGTCCAAAATCTGATAATGATCCATAGTAGATGCTCATCTCAACATCTCAATGCAAGGAACTGGCTGAATAGTGTATTGGAATCAGAAAAATAATGTATGGTAGCCCGACTACTGGAATCAAAAGGAGATGGCTTGGGTTTCCTAAAAGTTCTAGTTGCTTGAGTTGGGCGAGGTTCATTTACCAAAAGCCTCGATTGAGTTTGATATTTTCAAATTGGTTCACTTGGTCCTTTTGATGAAAAATTATTAGATGGATGAGGCAAATAATGGGTATCGTAAAAATCTTGATATGGAGGTTCATACCCATAATTATTTTGATAATTATCCTCATACCTAAATCTCGAATTTTTTTCAATAAAATCTTTTAAAATTTTTGAGTCCGATTCAAGATCTTGAAGAAGATCTGGGTCCATTATGGATTAAAAATTTAAGATTTCCAGTGGAGTCTATACATGGGTTTGCTTCCCAGCAAAGTCACGATGCAAGATTTTAAGATTCCTTAGTAGAGTCGCCAGGTGAACCACACAAGTAATTCACCGAAATGAAAGCTATTGTAAGGATGCAAATGAGCTCACTCCTCAGTGGAGTCACAATTCGGAGTCACCAGGTAGACTTTAAACTCTTCTACCAAGATATATGTCGTTTAAAATGCAGGAGAGAGTAAATGACAAATAATATGTCGAACCTAGGTAGGCTTCTGCCCTCCCCGGCAACAGCGCCAAAATGTTATCACTAGATTTGTAGGTGCCCCTAGAGATGAATCCAAGATGGATGGCAGAAGGAAAGGGAAACCAAAGAGGTGCAACCAAGATGGCCTCGACTCCCAATGGATGGTTGTCACGCCAATCGAGGCAATCTTCACTTTATGTTATCTAGCCCAAGACAACAAAGGGGGAGACCCAGATCTACTTCCGATAGGAGAGATCAAACCAAAACACCAGATCAAGTCAAGTGTAGTTGAAGTACGTAAGGTGTATGGTGAACCCTAGATCTATGGAAGAAGTCACAAGATGAATAATAGTTTGGATCAAGGGGTTTAAACAGTGTAGCTTTGGTCCATTATAGGTGAAAGAGTGACTTATGATGTTTGAAATAAGATCCAGGATTAAGGTACTGTTATCACCTAAGATGTAGTTACCCCTATGGATAGGTCCAGTCATGGATGGCAATAGGGAAGGGCAACTCAAAAGGTGCAACCACGATCACCTCGACCTCCAAAATTGTATGGTTGTCACACCAGTCGAGGCAACCTTCGCTTTATGTTATCTAGCCCAGACAACAGAGGGGGAGACCCGATCTACTCCCGACAGGAGAGATCAAAACCAAGACACCAAATCAAGGTATTTCTAAGTGAAGTTAGGTGTATGGTTTATCCTAGACCTAAGGGTAAAGTCACAAGCCAAGTGAGGGGTTCAATAGGTATAGCTTTGGTTCATAGTTGAAGTGAAAGTGACTTACAATGTTTAAAATGAGATCTAGGGCTAGTGTACTAGGTCAATGTCAAACGATCCACTGCCTTGGGAACCGTGTCCAATGCAGGGTTGTTTAGGGGTCAGATTGGGGCTAACTAGTACATGAGACAATCTTGACTATGGTTCATGATGTCTTCAAAGGTATAGTTCACCATGCAAAAGTCAAACCACAAGTCAATCCAACAATCTAGGAGAGTAGGTTGTCTTGGAGATAAACCAGTGCCTTGGGAATTGGGAAGTGGAGTCAAAGTAGGGTTGACTTTATGGTTTAAGACTCCTCCAACATGAGATAAGTGGACAGTATAGGCCTTGATGGTTAAATGTGTCTAGATCTAGGTTTGACCCAAGTGGACCACAATCCCTTAAAATAAGGAATGCAGTCCCCAAGGCAAGATTTGACAAAGTGACAGTCTAGACCTAGGTTTTGAATTATTCCGGTTTTAGATCTCCAAAAATCTCAAGTACCCAGTTCCTCGAAGTGAGTGAACTCACTTCTCCAAGGTGGTGCGACTTTCCCTAAGGAGGCTTCAATCAGGGTTTAGGTGGGTCAAATCATGTCGGATGGCATCCAAATTTTAGATCCGGGTAGATCAGTCAAGTAGGGGTATGGATCTATAATTTCGTGGCAATCCACCGGTTAGATCTTTGTAGATCTGAGTTTAAGTGTTCCAAGTGGTCCAAAATGGGGATTAAATCCCTTAAAATGTGGAATGGGGCCCACAACGTGAATTTCAAGAAAGGGACAACCTGGGTGTATGTTATTTGATGTGTAGATGTCAAATCAAGTGGAATCTCAAACACCCATCGCTTAGATCTAGGTCAACCTGCTCAAATGGTGAAGTGCGCCTTCCTTGGGAGAAGCTAGGTTGGCTTGGGAGAGGGGTCAAATGGAAGCCAATCCTCACCAAACTATAGATCCGGGATGCCGTGGATGCTATAGAGGTGGGTTTTCAATATCATGCCCAACAACCCACTAGATCTCAGTAGATCTAAGAAAATGCAAAATTGGGGTTTTAATTAATTAGGGTTTTAGATGTTTTTGACAATTGGATAGACTATGGAGATAGAACTTACCTTGAGATCATACCTGAATGATGTGGTTGAGATGCCTTGATGTTGAGGAAGATTCCCGCAGAGATCAAATGAGAGATTGTTGATTTGCTTGCCAATTTGATGCCGTAGTCCACAAGTGCGCCTTCCTCTACCTGTCAAACCAAGGAATAAAATTCAATCAGTAAGATCAAGCATGGAAGAAATACAAGAGAAATGCAAATAGTAACATGAAATAGAAGGTCCTGGGACAGTAATACTCCCTGTTACCAACGAAGAGCTCCAAAGAAGAAGTAGGGAGAGTCTTCCCCTACCAATACCTCCTCCTCCAAGCAAATCGGCCTCCACCTGTAGATGCAAAATCGTGGTACAATAGATATGGCAAACAAGATCTCCAATAACTCAGTGCAAAGGAAGAACCAACGAACGAACACCAAAAACATTCACCACAACATTGGAGATAGATGCAATAATAATTTTCTATTCCAATAATCCAGAGCCAAAAGTCCCTTTACAATGAGAGGCTCTCTCCTTTAAATAGGAAGGAGAGGCACCAAAACCCTAACCACTTTTTTGAGTGAGTGGCTAAGATTAAAAGATACAAATGTCTAATCAATGGTTGAGATGAGCTCAACAACATAATACATGGATCATACATAAAATATAACATAAGTGGACAAAGTCGCCCTAGGAGAGGGGAATCCCACCAAATCATGATGACAAAATATCATAAGAGGCTCATGGTGGGTCCAAGGGGTAATTTTATCCCTCCTTGGTCAATCCCCATGGCACAATAACCAATAAATAATCATGAATGTACCAAATCGTGCCTCCAAGGTGAAGTCGTGGTCCTCAAAAGACCTCAAAAATCCACAGAAAGTGCCATAAGTGATGGATGCGGGCCCCGATGAAGCTGAAACTGCAGGAGGAGGTGTGGAAGGTCCCGATCTATCATCACTGATCATCCCATGCCATAACTTGGCCTCAGTAGCCCAAATCGATTTCCTCAATAGCCATTTCTACCAATCCTGAAATGCCTCGGGAAGCGTGAAACTGCCCAAACAGCCACCTGGAGTGATGGCGCTGTCAAGGTGAGGGCACCAATGTGTCCGGGAGGGGGGTAATATGGTAAAAACAAGTGGCTGGACCACCCCCTCCATCATCAGCGCCCTAGGTCAACCGGATAAAAGTCATCTCTGCTCCGACAGGGCCTCCAACAGACCAAAACTGCACTAGGACAGCCTACTGAGGCTAAATCATCACTGTAAGTGCTCGGAACTGAAAACGAACTGTCCCATTGGACTCAGAAGGTCCAAATCCATCCAAGATGTGTACTCATACACCATATGAATCTCTGCATCATCAAAATAAATATCCAATGTACCGGAACAAGGCCAATAATAATGATCTGTAAATGACCAAACACTGCTGTATCCCAAGAATCATCATCATAACCCTGTAGCTGCTGCATAGAATCATCCTGTATGTGTACATGGACCATATATCATCTATCCATATCATCATAAGGTCCAACATCTCATGTCCCATGGTCCTCCATGGTCAAACTAGGTCTAACCAAGACCAAATACAACTCAGACTATCATCCATAGCTGCTGCAAGGTGTCAAGGTTAATACATGCTTTACAATTTATTCAAATAGCTTCTATAACACAGAGTAATCATGACTGGCGATCTAAATCCAAATATATAGTGTCGTTAGTTATTATTATTACTCAGACTAGACTTTCAGGACCATACTCACTTCATAGTTGTGATCAATTTGCTAGTGAAGGGTGAAGGCTGAAATAACTGGCTAGGCTAAGGGATGACTTGACTGACTTGACTTTGTGACACTTTGGCAAGGGAAAGGGAATACACACCATAGTATATACTGAATGAGCAATAACACAGGGAATGGCGGTGTCTCACAAATGGATGAGTTGTTTAAAGAGGGTTTATTCACCTTCACAGATGCGCACAATCCATAATACAAACAAGGCCAGCAATTGTTTAGATATAACATTTAAGTTCCATTGCTTTTTGGGCCTGAGGTTTCCATAGCCTTGATCTATGTGTGTTTACAAACACATTGCATAGATTTACATTTATTTTTAGGCTTTTTGCTGCAGGTGTGTTTTTAAGGCACTTGTTTACCTGAGCACTTCTAGGTGTGTCATGGACAACTTGTTTACCTAGGTATTTATTTTTCCAAAAGATATAACATTTTATTTTTCATGGCCATTTTCATTTGGCATTTCTTTCATATACAAGATATAGCATTTGATTTTTCCAGATTTTGTATGCATGGCAGCACTAAAAGTTTCAGGTTTAGCCAACACAACTTTAGTGACTAGGGGGAATTCTCAAGGAACTCCAACTCACCATAGGTAAGTTTTGTCACCAACTCAGAGCCGAGACACAATAAACAGGGAAGCTCATCCAATACAGAGGCTACAATGGGGAAAGGTCCTCCATGTCACTAGTCAAGTAGCAAATCAGGGTAATAATCTAAAAGGTAGGCCACGGATGGATGAAGACAATGAAATGATGGAGCCAACACTAGCAAGCCAGAGTATGGTGTAATGATCACCTCTATTCTCCCTTAGGAGGGTATGTACCAATGAGTATGAATAGTGAACTTCTAAGTCTGAGTAGGGACAATATAATATAAATAATAGGTCAACCAGGTCCATGTATCTATATGATCGCCAGATCATGACACTAAGTGCTAAGACATGCTATACGAATAAGTATAAAAGCAATCTAACCATAACACATATAATATACCTGCTGAGTCACATACCTGAATGCACATCAACCTGTACCATCATCTGTCCTCTGGAACTGCTGCTGTAACTCTGGGCACTACTGACTGCTCTGTACCAATGGTATAATGGCTATATCGGGCATCTCTCTGAGTATCCTGAAACTCAGTCATGGCATGGGGAATATAGCTGCTGTCCACAATCTGATAGTGATCCAATATAAATGCTCATCTCGGCATCTCAAATGCAAGGGAACTGGCTGAATAGTGTACTGGAATGAGAAAAATAATGTATGGTAGCCCGGCTACTATATATGTGATAACATCTGGCTCCGGCTGGGACAAGTGCTCTGCTGAAATGAGCGCTTGAGAACCTCAGAATCTCTGGTCCTCGAACTCTGCTACTCGAATCCACGATCCAGCACTCTACCATTTTATTTCCAGCTTTTATTTTTTATTTTTAAACCTATTCTCTGCATTCACAAACATCAAACATACCTCATGCCGCATGTGTGGGAAAAATATAAGATCAACTGAAATAAAATCTACTCTATGTCAGAAATATAAATGCATAAAATATAAATGCAGAAAGTAAATTAGACTACTAACATAATTTGCAAAATTTGAGTTTTATTGTGCAGAAAAAAAGAAAAAAGGTGGCAAGTACTCAGTTAAACTAGGAGCTTACAAAGGAGCTTAGAGACTAAGAAGGTGCCAGAGTCAATGGCTGAAAAGACTAACTACTGCCTAAGTAGGCTTATTTAGTTTCCTACCTACCCTAATCTAACCAGTCATCACAAATGTTAGGTAAAATCATAAATCCAGTGCAACCATTCATCAAATAAGTTAATAATTCTTCTTTGATTTTTGCTTAAAGAACGAGTCAAGACTAGATTAAGGATTAATGAAATAGATAGCACAACTTTCCTGACTTGTTCAAAAATTGAGAAAGGAGTTGAATGGTGCAAAATGAAATCATGCAAAGGGAAAGATTGATTACTGCAAACATCCTCCATCCAAGAATTGATAGGGTCATAAAAATTGTGCAAGTTATTATTCAAAATATATGGAGGAAAAAGATGTGATAACAAATTTAACTCCCCTTGTTTCAAAATGCTTTCCTCATCTACCTGACCAGGATATTCAATTTTGAGAGCTCTAGGAATGATGCATAAACCAAGTAGGGATAAATTGTGGAATAAAATTAAGATTGAGATTAGCCCCACTTGTTGTTTAAGGATGGAAAATCGATGAAATTGATCTTCATATACCCCTTCCAGCCACCAAGAAGACTTAAGAATGTTATTTGTTAAAGATAACTGAAAGGGAAAATAAAACTCTGTATCTCCATTTATGCGACAATACCTAGACTCTGGTTTGAAAATTTCAACATTCAAAGATTTACCAGACCACAAATTCAAAGTAGACTTAGAAAATTTAGATGGGGGGGCGGATTGAAAATTGATTGACCCAATTTTTTTAGAAAAAGGACAGAACTTATTGCGAGCACCCCACCCCAACAATTGAAAAAGACAATCCTGAATAAAAATTGAATTGAAAAAATTATAACCATTGGATGAGTTAAGTGAAGGATTATTTCCGAGCTTCCCATAAACATTAAGATATTGATTTGAGGATTTGATTAAGGAAAACTCTTGATTAGTTTGATTCACCAACCCATCATCATGAGACTTCTCCTCAATTGATTCATCACTAAATTCATATGATGATAATTTATCAGGAATAGCATTGACCAATTGATTAACAACCATTTGAACATTTTCATAAAATTGATCTCTAAAAACAGGATGATCATTGGCTTCTAAAGAAACTTGGTTGTTGTCCCTACTTTCTTCTTTAGTGTCATGGTAAGAAAAATCATCAATTACACAAGGATTATGAAAAGGGATCTCAAAAATATTTTCAAAAGATTCACTAATGGAAGACTCAACCATGGATGCTTCTTGATGGAAATCATTGGAATCATCCTCTTCATCTGAAACTTCTTTAGGTAATGATGATAAAATTTTCATAAGTTCCCCTTTTATGTCAATATTAAGGCAATAATCCTGAGGGGTTGAAATTTGCTCAGTGTCATACATTACCTCATCATGAGACTCAATTGGTTCAGGAGAAGAGGAATTACTTTGATAAGAACAATCGTTAGTTAACTCATTATCGTAATATTCATCATCTTCATCAAGTTGATTTTCATCAACACAGTCATCGTCTGATTGCCCTTCCATAGATTCACCAATTGTTTCTTTCCATTGACTTACTAGCAATTGTTGGAACATGTCATATCCGGTGATGGATCCCGGTGCTAGATAATCAAACCATATCCGAGCATTTCCCTCTAGAGATGAACCCAGGGCCCTCATTAGAACATCCTCCTCGGTTGTTCCCAAATTATCCATATAATACCAGAGATCATACAAATGATTTATAATTGAAACACCATCGCTTCCATTGAAACGAGGTAATCTTTGATTAAAATTGTTTGGCATAGGATGAGGTGCCCCATAAATTTTAGAGAAGTCAAAGGCTTTCAAACGACCGAAAGTTCTAGGTCGCTCAGAAGCAGCCATGGATAATAATTTTTTATTTATATTTTTTAATATTTTTATATTTATTTTAAAAGATCAAGAGCCTAAAAATAAAATGATGCACCCCATGGGTTCTAGATAATGATAGAATCTGTCTTAATTCTAGTGTTGTAAGGATGCAAATGAGCTCGCTCCTCAGCGGAGTCACGGTTGGGAGTCGCCAGGTAGATTTAACTCTTCTACCAAGATATGTGTCGTTTGTATATGCGGGAAGGACTCGGGCAAGCTATTGCCTCCCCGGCAACGGCGCCAAAATGTTATGGCAAAGAGAAAGGGGAGGAGAGCTTTAGCAAAAATAATATATCGAACCAGGGTAAGCCTATGCCTTCCCCGGCAACGGCGCCAAAATGTTATCACCTAAGATGTAGTTACCCCTATGGATAGGTCCAGTCATGGATGGCAATAGGGAAGGGCAACTCAAAAGGTGCAACCACGATCACCTCGACCTCCAAAATTGTATGGTTGTCACACCAGTCGAGGCAACCTTCGCTTTATGTTATCTAGCCCAGACAACAGAGGGGGAGACCCGATCTACTCCCGACAGGAGAGATCAAAACCAAGACACCAAATCAAGGTATTTCTAAGTGAAGTTAGGTGTATGGTTTATCCTAGACCTAAGGGTAAATTCACAAGCCAAGTGAGGGGTTCAATAGGTATAGCTTTGGTTCATAGTTGAAGTGAAAGTGACTTACAATGTTTAAAATGAGATCTAGGGCTAGTGTACTAGGTCAATGTCAAACGATCCACTGCCTTGGGAACCGTGTCCAATGCAGGGTTGTTTAGGGGTCAGATTGGGGCTAACTAGTACATGAGACAATCTTGACTATGGTTCATGATGTCTTCAAAGGTATAGTTCACCATGCAAAAGTCAAACCACAAGTCAATCCAACAATCTAGGAGAGTAGGTTGTCTTGGAGATAAACCAGTGCCTTGGGAATTGGGAAGTGGAGTCAAAGTAGGGTTGACTTTATGGTTTAAGACTCCTCCAACATGAGATAAGTGGACAGTATAGGCCTTGATGGTTAAATGTGTCTAGATCTAGGTTTGACCCAAGTGGACCACAATCCCTTAAAATAAGGAATGCAGTCCCCAAGGCAAGATTTGACAAAGTGACAGTCTAGACCTAGGTTTTGAATTATTCCGGTTTTAGATCTCCAAAAATCTCAAGTACCCAGTTCCTCGAAGTGAGTGAACTCACTTCTCCAAGGTGGTGCGACTTTCCCTAAGGAGGCTTCAATCAGGGTTTAGGTGGGTCAAATCATGTCGGATGGCATCCAAATTTTAGATCCGGGTAGATCAGTCAAGTAGGGGTATGGATCTATAATTTCGTGGCAATCCACCGGTTAGATCTTTGTAGATCTGAGTTTAAGTGTTCCAAGTGGTCCAAAATGGGGATTAAATCCCTTAAAATGTGGAATGGGACCCACAAGGTGAATTTCAAGAAAGGGACAACCTGGGTGTATGTTATTTGATGTGTAGATGTCAAATCAAGTGGAATCTCAAACACCCATCGCTTAGATCTAGGTCAACCTGCTCAAATGGTGAAGTGCGCCTTCCTTGGGAGAAGCTAGGTTGGCTTGGGAGAGGGGTCAAATGGAAGCCAATCCTCACCAAACTATAGATCCGGGATGCCGTGGATGCTATAGAGGTGGGTTTTCAATATCATGCCCAACAACCCACTAGATCTCAGTAGATCTAAGAAAATGCAAAATTGGGGTTTTAATTAATTAGGGTTTTAGATGTTTTTGACAATTGGATAGACTATGGAGATAGAACTTACCTTGAGATCATACCTGAATGATGTGGTTGAGATGCCTTGATGTTGAGGAAGATTCCCGCAGAGATCAAATGAGAGATTGTTGATTTGCTTGCCAATTTGATGCCCTAGTCCACAAGTGCGCCTTCCTCTACCTGTCAAACCAAGGAATAAAATTCAATCAGTAAGATCAAGCATGGAAGAAATACAAGAGAAATGCAAATAGTAACATGAAATAGAAGGTCCTGGGACAGTAATACTCCCTGTTACCAACGAAGAGATCCAAAGAAGAAGTAGGGAGAGTCTTCCCCTACCAATACCTCCTCCTCCAAGCAAATCGGCCTCCACCTGTAGATGCAAAATCGTGGTACAATAGATATGGCAAACAAGATCTCCAATAACTCAGTGCAAAGGAAGAACCAACGAACGAACACCAAAAACATTCACCACAACATTGGAGATAGATGCAATAATAATTTTCTATTCCAATAATCCAGAGCCAAAAGTCCCTTTACAATGAGAGGCTCTCTCCTTTAAATAGGAAGGAGAGGCACCAAAACCCTAACCACTTTTTTGAGTGAGTGGCTAAGATTAAAAGATACAAATGTCTAATCAATGGTTGAGATGAGCTCAACAACATAATACATGGATCATACATAAAATATAACATAAGTGGACAAAGTCGCCCTAGGAGAGGGGAATCCCACCAAATCATGATGACAAAATATCATAAGAGGCTCATGGTGGGTCCAAGGGGTAATTTTATCCCTCCTTGGTCAATCCCCATGGCACAATAACCAATAAATAATCATGAATGTACCAAATCGTGCCTCCAAGGTGAAGTCGTGGTCCTCAAAAGACCTCAAAAATCCACAGAAAGTGCCATAAGTGATGGATGCGGGCCCCGATGAAGCTGAAACTGCAGGAGGAGGTGTGGAAGGTCCCGATCTATCATCACTGATCATCCCATGCCATAACTTGGCCTCAGTAGCCCAAATCGATTTCCTCAATAGCCATTTCTACCAATCCTGAAATGCCTCGGGAAGCGTGAAACTGCCCAAACAGCCACCTGGAGTGATGGCGCTGTCAAGGTGAGGGCACCAATGTGTCCGGGAGGGGGGTAATATGGTAAAAACAAGTGGCTGGACCACCCCCTCCATCATCAGCGCCCTAGGTCAACCGGATAAAAGTCATCTCTGCTCCGACAGGGCCTCCAACAGACCAAAACTGCACTAGGACAGCCTACTGAGGCTAAATCATCACTGTAAGTGCCCGGAACTGAAAACGAACTGTCCCATTGGACTCAGAAGGTCCAAATCCATCCAAGATGTGTACTCATACACCATATGAATCTCTGCATCATCAAAATAAATATCCAATGTACCGGAACAAGGCCAATAATAATGATCTGTAAATGACCAAACACTGCTGTATCCCAAGAATCATCATCATAACCCTGTCGCTGCAGCATAGAATCATCCTGTATGTGTACATGGACCATATATCATCTATCCATATCATCATAAGGTCCAACATCTCATGTCCCATGGTCCTCCATGGTCAAACTAGGTCTAACCAAGACCAAATACAACTCAGACTATCATCCATAGCTGCTGCAAGGTGTCAAGGTTAATACATGCTTTACAATTTATTCAAATAGCTTCTATAACACAGAGTAATCATGACTGGCGATCTAAATCCAAATATATAGTGTCGTTAGTTATTATTATTACTCAGACTAGACTTTCAGGACCATACTCACTTCATAGTTGTGATCAATTTGCTAGTGAAGGGTGAAGGCTGAAATAACTGGCTAGGCTAAGGGATGACTTGACTGACTTGACTTTGTGACACTTTGGCAAGGGAAAGGGAATACACACCATAGTATATACTGAATGAGCAATAACACAGGGAATGGCGGTGTCTCACAAATGGATGAGTTGTTTAAAGAGGGTTTATTCACCTTCACAGATGCGCACAATCCATAATACAAACAAGGCCAGCAATTGTTTAGATATAACATTTAAGTTCCATTGCTTTTTGGGCCTGAGGTTTCCATAGCCTTGATCTATGTGTGTTTACAAACACATTGCATAGATTTACATTTATTTTTAGGCTTTCTGCTGCAGGTGTGTTTTTAAGGCACTTGTTTACCTGAGCACTACTAGGTGTGTCATGGACAACTTGTTTACCTAGGTATTTATTTTTCCAAAAGATATAACATTTTATTTTTCATGGCCATTTTCATTTGGCATTTCTTTCATATACAAGATATAGCATTTGATTTTTCCAGATTTTGTATGCATGGCAGCACTAAAAGTTTCAGGTTTAGCCAACACAACTTTAGTGACTAGGGGGAATTCTCAAGGAACTCCAACTCACCATAGGTAAGTTTTGTCACCAACTCAGAGCCGAGACACAATAAACAGGGAAGCTCATCCAATACAGAGGCTACAATGGGGAAAGGTCCTCCATGTCACTAGTCAAGTAGCAAATCAGGGTAATAATCTAAAAGGTAGGCCACGGATGGATGAAGACAGTGAAATGATGGAGCCAACACTAGCAAGCCAGAGTATGGTGTAATGATCACCTCTATTCTCCCTTAGGAGGGTATGTACCAATGAGTATGAATAGTGAACTTCTAAGTCTGAGTAGGGACAATATAATATAAATAATAGGTCAACCAGGTCCATGTATCTATATGATCGCCAGATCATGACACTAAGTGCTAAGACATGCTATACGAATAAGTATAAAAGCAATCTAACCATAACACATATAATATACCTGCTGAGTCACATACCTGAATGCACATCAACCTGTACCATCATCTGTCCTCTGGAACTGCTGCTGTAACTCTGGGCACTACTGACTGCTCTGTACCAATGGTATAATGGCTATATCGGGCATCTCTCTGAGTATCCTGAAACTCAGTCATGGCATGGGGAATATAGCTGCTGTCCACAATCTGATAGTGATCCAATATAAATGCTCATCTCGGCATCTCAAATGCAAGGGAACTGGCTGAATAGTGTACTGGAATGAGAAAAATAATGTATGGTAGCCCGGCTACTATATATGTGATAACAGGTACTAGTCAATTATGAGAGAATCCACTGCCTTGGGAACTGTGTCCAATGCAGGGTAGTTAAGGACTGAATTGGGGCTAACCAGTACCAGAGATGAGCTTAATTGAGTGATATGACAATGTCAAGGGGTTCAAGCAACCAAAACAAGGATCAAACCACAAGCTAACCCAACAATCCAAGAAAGTCGAATGGGCTTGGAGAAAGATCAGTGCCTTGGGAAATGGGCCAAATGGAGTCGGATGTCCACCAAATTACAGATCTGGAATGTTGAGGTATTGAGGTAAGTGGATCTAAAAGATTGGGGTCATCCAATGGCTGGATCTCAGTAGATCTGAGATTGAAGTATGCCACAAAGTGACCCAAGTGGGGCACAACCCTCAAAATGAGGAATGGGGCCCACAAGGTCAAAATCACTGAAGTGACACACTAGGGGTAGGTTATTGAATGTGTAGATTACAGATCAAGTGGAATCTCACCTACCCAGGTGCTAGATCCTTGCAAATTCACCTCTCCCAAAAAGTGCGACCTCCCTTGGAGAGGCTTCTTTGCCTTGGAAAGTGGGTCAAATGAAGGCCAAATCACACCAAACTACAGATCCGAATTGCCATGGATACTGTAGAGGTGGGTTTTAAATTTTATACCCAAAAGTCAAGTGGATCAAGCTAGATCTGAAAAATTGTAAAATGAGGGTTTTGAAATAGTAAGGGTTTGAAGCATTTAGACAAATGGATAGATCATGGAAAGAGAAATTACCTTGAGATCATACTTGAGTGATGAGATGAGATGCCTTGTTGTTGAGGAAGAGTCCCGCAGAGATCAAATGAGAAACTATTGAATTTGCTTGCCAAAATGATGCCCTAGTCCACAAGTGCAACCTCCTCTACTTGTCAAACCAAGGAAAGCGATTCAATCAGTGAGATCAAGTATGGAGGAAATACAAGTAAAATGCAATGATAACATGAAATAGAAGGTCCTAGGACAATAATACTCCCTATTACCAATGAAGAGATCCAAAGAAGAAGTAGGGAGGGTCCTCCCCTACCAATACGTCCTCCTCAAACCAAATCGGCCTCCACCTGTGGATGCAAAAACATGGTTCAAAAATATAGCAAGACAAAATCTCCAAGAACCCAGTGCAAAGGAAGAATCAACGAACAAACTACAAAAGCATTCACCACAACACAACAGATAGATGCAATAATAATTCTCTATTCCAATAATCCAAAGCCAAGAGTCCCCTTTACAATGAGAAGCTCTCTCCTTTAAATAGAATGGAGAGAAGCCACAATCCTAACCACTTTTTGAATGAGTGGCTAAGATTAAAAGATCAAAAGATCTAATCAATGGTTGAGATGAGCTCAACAATACAATATATGGATCAATAATAAAATATAACAATAAGTGGACAAACTCACCCTAGAATGAGTGGCTAAGATTAAAAGATCAAAAGATCTAATCAATGGTTGAGATGAGCTCAACAATACAATACATGGATCAATAATAAAATATAACAATAAGTGGACAAACTCACCCTAGAAGAGGGCATCCCACCAAATCATAATGATAAAATAATAGATCTAGCTTATAGTGGGTCCAAGGGGTAATTTTAGACACCCTTGGTCAATCCCCATTGCACAATATCAATAAAATAATCATCAAAGTACCAAATCATGCCTCTATGGACAAATCGTGAGTCTTAAGAGGCTCTAGAAATCATCAAAAAGTGCCCTAAGTGATGGATGTGGGTCTCGATGAAGTTGAAACTACTGGAGAAGGTGTGGAAGACATTCCACTCATCATCACTGATCATCCCATGCCATAACTTTGCCTCAGTAGTCCAAATCGAATTCCTTTGTAGCCATTTTTACCATTTCTGGACTGCCTCGGGAAGTGTGAAACTGTCCAAAATGCCACTTGGAGTGCCTGGCTCCAAAAATAAAAATCATCAGTGTGTCTGGAAGGGGGGGTAGTATGGTAATAACAAGTGGTTGGACCACCCCTTCCAAAAATAGTGCTCTAGGTGAACCAATGATATCTCTGCGCTGCTTTGACAGGGCCCCTGACAAGCCAAAACTGCACTAGGATAGCCAACTGAGGCTCAAACATTACTGTAACTGCCCGAAACTGAAAACAGACTGTCTCATTGGACTCAGAAGGTCCAAATCCATCTAAGATGTGTACTCATACACCATATAGACCTCTGCATGGTCAAAAATAAATGTTCATCATATCCGGCAGACCAAATAATAATAATCTGTAAAAGTGCTGAAAAAGCACAAATCATCATCATAAGCCTGAAACCACTGCATAAGCCCACCATGGTGACTTGTACAAGACCATATATCATCTATCTGTAACATCTGATGTCTGCCACCTCATGTCCTGTGGTTGACTTTTGGTCAAACTGGGTTTGACCAAGTCAACATGACCAAAATATAACTCAAACTGTCATCAAGCTGCTGCAAGGTGTCCAAGGTTAAAACATGCTTTACAATCCATCCAATTAGCAATTATAACAAGAAGTAATCATTATTGGTGATCTAAATCCAAATATAATAAGTCATAATTATTATTTATTACTCAGATAAGACTTTCAAGGTCATACTCACTTTATAGTTGTGATCAATTTGCTAGTGAAGGGTGAAGGCTAAGAAATAAGTGGCTAGGTCAAAGGATGACTTACTGACTTAACACTGTGACACTTTGGAAATGGAAAAAGGAATACACACCATAGCATATAGTGGACAAGCAATAACACAGGGAATGGCGGTGTCTCACAAATGGATAAGTTGTTCAAAGAGTGTTTTATTCACCTTACACAGATGCGCACAATCCATAATACAAATGAGGCCAACAATCTTTTTGATATAGCATTTAAGTTCCATTGCTTTTGGGCCTAGAGTTTCCGTAGCCTTTGATCTATGTGTGTTTACAAACACATTGCATACATTTACATTTATTTAGGCTTCTTGCTGCAGGTGTGTTTTTAAGGCACTTGTTTACCTGAGCACTTCTAGGTGTGTCACAGACAGCTTGTTTACCTAGGTATTTACATTTCACAAAAGATATAACATTTGATATTTCATAGCCATTTTCATTTGGCTTGCCTTTCATTCATGTGTGTTTAGAAACACATTGCATGAATGGGCTTTTCATACAAGATATAACATTTCATTTCCATAATTTGTAGTCATGGCAGCACTAAAAGCTTCAGGTTTAGCCAACAACATCTTTAATGACTAGGGGGAGTTCACAAGGAAATCCAACTCACCATAGGTAAGTTTTGTCACCAACTCAGAGACGAGACACAATAAACAGGGAAGCTTATCCAATATAGAGGCTATAGTGGGGGAAGGTCCTCCATGCCACTAGTCAAGTAGTAAGTCAAGGTAATGAATCAACTGGGTAAGTCATGGATGGATGAAGATGGTGAATAATGAAACCAACACTAGCAAGCCAAAGTATGGCGGGAATGACCACCTCTATTCTCCCTAGGGAGGGTAAAACCAATGGGTATAGGCCAAGGAATTTTAAGTCTGAGTAGGGACAAGTAAGATATATATAAGTACAACCAGATCCACGTATCTATATGATCGCCAGATCATGATACTAAATGCTAAGACATGCTATGAGAATGGAGATAAAAGCAATATAACCACAACACAATAATATACCTGCTGAGTCATATACCTGAAAGATCATCATCTGAACCATCATCTGTCCTCTGAAACTGCTGCTACAACTCTGGGCACTACTGACTGCTCTATATAAATGGCTAAATAGCTACATCGGTCATCTCTCTGAGTGTCCTGAGACTCAGTCATGGCATAGGGAATAAAACTGCTGTCCAAAATCTGATAATGATACATAGTAGATGCTCATCTCAACATCTCAACGTAAGGGAACTGGCTGAATAGTGTATTGGAATCAGAAAAAGAATGTATGGTAGCCCAGCTACTATATATATGATAACAGACCCCAATCCCTTAATTGAGATTAAATTACATAAATTTAGAAAAAATCCAAAAATAGCCCAACAAATTTCGAACTCGCTTTGCTCGTGACTCGCCTTCAGCTTGTGCCAACATTGGGCTAATGCCCAGATTCGGCACTAGACGGGGCTATCGTTAGACACAATTGTACAGATGACAACCTCACCCCACACATGCAAAGAATACAACACATACTCAACAAGAGGCTCCTCCAATCCGAATTTCATGTCTTTTGATGCCGCTTATCAACAAACTAAGTGTCAAATTTGGGGAAGGATGTGGCTTGCTTGTTGGTGATCTGATTTTTGCTCCTCCTTGCAAACTGAGTCTTCTTTACTGGTTATCTGAATTGTTGAGAGGTCTTATTGTCTCTCCAGCTATTGATATTTTGCTTCATTTCTCCTTCATGTGTGGCTGCCTTCTATTCTGTCGTGACACAGTGAACTAGCAATCGAAATAGTCAACACAATCTGTTAGTGGATCTTCAAGCACTAGAAAATCCATATATCTGACCACCATTTAATCATTCATGAGTTAGCAGCAGCTCTGTTCACCTCAGAGATCTAATATGCTCATCAATATTGCACATAAAACTTGAACAAATGGGGAAGGACGAATCCCCAGATTGTATGCCTTCAGCCACTCAATATAAACCAACAAAAAAATTTCATAGGAATTTTTTTTAGACCAGCAATGAGAAAATATCTCAGTAAACTTTCTTTTTATATTCACGGCGTGCATATTCATAGCATTGTAGTTGTCTCATCTTGGGCACCATGGATATAATCCTATTTGTTGGGAAAGAAGCAGCGCAACCATCAAACAATTCACACACAATATTCACCATAAATTTACCAATATGCTTTAAACCTCACATTGTATTGATCTCTCACCAATAATGCATTTCACTCATCACAATAGATTATAGTGAGGTCCTTTATATAACAATTGGTGACCATAACAATTATGCCTTAATAATAGGAATTTATGTTCAACAATATGCATAACTATCTCACACAATATCTCTTCTTAAATCTCTAAAGTGATTCCATGAGATCCTCATCCCTAACTTTTTTCTTTGTCTCCATTCTTGATTGTGTACATAGTCATTTGCATATGATATTCATTATTACATATTATAATATTTATTATTACATATTATAATGTCACCATCAAATACCACAAGTAGGAGTTAATCCTTCAATTATTCTCATAACAAAATCAAATCATATTTGGCCTGATATGTATTTTTTCTTTATATTTGATTTTACATTTCTTTTAAAGATGAGGAAGATTGTAAATTTGTCCGAGAGACCTCTTGAGACAGTTACAAGACCTTATCAGGACAGCCACATCAGCAATTGACAGTGGCCAGGGAACCTTACCCATATCCGACGTATTGATGTACCGATAGTTAATATGGGAACATCTCTTCCAAGTTCTTTCACCAAGGGCATCCTCTTCACTTTATCGTTAATATGGAATGATGCACCATAGAAAACTATTTCTAAAGATCTCTCTGATCAAATCAAGCCACGTACAACACCACCTAACAAGTTCTCATAATCAGTCATGACTCAAAATGATAAAAATGATTTGGCTCACCTGTTGGGAATGGAGTACATTTTCGGTGAGGAAAAAGAAAAAGGATAAAAGGGAATTTGTTTTATTAATTCTTGGCCATTTTCTGTACTTTAGCCTTTGCACTAGTGCTTCTTCATCACTAAAATCTTTCCAAAACTGCAGAGCATTGGCATTGTTATCATGTCCTAAGTTCTAACATTGCTTATGACGCTTCAATGGCTGCCTCTATTCACAACCTTGGGGAAATGTTTCAGATAAATGAAACTGAATCTAACTACTAGATACGGGGCCCAAAAAAGATTCTCATGTTCGAAAAGTTTAGTTTCTGTAATATTTAATAATACAAAGTAGTCAGTCAGGTTATGGTCTATTGGTAGATCAATGGGAGTTTACTGCAACTAGCCCTTGTCTGTTTCTAAATGTATTATGGTTTATTGTTTACATCTCAGGGGAGGAGACCCATAGCGGGTATAAACTTGTCTCTTAAATTCCCTTATGCAGTTTACTTGTATTTTGTTATTAGGGATATATATAAGGCAATATAGATTTAGATACGATATGAGTAGAACAGGCTCTGCAAGAAATCCGAATCTTCAAAGACAAGCACTCTTATTTTTGAAAAGCTATGCAGGGAAATTTTGTAAATCTATTGAACTTATTATTTTCGCTATTTGGATTTCCAACGACCTCTTTATAAATACAAAGCTATCCTTTCTTGTGAAAATAATAACTTGAGTTTTCATTATAGGACCTCAATTTTACAAGGAAAACATACTTCCTCGCGAATCATACGTAGTGCAGGAGCATTACGTCGTTGGATGCCACCTCCCTGAAAAATAACAACATTATTATTATACTTTTCCAAAGAAGAAAGGAACATAAAAGACAAAGAAAGTCATAACAAAGCTTCCTTGGAAAAGGGATATACAAGAAAGAAAGAAAAGAAGAGGAAAGAAAATATCTCCGAGATATAGTTTAACTTCATGCTTAGTACTCTATTATATACAAGTAATGCAAGTTGAGAAGAAAGGAATATAAAAGACAAAGAAAGGCATGCCAAAGCTTCCTAGGGAAGGGGGTATATAAAGTTCGATTTATAGCCAACTCAATACAAGATGGAAAGGAACTCCTAGATTAACTTCATACTTAGTAATCTATTATATACAAGTAATGGAAGTTAAGATGGGAGCAAGATGAGCACTGAAATCACTTCCAACTATGAAAACAAAAAACTTGCTACTGAAACACATAAATTCTATTTACTGGAAAAGGCAGCTCCCAATATAAGAAAAGTAAGGGTCCATGATTGAGTAGGACACTACTCTAATTCCTGAATAGGAGTTACACATCTAGTTGGGCATATTAAGAACAAACATTATACTAAAAGTCAAACTGTACTAAGGGAAAATGTCATTGTAAGGTGAAATTGCAAACACATCACTAGTTACAAGAAATGATGAGCAATAATGACTCCAAAGTGCTTGCGTTTCCTCATTTCTTAGGAAGAGATTAACTCAATTTTTGGATTAATACATTTAATTGGGGATTGGAACTGTAGGAACTAGGAAGTGATGAAGCAAATTGGAAGTTCCCTTTGATTTTAAAGAGTGTCACAATCCTCACTTGACCTATGTTTTAGCCTAGATTATCCACTGAAGGATGTTATATGTGTTGCCTATCGTCTTGTATAGTTTGGTCAAAGATCAAGATATTATTCATGTTGGCTTTTGGGTTGCTCCGAAAATGTTTACACAATGTTTGGGGTGCTTAAGGAGATTTGGTGTACATGGTGTATGATTAGCCCCTAAATGGTCTGTGTGATGGATCTGCACATTGGAGGTGGCTTACTCCGTGATTGCTTGACCTCAGTTGGATGCTTGCATGACATTCTTGTACATGCTTCCTCACCTGTAATGTCTTCTAAAATACCTTCAGATTCTTCTTTTCCATCGCTCGTAGTTGCTCGCTCTTGGTTTTCACAAAAAAAAATTGAAGCTTTACTATTTGTTTGTAGTACCTGGAATTCTTACTGGTTGGATGCTGTTTATAAGTATTTTTGGCTTCTTTGCATTCCTTATTGAACCAAGGGCTCACTGGATAATTGTTGGAGGCACTTCTTTTTTCCTTCATACTTTTAGATTTGTAACTTGCTAGACTAGATTGGATAGCCTCCATTAGCTCTTTACACCTTTCATTGATATTCCTTTCTGCACTCATAAATTTTGGCTGTGGTGATTTTTGCAAATAAGGATTTTAATATGTTCCTTTGATTTCGTTTGATTCCTATATTTGAAACAATTTGATATAACTGCAATCATGTATGAAACTAATAAACAAGCACACTGTTAGGTAACAGAAAAGAGAGAGAGAGAGAGAGTACCTCAAAATCTAAGCTCCAAATATAAAGATCTCTCTCTAGTTTGCTGGTTAACTCTTCTAATGTGATTTGAGTGAGTATCCAGCTCCAAGAATGCCCTTATATGATAGAGATGAAGCCTTAAACCCTCCAAAAGCTAATCGATTTCAAGAGTTAGTTTTTGCAAGTGAAGAATGAGTGCACAGGTGTCTTCTTATGTGCAAGGCTATAGAGACTGTTGCAACCTGGATGCACACCTGGGAAAAACGCGGCAGAAATCTTCAAGCCGTTCGGTGTGGCCTTGGGGGCAAGTTAGAGTTAAGAACTGTCACTCTAAACTTAACTCCTCCGTCTAGGCTTACTCCTAGCAAAGCCAAAGGGGGTAGATCCTAAAAAGAAAAAGAAAAAATCTAAGGTGTTTAATCTCTGAAAAGATAAAAACAACTACTCTAGGAGTTAATCAAATAAAAAGTATTTTTTGATTTTACCAACTAAGATAGCAAATAAAATTTGAAAGTTCAACAACATATAACATCCATCATCATCATCATCATTTTTGCATATATAAATTGAACAGAATAGTAATCAACAAGACTAGTGCCCAATATAAAGATCCATAAAATTAAAAGTTCCTTGGAGTGCTGGTTAGTAAATTTTATTATTAAGGTTATGGTTGTTAGTGGGTGTTTTCTTGTTTGGCCCACTTAAACTTCCCTTCTCAAACTGAGTGCATAAGTAGCTTTACCAAGTGTCCAACGAGGAGAGGACGAACCTCATTAATGAGTCTCCCCCTGACTCTATGGTAGTCATTATCTGCGACCTCTCGAGTTTTCGAAATTAAGCTTATGTGGATTTTCCTATTAATCTAATGCTTACCTTCCTTTCTAGTTGACCAACTGATCCGATTGTGCTGCAGCGGTCCAGAGCGTATGGGAAGATAAGCGTTGGTTTATTTTAGAAGAACTTAGGATTTTCTATGTTGTTAATCTAATTCCAAGAGTCTTTTTTCCGACCGAATTCCAATACTCGAGCAAGATCTTTCGTGGCACCGTACTTTGTGAAAACAAAGATAAAATTACTCAAAACTGGAAATTGTTAAAAAAAATGTGAAAAAACTAGGTCCTGAGTGAACTTGTGGTCCGTTGAAACAGGAGTGTTGGATTTTGTGCAACTTTGGAAGATATTATTTATTGTATTTCATTGTACTTGATTGTACCTCCTAAGGGAGATGAACATGATGTAATTAATTAGGTAATCACATGAAAGAATCAATGTAAACCTTGGGGTGAAAAGAAGCAAAAGAAAAATATTAAAATTAAATTATAAATTGCCCCTAAGTGAAGTCGGCCCAGTTAGGGTATTTTTCATGTTAGCACTTCTATAAATAGAGGTAAAGTGCACCTCATTATCTCACTCACTCATCCACTCAATTTCACATCACTTGGGAGAGAGAGAAGTTCGCACTAGCTAGAGAAGGAAGTTGTTTTGGGGTTTCTACTTGTGGGAAGCATTTCCACCTTTTCTCTTTTATCTTTGTACTTTGATCTCGGGATTATCATCTCTATACGAAGGTTGTTGGGTTTTTCCCGTTTGGGTTTCCCAAGATGATAAACTCTGTTGTTATTGTTTTGTGCTTTGTCTTTCTTCTAGTGATCTTGGTTATGCATTTATATTATTATGCTATGAATGTATGAACTCTAACAGGACTATCAAGGTAAATTTTATCCCTAGTTAGATTTTATATTAAAAAAAAATCTAGGTAAAAAGGTAAAAAATGAACTAAGTGGGAAGCTGTAAGGCTCGTCTCCTTAGTATCTTTTAATACTCCAAGAGCAGCAAATTAAAAGCTCTTATAGCAACCGAATAAACTTTAAACCGATCTAAACATACTACTTGTTCAGGCCTTGAAATATGTAGAATTCAACTTGTAACAAAAGAATGCTTAGACTAGATATAGATTTGAGATTTATACTTTGAAAATAACTAAGATCTAGTGAAAATAAATCAGATCTATTTATAATATTGCAAAAAAGGAGCAGATCAGAGATATGCAAACCAAGGTAACCAAGAAAAGTTTGAAGTTTGGTGATGAGAAAAAAGAAGAGGAAAATGCCTTCGAACTTGGGCAATGGGGTCCTCGAGAGTGGGGATCGGAGGGACTAGTTCTTTATAGATCTATTCTGAAAGAAAATGGACGCAAACAAGCTCCACAAACTCCTCAAATTGGCAACCTGTAATCACAAAAAAACTCACGCAAGAGAGATCAAGAGCATTTGGTGTAGACCAATATAGAGATTTAGAGACAAGCATTTAAACAAAAATGACTTTGTAAATCTAGTATCTCTATAATAACCTGACAGAGAAATAATGGATGCAATCACATTACTTCACCTTACTAAGATGTAAATCTCCTTCAAAAGCCAGCCTTTGATCAACAATCAAATGCGAATAAAAATGCAAAGAAACAAATTACCTCATACATAAAATAGAATATGATTATCCACACACCGATTTGCCTCCAAAGCCTTTATTCATAAACAAAATTCCTTACAAAAGATATACAATGTTTGACAGCAGAGGTTCCACGTTCTCATACCAAAGAAGGGAGAAGGGACATAACTTACCTTTGAATCTTCTTTTGTCTCAGGGAGTATCATTATTGTATCTTCGTGACATAGTTGATGCTTTTTGTTTCATCTTTTCATCCTTATAGTCATTTTTCATGCTAGATCGATTCTCATATAGATCTTTTCTTGCAGGATATAGATCTTTTCTTGCAGGAGAAGGATGCACTTGTCATCTTGGAGGGCTAGTGATTTCACTTGGATAGGCTACATCTCACTCTCGATTGCGTCACTTGGGAAGGATTATCAATTTGCAAGGTAGCCGCAAGATTTAGAGGTAAGATCTACATGGTACGTATCTTGTTTCATGCTTTTTACCCATTGGTCACTTCAAACCAATGTTTATAGCAACCGAATAAACTTTAAACTAATCTAAACATACTACTTGTTCAGGCCTTGAAATATGCAGAATTCAACTTGTAACAAAAGAATGCTTAGACTAGATCTAGATTTGAGATTTATACTTTGAAAATAACTAAGATCTAGTGAAAATAAATTAGATCTATTTATAATATTGCAAAAAAGGAGTAGATTTGAGATACGCAAACCAAGGTAACCAAGAAAAGTTTGAAGTTTGGTGATGAGAAAAAAGAAGAGGAAAACGCCTTCGAACATGGGCAATGGGGTCCTCGAGAGTGGGGATCGGAGGGACTAGTTCTTTATAGATCTATTATGAAAGAAAATGGACGCAAACAAGCTCCACAAACTCCTCAAATTGGCAACCTATAATCACAAAAAGAACTCACACAAGAGAGACCAAGAGCATCTGGTGTAGACCAATATAGAGATTTAGAGACAAGCATTTAAACAAAAATGACTTTGTAAATCTAGTATCTCTATAATAACCTGACAGAGAAATAATGGATGCAATCACACTACTTCACCTTCCTAAGATGTAAATCTCCTTCAAAATCTATAAATCTCCTTCAAAATCCAGCCTTTGATCAACAATCAAATGCGAATAAAAATGCAAAGAAACAAATTATTTCATACATAAAATAGAACATGATTATCCACACATCGATTTGCCTCCAAAGCCTTTATTCATAAACAAAATTCCTTACAAAAGATATACAATGTTTGCTAGCAGAGGTTCCACCTTCTCATGCCAAAGAAGGGAGAAGGGACATATCTTACCTTTGAATCTTCTTTTGTCTCAGGGAGTATCATTATTGTATCTTCGTGACATAGTTGATGTGCTTGATTAAATTCCAATCCCATACTCTCATACATGATAGAAACTGATGGAAACTTTGCAATCCTGAAATCCTGAAAACTCTTCTGCTGAATTTTGACTGGAATCTAAAATTCTACATTTTGCATATGAAGTCCGATGAGGTTGGAACCTGTTACCAGCTATTTTGTACAAAAGCTGAATTTCTTGTGAGTCGCCAGTTTATTGAACATGATTCATGTTCATCATCAGTGTTCAGAAGTTCAAAAGTTATTTTCAGGGCGATTTTGCCCCATTTGTAATAACTGCATGTTCATACCCCCATGGGGAATTTGTAAAAAGTTGGTCTAAACGGGGTCCTTTTATAAAAGACTTGGCTATCCTTAGGTTTAGCCATTTGGGGGATACTCTAGAGTGTTTTTTCCTTAGGAATTATGCGCTACTCATCAGTGGCGTATAATCCCTGAGTTTTTCACTCAAACCTCCAAAGCTGGAGTATTTTCCATGGTGGTCAAAACCCGAGGTGGTTATTCTTGTGTCTAGGATTTTTTACGTGTTAGCCATCTTGATTGAGTCGTATGAACATGCACTAGGTCCCCTAGGATTTTCGTTTGATTCCGAGGAGAATATTTTTTTCCATAAATTAGACCATTTTTTAATGGTTTAATTAAAAAATTTCAAAAAGTGATAAATGCCTCATCTGGAGGAGTGGGGAGGCTCGTTTTGACGCTTAGAGTGCCCTCTTTACCCTAGCCTCCTCATTCTTCAGATTTCGGGCAATTATGTCACTTCTGGGGAGTTTTGGCTAATAATGCATCATTTTGGCACTTAATTGCTAAAAATGGTGAAAATGCACTAGAGTCCAAAAATAAAATAAGTCAAAAAACATTAAAAAATTGATTTTTTAAAGGTTGAAGTGGATTTCAATATGGTGTACGACCATATTAAAGTAACAAATCACATGTTATATCAAAGTTAGGATATACGAATCACATGGAATGAATGACGTGAGCATGGTTTGGCCATACGGCTAGCTCTCATGAGTTGATGATTTGGCATTTGATTAGTGGGTGGTTGAAAGTGTATTTATTAAAAGGTGGGTGCCTTCCTCAATTGGTGGCCACCTCACATGGTATTAACTCACTCAAACTCGAGTTTGTCTCCCACTTAGCTCCAAGCTACCTCATGGATGGCTCACGCACTCCCTCATGAAGCTCATGTATATCCACATGGTGCTTACACATTGGATTGATGTATCTTACTATGCGATGGTGATACTTCCTATGTTGGAGTGGGGGCGCCTTGCCAAGGTGGAGGCCACCTCCCCACTCTCAACCACCAAGAGCTCAACTTCATCATTGGATCTCACTCCAAGCCTTGTAATTGATTGGATTCGACTTCATGTCTATTTTCTTTTGGCTCTCTTCTCAAGCCAAATTCAATTTAGGTTATTGATTCTCTCTTTTTTTTGTATAAATGGGAGCTCTTTGCTCTCATTCTTCATGGAGACTTGTGCAAAGACACTCTGGAGAAATTTGTATAATTTGTTTAAGATTTAATAAAGAGAAGGACTTTGGAGGTCCATGTGGGAGTTCTTAGTGTGTCAATTTCATCTTGTGTGAGGTGATACCTTTCTTGATTCAACCCTCTTGATTTTTAATTATATGATCATTGATAGGAAGGCTAACAATCTAGCACATTATTAGTTGATCTATTGTTTTCTCTTGAGTGTTGTGGTTTTCAGGTATCCTCTCAAGTGGATTGGATCTTCTCTCATCCATCAAGCAGGAGTTCTTTTTTACTAACACTTTCATCTTCCAGGTTCCCAAAGTTGGCTTCTCTTCGAAAAATCGAGAAACATAAGGCTTTCTTGCCTCATCCATCAACAACAAGTTCTTAAAATTATCCTTTGGTTATTGGATCTAAGAGCTTATTTCTTCTAGCTCTCTATTTTTCTCTTTGAATCCATTGTTTGCTTGACTTTCTCTTCTTTTCTTCCTCCTAGCTAGCATTCGCATTCCCTTTGCTAGCTCCTTTTTCTCTTCTAGCTCTCGTCCTAGATCTTCCCTCCTCTCGTCCTACCTTCATTCTATCCCAAAACTTCCTCTATCCTACCTTTGTTTTCCCCTAAGCTTTCCTACTCTTCTCTTTACTTTTGTTTTTATCCTACTTTCATTTACTCATTGTTTTCTGCTCTCCTTTTTCTCACCTTTTTTCCTCTCACTCTTCACTGTTTTTTTCCTCTTAAAGATCCCTGTTATTTGCTTTCGTTCGCTGCCCACATTCTACTGTGTGTGAGTCTCCTTTCTTCTCCCCTATCTGCTGCCCATCTAAGTCTGTTTGCAGCCACTTTAGTTAATTTGTTTGCTGCCCCTTCTTTGTATCCTTGACTGTCTCAACTTTTTGTTTCCAGCCTTCTCCTTTTCTTTAGCTTTCATCTCCTCTCAAAGCTTGCATTCATCCTTGCTTCCGTTCGTCCATCTCTTTGCAAGCTTAAAACTCTTTAAAAAACTCTAAAAAGAACTTGTAATCTTTTGCATAGTTTAGATCTTAGTCTCATTCTAGTTTGCATTTCAACTTGCTAGCTTGCATATAGTTTAGATCTAAGTTAGGCTTGCACCTAGTTTACCTTTTTTAATAGTTGTATCTTAGATTTCCATTACTAGTGTAGCTCTTAGATTCATTCTTGTTGATTTGACTAATATTTAATGGATGCATTGAGTTGATTTGTCTTGTGTAGGTACTTGAAAGAGAAGAGAACCAAAAAGAAGACTCAAACTAGAAAGGAAGAAACAAGAGAAGAACAAGTAGAGTTTGAACCAAGGAGAGGATTAAACCAAGAAGATCATTTGAACCAAATCATTATCCTTTGTAAAAACTCATAAGAGTTTCTTCATTCCACTTGAGTTCTTTTTCTCAAAGTCCTTTCAAAGGTTTAAATCCCAAAGGCACTTGCACTTGTCTAATAAAGTTTGAGTGGGGTTTTTAAGTCCCCACATTCAACTTCCCCCATTTGGGGAAGTTTGTGGTTTCTCTTGTTTGGTTTGATTATTAGATTAGTTTTCCATTATTTGCATTTAGAGATACTTTGCTAGATTAGTTTCATTTTGTTTCAGAACACTAATTGCTAGTCTAGATTCATTTTTGCAAGTAAAAGCTAGTTGTTAGTTAATTGCTAGTTTCATTTTCATTATTTCACTTGAGTTTCCTTATTTATAATTTGCATCTCATATAGTGTAAATAAGTCTCTTGAACCTGTCGCAAGACGAGTCAAGACTACTCTCTGTCGGAGAGCATTTTTATTGTTGCATTGCATTGCATATAATGTAGATAAGATTCTTGAATCAAGCCTTAAGGCAAGATCAAGAGCACTCTCTATCGGAGAGCATTTTAGTTCTCTGTGTGCTCTAACTAAAATTCGCAACTCATCATTCCCCTTAATAAAACTTGAATTTATTTGTTTCTCCTTGCCGGAGTCTGCTCTGACCAACCTTGAAAAGGGTTGGAGTACTCAGGAACGGTATTGGCTGCTTAATCTTGCAAGATTCAAACATAATAAAACTTTTACCCATAACCAACGAACTGGCGTTGATTCGATAAGTACTCAAAAGTGGGGAACTCCTAGTGAGGGCATCAGGCAGCCTAACCTGGAGACTTGCTGGTTAAATTCTCTGAACACCTAGTTTATGAGCTAGGCCGATTCGACATGTCTTTAAACGGGGCCACCTAGAGTACTTCTTCTGGTTAACTTTCCAGACACCTAAAACAAGATCATCATTAAAATTTACAATAAAATAAACCAAGAACAATTTCAAAATGATCTCACGAACATTACATTTTGAGACTTGTATTTTCCTGCATCCCCAAGCCCTCATTGACTCCATTTGGCACAGCTCTTCAAAACTTACATGTATCACCTTGATTTGGACGATTTGTCCTTTAATTCTTAAAGTCATTATATTGTGGATGCTTATTTAAATTCCAAGTCGTCATATATCGTTTCATCTTGATATTTGTGTTTTGTATTTGCAACGTGGATTGCGTATTTTATTGTATCTCAAAAAACTCCTAAACAACACCCATCCGAATCATTTCATCACCAAAAACACTTAAAAACACTGAGCCATAGAAAACTCTTTTTTAGGGACAACCCCCCTTGGCTTCGTTAGGAGTTTGCCTAAATGGAGGAGCTGGGATTCAGGTGACAGTACCTGGCTCATTGCTTGCCCCCAAGGCCACACCTCTCCCACTTGTAGTGAGGAGTGTTACCAACTTGTTTGTACCATAGTTGGATTATCTGAAGAGCCGCCATTTGACAAACATGATAAGTGTTTGACTCCAGTGTATCAGATGATCCAGCATTTGTGACTAGCCAGTTTTGTTTTTGAGTCGACATGACCATGGCCCCATGGGGGTTTGTAATAAAGTGTGCTAGTAGGATCTGAGTGTCTCGGTTCCCCATGACTTGATTAAGCAACTAAGGTATTCCAGGTAGTTTCTTCCCTTGTCAATTATACTTTGCTTATAGCCGAGCTATAATCGGTGAGGTTTTCTCCCGCTCCTCCAAAGCTGGAATGCTCGATTTTGAAAATTTTAGCCATGGAGGGTTATTAGAGTCCAACTAATGTATATAAGCCTACTAGACACTATTAGAATAGGTTTTGGTCATGTCCCAAGTCTCTAGGACCCTCAAAAAAAATTTCGAAAAAATTTTACCGGGTCCGTCAAGTTTGGGTTTTTTAATTATTTTTTAAATTTAATAAATTTCTCTATAGTTTAAATAGAGAAATAATAATTTGTAATATGTTAGTCGTCCGAGGTCCGAATTCAGTGGTTGATGGCTCGTTTCATAAGCCAAAAATCACACATGACCTATGGACCAGCTAACCCTAAGTTTTAAACAATTATTTGGCCTCATAATTAATATTTTCTCAAAAAATCAAAAAATAAGAAATATTAATTAAAATATTCAAAAAATAATAAATTGGAGATAATTTAAATCTCTCCAAAAAAAGGCCAAATTGAATAAAGTCAAAGTCAAAATGACATGGCAAAAAGCATTTATGATGATTGGAATCTTCACCCACCTGATTCAGATCAGTTTCGGAGCACTGGGAGTGATCTACAGTTGAGAAATTCGCCCACCTTCATGCAAATTCGTTTTTGTGATTTGGCAATCGATTAATGGGTTGTTGGATTATGAAATCAATGCATGTGGAGCTCATTGCTCAAATTATGGGCTCCAAACTCAAGTTTAAAGATGAGTTAAGACTCCAAACTCGATTTGGTTGGTGTTGACATGGATTTGATTGGTTTTTGATGGAGTTTTTGGCTCTCTTCATCACCAATTCGAATTAGGGTTTTAGCATTGAGTTTTGTTATATAAGAGAGGCCATTTGGGATTTCTCTTCATGGAGATTTTGAGCATGAACACTCTGCCAAAATATTGTTGTAATATCTGTTTAATATTGAATAAAGTTTAGACTTTGGAGGTCCATGCTGGAGCAAGTTGGGATGTTCTTCACACTATTGGTGATATCTCTTTCATTTGTTTATTGTTCATGCAATCTCATTATTAGATGTATGTTTTAACTTTGATTAGAAATACATCTTTCGGTTTTTGTATGCTTCATAACAAGTTTTTTGCAGAGATTTCCCGAGGTGGAGAAAGGCTTATTAAAGACTAAGTCACTTTTCACTTAACAGTGGTTCTTGACATCTAATCAATCTGTCTTGCAGGTCTTCAAGCTCTTCTCTCATTTTCAAAGGAAGAAACTTTCAAGTAGGATTTTTTGGCCTCTTCCTCCATCAACACAGTTTCAAAACAAACCTTGGTTACCTAGCTTTGAGCTTCTTTTCTTCTAGCTCCCATTTTGCTCCTTGTTTTCTCTTTTCCTTGACATCCATGCTTTAGATCACCTTCCTCTTCCATTCGTTTTTCATTGCCTTTGTCTTCAACATTCTTTCTCCCTCTCGTTTTGCCCTAGATTCAATTTCTCCCTCTCGTTTTGCCCTAGATCCATCTTTTTTCTCATCCATTTTGTTTTTGCCCATCTTCCCAAGCTCATCTTCCATTTCACCTTTGTCTTCAAGGCTCCTTTCGTCATAAAGAGCCCTAAAATAAG
Source organism: Larix kaempferi (assembly GCA_027924585.1). Lineage (NCBI taxonomy): Eukaryota > Viridiplantae > Streptophyta > Pinopsida > Pinales > Pinaceae > Larix > Larix kaempferi. Next base: position 9,629,211 of record BSBM01001022.1, read on the forward strand.
CCCAAAACACCAAAAACGAATTGTATGAGTTAGTTTGTAGTTTCATTCTTAGCTTGCAAAAGAAATTTGTTAGATTTAGATCTCTAGTATTATTGCTTCTCATACATCATCTTATGCATTGAAAAGTTAGATCTTAGAAGCATTCTTTGTTTAATTTTAGTTTCCATTTGAAAGATAGAAAATTTTTCATAAAAAATATTTCAAATTTTTATACTTTAGATCTCTTTCCCACTACATTCTAAGAGTTTGTTGTTCGCTGGTCCGTTTCATCATAGTTAAGGTTTTATGTCAAAATCTCATACATTTCACATTTTAGAGTTAAATTTTTAAATCTAGACTTAACTAGTTTCAAGTTTGTTTCATTTTCCTAATGATTAATGGGTGCATTGTTGAGTTGTTTTGAGACTTGTGTAGGTGTTTTGAAAGAGAAGAGAACTTGAAAAGCTTTCAAGAAGCAATATCCAAGAAGGAGCCAAAGAGAAGCTCAAGTGAATTTTGAACCAAGGAGAAGTGCAAACCATGAATGTCATTTGAAATAAACCACTATCTTTTGTACAAACTCATAAGAGTTTTCACCTTTTTTCATTCAAGTTTTATTTCTTCAAAGTCCTTCAAGGTTTCAAAACCCAAGGCATTTGTAATCTCATAATAAAATTTCAAGTGGAGGAGTCCTCCACTTTTTTGGTTTCTTCCCCATTTGGGGAATAGTGTGGTGTTTGGTTAAGTTAGATCTTTCAGTTTTTTGCTTTAGAGTAGTTTATTTTCATCTTGTCGCTTCTCTTTCAAGTTTTGACCAGAGTAAGCTAACTTTGGGATTGTATCCCAAAGGCTACATAGTTTTGTGGTAGCTTCTCGTTCCCCCATCAGCATCTTGTGGACATCCAGCTAGCTGGAAGGTTTTCAGGATTGACGGTTCTAGTGATTAGCCTTGTTCGGAGGTTGATCCCACTTTAGAATAAATCTGCTTGGTAAAACACTAGATTTTGTTTTCTATTATCTTCAAAGCATCTTTCTTTGTGGTTATCTTTATTTTTAGTCATTTTTCAGTTTCATTTACTTCTTTAAGTTTCACAATCGCTTCACTTTTGCAATAAAACGAACAAAGCCTCTTGAACTTGGCCAAATCCAAGTCCAGAGCACTCTGTCGGAGAGCATATAGATTTGCACTTTCCCCTTGCATTAGGCATTTTAAAGTAGGAAGTCTCTTGAACTATGGTCTTAAGACTAAGTCAAGAGCACTCTCTGTCGGAGAGTTGAACAAGTGCTCCTAATAATAAAACACTTCAATCCACATTTCCCCCTTTAATTAATTTATCTTGGTCGTTTGTCCAACACCCGTATGCTCTGCCAACCGGAAATGGTTGGGCTAGTACTTAAAAAGGTGGAAGCCCTGTTAAGCTCATAAGTGATAACTAATAAAACTTTCACCCCCATAACCAACCAATTCGGAGTTGAGCGATAAGATAAGTTCAGTGGGTAATCTCCTAGTTGGGGGCACCGGGTTGCCATGTTCAACCTCTAGTTTGCTGGTTAGCATTGCGCGACCTGACTAGAGCACTGGGTGGTTCGACATGTCCTTGAACGGAGGCACTTGATACTGTCTTTTCGGACACTCTCTTGATATCCTTGGTTTTATCCTAATAATCAAGACCACTAAAATCTTCAATTTACAAAGATAATCTGCATAACGGTCTCATGAACAACACTTCTTCAAGACCCACACTTTTAGCATCACAGTCCTTACTTTTCTTTGACTCCATAAGGCACTGGTTATCTAAAAGTTTATATATTGATCAGGACCATTTGTCCTTGTGTTTATTTCATCTTGTGAATGCTTTAGTGATTTGTTAAATCTTGAATCATACTGCCATCTTGTTATCTTATCTTGCAACGTGGTTTGTCTGTTGTTCATCTTTATATATTTTTGGTCTTACCACAAGAAAACTCCTAAACAACACCCATCCGCATCATTTCACCAAAAAACACTTAAAAAACACAAGAGCCTTAGACAACTCTTTTTAGGGACTACCCCCCTTGGCTTCGTTAGGAGTTAGCCTAAACGGAGGCGCTGGGATTTAGGTGACAGTACCTAGCTCATTGCTTGCCCCCAAGGCCACATCTCTCCCCACTTTTAGTGAAGAGACAACTTTCGAAAGATTTCCGCTGCTGGTGTGCAATCTGGCGGACAACAAGGAGACAGCTTTCGAAAGATTTCTATTGTTGGTGTGCATCTCGGCGGATAACAGAACTACTCTCAAACATCTTGAAACAATTAATGGTAATGTTAAAAATTTAAGTAAAAGTATCATTTTAATTTAAAAATTTAATATTACCATTTAATACACATTATAATTTCCGAGGCCCGTAGATGAGTTTTGACGTTGGTCGGCCGGTTAATTACGGGCTCGGCTGGCTAGGACCGGTTCGGCAACGAACCGGCCAGTTCAGGCTTTGGGCCGGCCGGTTCGTGGTCCTCGGTCCGGGTTTTGTGTCGGTTTAATGCTACAACTTGGTTGGCCGATCAAACCGTCATTTCGGTTCCGGTTTGGCCGGTTTTTAAAACATTGCTCAAAACTGGAAATTGTTAAAAAAAATGTGAAAAAACTTGGTCCTGAGTGAACTTGTGGCTCACCGTTGAAATATGCAGAAATCAACTTGTAACAAAAGAATGCTTAGACTAATTCTAGATTTGAGATTTATACTTTGAAAATAACTCAAGTCTAGTGAAAATAAATCAGATCTATTTATAATATTGGAAAAAAGGAGCAGATCTGAGATACACAAACCAAGGTAACCAAGAAAAGTTTGAAGTTTGGTAACGAGAAGAAAGAAGAGGAAAACACCTTTGAACTTGGGCAATGGGGTCCTCGAGAGTGGCGATCGGAGGGACTAGTTCTTCATAGATCTATTCTGAAAGAAAATGGACGCAAACAAGCTCCACAAACTCCTCAGATTCGCAACCTGTAATCACAAAAAGAACACACAGGAGAGATCAATAGCATCTGGTGTAGACCAATATAGAGATTTAGAGACCAGCATTTAATCAAAAATGACTTTGTAAATTTAGTATCTCTATAATAACTTGACAGAGAAATAATGGATGCAATCACACTACTTCACCTTACTAAGATGTAAATCTCCTTCAAAAGCCAGCCTTTGATCAACAATCAAATGCGAATAAAAATGCAAAGAAACAGATTACCTCATACATAGATTAGGACATGATTATCCACACATCGATTTGCCTCCAAAGCCTTTATTCATAAACAAAATTCCTTTCAAAAGATATACAATATGTGAGAGCAGAGGTTCCACCTTCTCATGCCAAAGAATGGAGAAGGGACATGCTTAAATAGAAAAGCAAGAGGAGATGAGGGCGCACTTTGTTATGGAGAGGGAGGGAGCACCAATGGAGAGAATCAAGCCATAATCCAAGGCTTGATGGAGGGGACTGAATCCTCTTTTCTAGCTGCCATAAATCATCCCAAAGGCTGCCTTAAACCAAGCTGCAAATTCCTCAAAAATTGCACCCCCTTCTTTGTGAAATGCACCCCCCTCATGAGGAATGCGCCCTTCTTTAGTGGGGAGATGATTCCCAAAATGTAGCTTCCCAAAAACTTGTTAAAAACCATCCCATTACTCCCTCAATTAATTCTGATCATGACCTCATCCAAATCCCATTGAATTAGGAATTTGACTTTTTCTCATTTTTCACTTTTTTGACTTTTTTTTTTGTAAATGTAAAATAAATGAAAAATAAAGCACTCAACCACTTAGGAAACTGGGTCTTGAGGTAAAGTAGGTGCTCTGGGCTTGAAAATGAGCACCCCCATGGCAGAATTGGCCCCTATACCACACTTTTATTACATTTTTTATTTTTTCCATTAGACTATTAAAAAGTACAATTTTACAGAAAAAAATATTTTTTTTCAGAACATAAAAAAAACCTAGGGGGATCTAGCACATGTTCATACGAATCAATTTTAATGACTAGCATGTTCATATACATTGACCATGGACTTTAATAACCTCCTAAGGCCTAACCACCATGCTCGGCATTCCAACTTTGGAGCAGGAGAAAAACTCAAAAATTATGTCCTGCTAAAACCCAAGACACAATTAATAAGTGAAAAAACTCCTTGGAATACCTGACTTGATTGACAATTCCTAGGAAGCCAAGTCCTTTACATAAAAATAGCATGCTAGTACACTTTATTACAAACCCTGTAGGGCATGGACATGTGAAGAACAATTTAAAAAAAGGCCCTTAAAAAGGCTTGATGGACTTCAGAACACTGATAATGAACATGTAACATGTTCAGACTTTGCCCGCTCACTTGAAAGTCCAACTAAGTACAACTTAACTGGTAACATAGACCTTTTTATTGTTTTTATGATTTTTTAAAAACCGGCTTTGGCTGAGAAATGGTTATTTCGTGGCTAAAATAGCCTGTTATTTCTTAGTGGAGAAACACATTTTCAAGAAACCCAAAACAACTTGAGAATCGTTATGCCATCTTTGGATGTGTGAAACAACACCTATTTTAGAATCCATTTTCCATTCCTTACCATTTCTTAGGTTGTTTCTCTCAGAAATGTTACAGGATCATACTGTTTCTAGTAATATTGGAATTGTATTCATAATAGGTTTCAATTTTAATTTTGTTGTTTAAAAAGAGATCTAGAGAATTATGGATATATTAATTTCCTGAATGGCTAACAAACCTAAATAGAACTAGATATTATCTCCTAGAAAACAAGAGACATTACATTACCAAATGCTAAATGAAATCCATTAGCTCCACATACCTGACCATAACGAAATATTCTTTTCAATGCTTCATCTAGATGTTGTTCGTCTCCATATCGAAACCTTGCCACATCTTTTCGTACCTAGGAAAAGAATAAGATAGAGTTTTAGTCCCAATGCAATTTTCAAAACAAGACATATTTAGGCAACAAACACATGGATTAAATAAATAAGATAGAGTTTTAGTCCCGATGCAAGTTTCAAAACAAGACATATTTAAGCAGCAAACACATGGATTAAATATGTGCCTTTGCCTTTGCTTTGATTCTTATATTCTATTATGTAGTATTTTGAAACAATTTATTATAATTGCAATCATGTCCAAAACAAATAAAGCAGCACTGTTCGGTAACAAAACAAATGCATAAAACACATTGGTGCACTTTGAATGAATTGCAGAAAACTTCAAATTATATATGTGCTACTATGGAGCTCAACAATCCTAAGTGCACTCTTAAACTCTCTTGTGTTGCCTGTCAAAGAGATCTTTGCCAAAGCAAATTTCACAATAACTTAGTTTCAAGAAAGGATAACGTGAGCAGAGACTTATTTTAACAGTAGTCTCTTATGAGATTGTGGAATACAGAAGAACTTTTCTACACCCACATGCATTTGGTTTTTGACCCAATGTTGTTGGTAAAGATGGAAGGGAATACAATCTGAACAAAATATATAAGAAATGCCTGTAACATTTTTTTGTTTACCTTTCAGTGGCTAGAAAATTTTTAAAATCAGTTGCTAAGCTCAGGGAGTATTCAGTACATTTCATCCATCTTGGCCCTGGAAACACGATAGTTTCAAAAAAGATGAATGCCCTGTGAAAAACATTTTTGTAGTTTTCTTTTGACAAAAGGATCAGTGTTTGCCACCAAAGTTTGAATTTACAAAATGAAGGATTCTTATGTATAACTTGTGAAAAATATCGACGAATATCACAAGTTATGGTAGAGAAGATGAAGCATGGATGATCTCTTATTTTACTAGTTTTCAAAGTGCCATCCACTTTGCAATTTTTTGGAAACATGCATTTGCTGCTGTGTCAAAGCCCTCCCTTTATTTGGAAAGAGAACAAATTATGAGGTCATGGTGGACCAATAGTTCATCATGTACAGTAGATTTGACAGTCACATAACAAAGTTCAAACGCAGAAGGATTTTTACCTACAAAACAAGAGGTACAGAGAAGATTAATCACAGAAGAAAGTTACAGATCCTATGAAACTTAGCTTATAATGATTCGTAGGGGCCTCAAAGAGCAGATGATCATCTTAATGTCTAGATCTAATTTTATTCATGTAAATTCAGTAATAGAAGTCTAAAATTCCATCTATCCTACAACCATTACACAGAGTCATAGACCAAGTTTCCATGATAAGAACAGTAAAGAATTGTGCAAATAAACTCTTACATAAGATAATTCATGCCAGTTAGCCTGGAAGACCCATCCTTGTGCACACAGTGTTGGCTGTAACGACATTATGGATATTTAATCGATGGTATAAAAGACATAATTTTTTAAATGCAACTTATATCACTTCAAATATGTTCCAACATATAGACATAAGAGTTGCATGATGATCCTCTTCCTATGAAATCAAGGAAGGCTAACATATGGGTCCTTGCCCCCCACTTCAAATATGTTCCAACATATAGACATAAGAGTTGCATGATGATCCTCTTCCTATGAAATCAAGGAAGGCTAACATATGGGTCCTTGCCCAAGGGGCAAGGAGTCAACATCCTTATGGAACATATCAAATCTAACTTTGACATGAATTGCCAGATCATTTTTAAACCCTCTCAATTCTGCTGCATCCTTATGGAACATATCAACTCTAACTTTGACATGAATTGCCAGATCATTTTTAAACCCTCTCAATTCTGCTGTCTGTAGATGGGAATTGTCTCCTCAAAAGGTTGATGTGCACCTCTTTTTCCACATGAAGAAAATAGCAAACAACTAAATTGTATGCGATCACCCTCTACAGCAATATCTAATCATCTAAGTTGCACGAAACGAGGAAATGGGGAAACGGGGACGAGTTTCTGAAATAGGGATGCATTAGAAACATGACCCCCCAAAATTTCGGAAATGGGGAAACGCGATATGTGTGTGTGTGTGTATTTTAAATTGATAAATGAGCAAGGAGATTTAAAAAAGTGATTGTGAAACATAAATCATAAATCATACATGTCGATGGATCATTACCTGTATTGGAATTGTGTTCATCAATAGCACCCTATGCCTCCCTCCTCTAGGCTCTAGCCCTTGCCTATACCTCGAATCTCAAAGTTGATCCTCCAAGGACATTAGTCAATGACTCACCCTACAATTCTGATGAAACTTCCTAATCCAATCGTTAAAATAAGGTAGAAAAATCTTCCCATGCTTAATAAGTGATTTTGCTTGAGTGAAGAGTACATTTTTATTAAGGTCATGACATAGGTGTTCAACAATGAAGACCGCCAACATCAAGGTACATAGAGGAGTTGATGTGCTTGAATAAATGCCAATCCCATACCCTCATACATGATATAATTTGGTGGAAACTTTGCAATCTTGAAATCCTGAAAACTATTGAGTTTATTGAATTTTGAATGGGATCTAAAACTCTACTTTTTGCATATGAAGTCTGATGAGGTTGGAACCACCCTCAAACATCCTGAAACAATTAATGGTAATGTTAAAAATTTAAGTGACATTCTCCTTATCTTTCATTTTCTATCACTTTACTTTAAGAATTTAATATTACCAATTCCTACTGAACAAAGAAGATACATATTTTTATAGGAAGAGCAATAATTTTATGGAAATGCGGTTGTATGGACTGCATCCATACTGGAATTATGTACGGACGAAATGCATTTCCACCTCGGGAAATGCATGCGTCCGTACAAAAACGCGTCCTCGCACCGTACAACACGGGTTTCCACATTTCTTGCACCAAACATGCTGGGGACGAGGGGGGCTTGCATATCCTACAACTTAGCTAATCATCCAAGTGTTGCTTGAAAGGGGACCTCATCAAGCTAGTTGAATTCTGGAGGGTCTGACATCCTTTTTCCTCGATATATTGTACAATTGCTTGGTGCCCATGTTACCCCTTGGATTGTGTTATGCCCCAGATTCTCTACAACACACCCTACCAAATGTGCCAAGGAGGGGGGTCTGTTTGCCATTTTAAAAGGCCAAGTTGGGGCTTTTTTATGTATAAGTGTTGGTCTAAAAGGCCAAGTTGGGGCTTTTTTATGTATAAGTGTTGGTCTATTGGTGTTCCATACCCCTTGGTCTCTCATGGCAGCTCTTGGTCCTCATTTCAAGGTGTACTGGTCTTGTGGCCTTGTTGACTACCCCTTGATGGGTGGTAACTCCTCATCATTTTAGGCATTTATACCCTAGGTAGATATTGGTGCCCCTAGCCACACTCACGATTTCATGTTTTGTAAAGGTGATATTATGCTTGCAAGGGTTGTCACACCCACTCTAGCACACCTCATTTATACCCACTTGGACCTTAATTTATTGTATTACTCTCTCTTTTTTGTCATCTAGATCAAAAGAGCAAATCATCCACCTCTTAAAAGCACGCTTTGAAGGCTGTACCATCTAAAGGAGGGTGTTGAGGGAAAAATACACTTGTTGGGGTTAGATGGGGCATGGCATCCTCCTTCCAAGCTCAGCTTTTCATTGTGTTGCAGCTATATCACATTTTATCATTATTTTATGTTTTATGAGGTTTAGTCCCTAGATTGCGGGTGACAAACCCTAAAAAATCACTTTAAACTCAAAATTAGATAGGTCGGCCTAGAGGAGGGGAAAGTTAGCACTTTTTCCCTATAAATATAGCACCCTCCTCTAATTTGTAATCATTAAGATGTTGAATTTTAATTTAGCAGTATAATTTTCATCTCTTTCAACATTTAATTTCATAATTCATTTCATCCCACAATTATAGTATTTTCATTTGTAGCAGAAAGAAAAACAAGAATCATTGAAAGATATGTTGGTTTTTTTAGTAGCATCAAGAGCCATTCTCCAGGAGAATGGAGGACCTAGTTAGGGACTAGGAAGTTGATCAACATTTAGTCTCGGACTGAAGCTCATCCTGGGGTTGAGAACCATTCTCTGGGAGAGTGGAGGTACCTGGTCAGGGACCAGGAAGTTGATCAACATAATTCAGTCTGGGATTGAAGCCCAGCCTAGGGCTGAGATCCATTCTTTAAGAATGGAGGCACTTGGTCAGTTACCAAGATGTTGACTTCAGTCAACCTTCAACTTGGGGCTGAAGAACCTGGTTAGGGACCCAGACGTTGATTCAAACAACGTGAAGTCCTAAATTGGATCTAGGCAAGTGATGTACTCCCCTCCTTGGTCATTGGGGCTATGTTGAAATATTGTAACTTCGAAGAATATTCTATTGTATTTTATTATTGTAATTTATTCGAAGATGTTTTATTCCTCCGTCGTGATGTTATTATTGTATTTGGTCATCATAGAGTCATGAGGTAAAACCTCCCTTGTAAGTCGGGTCGATAGAACCCTCCAGAAAGTAATATTATATTGTTTTGAGTCTTCTTAGGTAAGTCGACTCAGTTAAGTTTATTGGGGCCGACCTAGTTAGTGAAAAAGTCAAGTGGAAGATAAAGTATAAATATGAGTGATGTGCTCCTCATTTGGACACACACACTCATTTGTGTAATTTGCATAGGGGAGGGAGAGATATATATATGCAAGGAGAAGGAACACTTGTTTGGGGTTTTGTCTTTGTACTTTTGATCATCTATATTGAGGAAGTTTTGCTGGGTTTTCTTCCCCTAGAGGGTTTCCCAGGATAAATCTGTGTCTATCTTGTGATTGTGTTTCTTTTAGTGATCCTATATATGCTATTGTTGTGAATTTGAATTGAATACTAATGTTATCTATCTTAGCATATTGAATCTTAACATAGTATCAGAGCTAACCTGAATAGGACAACTTTCACAAGGTGAAACTCTCTCTCTTCTCCCTTCGACACTTATTTCACTTGAGACAACTTGAAAGCTCGGGCTTTGTATAGCAAAAACTAGTCATCGTGGAACTTTCTCTATAAATCTGTTTTTGCGAGGGTTCAAGATTTGAAACTTCTACATGACGAAGATCAGACATAGATGTACCTTGTGTCGAAAACTCAACCCTAGATTCGTTGTACTTTGTGAGATATGATCCTACAAGTTAGGGTTTCTACCTCTTCTAGAATGCAACCCTAAACACGTGAACTAGGAAAAAAGGTCATATCTCGGGCTAGGAAGCTCCAAATGGAATTCCGTAAAACATGACAGTTAGGGAACGGACTGTAGTTTTGAAGGTCCGAAAATCAGAGGCCGAAGTTGAAACAGTGACACGTGGCACACCGTACAAGTTCGCTATGCTATTTCATCCCATAAATAGGTCATGTTGGGAAACTTAGCATATCTTTCTCATGGAAAATCCAATGAAGCTCAAATCTACGGGGTTGGAAAGATGACAGGTGAGGCTACCACAGGCCGAAGTTTTAGACCCTAAGGATCCGAAATTTGAGAGATACAACAGAAACAATACAGCACATTTGAAATGGCTCAACAGAGGAAATCAAAGAAGAGGAGGAAGAAGTTCTCACTTAAGGTTTTCAGTTTTTTATGTATGGCAGAACCTGATACAATGTTGGAGACACGTGATGCAACATTGGAAACTTTGAAAATGGATTTGGAATCCCTTCATCATAGATATTAATCTTCCATCAAAAATGTTGCGGGAGGAAGGAGATTGAAAATTAGGGTTTCCGGGTTCTACAAGTAAGAAGAAACCCTAGCAAAGTTGGGAGACTCGTAGGGAAGCAATGAAGGAGGTTTAAATGGCACTGGTATTCTATCATCCTAGCACCATGAATCTATATAATATGTTTACAAGTGATCTACCTTGGACGATTAGGGTTTTATCCTTATAGAGAAGACTACAAGCAATCTCGACAGGTATGACTTGAGGAGATGCAGGTATGTTTTGAAATCTGTTTTATTTATCTAATGATTAAGTTCATGATATGTTTTCATATTATTGAGGTTAGTACAATCATGATTAATTTTAGACTTGTCCGATCACCTTAGTAAAAGTATGAATGCATGTGAATGATAGAAGACATTCATTGATTAGGGTTATGACACTTATGATTGTACTAATGCACTTGTGGTGTTGTATGAGGATGATGTTTTCTGCTAACATGAAAGGTACATGAAGAAAGACGAATCAAGTTCTAGATCAAGAATATATCACCATGATGACATGAAGACAAAGACTCATCCATAGTCTTTGATCACATAGAAGCTCTACTTACGAGGTATGTATGATTTGATTCTACTATGCTCAACTTATGAGATATGTAGGTTACTAGCACAAGGTCTCTAAATCATTGAAGAGAACAAAGAAGATATTGTTTGGGTATGTTAGACATAACTAGTAAGCATGCTAATCCAGGTATGTTTTCCTATATCGAGTTAGAATCCTACTTTGTGTTAGGATCTTAGATAAGTATACTTTCATACGGTTGATAATGATTATTCCTGAAGATAGAGTTTAAGCTAATCAAGGCTTTATGCATATTGTGTTCCTTAGTTTGATTAATAATCTGACAAACTAGACAAGTCCTATGGTCAAATCTGAATATGCATTAGTAAAAGACGTACTCCATGAAACCTTGAATATTAATGCTCGTGATAAATTACCTGTGTATGAAATGATTATGACCATACATGTTTAAGATTATTTAGGATTATAATGTTTTGATCTTATTGAGATTATACTAATGAATGTGAGATTATGTATGAGATCTTGAGGATGACACAATGATGAAACTAGTGCACACTTAAGGGTGCATAGTGCTACAGGATGAATAAAAGCTAAAAGACACAAAATTATGATACTATCATGACATGGGAGGAAGGCAATCCCAAAGAAGCAAAGATCCAGAGGGAGGCAACCCCACAAAATATAAAAACATAAGTATTTGAATTACTTCTTGAATCTCTGAATAATTAATGATTTTAATAGTTGTATGCGTATTTGTATTCCTAGAATCGGGAAATGTATCATGCATAGGGTAAGCATTCATATAGAATTGAACAATATACTACTAATATGCATATGATGGGTAAGTAGCCAATAGTGTTGGACAACATTCCATTGTTGCTTGTCTAGAATGAAACCTCTTTGCTAACATACTGGGAGCAGTGCACGCTCTTGATAGTATGTTCTGGTAGAGATGGAAGGAATTTAGATAGTCACCGTATGCATACAGGATATGGAAAAGTGTTGTGCCAAAGCATTGGCCAAGATAGTTGCATAACTATGTGAATCATACCAGTATGCATAAAAGGTTATCACTGAAATGATTTGATGATTATAATCTTGTAATTGAATTTGATTTGTAGGAAAGATCGTGTGCTATACAAGAGAAGAAGGATGATGAACACTTGTTCCGAAGAACAAGTGATGATTGTTCAACAACAAGTCTTACAAATCAAACATACTACAAAGGTACAAGGTAAGGTGCGTGGCTAGAGGATTCTCTCAAAAAGAGGAAATTGATTATGAAGAGACATTTGCGTGAGTAACAAGGTACACTTCCATTAGAACCTTCATGGCACTTGCATCCATGATGAAGTGTGTTATCACCTATTTTGTACAAATAGTTGAAACTCCATTGAGCCGCCAGTGTTGGAACACATCAGTGTTCACTTCCAGAGTATCAGGGTTTCAAATGACAATAATTAGCCAATTTTGGCTAGCCAGTTTTTATTTTTAGTCAAAGTGACCATGGCCCCACGAGGTTTGTAATAAAGTGTGCTAGTAGGATTTTTTGAGTGGCTCGGTCCCCCATGACTTGGTTAAGAAACTAAGGTATTCCAGGGAGTTTTTTCCCTTGTCAATTATACTTTGCCTATAGTCGAGCTATAATCGATGAGTTTTTCTCTCGCTTCCTCCAAAGCTGGAATGCTCGATTTTGAAAATTGAGCCTTGGGGGGTTATTAGAGTCCAAATGATGTATATAAGCCTACTAGACACTATTAGAATAGACTAGGTAATGTCCTAAGTCATAGGACCCTCAGAAAAAATTTCAAAATTTTTTTACCGGGTCTTTGGTTTTGGGTTTTTAATTATTTTTATTTTTTAATAAATTTTTCCATTTTGCCAGTCATCCGGGATCCGTTTTCAGTGTTTGAAGGCTTAAACCTTAAGCCAAAAATCATTCATGATCCTTGGACCAGCTTAGCCTAAGTTTTAGACAATTATTTGGCCTCATAATTAATATTTTCTCAAAAAATCAAAAAATGAGAAATATTAATTAAAATATTCAGAAAATAATAAATTGAAGATAATTCAAATCTCTCCAAAAAAGACCAAATTGAATAAAGTAAAAGTCAAAATGACATGGCAGAAAGCATTTAAGATGATTGCAATCAACTCCAGGTCAGTTCAGTTGGCAATTGGAGTTGGAGCACTGGGAGTGATCTTAAGTCAAGATTTTTGCCCTCCTCAAGCATGCTTACGTTTTTGTGATTTGGCATTTGTTTATTGGTTGGGTGGAGTTCACAAGGCTTGGGTGTGGGCGCCTTGCCTAGGTGGAGGCCACCTCACCCCCCTCCCACCTTCCAACACCCAGTTAACTCATAAATCAAGCTTATGTGCTCTCTTGCCATTGGGAAACTCGAATTACTTGGCTCTCTCTATGCCAATTCGTTTTAGGGTTTTAGTCTTTAGTTTTTGTATAAAGAGAAGCCATTTGGGCTCTCTTATGATGGAGATTTTGGGCAAGAGAACTTTGCCAAAATTTTGTAAAGTACTATTTGTTTAAGTTTGGAATAAAAGTGACTTTGGAGGTCTATGCATGACTTATTAGCATTGTGAATTCATCTTGTGGGAGGTGATATTTCTCTAACCCTCACTCTTTCTTTATGCAAGTGTATTTTGTCATTGCTAGCTTAGGAAGGCTATTAATCTAGCACGCAAGGTTAGCCATTTATCGTCTTTAATTTGGTTATCTATGCAAGATCTTTGATTATCTAAAGCGGACAGGACATAGTTAGTTATACTAATGTCTTTTGGATCTTCATTTGATTTAGCATTCTAGTATTTGATATCACTTGCATCTTGAAGTTTGTGACTTTTCAGGGATCACCAAAGGTGGAGAAAGGTGTGAACTCGGTTGCATCTATCCTCTCTTCACAAAACAAAAGCTCTTTTCATCTAATGCTTTCATTGTGCAGGATTTACAAGGCCTTTTTACTTCCAAAAGAAGAAACATAGCCACAAAGGACTTGCTTGCCTCATCCATCAAACAAACTCTTTCAAAATTTTCTCTTGGTTACATTGGTTACTACAAGTGGATCTCGAATTTTCAAGGTTCTATTCTATTTCTTTTCCACTTTTTTGTAGAAGTTATCAAGTCACTAAAATTTATATTTCAAGCCACATTTTTGTAGAAGTTATCAAGTCACTAAAATTTATATTTCAAGCCACTTTTTTGTAGAAGTTATCAAGTCACTAAAATTTATATTTCAAGCTTGCTTGGCTTCTACTAAGTTAGATTTAGGCTTTCTAGCCTTAGATCTACTTTTCAAAGCTAGATCCATCTCTTTAAAGGCCCATATTTAAAGATCTAGTTTCATTTTCCAAAGTTGTAAATTCATCTTTATTTTTTGACTTCTTTTTTGCCTCAGGGAACGTGCACTAGTTTTCTAAAAAAATGTGCATATTTTCCACTTTTTGTTTGCTATTTTTTTTTCTGTGTTTTTAGGCATTTTTTCAATTCTAGAATTTCTTGAAAATATTAAAAAATTTGAAAAAATTTCGAAAAAAACTTTGTTTTTCTCATTTTTCTAGTGTTTTTCTCGAAAAGCGTGCCATTTTAGGCTTGCTGTTTTTTTTACTGATTTTTACAATTTTTCTGCTAATTTTCAATTCTGGAAATTAGCTTGAAAATTTAAAAAATTTCAAAAACATTTCAAAATTTTTTATTTTTATTTTTTTTCCTTGAAAAAGTGCAATCTTGTACTTGCTGATTTTTACTGATTTTCTGCAATTTTCTGTTATTTTTCTAATTCTGGAAATTAGCTTAAAATATTAAAAAATCTTTAATTTTCATTACTCAAAAAATCTCAAGTCATTTCACTGAAAAACGTGCGTTTTACATAAAAAACGGTGAGCTTGTCTTGCCTCTCCCAAGGTCTGATTTTAGTTTCAAATTTGTTTTATTTTGACTAATGCTAATGGGTATTTGAGTTCACTATTGTGATAGTTATTTTGAGAAAGAGAAACTCAAGAATTTTTGAAGCAAGTAGAAGAGAAAAAGTTCTAAACCAAGAAGATTATCAAGAAACCAAGAGGATGATCCAAACCAAGAAATCATTACTTATCCTTTGTAATAACTATTAAGAGCTTGTTTCAAATTTTTCCAAGTTTATTTCTCTCAAAGTCTTTTCAAGGGTTAAATTCCCAAGGCATTTGTACTTGATTAATAAAATAAGGCTAAGTGGGATAAGGCCTCCCATTTTTGTGTTTCTTCCCCATTTGGAGAAGAGTGTGGTTGTTTCTTAGCTTAGATTTGCTTCAAGTACTTAGATTAATTTCATTTTTACTTAGAACACTAGTTGTTAGTTTAGTCATTTCATTTTCAATTATTTGAGCTATCACTTGGTTCCTGTTTACAATCTACTTGATATTCTAAAAAGAACCAAAGTCTCTTGAACTTGCCATAACACAAGTCAAGAGCACTCTCTATCGGAGAGCATTCCCACTACATTTCCTTGCATCAAGCATATAGATTAGCTAAAGTCTTTTGAACTTCCGTCTTAAGACAAAGTCAAGAGCGCTCTCTATCGGAGGGTTGAACTGTGTGCTCTTAATAATTTAAAACATTCCAACTCATATTCCCCCATTAAAATTTACTTCATTGCTATCCATCACTCAGTATGCTCTGTCGACCCTAAAAGGTTGGACTAGTACTCAGAACGGTGATTGGATTTGTTAATCTTACAAGTGATAACTTAATAAAATCATTACCCCACAACCAACGAATCGACGTTGATTTTCGACAAAATACTCAAAGTACTATGCATAGAGGTGAAGCCGGAGTGCCTTTGTCTTAGACTTCGAGGTTGGTTAAGTCCACATGACACCTAGCCTTGATAACTGGATGGTTCGACAGGGTTGCCGGGGTAGTTACTGAAAGTATTTCTTCCGGCTGGATGCTTGCCTTGACTTTTTTAGCCCTAATAATCAAGAACATCTAAAACACTTTAAAGTTTACCAAGAACAATTTCAAAACGATCTCACAAACAATTACTTTGAGACTTACATTTTCAGCATCACAAGCATATTTTTTGACTCCATTTGGCACTGGTCTATAAAACTCTTATCTTGATCCGAACCGTTAGTCCTTGTGCATTTTATTTAACTATCTTGTGGATGCTTATTTAAAAGTCAAAGTATATTGTTTCATATTGATAAATTGTATCTTGTAATTCTGCAACGTGGATTGCGTGTTTATTTGTTCTCTCATCATTAAAAAACTCCTAAACAACACTCATCCGCATCACCATACACCAAAAACAAACACAGAGCCATAGAATAACTCTTTGTTAGGGACTACCCCCCTTGGCTTCGTTAGGAGTTAGCCTAAATGGAGGAGCTGGGATTCAGATGACAGTACCTGACTCATTGCTTGCCCCCAAGGCCACACTTCTCCCACTTGTAGTGAGGAGATAGCTTTCGAAAGATTTCTTTTGCTAGTGTGTATCTCGATGGACAACAAAGTGGAGTTTACACCAAATGGATGTGAAGACAGCTTTCCTCAATGGTGTGATTGAGGAAGAAGTGTACATAGAACAACACCACAGGGATTTGAAGTTGAAGACAGACGGACTCATGTATGCAAGTTGAAGAAGGATCTGTATGGATTGAAGCAAGCTCCTAGAGCTTGGTACAGAAGGATAGATAGCTTTTTGACAAGCTTGGGCTTTACCAAAAGTAAAGCTGACCCTAACCTTTACTTTAAGGTTATGGATGATGAACCTGTCATATTATTGTTGTATGTGGATGATTTATTTCTGACAGGAAATGAGAAACAGATTGTAGAGTGCAAGAAGAAGCTCGCTGAAGAATTTGAGATGAAAGACCTTGGATTGATGCAGTATTTTCTAGGTTTGGAAGTATGGCAGAACCTAGAAGGAATCTTTCTCAACCAGGGAAAGTATGCTGTGGAAATCCTAAAAAGATTTGATATGTTGGAATGTAAAGCCATGGCCACACTAGATACCAACCTAAAGTTGTTAGTTGATGAATCATTAGAGTTGGTGGATTTGACTCAGTACAGACAGATTATTGGGTCGTTGATGTATCTGACGAATACCAGGCCAGATATATGCTTTGCTATGAACACCCTGAGTCAGTATCTAGTTGAGCCTAGACGTGTTCACTTGGTAGATGCAAAGCATGTGATGAGGTGCTTGAAAGGTACGATAGAATTTGGCCTATACTATGTTGGAGATCATGACTACAGATTGTATGGTTTATACAAATGCAGATTGAACTCGAAGTGTCTCAGACAGGAAGAGCACCTCAAGTGGATGTTATTGTTTGGGATCTGCCATGATCTCATGGTTTAACAGGAAGCAGTCCAGTGTTGCTCTCAGCACAGCTGAAGCAAAGTATATAGCAGCTTGTTCTGCTAGTTGTGAAGCCATATAGCTTCTAAAATTGATGTCAGGTCTATTTGACCTGGAGTTGGATACCACGGTGATTCTATGGACAACTAGAGTTGTATAAAGATGACGGAGAACCCAGTGTTCCATGACAAGTCAAAGCACATAGAAATCCGGTATTTTTACATACCGGATATGGTACAGAAGGGAGCTATAAAGCTCCAGTATGTGAGCACTGATGAGCAAGTTGCTGATGTGTTGACTAAGCCTTTGTCTCGAGTGAAGTTTGAATACTTCCATGATAAGCTTGGTGTGGTTCGAAAGGACCTTCCTTGAAAGGGGGAGCAGTGATGATGATGTTGCAGTGGGATTGTATCATCCTTGGACTTCATGTCCTAAATTGATTCGCAAACTTTTGTCTCCATGATGTGGTTGGGATTGTATCATCCCTGGTCTTCATGTCCTAAATTGATCCGCAAACTTTTGTCTCCATGATGTGGTTGGGATTGTATCATCCCTGGACGTTAGTCTTAAAGTGATCCACAGACTTTTGTCTCCGTGATGTGGTTGGGATTGTATCATCCCTGGACATTAGTCCTAAAGTGATCCGCATAATTTTGTCTCCGTGATGTGGTTGGGATTGTATCATCCCTGGACATTAGTCCTAAAGTGATCCGCAGACTTTTGTCTTCGTGATGTGATTGGGATTGTATCATCCTTGAACATTAGTCCTAAAGTGATCCGCAGACTTTTGTCTCCGTGATGTGGTTGGGATTGTATCATCCCTGGACATTAGTCCTAAAGTGATCCACAGACTTTTGTCTCCGTGATGTGGTTAGGATTGCATCATCCCTGGACTTATGACCTAAAGTGAGAGGGATTGATCATCGCGTAATTGGATCATGTGTGTTGCAGGTTATGTTGCTGCAGATGATGCTGTTGTTGATCGAAAGATCAAGAGTTGTTGCTGATCGAAAGATCAAGAGTTGTTGTAGATGATTGAGAGATCAAGTGTTGTTGTAGATGATCGAGTGATCGAGTGCTACAGAAGATGAAGATCAAAGATGAAGACTTAGTGTTGTAGAAGATGATGCTCTAGTACTGAAGATGTTGAATATGTTTCAGTAACTGTTCCAATTGTTGATGTTGTTGAAGAAAACTTCCGATGATTTATAGATGTATCACCTTGATGTTGTTGATGACGCTCTCTCTCCTTGCTCCTATAGTTGATGTTGCTGTTGTCAGTAGAATACCCTTCTCGTTAAGGGGGAGTGTTGAAATGTTGTAACTTCGAAGAATATTCTATTGTATTTTATTATTGTAATTTATTCAGAGATGTTTTATTCCTCCGTCGAGATGTTATTATTGTATTTGGTCATCATAGAGTCATGAGGTAAAACCTCCTATTATCACACCATAGTAGCTGGGCTACTATTCTTGCTTAACAAATATCTGCACTTTTCAGAGCTTGGATTTTACAGAGATTGGCTATGATGAGATTATTATTTGTGATCACTCATGGATCAGAGCAGTATACTGTATCAGATTTTTGTTAGACCTTGTGCCAAGGTTGAGCCTTGAGAGTTTAGATTTGATGATCGATGTGACCCTTTGTTCCATACAGTTTCAGTTCAGTGCCGAGTGATTATATTGCAGCAGTGTTTCAAATGATTACTGATGATTATTTTGATGTGATGTGACCTATGGACTTCTGATTACTGACTTTGGATTATTATCTCGTTGTTTTAGTCATTTTCATAGCTTTGACTTGGTATATGATTCATGAGGTGGCAAAACTATTTAAAATGAAATGAACTATCTTAATGATGTTATAAATTATAAAATGGACCTATTACTTGCACACTTAGGTTTTCTGACAAAACTCATTGGTTTCATTACCCTCCCATGAGCATAGATATGGCCTTTCCTGACATCCTTGTCTGCTAGCTTAGGCACCATTTTCACTTGACTCCATTCATCCATGACCTTATTTGACTTTCACCTTTGACTTTCCTTCTTGACTTCTTGATACTGAGGACTTCCCCATTTCTACCTCTGTGTTGAACCGCATCCATGTTTGTTTTGTGTCTTGGCTCTGAGTTGGTGACAAAACTTGCCTTTGGTGAGTTGGATTGTATGCCTAAATCATTCTGGTCGGTTGTCCCGATGTTTGGCACTGTGCTAGAACTCCCCCTAGTCACTTGAGATGTTGGCTAAAACTGAAAGCTCATGTACTACCTATATTGGAAATCTTTATAAATACGCCCATGGAAACTGTAAACTCTAGAATGTGTTTTTAAACACATGTGAGTAAAAGGGCAAGAGCAATGAACTGCTAAAATACTCCTCGAAGAGTATAGAAAAGGTCCAAAAAGCAAATGTTACTCAAAAGTTATATCTATTATTGTTGACCTTATATGTATAAACATGCCCCGGATGCAAGCTGCAATTAGTTGTGCCTCTTAGCACATGTGAAATCCGAGGGGTTATGTAGGCCAAAAAGGCCATGAAATGAAATGAATGATCCTAATGAACCTGGATCAACTTGATGTAGACATGATGCCTAAGTTGAATAAACACTCTCTAAACAACTTATCCATTTGTGAGGCACGGCCCTTCCATTTTTTATTTTGTCCAGCACGGAGTTTAGCTCCCCTTCTCCCCGTCCAAAGTGTCATTTAGTTGAGTTTGGTCAAGTCACCTCTTTTAGCCTAGCTTTCTTCTTAGCGTTCATCCTTAGCTAGCAGTTAGGCCATGTCCAATGGTGAGTCTGTCATTAAAGCTGTTGTGCAAGTAAGACATAAATAACATTGAAAATATATACATGATAAATGCCACTGAATGATGTTTATACTTTAAGTTGAGCTGTGAATATGATCTAAAGGAACATGTCTTAGTCTTTTTCATAATCTTGTCCTTGGTTATATTCTGACCTAGTCAAACATAGTTTGACCATGGTCATTCTTGGGATCTGTGATGATGTGGACCATGTATGCTTATGGATGATGATTGATGGTCCCACATACTCTTATTGATGACTCCATATGGTGGACATATGATTCAGATGATGATTGATGCAGTTCAGCAGTTTTATTATTGTTTCCAGATCATCAGATTATACACTGTCCAGGTATGGTGGACCCTACAGTTGACCCTTCAGGTTAACCCATGGTGTATGAGTACACATTCTTAGTATATTTGGGTCTTCTGGATCCATTGAGACACTTGTCCTTTAGTTCCGGGCACTTCTGACAGTGATAGATGCATTTTTCCACCTATTGACCAGTTTTGGGCATGATTCCCTAGCCTGTCCAGCAGAGGCATTGGAGGCCAGTTTCACCTAGGGAGCTGTATGGGAAGGGGGTGGTCCAGCCACTTGTTTTTACCATTATACCCCCTTCTAGACAACCTGGTGGGCTCAGTATGATAACATAGGCACTCTGGGTGTAAGTTTGGGCAGCTTCACAGTTTTCGAGGAGGATTAAAAATGGAATAAAAGGGTCACTGAGGAATTCGATTTAGGAAATTGAGGCAAGTTTTTGGCATTTGGTCTTCACAGAAGTCTTCCAGGGTGAACCCCCCATCTTCCAGTCAGATATCATCAGTCAGTGGGGTCCATAGTGGCCACAGGAGGCCTTTTGCTGCATGTTTCTCACAGATTTTGAGGATAAGATTTGATCATTTGTATTTTTTGGACATATTATTTTATATTATTGTGCCATGGGGATGAGCTACTAAGGATTGATGCCTCCTAGCCCCACCATGAGCTTCTTGAGTCATGTCCATGTCATATGAGGTGGGCCCATGTACTTTAGCCCCCTCTTAGGGATGATGTCACCCTCCTTAGTTCTTTTTGAGGGATGATGTCACCCTCCTTTTGAGTGATCCATGTGATATTATGTTAGGCTTATCTTAGCCATTGATTATGTTGTGAGATCTTTTAATCTCAACCACTCATTTCAAAAAGTGGTTTTGAGGTCTAGGGTTTTGGTCTTTATTATCCTATATAAGGAGGAGACCCCCTCATTGTAAAATTCATCTAGATATTTTTGGCTCTGTATTGGAATAAAAATACTTTCTTGGGCATCTTGGATCTTGGAGTTGGAATGCTTGTGGTGATTGTAAATGCTTCTTCCTCTGCACTGACAAATATTGGTGGCCATCTTGGATTTTAGCTTCAACTAACATTTTTTGTAGGCAAAGCAAATGATTTTGAGGAGTGCGAATTGGTGGGGAGGCCTACCCTTCAAGCTTCAAGAGGACATTTTGGGTGACAAGGAGTTGTTTTGTCTTTGTACCAACAATTTCATGTTCATCTCTTTGTTTGCATCTACTTCCCTTCTTGTTTATTGATTGATCTTTGTGTTCTTGATTGACATGAATAGGGAGGCCGATTTGGTTGAAGGAGGCAAAACTTTGGCAAGAAGGGCTTCATCAAGTTTGGTATTTGATCTTTGTGGGAAGTAATCCTCGTCACAAGCCTCTTCCATCTTCATCTTCCAGGTATGTTCCATGAGGTATGATATTCTTCTATCCTATCCATCTACTCTCTTAGATCTCAAAACCCTCATTGATTAAAACCCTTTTTTTCTATTTTTCTAGATCTACTGGGATCTAGCAAGCTTTTGGGGATAATATTGAAAACCCACATATATAGCATCCACGACAATTCGGATTTATAGTTTGGTGTGGATTGGCCTCCATTTGACCCATTTCCCAAGGCACATTGGCCTCTCTAAGGGAAGTCGCATTCTTTGAGGGAGGGCATTTGCTAGGTTCTAGTATGTGGGTAGGTGAGATCCCACTTGATTCGGATAGATCTACCTTGATAACCTACCCCTAGTGCTTCACCTCTTTGATTTTTGCCTTGTGGGCCCCATTCCTCATTTTGAGGGTTGAGCCCCACTTGGGTCATTGGGTGATGCATTCTAAACCTTATATCTATGGAGATCTAGCCTATATTTGAGCATGCCCTTTCAAACCCACCTTGATAATTGCCTTAACTACCCCGATCTACATTTTAGTGAAGTTTGGACTCCATCTGCCCCCTCAATTCAAGACACTAGTCTCCCTTGGGTAAATCACACTTCTTGGGCTAGTGGTCTTTTGGCTAGATCCCATAGGTGGGTGTTGCATATCTTGACTTAGATCCATAGATCTACCTCATCTCGTCCACTTAGTGCCATCTCACCCCTAATCCATCCTTGTGGGCCCCATTTGGACCATTTTCCCTATTTTAAGGAGTGGGCCCCACTTGTGTCTTTTCATGGTACTAGATCTAATTCATTTGAGCTTCAATAAGTGGCCTCAGTCATTCATTGGTTGAAACACTTGTCACATCCTAAGCCTCTTCAACCACACTTAAACTCTTGGGTCCACTTAATCTAACTCATGCATTGGTTTTCGTAACCCAACTTTCACATTTCCCTAGGAACCTTGGTGTCAGCTAGTCTTTATTGTTTAGCTAGGGTCTCCCCTTTGGTATTGACTCGTCTTGATCTAAAGTGAAGAGTGCCTCAGTTATCGTGACTCCCAGCTTGCATTGGGAACCGTTGCATTTCTTGGGTCACCTCTTTAGTTGTCTGTCTCCTCTACCATCCTGAATGGGATACTTTTAGGGACAACTACAAGTTGTGTGATAACATTTTTGGCGCCGTTGTCGGAGAGGTAGAGGCTTACATTAGGTGTCTGCGATTATCCATGCATAACTCATATCTTATCGCATCCGGATTAATCTAGATGGTTATCATTTCAATCCTTAATTAAACAATATCCATCTATTTGTCACTCACTTTCTCCTTGCATTTTAACGACACATCTTGGTAGAAGAGTTTAAAAGTCTACTTGGCGACTCCAAATCGTGACTCCGCTGAGGAGCGGCCTCATAAGCATTCCTACGACCTTAGAAGTAAATCTAATCTAAAGCAATTGAAAGGAACCCCACTTACTTATCATAGAAGAGATCCCAAATCCCAATCCTCTGATTTCTTTTAGAGAATTGTTAACTCTGATTCTCCAAACCGATTCTTGGGATCTCCTTCAACCAATTCCGTTCCTTTTCCATCTCCTAATCCTAATCTTAGCGTAAGTCCAGTCAATCCAATGGCTGGAAATCAAACTAATTCTGGAAGCAATAATCAGAACAACCCTCCTGTTGCCCGTGCTTTTAGAAATAAGGCTAGAGCTTCACCTTTAGACTTTTCCCAAGTTCTTGGTGCCCCCCCATGATATGCCTGACAAGTACTTTGAAAAGATCCCAAAGTTCAATGGGAATTGTGCGACCTCCATCGAGGACCACATAGAAAATGTCTGGGCTCACATGGAAGCTTATGGGGCTGGGGAAGAAGATGTGTTCATGAGGGGTCTCTTTGCATCCTTGGAGGGTGATGCTCGCAAGTGGTTTGACCGTTTGCCTGCATCATCAATCACAGGATATGATATCTTCATTGAAAAACTTAAGCATGAGTGGTCAATCAAGTTAGATGGACGTTTCCTTTTGAACCAACTTTTCGAAATAAAAAAGAAAGAAAACGAGTATGTCCATGAATTTAACCTTCGCTTTGATAAGATAGTGGCCAACATTCCAAATAACATTAGGCCTCTTGAGCAGGGTGTCTTAATTCATTACCTCAATGCATATGAGGGTTTCCTTGGCTATCACTTGAAAGATAAAGACCCTAGTGACCTAAAAGTAGCACAAGAAAATGCTAAGAACGCTAAAGCAAATGTTGCTTCCATGGGGAAGCAAAATTTCTTTGACCTAATTAGTGCCTCTTCTTCTAGATCTGATCCTAAGTTTAAAAAAGGGAAAGAGCCTAGTAAAGATCCCAATGGAATGATGGAAGGTTCTAGGGGACACTTAGAATTAGTTGTCCCTTACTCCATCTCACATCCCAACCCGTAAGCTCCGTGAGGAATTAATCATTACATTTTAATTATGGCCGGCAGTCTTTAGATTTAACATATATTTAACCACTGCTTTTTAGGCCTTTACGACCCTTAGTATTTAGTATGTGCTTAGAAGCACAACTAATTGCAACCTTTTATCCAGGATGCTTTACCTTTTATCGCATAGCCCTATTTCATTGTGCTTGTAAGCACGGTTTTATTTTATAACCATGGGCTTGCATAGAAGATATAATAATCAGTCACATATGCATGTAAAGATGGTAGTACAATTTGCTTCAAGTTTAGCCGACACTACTCAGGAAACTAGAGGGATCATCCACAATCAGGACCAAACATCGGGGGAAACCGACCAGAGAGGTCAAGGCTTCAAATCCAACTCACCTAAGCTCAGGAACCAACACCAATGAGTTCTCCTGGCCCAGAAGGATCAAGGCTTTGGTAAGTTCTGTTGCACAACTCAGAGTCGAGACACAAAACAACAGGGAGTCTATCCAACATAGAAGCATAAGTGGGGAAGTCCTCCATATCACAGGCTGAAACGTAGGTCAGGATAAAACCAAATACGGAAGAAAACAGATGGATGGGGAAAGGTGACAAGTGATGCCATAAATGGTGGGAATGACCAAGTCCATACTACTTAAGAGGGTAAGACCAACGAGTATACACAAAAAATTCTGATTCCAAGTAATTAGACCACTTTAATTCCAAACAGTCAACTAATAACCATATCTATATATATAATATTGCCAGATCATGACTACTAGATACCTAGTCAAGCTACTAAGATAAGTAAAAGAGCACAATAAAAGTATCCAATGCACAACCATATACCTGCTGGGTCATAAACTTGTATCCATCATCTGAACCATCAACTGTCACTGGAACACTGCTTTTGCATAACTCTGGGCACTATCGCACTCCTCTGTATGCAAGGAAATGGCCACCTCAGTCATCAAATCTGAGGTCATGAGGCTTAGTCATGGCATAAGGCTGTAATGTCTGCTTTGGGGCTGCTGAAAACATGAGTGATCATAGAATAACTGCTCATCAACTGTTGATCTTAGGCATCTCATAGTAAAGGACTGGCTCAGAAAAGTACTGGAATCTGGTCTGAAGATATGGTAGCCCCGGCTACTATAAATGTGATAACAAGCCCAAATAGAATAGGCACTGGTTTAGTGAATAATTGATTATTTCTTTCTTGTAACTTTATTTGGTTAAGTTTCAAATCAAGGTTTGCTTGTCATTGAATATTTTGCATATTGCATGATTGCTTGTCATTGAACTCAAATAAGCTTAATTAATTTTAACTCCCAAACGAAACCTTTGAAAACTTAGCAAATAGGGACTACCCCCCTTGGCCTTTGGGATTTGGGTCTAAATGGAGGAGTTAGGACTCGAGGTAATAGTGGGTTTTGAACTCATAGTTGCCCCTCAAGAACGCACCTAGTGGATTGGAGACTTTTCTACGGTTAAGTGTGTTTTAGGCGACAACATATCCTTTAGTAGGAAGATTGAGCTAGACATTTGTATATCTCTCTTCCATTTGCAAATCCATGGTTTTCCATTTTTGACCCCTTGCACCCAATGGATTCTAGGAACTAGCCTTTTCCTTAGTCATCACTCACTTTCATTTCCATATCCAAACCCTTTTCATTTAGCTAAAGTATCTTTCTCCCTTGCGTATTTATTCCTAATCTTTTAGCAATCCTAATAGTAGGGAAACCTCCCTTGTGCTGGAGGAGAACTAACATTAAATAGAAAAAGAGGGTGGTGAGGTGACAGTGCCCCTCTTAGTTCAACCTAGGTTCACACTTGTGCTTTAGAACTTTATCACAAGGGGTCTGAATTTTTGTTGTAACAGGTAACAAAAGCATGAGATATAGAAAATAAATGTTATAGGAAGTTGGATGCAGTAATTTAGGAAAAGGAAGATGAACACTTGATATGGACCTAGGTTCACACTTGTGCTTTAGAACTTGATCACAAGGGGTCTGAATTTTTGTTGTAACAGGTAACAAAAGCATGAGATATAGAAAATAAATGTTATAGGAAGTTGGATGCAGAAATTTAGGAAAAGGAAGATGAACACTTGATATGGGAGGTTAATGATCTTGAGGGTATATTTGGGCATCGATGATAGGAAAATTATTTTCTTGAAATTGTCAAGTAGGTTTCAGTTATAAATTTTGATTTAAATAATGCTTTTATGTTTATTCATTGTAAGCATTGTTGAATTGTGGAGTGCTAATGTTAGGTTTTATGGATTTATATATTAACATAGATATAATCATACTAGGTCTCTATTTCCAAAGAAAGACAGTCTAGAAATTACTTTAATTCCAAATGAAATGAACCTTGTTCACTCGTACAATCAAAGAGGCAACCGTCTCTTCTCATGTTATTCATATATCAAGGATTGCATCCAAATGAATTGACACATTATCCAATTAGGCTTACTAGAACAATAACGTGGGATAGATATAAGAAACTTTTGTCATCCTGGTTTTCAGCACGATGATAAACTAAAGACCTAGTTTTGGAAACTTAGGATAAATATAAGAAACTTGAGATACAGTAACATTGTTCATTATAGCTCTAGGATGTGCCTTCAGGGGAGCAATGACTACATGCTAGCTATGAACACAAGTAGTGTAAAATTGCCAATAATAACTGGCACTGCTTAAAACATTTTCCCAACTATCAACATTGTATGTGTTGGTGTCCTACTCCTATGAGACTCTTGTTTGCAAGTTTCTAAACTAACCTGATTCAAAACCGGAGTAGCCTTTGTTTCACGTAGTGCCAGAGCATCAGAGTAGGTAATGCAAGGTACTGGCTTGAGTTCTGCATACTGCGAAAAATTGGGAAACTGTCAGCAAGATCAGATAAATATTTATTTCTGTTTATTTATTATCAGAGGATTTAACTTGCATTTTGCATTATTTAAAAAAAATTAAAACTTACAAACAAATTTGTCAAAACTTTGTCATAGAGGAAGGTGGAAAGAATGCCCTCTTTTAATCAATCACCAGCATCAAGGACCATATAGACAAGACTAAACATAGAAGCAATGTTCTATCACAAAGCTATAATATAAAACAAGCATAACACTAATGTATTTCGCACCAGCAATAACAGAAAAGCACTTTCAAGTTTCAACCTCTTGTTTCAGCATTATCCACTTCAATTTTATCAGAATTTTCGTTGTAATTTTTTAAAAGCAATATATTTTGTACCAGATTTTGCACTATGAAAGTGTAAATTAGAAATAGATTTTGACTTGGAAACTGAACTAGGGAAAGGATGTACAAAAACCCCAAGTTAAATAAATGGCAAGCCAAATATTCTATAATTTTAATTTTTAAACAAAGGGAGGTCAAATTTCAACAGTCGCCCATATGTAAAAATGAGAACAACTAATGGCATTCTACAGAACACTTTCAACCTCTTGTTTCAGCAATATCAACTTCAATTTATCAGAATTTTCCTTGTAATCTTTTAAAAACAATATTTTTTGTACCAGTTTTTGCCTACAAAAGTGCAAGTTAGAAATAGATTTTGACTTGACAACTGAACTAGGGCAAAGATGTACAAAAACTCCAAGTTAAATAAATGGAAAGCCAAATTTTCTACAATTTTTAACAAAGGGAGGTCAAATTTCAACAGTCGCCCATATGTACAAATGAGAACAACTAATGGCATTCTACAGAAGTCAGACAATTTGATCAAAATTGAGACATTCGGTTCTGATCCAAGTGACTGAATGATATGAAAATCAAGAGCTTCCTAAAATGCCAATGGAGAGAGGGAAGGTGAAAGATTACTGTTGCATTAGGAGTAGAATACGATTCCAGTTAAAGATACTTTTACATCAAGTATAGATGATCCAGATTTCTGGTTTAGCTAACTTCACTCACCGGCTCTAGTTTGAATGCTTAATTTCTTACCAAATACAAATGTTGAAAGGAATAGGGATTATGCAATCAACCAACGAATATCCAAAACACTCATAGGTCTTCAAAGGGTTAGGAGGGAATTGTTATTGAATGTGCTAATTCTTTGATGTATAGTGTCCGCTATGTGAAAATTATAAGCAATATTAAAAAACAACCACTGAGGGACTGCTTACAACAGATTACTTTCTATTTCAGTGAACACCTTCATCCATGGGCAATTATGAACCTCTTTTGGATTCTTATTGTCTATATCGATGATACAAATCAAAACAAAAGTTACAAAAGTTTGGTAGTTGTAAAATAGTCTGTTCACATGAATATGGAAAGAAAACCGATATATAAGATATATAAAATGTCTAGAGATACATCACACATCAAAATGGATCGTGTCCCAATCCTACTCTTGAATAGTGAATACTGAATGTCTGAATCATCAAAAATATAAGTTATAACAAATGTATCTCATGATCATCATCATGACTCATGAGTCATCTACAATGAAATAAAGTAAATAAACTATCGATTCCCTCTACCCCTTTTACCGGAAAAGGTAATCGCTGTGGAAACGGACCTTGCCCTTTCTCTAGGACTAGGTGTCCTCGAGGCTTGTGGGCCTCGTACTGGTATTTGACGTCCTCTAGAAGAAGACCCTACAAAATTATGTCCTCTAGAAACTGAAGGTGGCTGAAACTGGTGTCCTGAAGAAGAAGGGGCTCGAGGAGGTAGTCCTACAGCTACTCCTCTACTAGTACCAGTGCTACTATTGGGTCTATCTCCCTCTAACCCTGCCTGTGACTCTGGATCTAACTGTGGCACACTCTCAAACTCAGTGTGAAACTCCTATGGAACTGGATCACCCTCATATGGAGCCTCTGTAACATCATCATGATCACTATCATGATCATCTGCTAGCCAATTAGGGGCTACCTCCATAGCACGCTCCTCACAATCCGTCCTCCAAGATGCAGTGGTGTCGATCTCATCTAATGAAATGGCCTTTGCATCAACTTTTCTCTGAAATTGCTTCACCCACAACTTGAGATTGTAGTGGACGTAGACCAAATCATTAAGGTGTGGAGTATCCAACCTGTAGGAGGATCATAGAATTAGATATTAAATTATAAAGTTAATAATTTCAATTTGTAATGCACAAATTAGAAGGCAAAGGGCGTAATGATAAATGATAAAATTATAAACTAGAATTCAATAATTTATATTTTATAATGAATTTGAAAATTCTCTAACCTGTTGTGCTTTTTGGAGTGTACTTTTTCAAATACACTCCAGTTGCACTCGCAACCTAAACAACTACATGTCTGGCTGAGCACTCGAATGACAAGCTTCTGTAGAATAGGTACGCAACCACCATAGTTTTCCCACCAGGTATCTACAACGAATTAAAGAAACATAAGAAAAGACAATTTAATTTTTTTTAAAAGAATTAGAAAAAGAAAACGGAATTTGAAACAAGGTGAAGCTTACTTGGCATCAGGTTGGTCCTGTCATGTACTGTCATATCAAACCCAAGTAATCCTGCGGCTCTCTTATACACTTCCAACTCTTGGGAAAGCTCTGCACGATCATTTGAAGACGACACCA
Source organism: Larix kaempferi (assembly GCA_027924585.1). NCBI lineage: Eukaryota > Viridiplantae > Streptophyta > Pinopsida > Pinales > Pinaceae > Larix > Larix kaempferi. Next base: position 9,659,198 of record BSBM01001022.1, read on the forward strand.
TCCTATGGACACACTTGTAGAATCCATCCATAACCTCTCCATCAAATCTAAGGCCACAGGAGTAACCAAACGCAGGGTTGAGGTATAACCCTGCAGCATGAATGGGGCAATGGAGTGTGTTGTTCCATCGTGCATCAATCAACCCACATATAATTTGTTGTCTCTCCTGCCCCCGATCTCCCTTGTCCTCGTAATAGGCACGAATGGATTCTTTGGCCCTATCCATGGCCTCATATAGGTAGCCCATTGCAGGCTTATCTTCATCAACCAAGCGGAGAACCCTTACCAAAGGTTCAGTGACGGCACAAACCTCCCTCACGTCATCCCAAAAGCTCTGATGGAATGTAACTAGCCTGAATATGGCTTGCCCCTTTGGTCTAGTGCTAAATGATAAAGCACGCCACTCAGGTGAAAGGAACATCTACTGCAAGTCCCACATAGAACCCAAGAGGGACTGGAGAGAAATAAAGCTAGTGGCAAAGCATGTGATGGCAAGAGTCAGGATGCACCAACTCTCTGTCACCTGTGAAATTTCTCATCAAGCTAAGCACCGCTGCGTGATTGTATATGAATTTTGTGATGCTCTGTGTTGAAGTAATGGTATCCATGATCCAATCAATCTTGGCTAAATCCTCTAACATCAAATCAAGGCAATGGGTCGCACAAGGAGTCTAGAATAGTGAAGGATACATGGCCATAAGCATCCTACCAGCAGACACATAGCTCGCAGCATTGTCCGTTATGACTTGGACAACATGCTGCGGGCCATTCTCTTGGATGACGTCATCCAACAAGCTACATAGTAAAACCGCATCTTTGACATGTGCAGATGCATCCACGTATTTCATAAACATAATGCCCCTGGGACAATGAACCAAGAAGTTGAGAAGGGTCCTACCCTTCATATCAGTCCAACCATCCGACATCACTGTGCATCCTGTTAACTCCCATGATTTTCGAAGATCCTCCAACCTGTGAGTGCATTTGGCCTTTTCATCCTGGAGGATGGGCCCTCTCAACTCCTCATAAGTGGTGGGATTATACCTCGATCCAACAATAGCAACTGCCTCAAACATGGACACATAAAATGGGTTATTGGCAAAGTTAAATGGAATATCACTCCATAGCAAGCATCGACCCACAAGTTTATCTGCTTCTTTTTTCTCCTTTCCTTTCATCATGGACCTTATAGAAGGTTGTCCACCAGCTATGCATCTCGACACAAAGAAAGGTGATGGTGATGCAATTGAAGGTGAAGGCATTGTGGACTGATGTGTGGAGAAGGTTTCTGGACTCATTCCACTAGCCCCCACTCCAAATCCGGATCCAAATCTTGAGGCAATTTGATGTCTCATGGCCCCCTTGTATTGTTTCTTTTGCTTAGTTCCCTCAATTGCTTTTTTGGCCTTGTCAATGTGATCCTCGCTTGCTGCGGTGCAAGGAATCACATCATGCCCTGACATTTGTGCAATGTGATATTTCAACCTGCTTATCCCACCCGTCATTCTTTTCCCACATAGATTGCAAGTGAGTTTGTCGATTTTCTGGATCAACAGCTATGCCATATTCCCAAAATGAATCCAAACCTTTCGACATCTTGTATATGGAAAAAATGAAGTTTCAAGTAAACTTAGGGCAACAAAAAAAAACCAGCATATGTGATTGATAAAATATAATTTATTTTTTTTTAAACAACAAATACTAATAGAATTTTTCCAATTTTTGTGAGGTTTTCCAAAGACCTAGGGCAAGAAAATACAAAAAACGTTTTTTTGGCAAACATAGTGTTACATAACTGCTGCAAATTACATTAAGATGGAAAAAAATTGTTTAAGAGCCTTTAGAAAACAATAATGAGGATGGAGAAATCATTGCCAATGCAAACCAACATGAACCTACTTGGAAAAATGAGAAATTATGGGCAATTTGTTTAAAATACCTTCAGCTATGATATACTTGGAAAAAACTCCAAATGCAAAGCTCCAATCTTCAAATCTGATGGTTGATGGCGAGCGAAATGATGTCTAAACTCCTCCGTGGGCAAAATAAAACCCACCCTAAAATGTTAAAACGAAACTTTTTGTTCCCTGTCAAAAAATCGCCGAGTCGACCGAGATATCGCCGATTTTTCGCTTGAATATCGCCGATTTTTTGGCCAATTTTTCCTTGAAAAATCGAGGCCTCCAAAAACTTGCGATTTTTTGCCGTAGCGCAAAAAAGCGACCGATATTTGTAACATTGATTATAGGAGTTTAATGAATAAACACTTGGCACTATACATTTTAACTTTTTCTCCATCAAGGTAGTAACCTTTGTAACAACTTTACTAATGACCAATGGATATTTTGGTTCGTTGTAACATACATTATAATAATAATAATAAATAACAATAAAATAATAATTACAATAAATAATAATGATAATAATAATAATTAATAATTAGTGATTAATGATTGATGAAATTATACATCTTATCAAAAAACATGACCTATTGAAAAGACATGACTTACCATTGGTTTATAATAATAATAATAAATAACAATAAAATAATAATTACAATAAATAATAATGACAATAATAATAATTAATAATTAGTGATTAATGATTGATGAAATTATACATCTTATCAAAAAACATGACCTATTGAAAAGACATGACTTACCATTGTAACCAGTGAATGGTATAAGTACACCACATGGTAATTGTATTTCATCATTTCATATCTCTTATTCATTATACATCTATTTTATACTTGTCCATTTATGGGCTATTTGTCCTATTTACATTGGATGCTTCTTTAGTAATGAACTTTGTTCGTCACATTCGTATCAAAGCTTCGTTTTCTCATTCTGGCCTCTGGCTATTACAATTTTAAATGCAATAACATAAAGGATCATTGAAATATAAACAAGCACATCATAGACAATAGTACACAACATTTTATCCCAGGAAACCCTCGTGGGGCAGAAAACCCAGCAAACTTCTTCAGTATAGATTCGTTAGAAAGTACAATAGCAATCCTCGTGCAATAACCCAAAACAAGAAGTCTCCAAAAGCAGCTACTCTCCTTGACTTTATCTCTCTACTCATGCGAACTTGATGAGTGAGTGAGGTGACCAAATGAGGAGGGCAAGCCTCCTATTTATACTCATTAGTGACTTTACCTTTTTCCCTAACAGGGCCGACTTGACCTCTCAAACAGGACCGACTTGTCAATTACACAATAAAACACTCTTTTTGGATTCCTCTAGGCCGACATAACTATTAGGGTTTACATTGACTCTTTCAATGACTTTTACATGATCAAATACATCATCAATAATTCCCGAAGGAAGTATAATACAAATAATACAAATAAACCAAATAAGAATATCTTCCGAAGTTACATTCTTCAACGCTCCCTCTTAACAAGGAAGGTATTCTTCTTTCACTGTCACCATCATCCAACTGCTACACTTCTGTACACTGACCATAGACTTCTAACATCTCTCGAATCTATACATCCATCAACACTCCCTCTCTCTCAGAGAGGCATTCTCCATCACACCAAGCTTGTCCCTAAAGTATACAAACTTTTCCTTGGATAGAGGCTTGGTGAGAATGTCTCATGAATATCTTCCTGGTCATTTGGTGTCTGGGCCATTCATCTCTTATGAATGTCTTCCTGCTCATCATCACGATGTTACACATCCATCAATGCTCCCTCTCTCTCAGAGAGGAATTCTCCATCACACCAAGCTTGTCCCTAAAGTATACAAACTTTGCCTTGAACAAACTTTGCTTGTTCATGAGTATGTACTGGAGCTTTCATTGTTCCATTCTACACCATGTCTCGAATGAAGTGGTATTTGATGCCAATATGTTACTACTTGTCATGGAACACTGGATTTTCCAAAAGCTTGATACAACTTTGATTGTCATAGTGTATCACGGTCGTCTCTAACTCCTGATCAAATAATCCCGCAAGAAGCTTCTAAAGCCACACTGCTTCGCGGCTTGAAACATTGGGTGCATAATACTCTGCTTCCACGGTACTAAGTGAGACAGAGGTGTACTTCTTGCTAAACCAAGATATCATGGCAGATCCTAAGCTGAAGCAACATCTGAGGTGCTCTTTCTGTTCTTGTACTCCCTGTCCAATCAGAATCTGTATAACCTTGCAACTTCACTTCTCCACCTAAGACATATCTCAAGCACATGCTTTGCTGCCACCCAATGTGCATGCCTTGGTTCAACCATAAATTGGCTCAGGGTGTTCACTGCAAAGCAAATGTCTAGTCTGGTATTTAACCAAATACATCAATGACCCAATCAATTGCTTGTAAATCGTGGTATCCACTAAGTCTGAATCAGAAGCAGAGTCACTCAACTTCTTCATATTTGCTTCCATTGGTGTGGTCATGGATTTGCAGTCCATCATACCAAATCTCTTCAAGATATCGACGTGTACTTTCCCCTTGATGGACCCATGAAGAAAATATTGCAAGTAATCTATCTGCACTATGTAAATGGATCATGCCAAATCAAGAGTGAAACCTCATGCAATATGAGGAGTAACACAGTCTTCCAAAAGAAACAAAAGAAAACGGGGTTTTCTTGATGTTATGTTAAATCTTAGGGAACAACCTTGTCAAGCAAATAGATGATTAAGATAGTGGTTGGAGAAGCTCAATGAAAAATCATAGACATGCATCATGTGGTATCAACTCAACATATTCAAGCCATTGGGGGTCTATTTAAAAATTTGCAACATACTTGGAAATGCGAAAGCATTCAAGATCTCAAAATCGATTGTTCTTAAGGGAATTGGGGTTGCTTAGCAGCAAGCCACAAATTACTTGCGTAAGGACTTTGAGGGCCTACCGTATATGTATGATTTGGTGTCGAGGGCCATATGGACTTTTCCTTCCCCTCAGAGTGAACTTGGTTTATTACAACGGTATCTTAGGAAGAGGCTTGCCAAAAAATGCTTCTTCTATTGAGGTATTCACTGGGATAGGGAGCAACAAAGAGGGTATATGCAGAGAGTTCTAAATTACTCTAGATGGCTATGTGGGGCCAACAAACCAATCCATCCAGAAATATGTAGGATGATGTTGAAAGTTGTCACCCTAAACTCCAAATGGATGATTTGAAGCCTTATTGGAGGGTCTATAAATGGAACAATGGAAGTCCTTCATTAGCTATGACAGTAAGGACTTGTACAACAGAACAAGACTTAAGATCCCTATTGATCCACAATGAAGTTAGAAGTAAGGGACTTGTGACTTCGAATAAAGGTGGTAAAAGAGATGCTAGACCCCCTAGAAGGCAAGGAGCTTGTTTAAATACAAAATTTTGGGTTGGTTAATGCTCCAGCAAAGTCTGGAAATTAAAACAATGCTCTATAAAGAAAGCATCTCCAATCCATTTTGTATGTGATGTTGAAACAACGAATCAATGGGGCATGTCTTCATGAGGTGTCGTACTGCCAGGTCCTTTTTGGGCATGGTTAAAAGAAGAATCACTATTACTAGCTTGGTGAGGTCCCCTCCTAAGTGATGCTTGGATGATTAAAGATTGTTGTAATGAGTTATGCCACATGTTAGGACTTTCAGTTATTGCTTTTCTTTGGTAAATAAGGTGCACAACAACTTTTCAATGAGACAATTACCACCTACATCTGGGGGAATTGAGAGTGTTCAAAAATGATTTGACAATTCATGTCAAGGCTAGAGTTGATATGTTTTGGAAGGAGGTATACTTCTTTCCTCTTGGGGAATAGGAGCAAATGTTGGCCTCTCTATGTTTGATAGGAGGAGGATCTTCCTCTAAATTTTATGTCTATCTATTGTGAATTTAATGCATATTTGAAGTAATATAAGTTGCATTTTTCACAAAAAAATGTCAGAAATAAAAAATTCTTAGATACATATCCACTCTTAAAATACTTAATAACTAAAATCCACCTTGAGAGCCATGCCTATGATTGCCAATGGGAATCCATAAGTTAGCATCAATGCAGACCACGCTGATCCTGGAAGTATATTGAAATAAGCTCCAAACCCATACCTGCCATTAAAGTTCCATAGTAAAAATCTATTACTCGCTTCTAGCATAAGAAAATAATAATACGCACGTAAACAAATTGAAATACACAAGGAACACTTACGAAAGTAGTGAAGTGCCTACAGCTAATCCAACAACACCAAACGATATCTGCATGCAATGAAGTATAATTAGAAAACCACTTTTGAATAACCAGGAGTGATAATTTCAAAAAAAATATCAAGCACTCAAGCAACATTACCAATTAAGCACACATGCATAAGAGATACAATGAACTTTTCTAAAAATATTTGCATAAGAGATACAATGAACTTTTCTAAAAATATTTGTTCCAATCAAACGTCGTATCTCATCTAAGAAGTATTTTCTCATAGTAGTTCATTTTTATTCGTCTCAAACTTGATGTTTCATCACAAGCTCATACTCAAATGCATTTCAATAATCAATCTTATTAGTAGATAACTGTATAGACATAATCATGAGAATATCACATTCATCGAGTTGCATATGCGAATTCAATAATATTTTATTAGGTTTGTTTACAATTGTTATTAGATATGTATGGCCCCTGACAATACAATTCCAATATCACTTGATGACCAACATTGAAGACTATACTAGTAACCTACTCCAAAGGTAATGAGGCATCACAGCCTTGATTTAGATGATAATGCGAATGCTATAAAGTTGTGCATTATGGAGTGGGAGGGGAATAATCATCGTGCAACTCAATGAACATTAAAGAGGGGTCATGAGAAGATTGCATTGCTCAAGTAGGCTTGTTTGTTAGTTCAAACTAGACCATGGTTTCTATGTAAACAGACATGACGATTAACAACATTAGATAGAAGCAAAATAGCCATGAATTTCATAAAAGTTTCATAAGAAAGCATGTATCGACAAATCCTTTATTCAAAATGGTGACATCACAAGGATAAATAGTAGCACCACTAGACTAAGGGAAATGGAGTCACTACTCAAAGGAAATAGAATCTGGTCATGAGTTGCCCTATTGTCATGGATACAAGTTCCCTACACAGAAAAACTAATATAGAAACGCAATTAATGTGGAAAAGGTGTCCAAATTTTTTTAGGAAGGACACTTGTAATGATACAGTTTCTTGCATGTTAGAAATCCAAATCCAATATACAATATCATAGATAAGGAGGAGAGCATTGTAGCTCTGCTAGGGTTTATTAAGGAGGTTTCTAGTGTTGTTTGAGTAGTTGCTGCAAAGAGGGGCTTGCAGGATCCTCTGTTCCCCTTTCGAAGGGTCTGCAAGTCATAAAGGGTTGTCATTGGAATGCTTACCTTTGGTTCTGTCCAGGTCATTATTATTCAAGGTTGCTATGGCCCCCAAAAAGCTTCTTCAAAGGAGACAGAATTAGTGGTATCCAACCGAGGCATTGCCTCCTCCTCTTCCTCCTGTTAGGAGGCCATATGCAAAGTGTTCAAGGAAGGCATTCAGTCCCCTACCCTTCCCTCATATAAAGCCAATTGTAGGTGCTTCATTCGAAAATTTTCCTCTGGGAGGCACAACCCTTAATTCTCCAAGCAATGATTTCTTTATTAAAGGGAAATTTGTTGTATATAATGAAATCACGCAGCGTCCCTTATCTCTCATGGGAAAGAAGATTCATCATAAATTCATCATAGATCACGTAAATAAAACAAAATTTGTTTCTAATTGTCCTTGCAGTTATCTAGTCAATCCCATTTAGATAGTTGTCTGTCACGCTGTGGTCTAGTGATAAGTGGGGGCCTTTACCACCGCAACTGCCCAGCTTCAAAACCCAGCGGACATGCCTTGCCACATCTGATAATGAGCCGAGATTAAAGCAGATAAATGACCGATTTATCCTGGGAGTTTCAGTCCCTTTATCTAAACCGCCTTTATCCTGGGAGTTTCATAGGCCATCCCTTTGTCTAAGCAAAGAGTGTTTCGCCAGCAAAAAGATTGTTTACATTGTTATACTTTACAATAACATGTAGATAACTAATACTGCATTGTTATACTTGACGATTGCATGTAGATAATCAAGATTAATTCTAAACTATCCTAACTCACTAATTCTAACCTTTCTGTGAATGTGCAGCGGCTCCTCAAATACTCAGTAACTACCAAATTAATGAGACTGGGCTCTTTTAAGTACCATTACTCTGTATGGGTGATAATTTACTGATTTGTTCGCCGTTTTCGACTAACTTCTGTAAGGAATTCAACATAACCAAGCACCAATTGACAGTAAGAACAATCAAGCTTAAAATAGATATAAGAAAGAAATAAAAGAACTAAAAATAAACTGGCATTAAGAACAATCAAACTTAAAATAGATTTAAGAAACAAATAAAATAACTAAAAATAAACTGTTGAAATATTTGGGAGTGAGTTTAGGGAGCACTATATTTATAGAATTTAATGAATCCAGAATGAGTTTTAACATTTACAGAATGTAAGGAATCCAGTTTGAGTTTTAACGTTCACAGAATCTGTTGATCAAATACAGAGCAAAATTAGTAAGAAAAAACATAGTTAAGAGATTTTCTGTGTTCCTTATATGAAGTGTCCTTAAAAGCTGTTGTTTTAAACAAAATTGATAAGAGTAGGATTCACTATTCAGTACATAGTGAAGTGTACTAAAATTTGTAGTATTTGGTCAAGCTAATCGAGTTTTAACTTTCACAGAATCTGTTAAATCCCGAGTGCCTCAACCATTCAATCCGGTGCACATAATACTTTGAAATATGATTGTAAGCAACTTTGTGATTACCTTACTAATGGATAAATCTGAATCCGGCACTATTTGTTTGTCAGAAGTGGAAGACTGGGCTGCGTCGACTTGGCTGGCTCCCCTCACGACCAGAATTCTTGAGCTTCTTCTCGTCTTTGTATTTGTATTGATTTTGAAATTGAGTATTGATTTGTATGCAGGATGTGGGTGAGTTTGACGGGATGGGATCGATGTCCTGCATGAAAACCTTCCGCTTAGGAACAGGGGAGTTGCCATGATGTTAGAACTAATGTCACTTCTGTGTACTGAGTAGGATAAAATATGAAGCGATCTTGCTTTATGGACACCTAGAAGGCGTTGCCTTACACCCACAGAATAAAACGAACCTAAATTTAATTCCAATTCGTAATCCAAATGGCTAGTTGGCTATCTCACGCCCACACATTGAAAAACCTCCTTTTGGTGAACTAACGAGTGTATCAAATATCTGTAACTACACGCATTAATTCGCAGCGATTAATGAAGATAGACAATTTAGTCACGTATGCACATTCAGTCATGCCAATTTTCCAACAACTTGTTACACATTTACACATTTGATATATATAGTTTGGGTGTAATTTAAAAAAATATATTATTATTATTATTATTATTATGGTATTTTCTTATTATATTTTATAACACGTAGGCAGGTACGCACATTCAGTCATGCCAATTTTCCAACAACTTGTTACACATTTGATATATATAGTTTGGGTGTAATTTAAAAAAATATATTATTATTATTATGGTAATTTTTTATTATATTTTATAACACTTGTTACACATATATAGTTTGGGTGTAATTTAAAAAAATATATTATTATTATTATGGTAATTTTTTATTATATTTTATAACATATGGTAATTGTTAATTTTGGATTTATTAAGCAGTGTATTCCTTGTCTCACAAACAAGGGGTCGTGTAATTTAAAAAATATATTATTATTAGTGTATTCTTTGTCTCATAAACAAGGGGTCGTGTAATTTAAAAAAATATATTATTATTAGTGTATTTCTTGTCTTACAAACAAGGGATCGTGTAATTTAAAAAAATATATTATTATTATTATTATGGTAATTATTAAGAAGATATTATAATATGGTAATTGATAGTGATATATATAGTTGGGATGTAATTTTAAAAAATATATTAGTATTATTATTATTATCATTATTATTATTATTATTATCATCTTAATTTTTAAGAAGATATCAATATGGTAATTGATAGTTATTATTGGAGGTTAATTTTAATTTTGGATTTATTAAGTAGTGTTTAAAGGAGTTCATTGTCTCATCACAAATAAGGGGCTCATCACAAACAAGGGGTCTCATACATCAATTTGATATATATAATTTAGGTGTAATTTTAAAAAATATATTATTATTAGTGTAGATCTATCTTAAATCCAGATCTATCAAGCACGGAGAGCGATCCAATTTCTTGAGGTGTAATTTTTTTTGTTTTATCTTAAATTTTTTATACATTTAACGTAAAAGTAATTTTTTTAATTAAAAAATAATTAAAAAAATTCATGTCGGCTAAAATATTATGAAAAGTAATTAAAAAATAGATGATAGTTTATAAAATAAAAACTTAAAACTTAAACCCGGATCTATAAATCAAGAGAGATCAAATTTCTTGAGTTTAAATTTTAAAAAAAAAATACATCTCAAGAAATTGGATTCTTCTCGGTGACGGGTTTAAGATGGATCTATGCTAGTTTTATTTTTGATAAGTTATGAGCGAACATGAAATTTTTAATTACTTTTGATTTTTTATAAGTTATGAGCCGACATGGAAACATAACGTGACAAATGTGAAAATGTGACAATCGTGACAAATGTGACAAATCTTACAACATCTCCTCCATACTGTGTTGTAACGTAACGTGACAAAAGTGACAAATGTGACAAACATTACAACATCTCCCCCATACTGGGTTGTAACGTAACGTGACAAACGTGACAAATGTGACATGTGACATCCGTTACAAAATCTCCCCCATACTACAAACTTGACAAATGTGATATGTGACATGTGACATCCGTTACAGGATCTCCCCCATACTATTACTTTTTACATTTTATTACTCTTGAAAATGTTACATGTGACATGTGACATCCATTACAGGATCTCCCCCATACTGAGTTGCAAGCACCTCGTTTACACTTGGTGCAATTATTATAAATTTATCTATATTTTAAGATTAATTCTCTCTCTCTATATATTCCCCAAAAAATTCATAATATTTAAATATAATAGAAAATATTGCATTCTTTAAATATTGTTATGCATTTCATCTCATTCACCATCAATACTTCTGATGTCTTCCTTTCAATTTTACTTTCCAGTGTTACAAAAACACATCTACATGATCTTTTAGTGATCCATATTGTCTCATTTATTTTTAACTTAATTCCAAATCTGTTTAAAATACCTCGTTTATATATAGAGAAAGAGAGATTTTTTAAGTTAAATTGTACATGGCAATCAATAGAATCACTATACAACAATTATTACATTTAAGAACATATGGTAATTGTAAAAACGATCTATTTTATGATTTATCTTAATGAGATTAAGATGGATTTATTATATATTTTTAGGTCTTCTTTTAGTGATCCATATTGTCTCGTTTATTTGAAACTTAATTCCAAATCTGTTTAAAATACCTCGTTTATATATAGAGAAAGAGAGATTTTTTAAGTTAAATTGTACATGGCAATCAATAGAATCACTATACAACAATTATTACATTTAAGAACATATGGTAATTGTAAAAACGATCTATTTTATGATTTATCTTAATGAGATTAAGATGGATTTATTATATATTTTTAGGTCTTTAAAAGAAGGGATTAAGATATAGCTATATATTCTTTTTAATTTTGAGGATGGATTATTTTAATAATATTTTATTTATAATTATTGTACATTTTTACAAAGCATTTTACTTTAATTTTTATTTAGATTTATGTTAATTATATATATATATATTTTTTCCAATGGAAAAATTATCTTCCTGCTATTCCGAAGAATCAAGGAAAGCTTGAAATACAATCATTACAATAGGGCTCAACAAGAGCATCATGTCACTTACAAGAATTGAACCTGGGTGGGGAGGGTAACAATCTTTCCTCCCAACCACCCAACCTACAACCAATGGAGATATATATATATATATATATATATATATATATTTATTTTTAAATTTTTTTCCATTTCTTCAATTTCATGGATTTTGAGTATTTGCACAATGCGATTTTGATGTTAGATTGATTTTTTATTTAATTTAAAGCAATCGATCGATCGATCTAACTCGCCAAACTATCTAGATCTATAGTTTTTATAACCAAATATTTATTATAGCTTAAAATCAAACTACCCAAAATTTATTTAGATTAGTTTGTTCTGATAACCAAGTCCAAATCTATAAGAAAATTCAATAATTTTTCTCAAATCTTAAAATCAAACTACCCAAAATTTATTTAGATTAATTTGTTATGATAACCGAGTCCACGGAATGGGAATCGGGGGTACAGCACTAGGATAGATCACCCTTTCACCTCATTGCCTTTACCTTTTATTCTTTGTTACCTGCCGCATGCCGCCTCTCGAACTTGCGACACCTGCTTGGGATCTTCTCTATCTCTTCTATCGATCATGTCACCTGACCTGATACCTTTGGGACCTTAGAACTTCTGACTTGAATGCTAAGTAAGATGGGCGGCTCCCCCTTCAAACTACCCAAAATTTATTTAGATTAATTTGTTCTGATAACCAAGTCCAAATCTATAAGAAAATTCAATAATTTTTCTCAAATCTTAAAATCAAACTACCCAAAATTTATATAGAATAATTTGTTATGATAACCAAGTCCAAATCTATAAGAAAATTCAATATTTTTTCTCAAATCCAAGATATGGTATGACTATACAATCCAAGAAAGCATTTAATTTTAAGCACCCAATAAACCAACACAAAAATTCTAGCATAATGATAACCCATAAGAAAGGTGAATAAAGTTATGATCTAATAAATTGCATCTCCCCTTAAACCCAAACAATGCATATAGCAGATCTTAAAATATCTGAACAACCATGTAGCCTTCAATAAGGTTGCTACCCTACTCTGCACTCTTTGCCCACAAAGTTCATTGCCCATGTGACCACCAAAGCTAAAACCTTCGAGGATTATCAGAATGGTCAAATAAAAGTATCATTCCAAGACACCCCAGAGTGACCACCAAAGCTCTACCCTTTGAGGATCACAATGCCACGTGACCACCAAAGCTCTGCCCTATTAGGATAAAGGTATCATTCGAAGACACCCCCACACAAAGTGCTTTTAAATTAGACAAAATATCCTTCCTCGTGAGAGAAGCCTCGGTGCCAGAAAAACGAGTACGATTAGATATGCTAGTTAACTGTTTAAGTTGTTTGCTAAGGGTGCACAACCAAACAAAACAATATCGTTTTCAAAGAACTGCGCTGCAATGATCAAAAGGTAAACACCTATAGCAATCTTGGATATTGTATACATCTTTCCTCTCCCTTTGCAGTATTCGATGATTCAATAGGTAATTTTTTTATCGACTTATTACTTTGATAGATTATTCGAGTATCTAGGCTTAAATTAGTCTAGAATGGGGTAAAACTTTCAGGGCAAAGCTTTGTCATATCTGGAACTTAGATAATGTAGATTTCAAACTATCTTCGAAATTTTGGTCGTTAAACTTTTTTAAATTTGGGTTACTTGGTCGTTAAACTTTTTTAAATTTGGGTTACTTGGTCGTTAATTAAAAATGAACCCTTTTACTACAAGATTAACTTATTTAGAAAAGAATTCAGGTGAATAATAAGAAAAAATAACAATGCCAAAGTTTGTTTCCACTCTTCTCCCCCACTCACTATTATGTATCTAGGTTCCAGCTTGCAAAGTACTTAGCGTTGGTCTTGCTGCGATGCTTGCTGTGAGATGCTACCTTGTTGATCCATTGCTATTGTGTTGAGCCTCCTGACATTCGCTTCGCTTTGCTCAAGGCATGTATGCAATCGATGGGTCGAGCGCCTACGGGCCCTTTTATCTCGATGGCATTGAGTCCTCTCCCTGAAGGGCTCCGTAGAATTAAAGAATAGAATGGCATGGCATATATTTGTCAAAGGCCAAAACAACATGCATTGTACTACACTACATGCTTGAATATCTTATATCAAGGTGGTCAATAGATCCATTTATAAGGTAGTCAGTAGCGAGTGTTCCTCGGCTTCGTAGAATTAAAGAATAGAATGGCATGGCATATATTTGTCAAAGGCCAAAACAACATGCATTGTACTACACTACATGCTTGAATATCTTATATCAAGGTGGTCAATAGATCCATTTATAAGGTAGTCAGTAGCGAGTGTTCCTCATTAACTTAATCCATATATAATAAAGTCTTTTTCCACTTTATATACTGTTGCTTAAATCTTGTTTTGGGGTTGGGTTTTGTCTTTATAGATATTTAAGTTAATTTAACTAATTAGTTTTATGCAAAATCTAGCTAGTTTATGGAAAATCTTACGTTTATAAAGGGCTAAGACTTTCGTTATGTGACACTTTTGTTGACGCTATAGTCTATGAGAAGAAGCACGAAAAATGATATAAGAAGCTTTGAGATCTTGTTCGTGTCTTTCATAAGCAAATTTCAACGAGTCAATCAACTAAACACTATTGATGATAGATCTACTTGTCATGGTTATTTTGGGGCATGTCTCGGTCAACTTAACACTATTGGTGATAACTGATAGATCTACCTGTCGTGGCTAATTGAGGCATATTTTGGGTTTATGTGATTTCTTTATTGTTGATTTTTGTACCTAGGAAAGTGTTCCCCTAGGTGACTTTTGCCTTAGTCACTTAAAAGGGGAAATAAAGTGACCCTTGCTTAAATGACTTGAGATGAACATTTAATTTGACTTTAGAGATTAAAGTCACTTTTTGATAAATTTAAGTGAGGTGAGTGAAATTAATTTTCATGAGAATTAAATGAGCATTTATTCTCATCCACTCATCTAAATCAATCTTAGCCCTTGGATTAGATGACCATTCACTCACCCTAGGGTTTCACTCAAAAAACAAGGGAAAGGAAATTTCACTTCACCTGAAGAGATTGAAAAAGGAGAGAAGTCGATTTTTTCCTTGAGAAGAGGAGCATAATTTTTCAGGAGAGAATAGTAGGCACATTTCCCAAGAAATCCGTACAGCAAGGTACAGTGGCACAGTTTTTTAGGCCGTACAACAGGGTATAGTGGGCACAGATTTCGAGGCTGCATTTTGGGCGTGAATCCTGAGGCACTAAATCTGGGCACGAATTTCGAGAGAGACGGGCAAAAAGTTTGAGGACCGTACAATCTGTACGCTGTCCAGTTTGGCACTGTTTTCGAGACATTGTTTCTGCACATAAATCGAGGCTGCCAACATAGATTTTGAGGTTCATTCTACACGGAAATCGAGGTTGCTAGGTACAGAAATCAAGGCTGCTTTCTGGGTGAATTTTATTGGTTGAGATAAGTGCACTTTGACTATAAAATTACCGTACTGAAGTTTTTCTAAAGAAATATAAATTCTCTCTCTCTCTGACAGGTTTTTTCCTGGGCGTTTAGCCAAAAATTCTGAGTCTGAAATTTTTATGGTGTGCATTGAATATTTAATTTTCTGTCATTAAATGTGAGTTTCAACTGTGTTTTAAATGTCTGAAAATTATGTGTAATTTCCAACCATCATACAAAATTGGGTTGGGCATTAAACTATGAAAATTTGACATTAAAACCGGGTTGGTTGAAATATCAGAAAACTTTCATGGTATCAAAGCTTGGTGAGCAGAAAACTAAATTTATTTCAGACTGTCAGTTCTTTTGTCAGTGGGTAGCATCTTGTTGAGTTGGTTGTGAGATGGCTATAGGACTTAGGTTGGAAGATAGGTTAGATGGGATAGAGAATTTTGTTCCATGGAAGGCTAGGATAATGCTTATGTTGGAGGAAAATGAACTATGGGATGGAGTGGTAAACAATACTACAGCTAAACCTATTCATATTGCCGTTGCTACATATGCACAGGCATTAGCAGCTTTCAACAAGAAGGATTGTAAGGTTAGGAGAATTGTTCTAGATGCAGTTAAAGACCACATTATTCCACATATTTCAGGTAAAACCGTGCATATAAAATGTGGGATGCTTTGATCAATTTATACCAGAGCACTAATGAGAACAGAAAGATGGTCTTAAGAGAGAAGATGAAGGGTATAAAGATGAATGGTGCAGAGGGAGTGACATCTTACCTTACTAGGATATCTCAGGTTAGAGATGAGCTTGCTGCAGTTGGGGAGGTAGTTTCAGCCACTGAGCTAGTGCGGACAGCAGTAAATGGTGTGACCAAGCCATGGGCAATGTTTTTGCAGGCTATAGTTGGAAGGGAGAACTTACCTTCCTGGG
The DNA here is from genome assembly GCA_027924585.1 of Larix kaempferi. Taxonomy (NCBI): domain Eukaryota; kingdom Viridiplantae; phylum Streptophyta; class Pinopsida; order Pinales; family Pinaceae; genus Larix; species Larix kaempferi. Next base: position 9,675,501 of record BSBM01001022.1, read on the forward strand.
ATAGGCTGTAGGATGATTCTGTACAGGACGAGACATGAGAGGTCTTGCAACTCTTCACAGGGTAGGGAGGATGAGGAGAATGTGGCATTGACTGCAAAAGGAAAGAAGAAATCCAAGAAGGGCCCCAAGCAGGGTGGGGCTAAGTAGCACCAACAACAGGTTGGGTAGAAGAAAGACTTAAGCAAAGTCAAGTGCTTTGCTTGTCAGGGATTTGGGCACTATGCTTCACAGTGTCCAAAGAAGAAGAAGAAGCAACAGACAACAACCTCAGCAGAGATTGATGACTTTGGAGAAAGATTTTAGAGTTTTCTCTTTGTGCTGGACATGTTGAGAGAGAGAGAGCCTCAATTATCACCAGCACTGATTTAGATATTGAGATGGAGTATTATTTGTTCACTGGCCATCATATGGGTGCATCTACCACCAGCACTTGGTATATTGATAGCGGAGCTTTGAGTCACATGACAGGTGCTCGAGAGATGTTCTCTTAGCTTTCACAAACAGGTGTAGATGTGGAGGTTGTATTGGGAGATGACACGATTCTCAGAGTAGTTGGTCGTGGGACCATTACTTTTCAGAGGGAGTCTATGAGTGCTATGATTTTGAGGGATGTGTTGTTTGTCCCTGGGCTGAAAAAGAATTTGGTATCAGTTTCCACTATTGAGGATAGGGGTCTTGGGGTTTGTTTCATGGATGGACATGTGCGTAAATTCTCCAAGACTGCAGGACCATCTCCCTCTTTGGACATTGGGGTTAGATGCGGGAAACTATACAAGCTCTTATTTCAACCTTAGCATGCTTTGGCACACAGCAATAGCAGTGAGCTTTGCGAGCTATGGCATCGGAGGATGGCCCATTTGCATCATCCAACTTTGAGATTGTTGAGTATGGTTACAGGTCTACCAGAGTTCAACACAGAGCACAGTGATGTATGCAGAGGGTGTGCTTTGGGAAAGTACACCAAGACTACTTTTCCGAGCCATGACAGTAGGTCAGCAGGGGTGCTTGATTTGATTCACTCAGATTTATGTGGCCCTATGTCATCTGTTTCCTTGACAGGCTTTGAGTATTATGTGACTTTCATCGATGACTATTCCAGGAAAACCTGGATCTACTTCTTGAGGAGCAAGAAGTCCGTTGATGTCTTGCGGACCTTCCAAGAGTTCAAAGCTCCTGTGGAGAATCAGACAGGGAGGAGGATTCGGGTTCTAAGATCAGACAATGGGGGTGAGTATACCTCCAATGATTTCGATGAGTTTTGCAGACAGGAGGGCATATAGAGACAGTTGACAACTCCATATACTCCTGAGCAAAATGGAGTGGTTGAAAGGAAGAACAAGGCTATTGCGGGAGCAACGAGAGCTATGCTTCATGATCAAAGTCTTCCTTTCTTTCTTTGGGTAGAGGCTTGCAGTACAACTGTTTACCTTCAAAACAGGAGTTCCCCACCGTGCCTTGGGGATGGAGACTCCTGAGGAGATGTTCACAGGAAAGAAGCCTGAGGCTGGTCATTTTCGCATATTTGGTTGCTTGACTTACTCTCATGTCCCTTCTAAGAAGAGGATAAAGTTGGAGCCCACTGCAGAGAAGGGCATCTTTGTGGGCTATGATGAGACCTCGAAGGCCTTCCGCATTTATCTTCCTGCACTCAGGAAAGTTGTTGTGAGGCGGGAAGTGAGGTTTGAGGAGGAGAGAGCCTTCAGGAAGTCTAGAGAGTTGGAGTATGAGGAGTCACGGGCTGCCACACCTTAGGTGACACAGGTATCTTCAATTCAGAGTACTAGATCACAAGTTTCTGGAGTTACTGGTCCACAGGTTACAGGCACAGGTTCTACAGGTACAGTGGTTTAGCCAGCAGGTATTTTGGGGTCAGGTTCTGGATCTCAAGTTACAGGTTCGCCAGTTGCAGGTTCTGGATCTTTGGGTTCACCTGTTACTGGCTCACAGGTTGTTGGGCCATCTACTTCTTGCAGTTCTTCATATGAGGATAGACCAGCTTGGGAGCCACCTTCAGGGAAGAGGAAGCCTAAATGGCTTCGCGAAACCTTGAAGGAAGTAGAGTCATTTGGTAGGCCCCACGAGCCTATTCAGACAGTTGTGATGCCTGACAGATTGGGTATGGCATTAGTTGCTAGTCTTCATGAGTCGGAGCCTTCTACATTTGAGGAGGCCTCTCGGCATTAGGTTTGGAGAGATGCCATGATGGAAGAGTACCATTCCATCATGAAAAATGATGTATGGGAGATTGTACCGAGACCAGAGGGGAAGTCAGTGGTGACTTCCAAGTGGCTTTACAAGGCGAAGCATGCTGCAGATGGCAGTGTGGAGAAGTTCAAGGCTCGCTTTGTGGCACGAGGGTTTTCACAGATAGAGGGAGTAGATTATGATGAGACCTTTGCACTGGTTGCTCAATATTCTTCTATTAGAGCAGTGATTTCCATAGCAATAGAGATGGGTTGGAAGATCCACCAGATGGATGTGAAGACCGCATTTCTCAATGGTCTTTTGCATGAGGGGGTTTATTTGGAGCAGCCTCAGGTCTTTGAGATTCATGGGAGGATTCTCATGTGTGCAGGCTGAAGAAGGCCTTGTATGGTCTGAAGCAAACTCCTCGAGCCTGGTATTCCAGGATTGATGCATATCTGATGTCGATGGGATTTCAGAAGAGTGAGGCTGCTCCCAATCTTTACTTCATTGTGGTTCGTGGAGATCCACTCATTCTTCTGTTGTACGTTGATGATTTGTTTATCACAGGGAAGGAGTGCCTCATTGCAGCTTATAAGAGAGATCTTACTTCAGAGTATGAGATGACAGATATTGGGTTGATGCACTATTATTTTGGGATGGAGGTTTGGCAGGAGCTTAGTCATATTTTCCTGGGACAAGGAAAGTATGCTGCAGATATTCTGAGGAGATTTCGGATGGAGGACTGCAGGCCTATGTCTACGCCTATGATTACCAACTGGAAGCAGCTTCATGCTTCTAAGGGAGAGTTGTTAGATCCTACATTATATCGTCAACTCATTGGTTCATTGATGTATCTGGTCAACACCAGGCCAGACTTATGTTTGCGGTGAACCATCTCAGTCAGTTCATGGTGGAGCCTAGGAGAGTGCATTGGACAACCGCAAAACATGTGTTGAGATACCTTGCAGGGATAATGGATTTTGGTTTGGACTACAGGAGTTTGGGAGGAGTTAGTTTGGTTGGCTTCACGGATTCAGATTGGGCAGGCAGTGTGATGGATCGGAGGAGCACTCCCACTTGTTGCTTTAGTTTGGGCTCGACAATAGTGTCGTGGTTCAGTCGGAAGCAAAAGTCCGTTGCTTTGAGTTCTATTGAGGCTGAGTACATGACAGCCAGTTAGGCTAGTTGCGAGGCACTGTGGCTTCGCAAGTTATTGGTAGATTTATTTGGTCAGTAGCTGAGGCCCATGGTGATTTACTGTGACAATCAGAGTTGCATTCAGCTATCTGAGAATCCAGTTTTTCACGACAGGTCAAAGCACATAGAGATCAGGTACCACTTCATCCGAGACTATGTTCAGAGAGGAGCTGTGGAGTTATAGTACATTTCCACTGATGAGCAGGTAGCAGACATTCTGACAAAATCCTTGGGGCGGGGCAAGTTTGTCTTCTTCAGGGACAAGTTGGAAGTGGTGCAGAACACCTTCCTCGGTAAGAGGGAGGGTTGATTTTTGTACCTAGGAAAGTGTTCCCCTAGGTGACTTTTGCCTTAGTCACTTAAAAGGGGGAAATAAAGTGACCCTTACATTAAATGACTTGAGATGAGCATTTAATTTGACTTTAGAGATTAAAGTCACTTTTTGATAAATTTAAGTGAGGTGAGTGAAATTAAGTTTGTCTTCTTCAGGGACAAGTTGGAAGTGGTGCAGAACACCTTCCTCGGTAAGAGGAAGTGTTGATTTTTGTACCTAGGAAAGTGTTTCCCTAGGTGACTTTTGCCTTAGTCACTTAAAAGGGGGAAATAAAGTGACACGTACATTAAATGACTTGAGATGAGCATTTAATTTGACTTTAGAGATTAAAGTCACTTTTTGATAAATTTAAGTGAGGTGAGTGAAATTAATTTTCATAAGAATTAAATGAGCATTTATTCTCATCCACTCATCTAAACCAGTCTTAGCCCTTGGATTAGATGAACATTCACTCACCTTAGGGTTTCACTCAAAAAGCAAGGGAAAGGCAATTTCACTTCACTTGAAGAGATTGAGAAAGGAGAGAGGTCAATTTTTTCCTTGAGAAGAGGAGCAGAATTTTCAGGAGAGAATAGCAGGCACAATTCCCCAGAAATCTGTACAGTAGGGTACAATGGCACAGTTTTTGAGGCCGTACAACAGGGTACAATGGGCACAGATTTCGAGGCTACATTCTGGGCGTGAATCCCGAGGTAGTGGGCGTGAATCCCAAGGCACTAAATCTGGGCACAAATATCGAGAGACAAGCACAAAGTTCGAGGACCATACAATTCGTATGCTATCCAGTTTGGCACTGTTTTCGAGACATTGTTTCTGCACATAAATCGAGGCTGCCGGCATAGATTTCGAGGTTCAGTTTTCTGCACAGAAATCAAGGCAGCTAGGCACAGAAATCGAGGCAGCTTTCTGGGTGAATTTTATTGGTTGAGATAAGTGCACTTTGACTGTAAAATTACTGTACTGAAGTTTTTCTGAAGAAATATAAATTCTCTCTGTGACAGGTTTTCTCTAGTGGGTTTTTTTCTTAGGCGTTTGGCCAAAAATTCTGAGTTTGAAATTTTTATGGTGTGCATTGAATATTTAATTTTCTGTCATTAAATGTGAGTTTCAGCTGTGTTTTAAATGTCTGAAAATTATGTGTAATTTCCAGCCATTATACAAAACTGGGTTGGGCATTAAACTATGAAAATTTGACATTAAAACCTGGTTGGTTGAAATCTCAGAAAACTTTCATTTATGGCATGCCATTTCTAATTTGTGAATTCAGTGAGGTTCAGTGTTTACCATATTTGGGCGAGCTTTATGTACTTTGGAAATTTTGTTTGGAACATTGAAACGACCGGTTTATTTTTCTCAAACCTTGTATACCATTATCAATTAGCACTGAGCTGAAGAGCATTCACTACAGCTCGATATAATGTATGTACTGTTAGATCTCTGTACACATAATAAGCACTGAGCTGCTGAGCATTCACTGCAATTGGGTGCAGTACAGTTTGATACAATGTATGTACTGTTAGATCTTTGTGCACTGAGCTGCTGAGCATTCACTGCAATTGCACTGTTAGATCTCTGTACACATAATAAGCACTGAGCTGCTGAGCATTCACTGCAATTGGGTGCAGTACAGTTTGATACAATGTATGTACTGTTAGATCTTTGTGCACTGAGCTGCTGAGCATTCACTGCAATTGGGTGCAGTGTATGTGCTGTTAGATCTCTGCACACATATATCTAACCACACATACACTGAACTGTAGCGAGCTGCACATAGATCTAACATCAATTGAATGCTTGTTGATGACCACAAAAGTGCAGGTTTTTAATAGAGAACATGTAACTTCAATATTCAAGGCATGTGGACCCTGTCAAAAGGTATCAAAAGATTTTTTAAAGGCGCTTCCCAGAGGTCGATAATGCTATCGTCCAACATTTGTGCGCGCTGTTAGTGGGCACTTCTTTCTTGATCCACTCACCCTCCTTTGTGCCCAGCGCGGGCTTTTTCGTCACTAGAATGAACCAGCAGCAGATCGCCTACCATTATCAGAGTGAGCAGCATTTATGCATGTGAATGTTAGATCTGTGAACTTATCCCATCTAGCGGGCTACCCACAACTGTGCATTTCTGTTAGCGTGCAGACCTTAATAAATGGAGGCACTTTCTGTGTGATTTATGGTGTCATTCTGGGCTGAGACCCCGCAGTTCCTTTTAGCAGGCACTTATCATCTATTGAGCCTGATTTATATTACCCAGAGATCACTGTGACGTATTCTCTTCTTTGCGGCGTGACTCTCTCTTTGATTCAGCTCAACCTCTCCTTTCAGGGAGCTGTATAAAATCCGGCAATTTTGGCCAAATAGCAATTTAGAGTGTTTGAGATCACAATTTCGACGATTTAGGTGGGTAGTTTTAAAAATGGGTAATTAGTCTAGACCAAGCAAACCCAATAGCTGAAATTACCCAAATTAGAAAATAGCAATTTCCAGCCAAAATTTTAACGGTTTTTTCTCTGGAAACCACTTTCTTTTATCCTACGCGTCCTTTCAGGGGCAACCTCAAATTGTTGAAACATGTTTCGAGACGATATACCTGCTGCTGTCTTGCTAGTCGGTGGCCTTGGCTTCTCTTCTGAGCGATCTGCCCTATTATTTTGTGTGGCAGTTCTATGATATCTATCTGTAGCCTTTCCACAACGTTCTGTTTGGGTAGTGCATCTTCAAAACTTCAGAAATTAATAGACCCGTATACCTGCTGCTCTTGCTCTTGTGCTTTGTCCGTGGCCTCGGATTTTCTTCTGCGCGAACTGCCTTTATTTTGTGTGTGGTGTATGATATTTTTTTTTCAATCCAAAACAAAAACAAAAGTAACTTTTGTTATTTATTAGAAGAGAATCAAAGTTTCATCAACATTGTCCATATAATCTAGTTAGTTGAGAAAACAAATAGTTCTATGATATTTATTATAAATGGATTCAACGTTGTGAAATACACAGGGCATTCAGATTAGGCAAATTTAAACAGTGTTTTTTGAGATTTAAAAAAAAAGGGGCATTCAGATTGCAAATTTAAACAGTATTTTTTGAGATTTAAAAAAAATCATACGGAAAAATGCCGAAAAATGCTTTGGTAAAAGCTATCATGAAGCAGCGAAATCGTAGAACATATAGGCTACGCGGTTGTATTTCAATAATGCAGCTTCAAAACTTGATAAATTAATGCTGGCCCCTCTGATAGATCTCAAAAGACTCGAAGAGTCTGGTTAATCTTGTTATATTCCAAATGGGTTTTGTCGGAGTCTAACATCGCGCTCTGTGGCCCGACATCGGATGGATTGAATGTGGACGCTTTCGCACGCCATGATGCTATCGTTTTCACGGGAAAGAATACATCGGCATTATTAAATTGGTTTTCAGGTTAGGTTGACTTTGCGCCTGTATTTACCACCACAAAATGAGATTACTCCATAGGGTTTTATTGGTTTTTGCATTATTTAAAAATATTGTGTATGTAAATAATTATATATGGAGAGACCTATCAAATCTGAAGGGCAATGTCATATTTCAATTGGAAGGGTTATTAATAGTTTAACTCTCCTGTCTAAAATAAATAATGTTTTTATTTGATGATAAAAAAATCTATTACACTAAAATAAAATTAATATATATCTTAGTATTAATGGTATAACCCTTATAGTGCGTAGATGGATACTCTTATGTATGCTAAAATAAATAATATTTTTATTTGATGATAAAAAAATCTATCTCACTAAAATAAAATTAATATATATCTTAGTATTAATGGTATAACCCTTATACTACGTAGATGGATAATGTTATATTATGCTATCATTTTTTAAAAATTTATCCACATAAAAATTAAACATTGTTTAATTTTGAAATATAATTGTAAAACGAGTTGAATATAGTATAGTGGTTTGAACAAAAGCAAGCTTTTTTTTCCATATAGAGATCAATACAAAAAAATAGCATCCTTCAACCTAAACAATTACCATATAAATCTTAAAATGCCATGGTATTGCCTTCTAAAATCTTTCAAATACACACCTCATGTTTAAATGATAAAATTTATGTTTAAATGAAAAAATCGTGAGATCTAATCTAACCAAGAAGAAGTACAAACATTAGTAAAATACTATACAACACTTTTCACTCTAGAACTTCAAGAGGTTTAAATGAACAATGTTAGGAAGTATTTGTAGTCAAAACATCTAATAACAACAACCATACTGTGGTTCCATAAATACACCCCAAAATACTTCACAATTGGAACCTCAACTAGACATTAATCTCATTTTATGGGATGTAGTGAAGATACTCTAAATTGAACCCATTAGGAGTGGTCATAATGGTCAAAAGGGAAGATCAATGAGGTTTTGATATCCAATTTTGAGATTGGTGCTCATGCTATTTCTTAGGAGTTATAAGGTTTTGATATCCAATTTTGAGATTAGTGCTCATGCTATTCCTTCGGAGTTATAGCTGTTGGAAAATATGAAACTATGTTGTGGCAAATATGTTGATGTTTCTCCAAGTTGTAGCATTGGGCAACATTTTGCAAACATTCTCCCAGAGAGGTCATGAGAATTGACCAATGGTTGGTAGAGGATGGCCTCGCCGTAGCCTTGATTAGTCATGAGAAGTGACTAAGAGTAAATAAGGCTCGAGATGCTTACTCTGAGAAAGAGTGCTTCAAGAAGGAAGCTAGAGGTAACATTGCATTCTTTGAGGAGTGATCTATTCTATATTAGACTGAGTTGACTTGTTTATTTGATAGGGGATTCTATCCCCATGTGAATTATACAAAGTCTAATCTAATGTTGAATTTGACATAGGCTCTGAGAAGTGTCCGAGACTTCTTAGAGTGGGGTCAAATCAGCATTAGAGCTCTATGGGTGAATTTGATCTGCATGTGAGGAGATGACCATCAACACGAACAGCTTTTCTATGATGAAGAAATAACCAAGAAGTCACCAATGAAGAAGTCCCCGAAAAAAATTGAAGGCAAGAAGACAAGTCGGCCCCATCAAGTGTACAAGTCAACCCCATTGAGGAAAAATGAAGTGAAGTGAAGAATATAAATAAAGGGTTCACTCACTTAATTTTTCCATAAACATAACATCACTTATTCTCTCTCTGCTTGTGTGCACCTCCAAAGAAGGCCTAGCAAAGGAAATAAGCAATATTTTGGGTTCACCTATTCTCTCTGAAATTTTGCTACCCTTGTTAGGGTTTCTTGTGAAGGAGGGAGAAACCTCTCTTGTGCTAGGGTTCATCTTCATGAATGGTATTGTATTTGAATTGGATTAATTTCTTCTCAGAAAAGTTGGTTGAGTTTTATCCCTTTAGGTTTCCCAAGATAAAATCTGTGTGTCTTTTATGCACGGTTATCTTTAAGTGATTCTTGTTTTATTTCCGCTGCAAGTGAAAGTTGAAATTTTTGGTGTATAATTATGCAATCATAAATGTGTTGTGGGATGATAATCATTAGGACATAATGATCAAGATCTGAACTGCTAAGTTAAAATTTCAACATGGTATCAGAGCAGTACTGAAAGAAGCCATTGCCAGTGACTGTTTCTACCTTAAATCTAGAAATTAGTGCTTCCAAGTTTGGACACTTCCAACCTGAGATTTGGCTCGATCTTAGTGTTCTGGAGGTCGCCTAAGGAGGGTGCATCTATCTGTGGAGTCAGATTTCAATTTTGACAGTTTTCAATTTTGACCTAATTTTTGGGTCTAGGGTTTCTGGATCATATTTTCAGATTTCTTCAAGATGGCGTCCAGTCTCAGAGTATAAGACAGGTTGGATGGTACTTAGAATTTCAGATCTTGGAAGACTAGGATACTCTTCATCTTGGATGAGAATGAAATCCAGGATTATGTAAAGAAAGATGTCAAGGAGAAAGCCAAACACAAGAAGAATGAAGCAAAGACCAAGAGGATCCTAATAGATTATGTAAAAGACCATTTGATTTCACATATTGTCGAGTTGAAGACTGCCAAAGTAGTGTATGATGCACATTAGAAGGACGGTTCGAGAGCAAAAACACTAGCAGTAAGCTAGCCCTAAGGAATCATCTCCGTTGTATGATGATGACCAACTTAGATTCAGTTGCCACCTACTTTATGAAGGTATCCCGGTTGAGAGATCAACTTAAATCCATTGGAGACATCGTTGATGATGCAGAACTTGTTATGGTAACTCTTAATAGACCTCCATCTTCATGGTAGTCATTTGTCTGAAGTATTTGTGGAAGAGAAGAATTATCCATGTATGATTGACTATAGGCTGATTGTATCCAAGAAGAGGCTAGATTATTGTCCAAGAATAGTTTGCAGAAACATATGAATGAAGAAAACCAAGCTCTTACAGCTCATGCAAGAAAAGGAAGAGGAAGAATAAAGTTTGAGAAGAAGAAAATTACAAGTGAAGGATCAGCCCCAGTTCAATATCAAAGGAAGAAGGATCTTTCAAAAATACGATGTTAAAATTGTCAGAAATTCAGTTACTATGCTCGTTAGTGCCCTCAAAAGAAAAGGAGGAAAGGAGGGTTACAAGGTCAAAACTAAAGAACTGTTACTATCCAATTTGTTACTATCCAATTAACCCATACTGAACAAAAAAGATTTCCACTGCTATAAAACTGTAAGTAGATCCCTGGACAAAAAAAAACCTCCAAACAAGACTTTCATGCATTAGTATGCCACAATACTGCCCTCATATAAGCAATCGTTGTCCTGGAACGCTGAGTAAAATATATGATCCTCCAGCAAGTCTACAGTAATTTTAATTTTTTGACAGGGAGTCTGCCAAATCGTTATATTTCCTATATATATGAGAGATGGAGAACCTCTCATATTAGCCAAATCGTTATATTTCCTGTATATATGAGAGATGGAGAACCTATCATATTAGCCAATCATACTTTGGATGCCGGTAGCCCAGTGATCCAGACTTGGTACATTAAGAGAGCAGAGCATAAGCCATTCGGCCAGTCAATGATGACTTTAGAATAGCCAAAAACATGAATTGTATTCAGTTTAAGTTTAAGTTGTGTGGCAAAAAAATAAAAACCCCATTTATTATATCTCTCACTATAATTACATAATTTTAAATTCTATCAATTAAATTCAAAGTTGAAATCTCTGCCCATAATGTTCAATGTGAATTTTTTATTACTTAAACTTATTATATATATATTTACTTTATTTATATATTTTTCATTAAATATAGTTAAGTAATACTATATACATTTAACTTTTTATATATCTTTCTAAGTAGGGTTATTTCATTTATGTATTTAGTTAAATAATATTATATACATTTAACTTCTTATATATCTTTCTAACATGGATTATTTGTTAAATTATCATATATATTTAATTATATATATATTTTTCTCAGTCATAACATAGTGTGCTATATCTTCTTAGCTAAGAACATAGTGTGTATTGGTTAAAGTTTTCATTTTCATTTTAATTTGTTTTAAGTATTGTATACACTAAACTAATCATATTAATTTATTTAAATATTCTTTACACCAAGTAATATTAATAGTCGTACTCCTTTATTAAACAAGATAGGACTTGAATCTATTTGTTTTCACTTATAACTTGCAGTATGCACGTATTTAGTATAGTTTCCCCTATAACTTGTGTAATTTGATAAATCTAAACTTTCACTACAACTTATGAGAGTAACCCTTGCACAATCTTCCTCGACCTTGTAACCCTTCCAGAAACTTATTGCGTTCTATCGATATATCTCAGTCATATCCTGGCAAGGGAAAGAGCTATTCGTTGTAGGAGTACAACCTGAGGCGTAACAATATCAATGTATGCCCAACATTGGAATTGTTATTTACAAGTGTAACAATCTATAGCTAAGGTAAATAAATTGTGAAAGGAATCAATAACACTTACCAACTAGTAAGTTCATGTATCAATAATATATTATACCACTTTGATATTCATAAATACATTTAGTCTCAATTTTCAAGTGTTTATTTTTCAGAATTAATTATTGACATGCTATAAGAGTGATATAGCCCTTTATCTGCAATGATGTGAAATGATTCTCACTTCATTATTGACACGCAATTTTTTATTTTAATTTTCTTTTGCAGGGGAAATAATTTAATGGGAAATAATTTAATGGTATGAAGGATAAAGAGATCTTAAAGGGCTATGAAGGATTCAAATTTGACCCCTGCTTGAGAGGTATTATAGTTTTAAATATGTATCTTTGGCACTTGGAATCATATTTTGACTTTGTCAATTGCATCAAGTTCAATGAATCGTTGCACCAATATATTTGTTCATTTTTTGAGATCATTATTTTGGTTGAAGGTGGGAATTATTGCTCCATAATGGAGTTAATGTGACTTCGTTGCATATAGTGTGTTTCGAAAGGACATTAGTCCGAGCTGATCCTTAGCAGCAGCCATTGTTTCCGATGAGTGATTAGTTCCGCGAAGAGTTCAAGGTTGCCCCATTGCAGAAACGGACCATCGTATATGTCTTCAACACATGGTTGGTTACCCATCAACATAAGTAGTGCATTGATTGTTCATTGTACTTTTTCTTAATACAAGGTGCCCACTGCTCACATCCTTTTGACACAATTTATTTATTTTTCATTAGTATATCATTGCATAGAGTATTTGATAAGCTTTTCAATGACTAGTTGCACAACAATGATTAAAGACTTCATTTTAGTATCTATTTTTTCTAGGTACTTCAATAAAAATCTTAATTGTTCTTGTGGGTGCTCTGACACACTTTGTGCCAATTCAAACATTTATCTTCATAATTGGGTAATTTTAATTAGTTTTCACTTTTGTTGCTTCTTTTGTTCCTCTTATAATCGGATGTTGTATTTTGTTCCTTTTATGATGGGATGTTGTCTTGGTATATGTGTTGCATTTGGCATGTCGAAGCATTTATGTTGGTCTATTGCTGCGACATATCCTCATAAGTTTTAATATATTCAACCACTTTACTGTGTGTTTTCTTCATTTTCATGGAACAAGTATTTGATCTTTATTAGTGTTTGTCATCGTGTGTCTATGTGATAGATTTTTTCAACATCATCTTATTTTTGCGTGTCATATTTTGAAAATTGCATTTGATCATCATCTTAGTGTAGGGAAATCATTATAATCATTTGGCTAATTCTTTTGTACTTTATCTTAATACATTATACTATTTTACGAGAACTTTATATTCAAAACAAGAACTTCTGCTATAAAAAATTATATTTTTGTATTTAAAACAATTCCCGAATTAAAAAGTGGTGCTATTCGCAACACCCTTTTTTTAGGCTAAAATTACAACTTTCTGGAAATCACGATTGGTGTTAGTATAATCAAAACCTTAAATCAACCTCTGAATTGAAAAGTGGTGCTATTGGTGGCACCTTTTTTTAAGCTAAAATTACGACTTTTTAGAAATCTCAACTGGTCTCGGTGCAATCAAAACCCTAAATCAACACACAAATGAAAACTTAATGCCATTAACAGGTTACAATTGCAATCATTTATAAACTATGCATGATATAGGAAAACATTTAATTTTTTCAGACCCCAATTTTAATCAAAAAAATATAATTTTATAAAATAAAAATAAAAAAATAATTTATAAAACAAAATAAAAAAATAAAAATTATATTTAAAAATAAATAAAATGTGTATAAACTATGCATGATATAGGAAAACATTTAATTTTTTTTCTTTTTAAATAACTCTTAAAAGAAAGAGAACCCAATTTTATTAAAAAATATAATTTTAAAAAAAAAAAAAAAAAAATTTGTAAAAAAAAAAAAAAAAAAAATTGTATTTAAAAAAAAAAATGTGAGATTTGAAATTAAAGAAAAAAACCCAAATACATAAAAAGCTACAAAATTAAAAATTAAAAAAAAATGAAAAAAAATATTAAAAAACAAAAATAAACCTTAAAAAAAATACAAAATATAAAAAAAAATATAAATTAAAAACAAACAAACAAACAAAAAGTTTTAAAAAACCAATTAAACAAAATTTAAAAATAAATTAAAAGAATACAAAATTAAAAATATGTTAAAAATTTAAAAACAATTTAAAACAATTTAAAAAACATTAAAATTAAAAACATTTTTTTTAAATTAACCCCTTCATTGATGCCTTCCCCTCCCTCCCTCGCAGCTTCCCCCTTCGCTCCCATCCCCCATGACACTCCCTCGCCCATGGGTGGGGAAGGGGAGAGAGATGGGAGGGAGGAAGAGTGGATGGCCGGGGCATGGGGAGAGAGGTTTTGTTTTTAAGATTTTCTTCAATTTTTTTTTTCTCATGTTTTTAATTTTAATTTTATAATTTTTTAAAATGTTTTATTTTTTATTTTTTACTTCTCTTTAAATTGTTTTTATTTTTATTTTATTTTAAATTTTGAATTGTTTTTTTGTATTTTTATTTTATTTCCAATTTTGTTTTTTTATTTTATTTTAAATTTTGTATTTTTATTTTATTTTAAATTTTGAATTGTTTAATTTTTTTAATTCTGTATTTTTTTTTTGTTAAATCTTGTTGAGTTGTTTTTTAAATTTTATATATTTTTAAAGATTTTTTCCAATTTTTGTTTTTTTGGTGGTGTTTTGTTTGTTTGTTTGTTTTTTCTTTTTCATTTTTGTTTTTCAAAAAAATCTTTTTTAATTTAATTTTTTAATATTTGTGATTTTTTTTTAAAATAAAATATTAGCTTTAAAGTCCAATTTGAGAAAATGTATAGTTGTTGGAAATATTGATTAATGGATAATAGTATAGTTGTTGGAAATATTGATTAATGGAGAATAGAGTCACAGATTTAGTTTTATAAAAAGCGCACTACTAGGAAAACAAGATTTAGAGGTCATTCTCACAAGGTTGTTATAACAAAGGTTTTAAGCAAAGTTTTCTAATGTAGGTGGATGTTGACACTTTTGTGAAAATTGGAGTGGAAAAATCATTTAGGTACATTTGGTGAGCACTGCACGTGCATCAAAGGGACGGGTTGCATGGCACATCATGGGGGGTTAAAATAAAAGAAAAAAGAAATTGTCATTTTTCTCCAAATTTACCATTCCATTAGTGCATCTCTCCCTTCTGAAGTGTGAGCTTTCCTTTCCTTTTGAGCTCAACCCTAATTTGTTCGCTAAATTGGCAATCTTAGTCTTTAAAATTCATTAGTGACAGATTAAAATTTCAAATTTCATTTCAAAGAACCTCCAAAGCATTTATTCCCATTCTTCAATGATGCTTCGTCAACAATGCACGAATAAAACCAATGACTCGAAGTCCTAAATTAACAAGTTGGAATTTTTCTCCCATGTGGCGGGGTTTTATGAAGATTTTTCATTGGATCAAGAATGATCTTACTTGGCAGGTAGGGTCAGGTGTTTTGATTCGTGTTGGGATTGATCCCATCATCGGAATGGAAGATAGTTTTATTCTGCCACCTTCTATCTCTCGATATCTCCAGATCTTAGGGTTGAATACCTTGGATAAAATTTATCTGCATCAAATTGGGAGGGAGAATAATCCTAAGTGGATGTCTGCAAGGGACCTCGGTCTATCTGGTCATCTCGCTGATATTTGGAATGCTTACGCTGATATTTGGAATGCTTACACCATGAATTTAAACGCTGCAGGTGTCAGATTGAATCATGAATCAGACCAGCTTATTTGGAGTGGAAATACTGCTACTGGATTTGTCACTGCTCGAACTGCTTATTCTATAATCATACAGGACATATACATTTACCCACAGGATTGGTGGTATAAAAAGCTTTGGCACTGGTCTATTCCATTGAAACTTAAATGTTTTTGTTGGCTTTTATTGCAAGATAAATTGAAGACCTGGGATAACTTGTGTAAAAGGGGTTGGAATGGTCCTAGTTTATGTGTACTCTGTAACAAAGATGTTGAAACTAAACAGCATCTCTTCGTCGAATGCAGCTTCACTATTAAGATCTGGGAATTGGTATCATCCAGTTTGAATATCTCTCAGTGCTGGAATGTTGGTGATTTCAACAAGTGTCTTCTTAATTGGTTCAGAATATGTAAGCAACATTTTTTCATTGCTATATGTATTCCCTGGGCAATCTGGTATTCTAGAAACTGTGCCATCTTTCAGAGTAGAACTCCTAACTCTCTTCAGTGTAGCATGTCTACTTTAAATATGTATACCACATGTAAGGGTGAAGAGCATAAGCTAAAGATTGACATAATTAGTTCTTTTGAGCTCAAAGTGGAACAACCTATCCCCTTCTTTGATGGAGCTTCGCAATTTGGTATGTGTGTTGTTGGGGGAGTGATTTATCTGAACGAGTCTCACTATTTTTCTATTAGACTCAACTGTGGTTCAGGATCAAACATGAAAGTGGAGTTAATGGCTCTCTGGTGTGTGCTTAAAGTTGCTAACATCTTTGGATTGGTTAATATCAAGGTTTATGGCGATTCTAGGGTCACCATTAAATGGGTTGCGGGTGAATTCAAGCTAAATGTAGTGAATTTGAGACACTGGGCCCTCTGGACACACTTAGAAATTTCAAAGCTCCAGGGTATTTATTTCGAGCATATCTATAGAGAACATAACTCTCTTGCTGACAAGCTATCAAAGCAAGCTTTATTAGGTTTAGAAGGTCAGCTGATTTGGGAGGAATGGTTTGATAATTGCCTCCAGGACGGTGGCTCTACATATTTTTTTGTCTAATTCCTGCTGGGGTTTCTCTGTACATTTTCTGTTCTCCTGGGCACATACTTTTGTATTTTGTTTTTTGTAAAGCTTTCATGTAATGTTGCTGGCAACTATAGTGTCATAAAGATGGCCTGAGATCTTTGCAAGTGATCTTGAACTTTTAGCACTGCAGATCACATTGAACTTGATTCGACTTTTTGAATCATGAATCTCATTGTACTATTTGATTCATATTTTGAATATCAATAGTAGTTTTTTTTCGCTGGAAAAAAAACCAATGATTTTGTTTTGTTGCGTCTTCTTTTACATTTTCATGTTTCTTGTCAGTAAAATTTAGCAAAATAGAGCCTTCTGGCTTGATTTTGACGAAAAACTATCATGGATGATTTCTGAGATGCATTGAACTTGGAGGAAAGATTCCACATTGAAGATGTGAGTAGATAAGATGCATAATTAGAAGAAATTAATGATTGTATTCAATTATTTAATAATTGTATGAGTCAAGACTTAGACGAAATTTTGAGGACCCAAATAGTTCAGATCCATAGCTATAGAGTTGACATTAAGAGGATAATAAAACACTAGGAAGAGACACCATAAAGACATTAACCTTTGATTGGGTGGTGAAGACATGCCAAGAGCATGAAGACTTGCTGTTAGAAATGAAGTGCTTCCATATCCACGAGTGTCTAAGCAACAAGAAAACAAGAATAGCCATATATGGTCTATTTGGAAATGTTTCCTTTAGGTGGGAGTGTCAAAGAGCATCCCAAAATATAGTCTCACTTGGGAGGAGTTTATATGTGTTTCAAGAAGAAATTTCTAGCGGCACATCATGGTGAAAAAAACAAAGTAAAATGGCAAAACTTAATTGGAGTAGGTTCAACAAAAAGGCAATTACTACGAGGATTAGACCATTGATGAACAAAATTCCCATAAGACTCAGAAAAATACGAGGATTAGACCATTGATGAACAAAATTCCCATAAGACTCAGAAAAGTAAAAGATGGTAGAAACAATAGAAGAGGTAGAGAGTGATGGTAGAAACAATAAAAGAGGTAGAGAGTGTATGTCTTCTCTCCTTTATCTACATGTACAAAAGGAAAGTTAGTCAATCCATAGTGAGACCCAAATCCTTGGCACGTTTAGGGGAAATCCATTAACACAATATTGTTGAAGGAATAGGGGCCTATTGCAAGGCATTTCCTAAAAAGAGAGCCAAGAATAAAGTTATTGATCAACTTCATAGCAAGCAAGAGTAAGACAAGGAGCCTTGCATGCCCTAAGTCCTAGAGTGCCATGAGAATTAAAAGTTGCACTAGTAAGCTGTAAATTTTTTTAGACAAGTGCAATACTATATTTTAGGTATGGATAACAATGCACTATAATAATAAGGGGGTTTTCTCTTCCTAGTTTCTACTTTGATTATGGGGAAAATTGTATTATTGTAAAGAACAAATAGAAGGTATGCTTGTATATGTAGATATTGAATTGCTTCAAAGAGGAGGAAGGTTGGCCCACTTACCCCAATAATAAATAGCGGATAAATAATTTTTAAATTTGAGATAAGAGGATGGGAATAAATAACCAACCCTAAACAAAACCTTAAAATAATTTAATCAATGGTGATTATTGTGGTGTAAATGAATAACGGGTTTCCAAGCATCATTGAGTTTAAAGTCGTCATCTCAATTTATATTATTCTGGTTTTCTCAATTTCCACAGATTCTCCAATCTTCCTTTTTGTATAATGGTCTTCTTTAGCGATAATTTTTGCATATTCCAAACAAACTTGGTGCCTGGTGTTCTTTGAATGTTCGACTAGAGAGGATTTCTTAGTTTTATTGCATTTGATGTTGATTAACTGAGTTGGTCACCTACTAGCATTTAATAGGAATCATTATCAAACTCAAAAAGAGGGTTGTTGTGAACAAGAACTAGTTCAGAATGTTGATTCCTTCATTGTATTTCATCATGTTGGAGCTGTGATTGAGTCTGGAGGAGTTCTATTTGTGGTAGTGAGTCCTGCAAACAAGTTAGAACAAATTGTAGAGTTGCTTTGTTGTTTGTGATTGTATTGTCAACAACAATGAATATTAAAGTGTTCAGTAACTATAGTAATCGTTTAGTTCCATCCATTTGAAAGATTGATTGAGCCCTCAAAGGGCTTCTTGCAACTCCACCCTTTCAATAGTAAGACTCAATAATTTGAAATTCTCCATTACAAGTTTGCGATGACAAGGGATAATGGAGATCCCTTTGCAATGCCCTCTATTTGCTCATATAGAACACCTCGAATATTGCAGTATGTGGATTTCAAACAGACTTTTACCAGCTCTTTCATATCTTCATCCAACAAAACTCCAACTAGTTCAATGGCCTCATCCATCATAATTTTTGTAAATAACGAAACTACGTCAAAACTAACCATAGTATCATTTTCATCAATCCTTCGATTTTTAATCTCATTGAACCAATGGGGGGAACCTTTGAAAACTGAATTTGTGTTTCCCACAAGAGAACTTAGTTTTTAGCAAGAAACTTTGAGAGCTAATACGTTGGCGAGCCAATTGTATTTACAATTGGTATTAATGGGTATCCTTCTTTGTGTATCTTGGGTAGCCCATAAAGTTTTAATTTTGCGTTCTCATCAATGGCTAATGAAGCGATGATAAATTTTGTGACCTCTTTTGTGATCTTCTTGCTTAGGTCTTTATCGAGTCTTTTGTAGATTTCGTTGATTGTCAAATGCTCCATCATTTTGTTGTCATAATCTATTGTGTTCATAACCATAGTAGCATTCCCCTTATCAGCCTTGAGGATCATAATTTTTTCTTAGTATTTTTAACGCAACTTCTTCATCTTTGTTGATATTGCTCTTCGTAGGTTTGAACTAGTAGGAGTTTTGTTGGATGAAGATATGAAAGAGTTGGTAAAATTCTGTTTGAAATCCACATACTTCAGTTTTCAAGGTGTTCTATATGAGCAAATAGAGGGCATTGCAATTTGATCACCATTATCCCCTGTCGTCGCAAACTTGTACATGGAGAATTTTGAAAGAAAATCAATAGAATCTTTCCCATCAAAGCCAAAGATATGGAAAATATATGTTGACGATACCAATGCAATCTAGCCTCACAGAAATGAGACTCTTAACAAATTTCTCGAACATTTGAATAACCAGAATAATAATATAAATTCACTATATTGGAGGTGGAGGATAACAAATGTATACCTTTCCTTAATGTTCCCATCACGAAGAATTAGTTGGGTTCATTGCATCATCAGGTTTATAGGAAGAAAAATCACACTGAAAGATACTTACATGCTAATTCGCATCACTATGCTACGCAAAAGGTAGGCGTTATGAGTGACACATGCCATTAGAATCTCCGACGTGAATCATGTGGAGCAAGAGTTGGGCCATCTCGCTAGGGTATTCAGAATAATGGGTATGATGGAAGAACTTTCAAACGTGTGGTTAATAAAGTAAAAAGACCATGTCCAAGACAACGCGATGATGAAGGGACACAAACTACCCTTCCATATATAAAGGGAACAACTGATAAATTGGCGAGAATAATGAAGAAATAAAATATAAAATTCACCCTTCACCCCCTGTCACAATCAGAGGTTTGGTGGACCCATCCAAAGACCCGATAGACCCAAAGAATTATAAAGGCGTATACTATATCCCTTGTTCTTGTGGAAAGCAATATATCAGAAAAATAGTAAGAGAGTTATGGATTAGAATAAAAGAGCATAGTGTAGATCTCAGATACAACAAAACTAAGAAATTTGTTCTAGCTGAACATTCAGAGAACACCAAGCACCAAGTTTGATTGGAAGATGTGAAACTTATCGCTAAAGAAGACCATTATACAAAAAGGAAGATCAAAGAATCTATGGAAATTGAGAAAAACCCAAATAATACAAATATAGATGACGACTTTAAACTTATTGATGCTTTGAAACCTATTATTCATTTACGCCGCAATAATTGTCAATGATTAAATTCTTTTAGGGTTTTGTTTAGGGCTAGTTATTTATTCTCGTCCTCTTTTCTCAAATTAAAAAATTGTTTATGCGCTATTTATTATTGGGGTAAGAGGGGTGACCTTTCTCCTCTTATTCTCATGTCTTAGTCTATTTATACCTTAGTCAGGGCTCTTCATTTCGTGAGCTTATTTGATTCTTGATGATGATCACGAGAGGTGATCGAAACATCAAGAGACCAAAACCCTTAAATGCAACTCCAACTCCTCTTTGAACCAACTTTTCTGCGTTGAAGAAATGTTTAAGGAAGATATTGAATTAATATGTGGATGAGAAACTCATAAACAATTATTTTTTCTTTCTAATTTAGGGGGTGGAGGTTTATATTACCACATCCTAAACATATTTGGGGGTTCAGTTTTCAAGTCCGGTGTTTGGACTAACACAGTGTCTCCAATCCCAGTGTAATATGGGGTATGGATCCATAGTCCACTTAGAGAGGCAGGTCCTTCAACAACAATTACAAGACATCTCATGCAAATTAAACCTCATTAACTCCATTAATAAACCCACAATTTTATATAAGTAAAAGGTGTGGGGTCTTGGAGTTTTTTACTCTAGCTAGATATGGATCAACATAATGCAAATCCTCTTTCTTCATTGCATCATCAGAGGCAAGAGGACAGTTCCCCAATCAATCATTCAAGCAAATTTTGTGGCACACCCCTTTGTATCAAGCTTGCTTTCAAACTTGTTGCATTATCTCCAAAGTTTTGCAGACTTGATTATCAATAGTGAACAACATCCATACCTTGCCCTCTTCTTTCCAAGTTTGTCTCCCAGTTTGCCCCCCCGTTGGGGAGTGTACATTGTTGGTTTTCAAATGCTTCATATTTCCTTCACTCTATTGGAACATCGATGGATCACCTTTCCATAATTAAGTATTCTTTAGATTCCCCTAGTCAGTTCCTATTTACTAGGCAAGAGATTAATAAGATTATCAGGGAGGATATTTACCGGTGATATATTTAGGTCGCTTGGATTGGACCTCTAGGGAGGATGATGCCCAAGATGGCCTTTTATGCAAAGCGTTACCCCTCATTTTGTATGAGTATTGTCTTAGGATGAAGATTCTACCCAATCAAGTTGCACTTGGAGGATGATGGCTTAGGATCCATATTTTTGTGGTCTTGGATGCATATTGTTCATGGATTATCATTTTTTGTTGGCATCATCATCTCACATTTTGGAGGCTTGCATCTTGTGGAGTTTAGTAGTGTTAGGTGCCTGTTATCACACCATAGTAGTAGGGCTGCTATTCTTGCTTAGCAGATATTTGCACATTTCAGAGCTTGGATTATTCAGAGCTTGGCTATGATGAGTTTATATTTTGAGATCACTCATGATCAGAGCAGTGTATTTTATCAGACTTATGTTAGACCTTGTGCAAAGGCCGAGCCTTGAGAGTTAAGATTTGATGACCGATGTGACCCTTTATTCCATACAGTTTCAGTTCAGTGTCCAGAGATGTTATTTGCAGCAGTGTTTCAAATGGCTTATGATGATTATTATTATGATGTGATATGACCTATGGATTTTTTATCATTGATTATGGATTATTATCTTGTTGCTTTTGTCATCTTCACAGCATTAGCTTGGTATATGATTCATGATGTGGCAAACTCTTTATAAAATGAAAATGAAATATCTTGATGATGTTATAAATTATAAAATGGACATACTACTTGCACATTTAGGTTTCTTGACAAAACTCATCGGTTTAACACCCTCCTTGCATAGATATGGTCTTTCTTGACATCATTTGTTTGCTAGCTTAGGCACCATTTTCACTTGACTCCATCCATCCATGATCTTCCTTATTTGGCTTTTACCTTTGACTTATCTTGCTTGACTTTTTGATACTGAGGACTTCCCTATTACTACCTCTGTGTTGGATCGCATCCATGTTTGTTTAGTGTCTCGACTCTTAGTTGGTGACAGAACTTGCCTTTGGTGAGTTGGATTCTAGGCCTAAATCATTCTGGTCGGTTGTCCCGATGTTTAGCACTGGTCGAAGTCCCCTTAGTCACTTGAGATGTTGTTGGCTAAAACTGAAAGCTCATGTACTACTTGGAAATCTTTATAAATTCGCCCATGGAAACTGTAAACTCTAGAATGTGTTTGTAAACACACGTGAGTAAAGGGAAAGAGCGATGAACTGCTAAAAATACTCCTCGAAGAGTATAAGAAAGGTCCAAAAAGCAAAAAGTTACTCAAAAGTTATATCTATTATTGCTGACCTTGTATATGTATAAACATGCCCTGGGTGCAAGCTGCGATTAGTTGTGCTTCTTAGCATATCTGAAATCCGAAGGGTTTGTAGGTCAAAAAGGCCATGAATGAAATTGAATGATCCTAATGAACTTAGATCAACTTGATTTAGACATGATGCCTAAATTGAATAAGCACTCTCTAAACAACTTATCCATTTGTGAGGCACAGCCCTTCCCCGTGTTATTTGTCCAGCACAGAGTGTAGCTTCCCCTCTCTCCCAGTCCAAAGTGTCTTTTAGTTAATTTTAGGCAAGTCATCCCTTCTGCCCAGCCTTGTTCCTAGCCTTCATCCTTAGCTAGCAGTTAGACCATGTCCAATGGGTGAGTCTATCATTTAAGCTATTGTGCAATTAAATATAAATAACAATGGAATATGCAAACATGATTGATGCCACTGAATGATGTTTACACTTCAAGTTAAGCTGTGAGTATGATTAGAGGAACATGTCTTAGTCTATTGATGTGATTTATCCTTGGTTTTATATTGACCTAGTCAAACCTAGTTTGACTATGGTCATTTCTTGGGATCTGTGATGATGTGGACCATATATGTGTATGGATGATGATCGATGGTCCCACATACTCTTATTAATGGTACCATATGGTGGACATATGATTCAGATGGTGATTGATGCAGTTCAGCAGGTTTTATTATTATTCCAGATCATCAGACTATGCACTGTCCGGATATGGTGGACCCTACAGTTGGCCCATCAGGGAAACCCATGATGTATGAGTACACATTCTTAGTAGATTTGGGTCTTTTGGATCCAATGAGACACTTACCATTCAATTCCGGGCACTTCTGACAATGATAGATGCAATTTTCCACTTGTTGACCAGATTTGGGGTTGTTTTCCCAGCTTGTCCAGCAGGGGCCATGAGAGGCCAGTTCACCTAGGGAGCTGTATGAGGAGGGGGTGGTCCAGCCACTTGATGTTACCATTTTACCCCCCCTTCTGGAGAGCATGGTGGGCTCAGTTTGACAGCGCAGGTAACCTAGGTGGCAATTTCAGCAGCTTCACAGTTACCAAGGTAGATTAAAAATGGAATAAAAGGGACACCGAGGAATTCGATTTGGGCAATTGAGGCAAGGTTTTGGCACTTGGTCTACACAAAGGTCTTCTAGGGTGAACCCCTCATCTTCCAACCAGTTATCATCAGTCAGTGGGGTCCACAGAGGCCACAAGAGGCCTTTTACTGCATGTCTCACAGATTTTGAGCACAAGATTTGATCATTTGTATTATTTGGACATATTATTTTATTATTATTGTGCCATGGGGATGAGCTAGCAAGGATCGATGCCTCCTAGCCCCACCATGAGCTTTGAGTCATGTCCATGTCATATGAGGTGGGCCCATGTATTTTTGCCCCCTCTAGAGGATGACATCACCCTCTCTTAGCCTCTCCTAGCTATGACGTCATCTCTATTTTGAGTGATCCATGTGATGTTATGTTATGGTTCATCTTAGCCATTGATTATGTGTTGAGATCTTTTAATCTCAACCACTCATTTCATAAAGTGATTTTGAGATCTAGGGTTTTGGTCTTTATTATCCTATATAAGGAGGAGACCCCCTATTGTATAGCTCACCTTTGGGCTCTGGAAAACATGGAATGAAAATAATATTTTGGAGATCTAATTCTTGGCTTTGATTGGGTTGCTCTTGTACATGTTCTTGGATCTTTTGCTTCTTGACATTGTTTGCTTTTAAGGTGAAATCGACATCAAGAGAGGGAGGTCGAATTGCTTGAAGCTAGCTCAACGTTTTGCTTTGTGGGAAGATTGTAGGGGTTGCTCACGTCCCCCATGGGTAAGACATCTTCATCTTGAGGGAGTTTTTCAATTGTGCTTTGTCCATTGATTGCTTCTTTGACATGACATGCTTAGATCTCATGGATTTGTGGTCAAATCTAACTTGATGTAGTTTGATTTACAGGTTTTCATGGGACATCTCTCCTCCTAGGGCTTGGACGTTTTTGGTTGAAGACTCTTGGATCAAGCTTGGAATTATAACTAGGGCAAGAATTCTCCATATGCTAAGAGGCCGCAAGCTTTGAGGTAAGATCTACAAGGTACGTATTGATTTCGCTTGTTCTCCATCCTATTGGTCACAAACTTCATTAAAATTCAAAACCCTCATTTTCTATTTTCCTAGATCTACTTGGGTCTAGCTTGGATTTGGGTATAATAAAAAAAACCCACCTCTATAGCATCCACGGCAATCCGAATCTATAGTTTGGTGGCATTTGGCCTTCATTTGACCCTTCCCCCAAAGCACTTAGCCTTCCTTGGGTGAGGTCGCACTCCTTGGGAGGGTGAGTTTTGCAACTTCCAAGACATGGATAGGTGAGATCCCGCTTGATTTGCACTCTATTGTCCGCCGAGATGCACACCAGCAGCAGAAATCTTTCGAAAGTTGTTCCCTCACTACAAGTGGGGAAGGTGTGGCCTTGGGGGCAAGCAATGAGCCAGGTACCGTCACCTGAATCCCAGCTCCTTCGTTTAGGCTAACTCCTCACGAAGCCAAGGGGGGTAGTCCCTACAAAGAGTTTAACTATGGCTCAATGTGTTTTTTAATGTTTTTATGTGTGGTGATGCGGATGGGTGTTTTTTAGGAGTTTTGAAAATGAGAAACACAATAACACTTTGAATAATACACAAGTAATGCAATCCAGTTGCAACTTAAGATAGAAGATACACTGATTCACAACCACTTTAAGAAATATTCGGGTACAAGTCACTCATATATGGAAATTAACATAAGTAATCCAGATAGATAATAAGCAAATAAAATATGTGATTAAGGACCAGTGCCTTATGGAGTCAAAAAATGCTTGAGTGCTTGGGTTGCTTGATACAAGTGTTCGAGAGATATGTTCGTGAGATTGTTTTGCAATTTATCTTGGTAAATTCAAAGTTTTAATGGTCTTGATTATTAGGATAAGAACATAAGGTAAGCAAAGAGACCGGAAATACTTCAGTGGCTATTCATGGTGATCAGACGGACCGTCCAGTTATCAAGAGGATAAGTGTCCAATGTTTAAACCACCCTCGAAGTCTGAACAACGGCAACCCGACTCCACCTTCCAGAATAGCACTTAAGTATTTTATCGAAAAGGCAACGCCGGTTCGTTGGTTGTGGGGGTAAAATTTTATTATGTTATAGAAGTTAATCAGACCTAACACCTTTCTGAGTACTAGCCCGACCCTTTCAGGTTGGCAGAGCATACGAGTGTTAGATAGCAACCAAAGTAAATTATTGTGGGAGTGTGAGTTGGAATATTTTATTTTGTTGTTTAAGCACACAGTTCAACTCTCCGATAGAGAGTGCTCTTGACTTTGTCTTATGACAAGGTTGAAGAGACTTATTTAATCTAATATGCCTAATGCAAGGGGAAAAGATGCAAGCTAAAATGCTCTCCGACAGAGAGTGCTCTTGACTTGGATTACTGCAAGTTCAAGAGACTTTGTTTGTTTATTAGAATAGAAGCAGCTTGCATAAAGAAAAGTGCGCTTTCAAAAGTAAAACAGTTGAATAATATGATAACAAAAGTACGCTTTCTAAGGCCAAGATTAACCACTAATCTAAGAAATAAACAACAAATGGGATCAACCTGCGAACAAGGTGACCACTAGAACCACCAGTCCTTGAGAAATTCCAGCTAGCTGAAATTTCGACAAGGAGTCTAATGGGGATAGAGAAGCTGCCACAAAATAATGAGGCCCTTGGGATGAAATCCCAAAGTTGCTATCTCAAGTCAAAACTTGGAAGAGAGTTTAATCTAAGTACAGAATTGAACTTTAATCTAGAGACTTGAAGTAAAACTAATCTAAGCATGCATGAAACAAACTTCCCCAAATGGGGAAGGGGAAACAATGTGTGGGAGGCCTTATCCAACCTAGCCCTTTTATTAAGCGAATTACAAATGCCTTTGGGAATTAAATCCTTGAAAGGTCTTCTCAAAAAAAAAAAAAACTATGAAAGAAATACTTGGAAGCCCTTAATGGCTTTTACAAAAAGGAGAATGGTTCTATAATTCTTTTGTTTTGTCTTCTCCTTGGTTTTGCACTTTTTCAAGTTTTTAGCCTTGTCTTTAATGGATCTCTCTTTTAGGCACCTAAAACAACACAAAGCTCAAATACCCGTCATTGTTAATCAAATCAAAAATAATTTAAAACTAAACTAACTAATGCAAATATAAGATTCGATATGCCAACTAGAAAGCTAACTTCTATGAGATCTAATGCAAAACTTCAAATTTAAACTATATGCAAACTACAAAGATGCACTAAAAATTCTAAATATGAGAACATATAAATTTGAACTAAGCTAAGATCTAACAAATGCAACCTACAAACAAATAAAAACTAACTATTACTAACAATTTGTTGTTGTTTTTATGTGGTTTTTAGGGCACTTTTCAAGGTGGACGAGAGGAGCTAAGGAAAGAGGAACGAAAGGGAGGAGGAATGGTAAAGACAAGGGCAAGGGATGGAAAGATAAATGCAAGAGAAAGGGATGAAAGGATAAAGACGAGAGCAAGATATGGAAAGATGATGGACGAGATTAGAAGAGGGATGAATGTCAAAGCAAGGAGGATTCGGAGAGCAAAGGTGGAAGCTAGAAGAGGTCAGCTTAGGGTAAGCAAGACAATTGTTTTGAAAGTTGATGGGTGAAGCAAGATCTCCTCGTTCGTATGCTTATAATATTGAGATTCCTTTGGCCACAAGTAGAGTGAAGATGAACCTGCAAAAGATCTTAAACCTTGGAAGACACTTGCAAGACAAATATGCTCAAGCGAAAAGAGAAGACTTATATTTGCATGTGGTAGATTGTTAACCTTCTTGAAACATAAATCAAAACTTAAGATTCCTAAGCATATGAGTAATACACAATATCACCTCAAGTTTGGGATGATGCCTGGCCACCAAGAGCCTCCACGAATTGACCTCCAAAGTCACAACTTTATTAAATATCAAACAAGCTACAATTCCTCCAGAGTTTCTTTGCTAAACAATCCATGAGGAATGAGGAGAAAAGACCTCATTATATAACACAAGGCAAGTCCTAAGCTACCCTAATTCAAGTCGGCATGATGGAAGCCAATGGCACCTAACACTAACTCGAATTGCCAATCCAAGTCTCAATTAACACTAAGTCAAGCCAAGCTTGGAGTTATCTCCACCAAACAAATTCGAGTTGCTTTGATTGAGATGAGGAGGTGGCCTCCACCTAGGCAAGGCGCCCCTCATCTCCTCTTTGGAACTATCACCATGTGAATGCCACATGTGAAACTCGAGCTCCAAGTAGAGATGACATGAGCAATATGGTAGGTGCTTGGAGTTTAACATATTTTTTATTGCAATCTTGGTAGTTGGGAATGGGAGGTGGCCTCCACCTAGGCAAGGCACCCCCACCCCTATTAAATGCAACTCAATCACCAACCAAAACTCAATTAATAACCATTCCACATCATCAAATTCGATCTTGCATGCATGGAGGGCGAATTCTCTTAGAGTTAATCACTGCTGGTGACTAGATGCTTGACGGGATGATGACTGAGATGATTGGAATCTTCATTAATGTCCAGTGCCATGTCAATTAGCCTTTTATTTTAATCCATTTGGATTATTTTGGAGAGATTTGGATTATCTCCAAATATTCAATTTTTTATATTTTAATTAATAATTTCTTTGTAAATGGCTTTTTTGAGAAATTATTAATTATGAGGTTGAATTGACATCCGAAACTTAGGATAAACTGGTCTGGGGATCATGAATGATTTTTGGCTTAAGGTTGAAGCTTTCAATCACTAAATTCGGATCCCGGATGACTGACATATTACAAATTGAAAATTTTCCATTTAAACTATGGAAAAATTTATTAAAAAATTAAAAAAAATTAAAAACCCAAAACTAGAGGACCTAGTAAAAAAATTTCGAAATTTTTTCTGATGGTTCTAGGGACCTAGGACGTGACCAAAACCTGTTCTAATAGTGTCTAGTAGGATTATATACATCAGTTGGACTCTAATAACCCCCCATGGCTAAAATTTTCAAAATCGGGCATTCCAGCTTTGGAGGAAGCGGGAGAAAACCTCATCGATTATAGCTCAGCTACAAGCAAAGTATAATTGACAAGGGAAAAAACTCCCTGGAATACCTTAGTTGCTTAATCAAGTCATGGGGAACCGAGCCACTCAAAATCCTACTAGCACACTTTATTACAAACCCCTTGGGGCCATGGTCATGTTGATTGAAAAACAAAACTGACTAGCCAAAATTGGCTAGGCATAAACGCTAGATCATCTGATACATTAGAGTACAAACATTCATCATGTTTGTCAAATGGCGGCTCTTCAGATAATCCAACTATGGTACAAAAAGTTGGTAACACACTCCTCTCACTTGATAACCTACCCCTAGTGCTTCACTTCTTTGATTTTCGCCTCGTGGGTCCCATTCCTCATTTTGAGGGTTGTGCCCCACTTGGGTCATTGGGTGATGCATTTTCAACCTTAGATCTATGGAGATCTAACTTACCTTGGGGCATGCCACTCAAAACCCACTTTGATAATTGCCTTAACTACTTTGGACTCCATTTACCTCTTCATTTCAAGGCACTAGTCTCCTTGGGTCAATTCGCACTCCTTGGGGATTGTGTCATGTGCTAGATCCTATATGTGGGTGTTGCCTAATCTATCTTGGATCCATAGATCCACATCATCAAACACCCCTTAGTGCCATACCACTCCTAACTTCACCTTGTGGGTCCCATTTGGGCCATTTCCATATTTGAAGGGAGTGGGCTCCACTTGTGTATTTCATGGTACTAGATCTATCTCTTTGATCTCCCTAGGTGGCCTAACTCATTCATTGGTTGAAACACTTCTCATATCTTAAGCCTCTTCAACCATACTTAAACTTTTGGGCTCACCTAAGCTTGCATTGGTTTCTGTAACTCAATTTACACATCTCCCTAGGAACCTTTGCTTTAGCTAATCTTCTTTGATTGGCTATAGGATCTCCCCCTTGATCTTGACTTGTCTAGATCTAAAGTGAAGAGTGCCTCGGTTATCGTGACTCCCAGTTTGCATTCGGAACCATGATATCTCTTGGGTCACCTCTTTAGTTGTCTGTCTCCTCTACCATCCCGGATAGGATATCCTTAGGGACAACTACAAGTTGTGTGATAACAGTTCCTTCATGGGATTTAATTAGCATAATGCGCTTATGATTAACCCCTAACACATTCATGGAAGGAATACCCATTAACTAAGGATTTTCCTAATTAATATGGGTTATTAGTTGCTCCTCGATGTTGTGCATTGATGAGTTGGTGTGATTACATGGTTTCCCTAAGTTGTATGATTATATGATCTATTTCATGGAGTTTGGGGGGATTTATTTAAGGCATCCCACTTTTGCAATCTCCTAGGTTGTCCTACTCTTATGCCCTTGGTTTTGGCACATGGTTTCTCCTTACTATAATTGGTTTTGATTATTTTATTAGAACATTCCCTTGATGCACATTCTCCTAGGTTGTCCCAATTATGGCTCTTGGTTCGGGGAGATTGATGGTATATGCACATGAATATATGCCTTAGCACACTTGATGACGAGTTTGATTTAGTCATAATGCATAAACTAAGGTATAAACTAAGGTTTCATGCGCATTCTTTGAGGGAATCCCTATTTTAAGGAGTTATTTTAGCAACCATTGCTCACTTTACACTTAAATCTATGTAAATCAATTTTGCTGGGATTGGTAATTTTTTAGGAGTGGATCCCACATCTTATTGGTAGACATTTTGAGGTTGCCCTATGTTTGGGGAGTTGTAATAACAACTAATGAATCATTGCTTGCGCACTTATCTATGAGATCAACTTTGGAGTAGTTTGATAGTTTTATTGGAGGGGCATCAAGTAGATATAGTTTGACAAAGTGCTCAAATTGTTGCTAGATCAATGCATATCGATGCAGAGGGTTGTGAGATTTCAAAATTGTGGTCATAGAAGAAATGATGACAAATATTGAGGGAGTTAATGTGGTTTCAAATATGCCACCTTAAAACCATTGATGCTTTGACCAGCTTTTTGAGGATAGCCCTGCTTCTATTGCTTAAGCAGTTTGGATATTTAGGAAAGCGTAAGGTCAACAAATGCAAATGATGAAGAATGTCTTGTACATAGAGCTAAGATTTCTATGTTTTGAGGCTATCCTTGAAGGGTGTTTCATGTTGATGTATTTGTAACTTCGAAAGATATTCACTTGTATATTGTATGTATTACATTTGTACTTTATTGTATCCCCAACGGAGATGTATTATTCCTCCGATTGGAAGTGTCGTCATTTGTATTTGCAAGTGTCGCAAGTTATATTGTAGGTGTCGTAACTTATATTTGATCGGTTATTAGACCACCTTAGTGGGGTCGGCCCTGTATGAAGTTAAGTGGAAGGGTTCTTAGACTCCCTTAGGGAGTCGTCCCAGTTAGGGTAAAAGGCAAGTTAAGTTAAAGTATAAATAGAATGGTTGCACCACTCTATTTGCTCACTCACTCACTCATCCAACTCGCATAGTTGAGAGAGAGAAGTGTGCACAAGTGGAGGAGGAGTAGCTGCTGAAGACATCTATCTTTTGGGGTTTGATCTTTGTGATCCTTGTAATTGGTGCTTATTCTATCTCCGAGGAAGTTGCGGGGTTTTTCACCTTCTTGGTTTTCCCCGGTGAAATGCTTTGTGTCTCTTGTCTCTTGTGTTTGATATGTTTTACATGTTGTTCTCTCAGTTAAGATCCTAGATCATATTGAATTAAAGGATGAAAAACTAACATGGTATCAAAGCTAGCCTGAAGGAAGGCATTGTATAGCATTTACGACACTTGTTGCACTTGCGACAAATTGGAAGCTAGGGCTTGGTTTAGTAAAAACTAATCATCGTGGAACTTTCGCTATAAATCCATTTTGGCGAAGGTTCAGGATCTAAATTTTTTACAGGCCGAATATCAGACACCGGATGTACCCTGTGTAAAAATTTCAACCTTAGATTCGTTGTACTTTGTGAGATATGATTCGTACAAGTTAGGGTTTCTGCATCTTCCAGAATGCAACCCCTAAACAGGTGACGTAGGCACAAAGGTCATATCTCGGGCTAGGAAGCTCCAAATGGAATTCTGTTAAAAGTGGTAGTTAGGGCACAGACTGCAGTTTCACAAGTCCGATTTTCAGAGGCCGAAGTTGAAACAATGACACGTGGCACTCTGTACAAGTTCACTATGTTGTTTCATCCCATAAACAGGTCATGTTGCGACACTTAGCATATCTCTCTCATGGAGAATCCATTGAAGCTCAACTTAGATCTGTGGGGTTGGAAAGACGATAGCTCAGTCTACCATAGGCCGAAGTTTCAGACCCTGAGGATCCAAAATTTCAGAGATGCACCAGAAACAATATGGCATATATTTATGTCAAAATAGAATTGGATTATGAGCATTTTCATTTTTTGGCTTGTCACTGCTGCGGGATATTAGGGCTTTTGACAGAAGTGAAATTTTGGGAGTGAGTGATCTCAAACACAGGATTGCTCTCCTCAGCAAAATCGAAATTTTAGAGACCAAGATCGAAGTTTTTGGTTGGGTAGAACCCCAAGATCTATCAAACCCTAGTTCGGGTTTTGAACAAGAAAACCAGATTTTGACAGAACTTGCAGATCCGAAATTTGTAGGTCATTTTTGGAGGGTCAATTTTTGGAGTTTTCAAAATCTGAGCACATAGCTTGCTCGCCTCAATCAAATGCATCTCCTTGTCCAGATAGAAGTTTGAAATTCCAAGTTTGGATTTTTAAGGTTTTCTCTGTCAAACCCCTAGCCAACTCCAGATCCAGTTTCAGCAAATCAAAGTGGTAAGACCTAAAACTTTTCTATTTCCATTTGAAGTACTCTTTAAAAGATGTCTCACCAGACCAAGCTTGAGGACAAGCTTAAAGGGGCTGATAACTTCCGAGCATGGAAGTATAGGATTTTGGGTTAATCCTAGAAGAGAATGAATTGGACACCTACATAAGTGAAGAGGTTCCAGTTATAGGGGGGAGATGAGGCTAAGTCCTTACATAAGAAGAACTTGGTCAAGGCCAAGAGAATCATTGCAGATTCTATCAAAGACCTTATCATACCTCATGTGTCTTCTCTGAAGACACCCAAGGAGATGTTTGATTTCCTTGACCAAGCTGTTTGAAGGAAAGAACATAAATCGGAAGATGACTTTGAGGAATCAATTGAAGAATGTCAAGATACAAAATGCAGAGGACCATGCAGTCATACTTTATTAGGGTCTCTTAGATAAAAGAACAACTTGAAGCTGTGGAAGAAGATATAGAGAATGGTGAAATTGTGATGACCACCTTGAATGGTCCTTCATAGGTCATGGGATTCCTTCATTCAAGGAATTTGTGCTAGGAAGAAGCTCATCACATTCAGTAGGTTGTGGAGGAATGCTCATAGGAAGAAGCTTGAATTGTAGCTCAAGAAGAAAAGATGGATAATGAAGACTAAGCTCTCACAACACACACCAGGAATAATAACGACAAGAGGGAGCATCCTCATCACAAGAAGGGTAAACACCACCACCAGAATCAGAGGGAGAACCTTAGAGGATCCAAGAGAGATCTTTCTCACATTTTGATGTTATACTTGTGATGAGAAGGGACACTATTCCAGATATTGTTCCTAGGAACAAAAGCAGCTCCCACAAGAAGAAGAACAACAAGAGAAGACATCATGCTCACACTGCAGAGGATGATGAACCTCCAAGGAAGAGAACCAGGGAAGACAGTGAAGATTCTTCGAGTGATGAAGAATATGTATTGTAATGAAGTTTTACATGAAAGGAGTAGAAGAAGCTACTGCAGAATTGGACTCAGGAAGACAAATAATCTATGGAAGAACCTCTCATCCATTTTCAGCATTGGTTAAGGTGCACACTATCAGAGACTCCAGTAGTTTCCTGCAAGGAAGCAAAGATTGAGAGGGAGTCCCAACCAACAACCAAACAAAGATAAGTATTTGAATTGTTATTTCCTGTATATATGATTACTTAAATGATGTTGTTCAGTCATGTACATATCTATGTTCCTAGATTTAGGATGTATATTATGCATTTAGAAAAGTTGCATTAATGAACAAGATACTACTAATATGCAAGCAATGGGTAAGTGGCCTATGGTACTGTACAACATTCTATTGCTACTTATCTAGAATGAAACCCTCTTTGCTGACATGTTGGGAGTTAGTGCACACTCTTGACAATGTTCTGGTAGAGATGGAAGGCATCTAGAAAGTTATCGTATGAAAACTATGAGATGAGCTAAAATAATTGCATGACTGTATGACATATGTCTTTATGCGTAAGAATTTGTTTTGAAAACTATGAGATGTTTCTAATCATGCAATTGAATTTGACTTGTAGGAAAGATCGTGTGCAATCACCTACAAAAGAAAAACAACGACATTTGTTCCAGCGATGAAGTTCAAGAAAACTACCTATTGAAGATATTGAAGAATCTGAAGTTCCTAGGATCAGGGATGCAGTAATGGAAGGATGTCATGATCGAAGAGTACCAGTTGATCATGAAGAATGATGTTTTGGATGTGCTCCCCGAGACCAAAAGGAAGTCTGTTGTGACTTCCAAATGGATCTACAAGATTAAGCATGATGTAGATGGTAGCATAGAGAAATACAAGGCAATAATTGTGGCTCGTGGCTTCTCCCAGAAAGAAGGGATAAATTATGAAGAAACTTTTGCACCTGTAGCCAGATACACTTCCATCAGAACAGTACTTGCTCTGGCTGCAATGATAAAATGGAAGATACACCAGATGGATGTCAAGACATCTTTCTTGAATGGTGTAGTCGAAGAGGAAGTGTATGTGGAGCAGCCACTCAGTTTTGAGACACATGACAAGGAGTCACATGGTGTACAAATTAAAGAAAGCCTTGTACGGTTTGAAACAAGCACCGAGGACATGGTACAACAAGATTGACATCTTCCTGACTAGTTTGGGCTCTACCAAGAGTAAAGCGGATTCCAATCTTTACTACAAGGTTGAGGAAGGCAATCCAATGATACTCCTACTGTATGTAGATGACCTGTTTGTGACAGGTGAGATTGGGTTGATTGCTGATACGAAGAGGAAGCTTGCTGCCGAGTTCGAGATGAAGGACTTGGGTATGATGCATTACTTTCTAGGTATGGAGGTGTGGTAGAGTGCAGATGGAATCTTCCTTGGACAAGGGAAGTATGCAGTAGAGATCCTGAAGCGGTTCAGGATGATGGACTGCAAGGCCATGGCCACACCTGTGGCATCGAACTTGAAGCTATTGAGTGATGCTTCATCAAAGTTGGTTGATGCCACAATGTATCGTCAGATGATTGGGTCCTTGATGTACCTGACGAACACGAGACCAGATATTTGCCTTTGCTGATGAACACTTTGAACCAGTTCTTGGCGGATCCTAGACATGTTCACTTGATTGATGTAAAGCATATTCTGAGGTACTTGAAGGGTATGGTTGATTATGGGCTCAAGTATGATGCGAATCAAAAGTTTAACCTGGAGGGTTATGTTGATTCAGATTGGGCAAGCAGTGTTGCAGATAGGAAGAGCACTTCGGGATGCTGCTTCAGTATGGAATCAGGTGTGATCTCTTGGTTTAACACGAAGCAATCCTGCATAGCACTGAGTACAGCCGAAGCAGAGTATGTCGCAACTTGTTCGGTTAGTTGTGAGGCAATATGTCTAAGGAAGCTATTGTCAGATTTATTTGATCTCCAGTTGGATGCTACTTGTATCTTTGTAACAACCAGAGCTGTGTGAAGTTGTCTGAAAACCCGGTGTTTTATGACAAGTCGAAGTACATCGAGATCAAGTATCACTATATCAGGGATATGGTGCAGAGAGGAGTGTTGAAGCTCATGTATGTTGCGACAGACGAGCAGATAGCAGATGTGTTGACCAAGCCACTGGCCAGGGTGAAGTTCGAGTACTTCAGAGAGAGGTTTGGTGTTCTTCATATTGAAGATACTTCCAAGAGGAAGTGACGAGACACAGATGCAGGAGCCCTTCCAAGCATGGTGGCAGGTGGGTCCTCCCATGGCTGTGGATGTAAGTGTTGTGTGATGAGCATCCAGACGATGCTCCGCTATGAACATACGTATGATGATGATGATCAGTATGATCATGAGCATCAGTACGATGCTTAATGCGAGGATGATCAGTATGATCATGAGTATCAGGATGATACTCCGTGGTTGTGGATATCTTGCAAGTTGTGCAGTGGCATATAATAGGTCCCTGGGAGATCTTGCAGGTTGTGCTTGGCATATAATAGGTCCCTGGGAGATCCTGCAGGTTGTGCTTGGTACGTAATCAGTCCTGGGATGCTCTTTCGAGGTTTTGCCTGATAGCACGTAATCAGTCTTGGGATGCTCTTTCGAGGTTTTTCCTGATAGCACGTAATCAATCCTAGGATTCTCTTTCGAGGTTTTTCCTGATAACATGTAATCAGTCCTGGGATGCTCTTTCGAGGTTTTGCCTAATAGCATGTAATAGGTCCCTGGGAGATCCTTCAAGTTGAGTAGTAGCTCGTAATCAGTCCTGGGATGCTCTTCGAGGTTTTGATTGTTTGCATATAATCGCTCCCTGGGAGATCCTATAGGTTGAGCAGTAAGCTCGTAATCAGTCCTAGGATGCTCTTTCGAGGTTTTGCTTGTTCGCATATAATCGCTCCCTGGGAGATCCTATAGGTTGAGCAGTAAGCTCGTAATCAGTCCTGGGATGTTCTTTCGAGGTTTTGCTTGTTCGCATGTAATCGCTCCCTAGGAGATCTTGCAGGTTGTGCTTGGCACGTAATCAGTCATGGGATGCTCTTTCGAGGTTTTGCTTGGTCGCATGTAATCAGTCCTGGGAGATTTTGCAGGTTGAGTAGTAGCTCGTAATCAGTCTTGGGATGCTCTTTTCAAGTTTTGCAGATGCACATAATCAGTCCTGAGATTCCACCGGATGGGCCGCTCGCAGAGATGATGAAGACCTACATGGAGGCTAGGCCTTCATCCAGCATGAAAAAGAGCTGGTTCTATAGAACTTCCGATGACGAGAATAATTGAGAGATAGCACCAGTGATCGAGATGACGAGTACAACAACAATGACGATGATGCTCTAGTGATCCAGTGACGATGATCTAGCTCCAGTATTGAAGACTTGTGCCTATATGTATTGATGACCTGTGTCAAGAGAATACCTTCCTAGTTAAGAGGTAGTGTTGATGTATTTGTAACTTTGGAAGATATTCACTTGTATATTGTATGTATCACATTTGTACTTTATTGTATCCCCAACGGAGATGTATTATTCCTCTGATTGGAAGTGTCGTCATTTGTATTTGCAAGTGTCGCAAGTTATATTGTAAGTGTTGTAACTTATATTTGATGGGTTATTAGACCACCTTAGTGGGGTCGGCCCTGTATGAGTTAAGTGGAAGGGTTATTAGACTCCCTTAGGGAGTCGGCCCAGTTAGGGTAAAAGGCAGGTTAAGTTAAAGTATAAATAGAGTGGTTGCACTACTCTATTTGCTCATTCACTCACTCATCCAACTCACATAGTTGAGAGAGAGGAGTGCGCACAAGTGGAGGAGAAATAGCTGCTGAAGACATCTATCTTTTGGGGTTTGATCTTTGTGATCCTTGTATTGGTGCTTATTTTATCTCTGAGGAAGTTGCGGGGTTTTTCACCTTCTTGGTTTTCCTCGGTGAAATGCTTTGTGTCTCTTGTCTCTTGTGTTTGATATGTTATACATGTTGTTCTCTCAGTTAAGATCCTAGATCATATTGAACTAAATGATAAAAAACTAACATTTCAAAGGAGGAGGAGACATATGGCATATCGTTCATTTGGTTTCACATTGTTTATGTGGGCATTTGACATTAGAGATCCCTATTGATGTTTTACTTTAGTATTTTCCTTGGAGAAAAGCATGAATCAAGAATATTTTATTCTTATCCCTTAGAGAAGAAAGTGGATGTAAATTCCACTAAATAATATTTTATTGTAAGGGAGATTGATATATATATATATATATATATATATATATATATATATATATATATATATAAAAGGATTTGCTCTCTCCATTATCTTCCAGGGTTGTATTTGGGGATTTACCCCTTGAAGCTTAGTTGAATATCTTGAAGGCAATGCAAGTGAAGTGTTTCTCTTTTTGAGTCACATGTTTTGGGTTCCATATTGTTGAAGACTAATGCTGAAATTTCTTCCATCAAATGTGTTGTGAAAGGCTATAATTTGGATAACTTTATTCCTTGTTTAGAAGAAGTTTAATTGTGGTTCATTCCCCCTTTAAAATCATTTTTTCTAATGTTGGAAATGCATTTGTGTATCTTCTTTCTTAATTCAAATTAGTTACAATTTACATTATCCTTTAGTGGAGACACCCTCATGCATGTTTGGAGGTCTTTCTTCATCCAAATTCCTCACAAGTAATATAAGCTTTGGTGGACAATAAGATAGGATTGTTGTAGGTTCTTCATTCGGGCTACGTGCCTCCTTATCATAATAGGAGAATAAATCTCATAGCTTTATTCTTTGACTCCACTTGCCCAGTGGATTGGCACTAGTATTCATCCATGCATCACTTCTAGTCTTCATCCACGCATCACTTCATAAAAATCTAAACTCTAATTTTTGTTTTGCTACAGCGAATTTTTCCATTGTATCATGAGCTTATATTATATACCTTTACTAATCATATCCTAGGGATACCCCTCTTGTGTCAAAGATGAGTTCGCCTAAAGTGAGAGAGGGAGCTACTATGGTGACAATGGGTAGCCCCTCCTAGTTCCTCCAAGGTCTAACTTGTGCTTTAGGACTTTATCACAAGAAGTGAGGGTTTGGGTGGTAACACAAAGCACTTCATGGGGGCAAGGGATGACCTCATTGTTAGGCCCCCTTATACGCTCTAGCATTGGCTACATGGGCTTAGTATCATCGTCTTGGGTGGACGTTGACCAGATTCCACGAGAGGATACATTATGTCGACAACATACAAGAACCAAATATTGAGGAGCACTTTATATCCATATGCCCTTAATATTGTGAGATATGTAGATGGTTCTATTGTTTGTTTAGAAAGGCACAAAATGCCCTCTAGATTCTTTTGGTATCCATTTAGATGTGCAATACATTATATATAGGAGATGACCCCAGGCTTGGATCTCTCACCCTTTAACCACACCTCCAGGCCAGATACTACTTAAAGGATGACATATTTATGTTTGGTGCTCCTAGGGGCACTAAGAGGCAATAAGATAACAATATTATTCTAGCTCTCAAATTAGTTAGACCCTAGAGTAGTGTTTTCCCTCCTGGTTGTGAGCCATTAGAGTTTAGATATTACATATTAGCTTTTCTTTCACTTTTTCTTTTATATGAGTGGCCTTAACAATCCTTTTTTGTATTAATACTCTTGTACGATGCAATCCCATTAACTTGCTTTGGGTCATTTGTTAGACAATAATAAAATTATCTTATCTAATTGGCATATATTTGAGCTCATCATCTTTTAAGACACCACTAATAAAAGCAATTGGTAATTCCTTTTTATAATCATTCATTTCCATTAGGACGATAGTTATTGTATTATCAAAATTAAACGCATAAGTGATGGAATCCTTTTTTGGGTTAGGGCTTACCACAACATGTGATGAGGAGATGACATCCTTTATATCTTGGAAGATGGATTTAGCATCAAGACTCCATTTGAAATCTTGTTCCTCCATAAATAAGCAAGGAATTAATGGGCTTCACAATCAATGCATAGTGAAGAACAAAGCTTCTAACAAAATATATCTTACACAAGAAAGACATAACTCCTTTTATGTGGTAAGATGCACTTCTCTTATAGCTTTGACATGTTGAAGATCCACATAAGTGCCATCCTTGGTGATTACATGCCCTCACAACTTGCTTATGGCCACCGAAAATATGGTCTTATTAGGGTTAATAGATATGTCACATTCTCTACACCTTTGTAATAACTTTATAAAATGCTCAAATCGGTATTTGCTAGAGTTAGA
This sequence comes from Larix kaempferi, assembly GCA_027924585.1. Lineage (NCBI taxonomy): Eukaryota > Viridiplantae > Streptophyta > Pinopsida > Pinales > Pinaceae > Larix > Larix kaempferi. Next base: position 9,715,426 of record BSBM01001022.1, read on the forward strand.
AAACACAATCAAATCATCTTAATAAACCATATCAATCTTACAAATTAAATCATCGAATGTATGGCCCATGTCTCTTCGAAAAGTAGCAATGACAATGATCAAGCCAAAGGGCATTCAAATAAAGACAGAGGTTCCCCAAGTAGTATAGAACGATGTTTTATACCCATCCTACTTGGTTACGCACACTTGGTTGGAATAGAGAATCCATGAAGCAAGGAAAAATTAGCTAATCCGATAACTTGTTGCAACAACTTATTTATGGGGGGGTAGACAAGATGAGATAAGATAATGATAATAATGTCCAACAAGTGGCCACAAAAGTAGGTTAACGAGAGTGTGTGGCACCATGATATCAATACAAAGTGGGAGCACCAAGGCAATTCCTATAATAAAAAGAGGTACAAGACTAACCTAAAAACGAAAAAATAGATAACACCAAAGATGGAGAGTCGATCCAAAAGAGAAATGTACAAAGAGAGCTCATACAGAAGAAAGATGTACAAGGAGAGTGGATCTTGGATCTGTGATACAAAAATGGTGAACATGTCATGGTGCACTAAAAGCATCTCTCCTACATTCCGAAGCCGAATGAAGAAATCTCAAGATAGTACTCTATCTGAAGAAATAACTAGAAGAGTACTATCTTGAGATTTCTCTAAATTTGAAGAAGTGTAATTTTTGCGCGCCATTTGGAATCTTACTGGGACATGTAGTATGTAAGTAAGGATTATTGCTAGACCCTGCAAAGATAGCTATAATAGTAAATTTACCACCAACATTGGGACATACTGGATGTTATAGAAAATTCATCAGGGGATATGTGCAAATCACTATGCCTATGGAAAAGATGTTGAAGAAAGAAGTCAAGTTCAATTGGAATGAAGAATGCCAACGAAGCTTGGATATCTTAAAACAAAAGCTAGTAAGTGCACCAATATTAGTTTTTCCAAATTGGAAGAAGGAATTTCATGTGCATGTAGATGCATCATCTATTTCTTTAGGCGTGGTATTGGCTCAACTAGGGGAAGTAGATTTAGACCATTTGATTGCATTTGCAAGTAGGAAACTGTCAAATGCATATTAGAATTACACTACTATAGAGTGTGAAGGATTGGCTATGGTTTATGCACTATAGAAGTATAGACATTATCTACTGGGATCACATTTTAGAATGTATACAGACCATGTTGCACTGAAATACTTAGTCAATAAGCTAGTGTTGGGGGGGCAGGGAATTTGTAGATGGTTGCTACTATTCCAGGAGTATGACTTCGAAGTAATAGTGAAACTAGGAAAGATGAATGCTGGTCCAGACCATTTGTCGCGGTTAACTACAAGAGAAGATGATGGGACATTAGATGACAACTTGCCTGATGCACACTTATTTGCAGTACACATGGAAAACGAATATTTAGTAGAAATTGCATACTTTCTGAGCACTGGGACTACTCCATCATAATATAACGTTACGCAAAAGAAAAAACTAGTGGTAAAAGCAACTGATTATCAACTGATTGCAGGAAACTTGTATAAGTTGGGCGTGGATGGGATCTTGAGAAGATGTGTACTAGAACACGAAATGCCTATGATACTAGCAGAAGCTCATGAAGGATTTGTCGGTGGCCACTATGTAGGAAAAGCAACAACACAAAAGATATTGCGCGCAGGACTTTGGTGGCCCACAATACATAGGTATGCAAAAGAGTACTGTCAAGCATGTGATGTTTGTCAAAGAGTTGGAAAACCATCAGATGAGATGCCATTTGTCCCACGGACTACTTTAAAACCCTTTGAGAAATGGGCAGTAGACTTTATTGGACCTATTAATCCCCCAACAAAGAGATCAGGAGCAAGATACATAATTACCGCGACGGATTATTTAAGTAGATGGGCCGAAGCAAAACCAATTAAGGATTGCAGCACAGAGACCACGGTTCCTATTTGAGAAGGTGGTAACAAGGTTTGGCTATATGAGGATCCTAATGAGTGTCCAGGGGACTCACTTTTTGAATACGACAATTGAGGAAATAGTCACAGAATTTAATATATACCATCAAAAGAGTACACCATATCATCCTCAAGCAAATGGGACAGTAGAAGCATTCAATAAAATGCTGGAGATTGTGCTGACAAAGATTTCCAATGTTAATAGAGATGATTGGGATCTTAGGATTCCTGCAATATTATGGGCTTACAGAACTATAAGCAAGAAGTTGATTGGGCAGACACCCTTCATATTAGTATATGGGCAAGAGGCGGTCATGCCTATGGAGTTCATTGTGCCTAGTTTGCGCATTGCATCAAAGACGAGATTGATGGATAAGAATGTAGCAGAGAAAAGACTAGAAGACCTGATGCAGCTAGAAGAAGATCGCTTTATCGCAGGTTATCATCAACAGGTGCAGAAAGCGCACGAGAAAGCATGCCATGATAGACACATCAAGCAGAAGCATTTCCAAAGAGGATATTTAGTGCTATTGTATGACAATAAGTACTAGAAACACCCACGTAAGTTTAGAATGCATTGGTTAGGACCTGTTATCACATCCATAGTAGCTGGGCTACCATGATTGCAGAGCAGTTCATTGTATATTTTTGAGCTAGGCCTTTACATAGTTTTGATGAGATCAACCTATGATGAGCAGTACTTTGATGATCACTCACATATCAGAGCAGCTCTAGATCAAACAGCAGTGAACCTTATGCCAAGATTGAGCCTCATGACCTCAAATTTGATGACTGAGGTGACATTTTATCCCATACAGAGCAGTGCAGTGCCCAAAGTTTCAACAGCAGTGTTTTCAGTGGTTACAGATGTTCCAGATAGCAGGTATAGGTATATGGCCCAGCAGGTATATGGTGTGCATTGGTTTTGATTATCTTTCTCTTTTGGTCATTTTGGTAGCTTGACTTAGTATCTAGTGATCATGATCTAACAGTATATATGTATGATATGGATATGGTTGTTATTGATTATCTAAATGGTCTTATTTCTCATAATTAGAAGCTCTTGTTTTATACTCATTGGCTTTACCCTCTTAGGAGTGTGGACATGATCATTCCCACCATTATGACTTGCTAGCTTAGGCATCACTTTCACTTTCCCCATCCATCCGTTCTTTCTCCCATCTTTGGTTTTCACCCTGACTGACATCTCATCCTGTGATATGGAGGACCTCCCCACTTTTGCCTCTGTGTTGGATAGCATCCCTGTTAGTTTGTGTCTTGGCAACAGAACTTACCGAAGCCTTGATCCTTCTGGGCCAGGAGTACCCACTCGTGTTGGTTTTTTAGCTTAGGTGAGTTGGATTTGATACCTTGAACACTCTAGTCGGTTGCCCTGATGTTTGATCTTGATTGTAGAGAATCCCCCTAGTTGCTTGAGTGGTGTTGGCTAAAACCTTAAGCAAATTGTACTACCATCATTACATGCATATGTAAACTATTATATTAACTTTTGTGCAAGCCCATGAAAACAAATATAACTGTGCTTCTTAGCACAATGAAAGAGGGCTATGGAAACTGAAATGTTAAAGCACCCTGGATGTAAGCTGCGATTAGTTGTGCTTCTAAGCACATGCAAAATCCAAAAAGGGTCATAAAGGCCTAAAAACAATAGTGGTTAAATATATGCTAAATCCAAAGACTGCTGGCCAGAAATTAAATGTAATGATTAATTCCTCACGGAGCCTACGGGTTGTGATGTGAGATGGAGTAAGGGATAGCTAATTCTAAGTGTCCCCTAGTGTTAGTTTTTCATCATTTAATTCAATATGATCTAGGATCTTACCTGAGAGAACAACATGTACAACATATCAAACACAAGAGACAAGAGACACAAAGCATTTCACCGGGGAAAACCAAGAAGGTGAAAAACCCCGCAACTTCCTCAAAGATAAAATGAGCACCAATACAAAGATCAAACCCCAAAACAAGAGATAGTCTCCTAGCAGCTGCTCCTCCTCCACTTGTGCGCACTCCTCCTCTCTCTCACTAATGCGAAGTGAGTGAGTGAGTGAATGAATAGAATGAGAGAATCCCATACAGAGCAGTGCAGTGCCCAGAGTTTCAACAACAGTGTTTTCAGTGGTTACAGATGTTCCAGATAGCAGGTACAGGTGTATGGCCCAGCAGGTATATGGTGTGCATTGGTTTTGATTATCTTTCTCTTTTGGTCATTTTGGTAGCTTGACTTAGTATCTAGTGATCATGATCTAACAGTATATATGTATGATATGGATATGGTTGTTATTGATTATCTAAATGGTCTTATTGCTCATAATTAGAAGCTCTTGTTTTATACTCATTGGCTTTACCCTCTTAGGAGTGTGGACATGATCATTCCCACCATTATGACTTGCTAGCTTAGGCATCACTTTCACTTTCCCCATCCATCCGTTCTTTCTCCCATCTTTGGTTTTCACCCTGACTGACACCTCATCCTGTGATATGGAGGACCTCCCCACTTTTGCCTTTGTGTTGGATAGCATCCCTGTTAGTTTGTGTCTTGGCAACAGAACTTACCGAAGCCTTGATCCTTCTGGGCCAGGAGTACCCACTGGTGTTGGTTCTTAAGCTTAGGTGAGTTGGATTTGATACCTTGAACACTCTAGTCGGTTGCCCCGATGTTTGGTCTTGATTGTAGAGAATCCCCCTAGTTGCTTGAGTGGTGTTGGCTAAAACCTTAAGCAAATTGTACTACCATCATTACATGCATATGGAAACTATTATATTAACTTTTGTGCAAGCCCATGAAAACAAATATAACTGTGCTTCTTAGCACAATGAAAGAGGGCTATGGAAACTGAAATGTTAAAGCACCCTGGATGTAAGCTGTGATTAGTTGTGCTTCTAAGCACATGCAAAATCCAAAAAGGGTCATAAAGGCTTAAAAAAAGTAGTGGTTAAATATATGCTAAATCCAAAGATTGTTGGCCAGAAATTAAATGCAATGATTTATTCCTCACGAAGCCTACGGGTTGTGATGTGAGATGGAGTAAGGGATAGCTAATTCTAAGTGTCCCCTAGTGTTAGTTTTTCATCATTTAATTCAATATGATCTAGGATCTTAACTGAGAGAACAACATGTACAACATATCAAACACAAGAGACAAGAGACACAAAGCATTTCACCAAGGAAAACCAAGAAGGTGAAAAACCCTGCAACTTCCTCAGAGATAGAATGAGCACCAATACAAAGATCACAAAGATCAAACCCCAAAACAAGAGATAGTCTCCTTGCAGCTGCTCCTCCTCCACTTGTGCGCACTCCCCTCTCTCACTAATGCGAAGTGAGTGAGTGAGTGAATGAATAGAATGAGAGAGACACACTCTCTATTTATACAATGACTTGACTTGCCTTTTACTCTAATTGGGATGACTTCCTAAGGAAGCCTAATAACCCATCCACATGTCACTGGGCCAACCCCACTAGGGTGGTCTAATAACCCTTTGACCCACACAACTCATATAGGGTTGAACCCACCAAGGCGATCTAATAACCCATCAAATATAAGCGACACTTACAATAATACTTGCGACACTTGCAAATACAAATGACGACACTTCCAATCGGAGGAATAATACATCTCCGTTGGGGATACAATAAAGTACAAATGTAATACATACAATATACAAGTGAATATCTTCCGAAGTTACAAATACATCAACACCTAGAACCTCAAGTTACAGTTAGTTGGGCACCCAACCATGGCGGTTCTAGAAAAGACCTTCATGGAGTTGTTTCAGCTTGGATGTGAGTTGTAGACATTTGCCAAGGTTGAATAAGCACTTCTCTGAACAACTTATTCCATTTGTGAGACATTGCCATTCCCTGTGTGTTTATTATTCGACATATGCTTAAGTGTGTCTTCCATTTCCCTTATCCAAAGTATCACAGTGTTGATTCATTCAAGTCATCCCCTTATCCCAGCCTTGCATTCTTCGCCTTCACCCTTTGCTAGAAAAATGTTCGTGTCTACAGAATGAGTATATTCCTGAGGTTCTATTTTGAGTAAATGATTATTTAAACTTGTACTTGGTATAATTATCTATTAACTGCCATTGAAATGATGCTTAATACTTTAAGTCTTGCTATTAGAATGATTAACAGAGCATGCTTTAACCATTTGCATTTGCAACATCAGGTATTTCTAGCTTGGGTCATATTTTGATTAGTCTTGACCTAGTCAAACCTAGTTTGACCAAGTCAACCTTGGGATTCGTGATGAGTTGGACCACTGATGTTATATGATGATTATTTATGGTTTTGTGATACACCTTTCATGATTCCATACGGTGGACACAGGTTTCATATGATGGTTGAAGTATTTTTTATGGTTATTATTATTTCCATACCATTATTTTTATATTGTTCGGGTATGGCTGAGGCTACATATGATCTTACAGGTTGCCACAGGGTGTATGGGTACTCATCTCTAGTAGTTGTGGACCTTCTGAGTCCATTGGGACACTCAATTATCAGTTATTGGCACTCCCAGTGATGATATGGTCAGATTTCCACTTTTATAGAGTTTTTCCATGCACAAGTGGCATGTCCAGCAATTGCATTGATCTAGCACATTTTCCTAGGGCGCTACAGAGGAGATTGAGGATCTAGCCACTTGTTATTACCATATTACCCCATCTCCAAACATGATGGTGCAGTCAAATTTGTGTCTGGGACACCAGGCAGTGAGCTACAAGCATTTTGATGATTTTCAGGTGGAATAAAAATGGGATAAAAAGTTCATTGAGGAAATCAATTTGGGAAATTGAGGCAAGGTTTTGGCATGTGGTTTGTTTAGAGGTCATTTGTGATGTATCCCACTCCTCCCAGATCAGCTTGTAGTAGTCAGTGGGGTCCACACACTCTCCGGTTTGTTGTTTGATGTATTATTCTCTCATTGAGGGGGGCCACGATTTGGTCATTTGGTCACTTTGACATGTTATTGAGTTATATCTTATGTTATTGTGCTATGGGGTGATGCTAGTGAAGGGCATTAATACCTCCTAGCCCCACCATGTACTCCTACACTTGTCTTAGTCATTTTTATGTGGTGCAACCCCCCTTAGGGCCTCTTCTAGTGAGTGTGCACCCCTCTTAGTAAGTTGATCCATGTATTATTGTTCCGACACATCATAGCCGTTGATTATATTGTATCTATCTTTTGATCTCCACCACTCATTTGTAAAGTAGTTAGGGTTTTGGTCTCTCTCATTCCTATTTAAGGAAGAGACCCCCCTATTGTAAAGGCACCTTTGGGCTCTTGAACACTTAGAATAAAATACTATTTTTGCATATCTACTTCTCTGGCTTTGATGGATGCTCTTGCAAGTTGAATATAGAATCTTTCTTCTGTGTTATCATTGTGGATCTTGTTTCTCCAAACATTTTCTTTGCAGGGATGTCGTGTGGTAGAAGAGGAGGACGACTTGAGGGGACGATATTGTGGGGAAACTCCATATCTTACCTTTGGATCGATCTTTTTGTCTCGAGAAGTATCATTATTGTATCTTTGTGACATATTTGATGCTACTTGTTTCATGTTTTCTTCTGTATAGTCATTTTCACGCTTGATCGATTCTCATATAGATCGTTTTTGGCAGGGAAGGGCGCACTTGTCACTCTGGAGGGATAGCGATTTCACTTGGGGAAGCTGGATCTCACTCTTGATTGCCTCACTTGGGAAGGATTATCAATTTGCAAGGTACGTATCTATTTTCATGCATTTTACCCATTGCTCAATTCAAACCCTTGTTGATTAAAACCCTTATTTTTAGATCCGATAGATCAGGCAATTATCTGTGCTTAATAATTAAAACCCACCTCATAAATAATTAATAAACCTTGGAGACCAAATTTGGTGGGAATCCGACTCCATTTACCCCTAGATCTAAGGCATTGGGCCTCTCCAAGGGAGGTCGCACTTGTGGGTGAGTGGGCTTTTTCCAGATCTATCATCTGGGTGTTGCTAGTTACTCATCAAAACATCAGATCAATAGTTTAGCAACCCTTCTAGTGCCATTCCAACTCTAACTTTACCTTGTGGGCCACATTTTACTCATTTTCCATAATTTAAGAGTGGGTCCCACTTGGGTTTTCTTGATTGGCATTAGATCTATCTAGATCTATTCAATTAAACTCATAAGTGGCATATTCATTCCTTAGTTGAGCATTTGTCCATACTATAAGCCTCCTCAACTGAGCCCTAGCTCCATTTTTCCACTTATATTCCCTCGATATAGATATAGTCACTCTTGATCACTCTCCTTTCACTTTCACATTTGCCTAGGAGGTCTTGAGTGGGTTTGCAAGCCTTCATTGGTTAGTTAGGGTCTCCCCCTTGGTCTTGCTTTGCCTTGATCTAAAGTGAAGAGTGCCTCGATTAATGTGACAACCAACAATCCTTGGGAATCGTGGCTCTCTTGGGTCACCTCTTTAGTTGTCCAACGCCTTTGCCATCCTGGATATCATCACCTTTTGGCACAACTACAAGTCGTGTGATAGCATGAACCTATGTTATAAATTGTCACAGAAGGAGTTGTTTAATTGCAGAATTTGGGTGGAGAAATTAAAGGACTTGTCAATGGAAGCCGACTGAAACTATATAGGGACAGTCTTCCTTCCGCGCACTAAGTATAAGAATTTGGAGAAAAAAAGAGTGAAAGAAAGATAATCAAGAGTAAGAAAAATAATGAATAGAAAAAGAAAGATAGAGGGAAGAAGAAAAAGGAAAACAAGTAAGAAGAAGAAATTATAAGAGAACTAGATCTATCGCAAACAGGTTGCACGCAAAAAAGGGATCGCGACAGACTGAAAAGAAGTACGCGGGAAGCATTAAAGGCTAAAAAGTAGTGAAAAGACTGAGACGTGTTGACATTTAATGAGAAAATTGACGGCAGCAGAATGATTGATAGATTCAGACTGAATCAAAGCAAATCTAAGGGGGATCCATGAAAATTGGGAGATAATGATGGTAAATCTAAGGCAATCAAAATAGTAAGTGGCGCCTAACCTCTCGCGCAAGTCAGTGGAAAATTATAAATGTGACTGGGAGCAAGTGTGAAAGTCATCAGTCACTGAATGTACATTAGGAAGTGATATTGAGAGAAGAAGGAAGGTTAGTAGTTGAAGTTTGTGCCCAAGGAAGAATGGCACCCAGAAGACGGACCATAATGAAGAACCCGGAAGTAGGACTGCATATAGGGACCGTTGAGACACCAGGAACATCAACATCGAAGCTTGTAAAGTTATCTCGTGACTACATTCCACCGAAGAAAATGATTGCGAAGCTGATCACCCTACCAAATATAGAGGCGACATATATGCTAGTGTCGGAGATGCCGAAGGAGGTGCTAGTCGAGGAAGATATGCTAGGAACTTTACATAAATTTCAGTTTGCGAATCATGATATCACCAACACATAGAAGTTTCTAGAGCTGGTGAACGGTAATTACATGAACATAAAGATTAGTTCAGACCCAAGAGTGCCAGTTTAATTGGAGGTTCAAGCGTGGGCAATCGGGTTGCAGAAGTCGAGCGTCCTTAATTTGTTGGACGTACCTCGTTTTGGGAGGACCCCACAGGTAAAGTTGTGCGTGAAGGTGTTACTATCATGCGTGCATGGTGGGTTCTTGTGGTTGGAAAGACCGGTGTCCATAGATGCTAAGGTAATAGAGCAAATAACTTGATTTCCAGTTAGGGGAGAAGATGTGAGTGCTCTTTTAGATAAGAAGCAGGAGAAACCCCTTGCAAAGAAAATGACGAAAAAATATGGTACCCAAAGCGCTGATAGAGGATTATCAGTCGAGCATATCAACAACAAAGCAGTAAGGTTTGCAGCTCGGATATTAGCTTGTAAAATATTTCGGAAGAGTCGCAAAGACCAAGTATTAGCAACAATAATTGCAGTCACAGGTCAGTGTGTTGAAGGAGTACAAATGAACTAGTCAACATTCCTCCTGAACGAGTTTTTGACGGATTGTCGGGACACGCAAGAGAAAGGTACACATTTTCATTACACTTGGTTATTAGTATGCATTGCGCTAGTAGGATGGAAGGAGTCGACGAATAGCCAATTCTTTGACAGGAACAGGAAGCCCTTTCTAGCAACTAGGTATACAAATTTATGGTATACAGAGAACACGTGCAGGCAGATAGACAAAAAAATAAAGTGTTTCTTGTATAATGAAGAGATTACAGATGTCATTAGAAGGATTCCGTGCATACATCCTCAGATAATGGATGCATACAAGGGGGTTGTGAGCTTCAAGGCAGGGATGCATCATAACGATCTGTAGGCAAAAAGAGATCCCGATAAACAATGTTTACCTACAATGTTTAGGCCCTCAGAAGAAGATCTCAGTCACATTAAAAATGACTGGGATCCAGCATGACAGGTTCTAGTAGCAGAGGAAGAAGAAACCGCAGAACAGTAGCAGGCGGGACAACAAGAAGACAATCCAGCACAAAGTAAGTCTACAGAGGACACAGAGAGTCTAGAAATTATCTCGGACAGTACACATTAGACTGCACAAACTGAGAAAAACAAAGAAAAAGACTTGTCTGAAGGATCAGCGAGGAAGAAAAGGAAAACCTCGAAGCCCAACTCTATTTGGGTGTTTCCAGAAGATGAGGTGGATGAAATTGGTTGGGAGGTAAAGAATGTCACTAAAGAAGTTATAGAAAGGGTTACTACAAGGGAAGAAATGGAAGAGCTTGTGACTAAACAAGAGGAGATCTATATGAAGGTCAAAGAAGAGTTTGTGACAATAAAATGGTTATTAATGAGGATCAGGAAGGAAGAAGGACTGAACAACGCACAAACACAACCATATATATAGATGCAGGTTACAACGAAATCACAACAAGGAGTAAATATTTTGGCAGTAGCGCTGGTATTTCCCATGTAAGAGATGCAAGAGTCATCATTCACAATAAGCCCAGTAGAGATAGTCTTTTCGCGATTACCTATGAAGGAGCTACATACACTGCATTCATCTATCATGTAGGAGATCTGAGGACGACACGAGGCAGCCATGGCGGAGTGGTATAGAAACCAATATGAGAAAGAAGCATTAGAGGAGGAATGCCAAAAAGTACGAAAGGAGAAAGAGGAAACTGCACATGAACAATTAAAAGAAGTAGACCAAAGGTTTTAGGTTGCGTAAGAAGCAAAATAGAAAATGCGCCATAGTTTGACTACCCTACAAGTCATGGAAAAGATGGACAAGATGGGGGGAATATAGAAAACAGCAGATGGAAGTAAGCAGGATCCAAGAAGAGTGGCAGAGGATAACTAACAAGCTAGAGCCTTTACAGGAGCAAGCAATGCAAGTCGCAGAACAATTTTCCCAGGTATAGGTACAGGTTAAGGAAACTGCCAAGGAATGCACATAAACTTTGAAGCTAATTCTCAACAAGCAAATATAATAAGCAATTTCGGATAAGGAAGCAGAAATGAAGGAAAAGGTCACGACTACACAAGAATCCCTGCAGAATTTAGCAGCAATACTGCAACCATAGAAGCAAGTAGAATTGTGAACACGAACAGAGACTCAAATTTTTGCAGAGTGAACGAGGTGGTTCGGGACGAGCCATAGGTGAAAGTTGGGGGCCTGTTGGAGCGGGATCAAGAAGGGACCAATTTTGGAGAACACGTGCAAAGATGTGGACCGTGCACATGCAACAAATGGGCAAAAGAGCGCAAAAGATGGGAAGTAGTTAGGGTTTTGGTCCGTTAGGCATACTTTTGGTTTGTTTGTGGGATTTGGCCCTCCACTAGAAAAACTATAAATAAGTAGTAGATAGATAGATAGATAGAGAGAGAGAGAGAGAGAGAGAGAGAGAGAGAGAGGGAGGGAGGTAGAAAGAGGACACAAGAGAGAAAGGAGAGAACTGATGTGATATTCTTTTGTTTGGGTTTTCTGTCACGCGGTGTGTAGGAGATGTATGGTTATGGATGACTAATAATATAATGAAGATGTTTTGGAGATCCTCTTTGTGCATTGTTGAATGCTTTTGAATGCTTATGAATGTGATGTCATGAATGTTATTTCCGATTATGAATGGTGTTTCTGAATGACAGATCTAAATATGTTTATGTTTATTACATTATTAGAGATCCGATGTCTATGTGTAGAAATGATATAATTGCCTCCTAACCCTTCATGTATGTAGAAAATTGTTTCCTACAGCCTCCCCTCGGATGCCTCAGGTGAGACTTCATCTGTTTAACAGGTGATGCTGTATGGACCTGCATGGGCCAGTATCTAGGGGCTTTGTTGGTCTTTTCATGTTAAAACTCGGGTCTACCCTCTACACACCAACATTTTCCATCAACAAACTCTAACAGATAACATCAACCATGAAATGAAACAAAGCCTCATACTATCATATTCATTGAATCAAAGGTAGGTTCAAAATTCAAAGTTCAAAGTTCGAAGTTCCAAACTTAAACTTATCTAATGTTTACAAAATAGGCCATAATAAACATTAAATACAAAGACTAAAGTACTATGATACTATCTACTAAGATTTCCTCTTGCCACGAGAAACTTCCAATTTATTTTCTCATGGGCTAGTTACATGAATAGGAGCAGCTGGAAGTGTTCTTGGAACATGAGAAGAAGATGCATGCCCCCATAGATTGTTGGATGTTATGAAGCTAAAGGAAAAACTCCTGCATCTGGAAACATGCTGGTGGTTGGGGGTGGCATCTCTGTTGTATGATTTGGATCACCATCTTGATCACCCAATAATTCATCTTCCAAGCGCTTTAATGATATGGCTCCATCCTCCAAATTAGCCTCCTCTGGATTGTTGTCCCAAGTCAAATATGTTCTATCATTCTTGGTCGCCTCACAATAATGGGACAACAACCTCAAGTTGTAGTGCACATAAACCAAGCTTTCTTCCCAATCTACATTCAAATTGTTTCTGTTGACGTTTTGGATGAAGTTGTAGGTGCTCCAACACCTCTTTGCAGAAGAACTATTAACAACCTATGAAAGAATCCTCACCGCCAATTTAAGCAGATATGTGGCAGAGGAGCCATACATGTTCCACCATTCAATAGGACACAACCTATCTCAATCTTTGGTTGCATGCAGGGTACCAAAGACTCCATGTTCATTGATTTATTTGCTCAATTCACTTTGTACTTGAGCACACTCCCCATTAGGGACCAACTTGTCCAATGCAAGAATATACCCATTTTGCACCTCTAGATCTATGTATGGTTTTCTCCTAACTCCACCCCCAGGTGTTGGTTGGGCCAACCAAGATGGAGAATAATATTTTCGGGTAAGGACATATGCAAGAGTATGGAGTGGAACATTAAGATTATTCCACCTTTTGAAAGATGAAGATTCCAAAAAGATGTTACTTTTAAATGGGATGAAGATTCCAAAAATGCCTTCAAGGACATCAAGAATGCTATTGTATAAGCCTTAGTACTGGTAAGTCGTGATTATTCCAAACCATTTCAATTTTTTTTTGGAAATACAGCCTTGTGGATCACATTCGTACTAGAAACACATTTCCATATAGAGGAAACGTGTTTTCGTATCGGGAAACACGCCCATCCGTACGACACATGTTTTTGCGTTTCAAGCAGGAAACGGCCTGGGGACGTGGGGGGGAGGCATTTCCTGCAACATAGGCATCAATTCATCATTATTTTATGTCTTTTAGAGGTTTAGTCCTCGACTTGTAGGTTGAAAACCCTAATTTTTGGAATATTTTATTTTGTAGTAAGGTAGGCTCTAAAATTAAAGAGGCTAGGTTGCTCCATATAAATAAAGAGAAAATCCCTCTCATTTGTAACAAGCAAAGCGTTCAAATATGATCATTTTACTTTTCTCTTGGTCTACATGAGCATTTGAGGCTATGCGCACCTCCCTCTTTGGCATAAGTTTCTTATGATGAATGCTGGATGATGAAATTTCTATGGTTTTGCTATCTCTTAAGGTTGATCCATTGAATGATTGTTATAACTCAATGCTAAGGGAATACCTAAGACGTTTCTCTTGCTCTTTTCTTGGCGGATGTTGGGAAGATATTTTCATTTTATTGTTTGACGTTGATCTTGTGTACCTAAAGCAAGGCAAGTTAGGGTTTTGCTTGCATCTTGTCAATCTTGTTTTATGAGATTTCCTCTTGTAGGAACTCTCCATAGTTGGGCCTTGGAATTCATTGTTTTCCCTAATTAGGCTAAGACTACTTAGACCTATCTAGGGTTACTAGTCATTGCCCTAATTGGTAAATCTTGAATAGCCAAATTGAGAAGGGACATTAATCTTGATCTCTTATTGCCCTAAGGTTAAGGATCGAGGTCTAACCCCTTCTCTTCTTCAAATTTATGTTGTATATATTACAAAACTACAAAAGAATATAATATTTGGAAAACCCTAAAAACATAGAAAATTCATATCTCAAAATATAGCGTGAATTATGGAATTGTTCTCCGTCGGAAAAGTGCATCCTAGTAGGTTTCCTAGTGGATCTTCAAGGGCATCCCTTCCTGTGGTTGGATTGAGAATTATACAATGTTTTGTGTTATATAGGGCATTTTTTGGATTTGGTATATGAGGTATAACACGTACATCAGTCAAATGGGCAAGCTTTAAAGGCCTAAAAAAGCAAGAAAAAGGCCTAGGTTGACCCTTGGGGGGTTGTACATTTGTTGGGAAAGTTTTAAGTGGGCCCACCATCCATTTGAGGGATGGTTAGGGCTTGAAAAATATATGGTTAAGCACTTTCAGATCTAGTTTAGAGCTTCCTTTCACCCTCTTGAGGCATGTTACTTGCCCTAAGCCTCAAGGTACATCTTATATGCTAAGTTGGCATTGTTTTGGTTGATTTTCATCCATTTTCTAGAGTGATATTGACTGTTGTAATTTCATAACAGTAAGATATTGAAGTTATCTATCTTGAAATTCATAATAAACTATTGTAACTCTTCCCTCTCACTTAGTGTCATTATATGTTTTATTCTTTTGACTCCATAATGCACGGGTATTAGCCAAGAGGTTGCCTATGAAGGGTATTTGACTTGTTCGAGTGATTGCAGATATCATTCACCAATATTAGGAATTCACCCTTGGTCTTAAGAGTTGACCTGAAGTGTTGAGAAGTTGGGTTGTGGTGACATTGAGAGCTAGCTTCTCACGTGCTTACCCCTCGTTACACCAATATCTGTGACCTCGATCAAGGCTGTTGATCTGAGCGGTAACAAAAAGTATAATTCAAATCCATCAACACTGCCAAGAGAAAGAGCATTTGCACATAAAAGAACCTTTTAGAAATTACAAGAGCATTCTCATTCCAAAACTTTCAACCCTTTAAAATGGTGGAGGTCTCTTCCTTTTATAGAACAAGGAGAGCTTCAATACAATGGGAAAAATACCATGGGCAAATACAAGAGGTTGTTTACAATACCATGGGCTCGGACCAGCAAGTGCGCTCTACTTGGCTGAGTTGGCCCTCTCACAAATCGCCCCTCATTGTGGGCCTCCAAAATGAATTGGATTGCATGGTCATGTTGTGAGTGATGTGGAGCCACAAATTTGCTCCTCTTGGACAAATGCACCCCCTGGATTTCAATCTTTCGATATAGTTGAGAAAAATGCCAAAAGTGGGGTCCAAATGCCATGTAGATGATCAATAGATGCATCATCATTGTGTTGGTTTGTTAAAATGAAAAAGAGTGATCAAACATTGAAGAACTCATCCAACCAAGTCACCCCCTCTTGGACAAGTGCACCCCCTTTCAAGCTGACTTGCTCATGTGGTCCATCAAAATGTGCCAAGTGATCAATCATTGGTCCAAGGGATGTCCATGTAATGTTTTAGTACCCACCATGCCAAATCCTCAAATTATTATTTTTCGTAATAGCTGAATTATTCACTCAGCCCAATTTGCGCATTTTTTTTATATCAGACTTTAGAAAACTAATTAATTAATGCCTATTAATCTCAAAATGATGACACCATGTGAAATTTGAGGGGGAAATGCCCTTGATGATGTTCAATTAACGACTGAAGATCATATCAATCAGAACCATAGCTGAAATCCCTCTGAAGATTTCATTTACGATATGATCCAAATAATTAAAATTGAACTTAGGCATTTTTTAAATTAAACTTTAGTAAAGCTCTAATTAATTTCCTAATAGTCCGAATATGCATGAAACCAAGGATGGAAGGATCCAATTAGCTTTCAAAGTCATATAATAGTGAATATGCATGAAACCAAGGATGGAAGGATCCAATTAGCTTTATATATAAACCAAGGTGTGAGAGAACGACCCTTCTAAAGATAGGCTACCAAAACTACTAAAAATGGCCCATAAACCAAAATCTAATGCCTAGAAAGAGTGTCCAATTTTTCCAACACCTTGAGAAATGAGGAGCATTCTATACGATTGAAAAGATCTCGAAAAGAGTGTTCCAACCATATATCACAAGCCACCATCTGAGCTAGGGTGTTGAAAATCCAAGGGTACGAAGTGAAGGTCATGTTATGCACAAATCCCCCTAGAATTGGCACAAAACAAACTGTGCAAAAGGTGAGCCAATGCCATAAATATCATCGAGTGAAAGGTGTCGATACCATCCATTTATGTGTAGAACCAACAATAAGCAAGTAACCCAAGCAAAACACCATGAGCACATCAATCATCCATCATCAACCAAGGCATCAACATCGAAGAACCATGTGCTACAATCTAGCATCAAGACCCTAATCCATGCAAATCTTCCTCAAGGTGTAACCCCCAGCTGAAATTGTGATAAAAATCACAAGTGGGGACCCATGCAAAATGGGGGGTAATGATTGGCTCCAACTACGAGACATGTGCTTATATTGAGAGTGCATGAGAACCCCAAATCTCAACATGTACATGATAACAATGACCATCCCAAACTAGCAAAACCAAAAACCTTGTGGCGGGGTGGATGACCTCGACATCCCTAAACACCACATCACATCCAAGAGTTCATTACATAAGTTTGGCTTTATAACAAAAGAAGCCATCAAATACAAAATTAAATCTATTTTAATGCGCATGCAAAAGCCTATTTCTCCTACCCTACTCCAAGCATGAGATGAGGCAAATATCAAGCGAAATCATAAACCAAATCCAACCAAATGTTCGTCTCATCAAAGCCATAGCATCTTCGTTTGTTCTTGGTCATGGACCAAAGCAAGGCGATATCAATCATCATATGTAAGAATGCTGAAATCTCCATGGTGATATGGCCAAACATGAAATCATGAGCATGTACATCATCATAAGTAAATGTGCAAAAATGAGGTGTTACATAGTTCAATGTTAATTGGTTGTATCTTATATTCCCATTAACCTATTCTTTGGTCTTCAATGGACATTAGCTCAAAACAAATTATCTTGTTTTCCAAAAAAATGCACAATAGTACTTGTATCTATAAAAAATAAGAATCTCCAAACATAATAAGATCTTCAAATGCACGAAATATTAAGGAGATCCACCATTTACCATAAGGGAAAATAAATAAGTATCTAAGTTTCCAGGAAACTTGGGTACGAGATCACTATACCAGGTAGATGTAACAAATAGTCAAACTGCAATCTGAAGGTACACTTGAAATCTCATTTTAAACACCTATTTGTACCGCTGTTGTAGGCGATAAAAAGTTGCAAATGTAATACTGGGCTAATGTGAGTGTATTTCTTAGTATTAAATACATATGTATATTTTTTATGTGCACATTTGGTAGTCAAATTATGTTCCATGAGTGCTGAATGCAAAACCATAAAAACATTCCTTGTAAATCAATGCAAAATTAGTCTACTAGATTTGGACAATATTCAATGGAATTTGAACAGTGTTGCAAAGTGCTTGACATAAGTCTTGAACCAAATTTAGTTCAAATTTGGTTGGGGGATCATTATATTTTCCCCAATGGAATTGCATTTTGCTGAGTCAAACGTACCCCCGGAGTATCCAAACACGGGGTATGTTGTACCATTTAGCCTATAAGTACCCCTTTTTTTATAACGACGTCTCCGGTACGTGGAGACAGTATGGGGTACGGCAAGAGACGTACCTTACGTGTACCCAAGTACTTGATACGCATACCCGGTACGGGTACATGTACCCTACCCCCGGGTACGGGTACCCATGCTACATAGATAAGTATAATGAAAAAAATGGGGCGTTACTTAGTTCAATGGTAACTCGTTGTATCTTCTATTCCCGTTGACCTAATCTTTGGTGTTCTATGGACATTAATAAAGAAAGATTATCTTGTCACCCAAAAAATGCATTAACTCAACTTTTTATCCATTTAAATATCTTCTTAGACTTGCTAAAAAGCTTTCAATTACTTGATCCCTGAATACATTCCAAGAACGCTTTCAAAAGGGCATTTGCACATTCTCTAGTCCCGGTTTCGGTTGCCTGTGGCATCTTTGTTTATCCATGCTCTTATTTGACACTTTAACTTAGAATGTTTGAACCAAATGTGATGATTTACTAGAGGGGAAAATGCATGTTTATTCCTTGTGAGTGCAATGATCATATAGACTTGATTTTATGACTTTACCAAAAAAGAAGTTAGGACCTTGGATTGAGGGGGGGGGGGAGGTTACATATGCCCAGGGTTGTATAAATGTTGAAGCTTTCATAGACTTGATTTTACAAATTGATCAAAAATTTAAACCCTTGCCAAGCATGGCAAGTCTTCCCACAAGCCTCATCTATCCAACATTGGATAGGGCTTGTATAAGCATCTCCATCATGAGGCAGCCAACAATAAACTACAAAATCAGGCTCCTCCAATATCACAAAGTTTTCAACTAGGCATGAGGATGAAGAATGAGAAGAATTCCTGAACATGGAAATGGACCTTTGCCCCAAATTACATGATTGAATATGACCAAAAAAATGTTAATTTATATATCTTGCTGCCATATATCAATTTCCGGCAATTAAAAGGTGATTTCCAGCCATATATTCTTGTACCAATCTGCTAATGAAAGAGTGAAAGCATGGATAGAAGAAATCTACAATAAATCATGTTGAAATGACTCATTTCCAATGCTAAAGATGGGCTCAAGGGAAGATCCTTCACCATCACATGCTGATGCATCCAAACGATGCGATTGCTGGGTTAGAAAATTCTTGTAGTAAAATCAGAGCCAAACAGCCACCTTTCTAATTTGTCTACAGAGGGAAAGCAGCTTATATGGCTTTGGCTAGGATCCCTTGAAAACAATAACCATGCAAACATCCTATATCAAGAGGAACAAAAGCCTCATGCATTGACCAAATAATATGGACCAAGTGACCCTGAGGTCAATGATTATCATATAAATAGAAAATCCAAACACAAAGAGTACAACAATCAACTTATAGCGGTGACTTAAGAGACATTGAAGAATCACATAAAAGCAACAATTACAGGTTGAATTGAGTAATCTCACTTGCCTGGAGTCTCCTACTATACAAGAATGACTACCAACAGTAATGGTGATTTTGCAGGAACCTAAGGTTAATGTATCAAAGATGGGTCCCTTATTGCGTCGAGAGGCGCTCTACAGCCCAGTATGAGGGAGATCTTGTAACATGTGAGTGTTTGTCGAGTTTGTCGAGTAACAAAATAATACAAAGTAAACAAAAAACAATAATACAAAGTAAAAAGTAATAAATATTATGTCGGCCATAAACAAAAAAGAATAATACAAAGTAAAAAGTAAATATGAGAGTTAAACTAGAGACTTTAGAACTTGGGATTAGGTGGTAAATATTATGTCGGCCATAAACAAAAAATAATAATAAAAAGTAAAAAGTAAATATGAGACTTAAACTAGAGAATTTAGAGCTTAGGATTAGGTGGTAAATATTATGTCAGCCATAAACAAAAAAGAATAATACAAAGTAAAAAGTAAATATGAGACTTAAACTAGAGACTTTACTTTTTACTTTTAATACAAAGTAAAAAGTAAATATGAGACTTTAGAGTGTTTGTCGAGTAACAAAATAATACAAAGTAAACAAAAAAAAAAATACAAAGTAAAAAATAAATATGAGACTTTAGAGTGTTTGTCGAGTAACAAAATAATACAAAGTAAACAAAAAAGAATAATACAAAGTAAAAAGTAATAAATATTATGTCGCCCATAAACAAAAAAGAATAATACAAAGTAAAAAGTAAATATGAGACTTAAACTAGAGACTTTAGAGCTTAGGATTAGGTGGCTCAGGTATTGCACTCAAGGAGCTATTCAAGGAGAGGTTTGCACCTCGGGAAATTTGATCCCTCTCGGCGCTTGATAGAGCCTAAGATTTGGATCTAGGCTGGTTTTAATTCAATGGGCTCAACAAAGGACCCAAACTCGAGTAAAAATTTTGAACTTCCTTTAAGATATTAAGATGAGAAGATTTGAAATATGTTACAAACATTGTAGTAAGAGCAATTTGTACTGCAAAATCCATAAAAAATAATGAGACTTTCATAATTTGCAAAAGCAGGATATATAGGGAAGCTTCATGCAGAAGATAATTCAAGGATGCATAATTATGAGAAGAAGAAGAGGAATCATATATGGATATTGCTCGAAGTAATTTGGCAGAAGGAGGTATTAGCCAAAAGCTCAAAAGAGAGTATAACCTTAAAACCCCCATACAATTTTAAGATATTGAGATGAGAAGATTTGAAATATGTTACATACATTGTAGTAAGAGCAATTTATACTACAAAATCCATAAAAAACAATGAGACTTTCATAATTTGCAACAAGTAGGATATATAGGGAACCTTCATGCAACAGATAATTCAAGGATGCAAATTATGAAAAAAAGACAAGGAATCATATATGGATATTGCTCAAAGTGATTTGGCAAAAGGAAGTATCAGCCAAGCTCAAAAGAGAGTATAACATTAATACCCGCATACCATTTTACCTCTTCAGAACTGAATTATTGAATATGAAGAAGCCTACACAAAACAAAAAGAAGATGTAAGAATACCCTGACTTACAAATAGTGATATAGTATATAAAATAACTTTGAAATATGTTATAATTTGACTGTTAAGCTACTGTTGTCACATCTATGTTAGCTGGAGCTACCATACTGCAGACTGTGCGGCCGAGAACCGCACAGTAGTTTTGTTTTCCAGATCGGAGATCAGCCGCCTTCAGATGAGGCAGTTTTGTTCAGACTTCCCCTAGCAGATATATCAAAGGGGACAGATAGTTGTACTGTGCTACACACATTGTCACTTACCATCTACCACAGGGTCACCTTTCCCTTGCCAGGCTTTGACATAAGCCCATTTGAGACAGTTGCCTAGTCATGTTTTGGTTGAGATTATCACAGTATATCGCTGGTTTATTATGTGCCCGGATTCAGCAAAGATCCAACTCACAGATAGCTTCAGTAGCAGTAGGTATATGGTGCAGCAAGTATTGCATTTGATGATTATTGCTCATGTTGTAGATTAGACTTCTTTATACTTGTTAGTACACTAACTCTGCAGGAGATGATATATTTGGTGATCTAGCTATTATATGATGTGGTTGGTCCCTTGATGATGTCAGTCCACCCCTCCGATTAGACTTATGTATATGCACGCTGAGTCATATCCTCTACACTTGGCATAGACTTGATCACTTAGTCCCTCTCGGTAGCTGACTTTAGCTCCATTATAACTGTCTCCATCCACCCAACTCATCCATGATACTTGTTCCCGACTCGGATTCTGATTTGTGATCCCGAGGACCCCTTCCCCACTGATCTCTGAGTTTTCCATGACTCCTTGTTTATTGTGCCTCGACTCTTTAGTGTGTGAGATATACGGTTAGACCTGGGATTTGCTCCTGTCGGTTGCCCCCGATGTTGCAATACAGTTAGGATTGTGTAGCCTCACCGGGTGTTCCCCATTGGTCATCAAAGCATGTATTGCTCACCCCCATTACCTTTGCAGTATGAGCACCATTTTTATATCTTTTGAGATATGTATGTAGCCCAAGAGGGCCTTGATGTAAATGAAGAAGTGAAGCAATGTAAATCAGGCCAAAAAGGCCATTATGTTGTAAATGTAAAATCTAGCCAAAAAAGGGCTAAGTATGAAACTCATTGTAAAATCCATGCAATGTGTTTATGAACACACATGGATTCTGGTCAGCCATACATGTCAGCATTTGTAGTGGTTATTCCTCACCTAGTCTCGCGGGACAAGGAGGTGAGAGGGAGCAAGGGACAAGCTCAAGATTGCCCCCTAGAGTCTCAAGTTACGGTTTGCCGGACACCCAGTTTGGCGGCTCTAGAAAAGAACCTCACGGAGTCTTCGGATACGGATGTGAGTTGTGAGATACTTGTTAGATGACTAGTGGTGGTTTCCCTGCACTATACCCATTTGTGAGGCACCGCCCTTCCCCGTGTTCTGTCATGGCATACTTACCTCAGTGGACCCTGCTTTCCCGAGTTGTCCAAAGGGTCACATGATCTTCATCCTTGTCTTCCCGTGTCCTTTGCCTTGGTGTCCGCATCACCTACAGTCAGCAAAGTGGTCAATTCTATAGATGTGCATAGCATTTTAGTCTTTTGGAGGCGGTGGGCCCACTTCACCGAGGCCTTGTATTATCTCGGGGTTTAATGTATTTTTGATCACCATGTTATCATTATATTGCTTAGTAATGTACTAACTTGTATAATTGAGCCTTGTCACTTCATGCTTGCATACAGGTATTTAGCTAGCACTATTGTTGACCAGATTTGACTTGGTCAAACTGAGTTGACTAGGCCAAAAATGGGCCCGAAAAAATGTTGCGATCGGAATTTTGATTTCGAGCAATTATTATCTACAGGGATCCCATATGAGCATGCAAGTGTCGGAATTGCAAAATACTGAAGCGTTTGAGAAATGTTTAATTATTATTGGTCAACTTTGACCTGTTTTAATAAAAAATTATGGATGTTGGGAAAATAATGCCAAAGTGATGGATCGGGGTCGTTCGAGTGGTCATCCCTACTACTTTTAAAGTCCATGATCGCATTGCAACAGACGGTTCGCCAATCCGGGAAATAAAAGTGGGTCAAAAGCTTAATTTTCAGCTTCAACCATATAAACCAGCAAAAATTACATGGAAAATCAGAATTTGACTAAGGCAACTATAGGCAAATGGCAAAATCAATGGTTGGAAAAGGTAAAGGTAATTTATAAAGGTAAAATGGTAAGGTTTGATACATTATTAGCACATTGTGGGGCCCTCTCCATGGCAGCTCATCACTTGAGGTCGAATTGGCCCATAGGGGCGTTTTTTCTCCTTAGGGGGAATTCGATTTTGTTTGGTATGGGCATGTGGGCCCTTATTGTATGATGTTGGGGGGATAAAACCCCATATAGACACCCCCCAACTTGTTGTATTGTGGTATGGACCCCACATGGGTTCCCTCTCCTCCACATGTGTGCTTCTCTTGGGGCAATTCGCACCCCCCTTCATAGAGACATCTCCACCATTCGATCTGTGGATTGGGGAGATGATCTCAACCCTTCATTTTGGGGGGAAACCTATTTTTGTTTTGAGCTATCTCTATAAGAGAATGGACTCTCTCCATTGTACTTCTTCTTGACATTTTTCAGATTTGCTATTGAGCTCTTGAGAGACATTTCTTCACCCTCTTGCGCATATGTGTTGTGAAGTGTTTTGATGTGGATTATTGGCATATTGCTGGAGTATTGTTGAGTGATAGTGAGCTACTTCCATCTCTTTTCTTGTCCAAGCTAACTTGCAGGTGAAATCGGCCACTAGAGGGAGGCGCAACCATTGAGCCAGCAGCTCCACGTTGGGTTTTCTCTCCAGGTTTCTGCAAAAGGGAAGCAAAAATTATGTTATTATCTTGCTTTCCTTCATTATTTGTCATTATTTGCTTGTATTTCCTTGCTATTTGCCTCAGTTACTGATTTGTCTCTCTCTTTGGAAGGTACAAGGGCGCACTTGGACAACTAGCTGCTCCAAAACGCATAAAGGAAAGGCATTGTTGCTCAACATTTGGCATCCAACATTCATTTCTTCATCAAACTCTTTACCTCCTTTGTTTTAGGTAGGCAATCACTGCTGATCTCTCTTGTTCTCATTTCTCTTGTAAATGTTAAGCTGCAAAACACTAAAATAAACCATAAAAATTAAAATCTACAAATTTAACCGTAGGAATTAAATTTTCTTTCCAAACCCGCTTATTATTTCCCCTTAAAAGCTTATATCTCAAGTTTGGTTAGATTCTGACTCCATTTACCCATAGTTTAGGCACTAGTCCACTTGGCAAACAATGCCCCCTAGGGGCGTTTTTCTCTTTCAGCCTGTTGGGTGTGTTTTGGAGTTCTGGGTACTTACTATTTGTGTTTAAAACGTCTTTTTCCTTAGGATATCAAGTATCAATAGCTGGAAGTGATTGAAAACCTTAATTTTGCTCTGCCTTAGGTCCATCAACATCAGAATTAGTCTCTCCCTTGGGCAGTTTTTCTTCCATCAATCATTCCTTGCATTATTCACTATCCTAGTTGATTTTCAGCCACATAAATCTATTATATTCATCATAAGTAATTGCTGGTCACTTACCACATCTCTGTCATTTCACTGCTTGTGTCCATCAATTGGCTGAAATCGAACATAGGAGCTCATCTACACTCATTATATGTCTTCATCTCTTATTTTTTTGGGTTTGGGTGTATTTGTTGTCTCTCGACCATCACTGGTTCAGCGGGGTCTCCCCCTTGACTGGGCCAAGTGCCTTGTCTAAAGTGACAGTAGCCTTATCCGATGTGACTTTCGTTCATTTGAGCAAAGGACCTGGCTATTGCCGGTTACACCTTCGTAGATGTTCACCTCTACTATCCCTATTGGGATACCTACCACACACAGCTAGAGATAGTGTGATAACATTTACTTTGTCTTAAGTACTTAGTTCTTCTATAAAACACACTAATTAAAAGATCATGGCTATAAAATCTCCAATTATTCTAATTCCACATTGGTTGTGAGGATTGATACATCGTAGTATATAATCCCTAGCATATCATGATTATTGTGCTAATGGGGATTTTCATAGCTAGAATGGCCCCTTCTAGTGTAGTTCATTTCACACAAATCAAAGTGGGGGTTCTTATACATATGTTATAAGAAATTTGGCAATCCATCAGCTTAGCAATGACAACAAGTGAGCCAATATATGGAAAATTTATTCAAAATCAAAATGCTATTATGTACCAACAAATTCTCCATGAATTTCCCTCAAAAAACCTTCATTTCATAGGAAAGTTCATGGTGGATCCTAAGAAAGAGACAACCACATTTGTGATAAAGTGGCTACAAGAAGCATTATGAATACAAAGCAAAAATTTGCCAATTTTATAAGATGAATAAGATATATAATTGCTACAATATGAGGCCATATGTTCTAGTATGATGACAACAATGCCAATGTGAAGAATTGTGATACATGAAGAAGAAAGGAATAATAAAATCATTAGCTAAGACACCAATTGCAAAGTACATTCAAACATTGATAATCACCTCATTCAAATGAGGAAGACAAAATCATTGCACATATTTACAAGTGAATGAGGAAGATAATGAAATTCCTCATATCTAGGGGTGCAAGACAAGATGTAAAAGAAGAGAATCTATAGTGGTATGCTTTGTGACCATTTCAATATCCATCATCTTTATAAGATATTCACCCAAAGTATTGCATCTCTGGTCTTGTGACTCACGTTTAATAGGGATTCAATAGTCCATTTGTAATTTTGTCCCCAAATTTGGGAGAGGGTCACAGGGTGATTTTAAGTTACAAATTTACTAACATAATAGAAATCCAAACATCAACAATAATGGAAGAGGGCTCTATATTTATGAATCCATCTCGTTCCAACATAATTACAATAGCATCAACTAGAAATATCATTGCAACAAGAAAAGAAAATATCATTATGTTGGCATTACTAAATCATAGTTCATTACTTTGTCAACCTACTTGTCAGAAGGCATGCCCATGTACAACATGTAGCATGAATAAACATGTTCTCAAAACAAGTAAAGGATATTATATTTAGCTTGTTTGACTTACATTCATGTTACATGGTATGCATCCCTGCACCCTTACGCCACCCCTTGCAAAAATGCTATATCAAGGTTGTTGGGTACATCTGGAATACATCCTAGAAATACCAAATACATAAAAATTTAAAAAATGTTCAAGGACATTATTGGGTACATTTGCGTCCCAAAATTTGATGTTCCCTCTAAATGGGGCAAATGTACATATTAAGCGAGGTACTTTTGGAGGCCCCGCTTGTTATCTTGAGCCCAGAGCAAAGTAAGTAGAATACAAGTACATACAAGATACCTCAGAAGGAACAACCAAACCTAATAGGGTCAAAACCCTAGATCTGCACGCAACAAGTTGATGCATTCACAAAGGAAATGTGCCCTAACTATCAATTGGATCTGGATCTGTCTGCAGGTAACTATCTGTCGGTACTGTCTCTCTCACAACACTGTTGTGATCTGCTCAGCTAAAGAAGAAGGCCAACTGCTAGATCTTATGAATGTGCCCCTCCTCTGCATGGAAAAGTGTGCCCTCCCTCAAGATGTCAGATGCTCGTACGGAATCAGATCTCAACAGATTTGAGCTCTGATCGTCACAGTCCTTCCTCAAACACCGAGGCAAGAATACTTCAAAATTCTTAGCTGCTCACTCGGTCAATCAGATCCATAACGAGCTCCTCTCTCCTCTGGAAATGCGCCCCTCTCCTCTGAAAGTCGCCCACCTCAATCTATGCAGAAACCACACTAATGAACTCTCTCTGTCCTCAGTAATGGGAAACCAAGTGCCTCTGATCAAGTGAGGTCTGATCCAACTCAAATCACCTCACTCTCCCTACTACAGAACCTCCTCTCTCTCTCTCTAAAAGTCTCCCTTTGCATGCACTATGCGCCCTCCTCACTCTAATTGATCTCTCTCTGATAAGCCAATTGAGTAACCTCTTCCGGAGACCTCCTTCCTCCTTACATCATCTCACTGATCAATTAGGTTTACCAAAAACCTAATATCAGTGCATGCAAAAAGTTACTTTTGCATGCATCTTTTAATTAGCAGTTGTACATGCAAAACTCATGCATGCATGAGGAAAAACACCCCGGAAGGTCCACATGCATCCACCAATAGATTCATGCCACTGAGTAGAGTGCATCTCACCCTCTACTCCATCTTGATGCCTATATTGTTGATGTACCTCCATGCAAGGCATCTAAATCATGGAGGACATCCCGAGATAACACTATCTCTAACAGTCCTTTTTATCGAGGGAAGTCCATCCACTTATGCCTGGATCCAACAAGTCCCATGCTGCTAACACTGTCCCAAGTGTCCTGCCTGTCACTGTTGCCCTCTGACATGTAATACCCTGATCAAACTCCATAAATGTGGCTCCAAAAGAATCCCCCTGATCAACCACTGACTCTGTCACTAAACTCTGATTCAGACTCCCTCTTAATCTTTGTTGTAACCAATCACCCAATCTGCCATCAAGTGGGTCTACCCCCTGTAGGTGATCTCCCTCTGTATATGAGTTGACTCAGCTCTCTCCTGAGCTAGGTCCATCTCAGTCATCTCATACCAACTCAGTCTCCGACTAGTACCTGTATGAGCATCATGCTCATCCATCTGATCTGAGTCCAAAGAATCACTCCCCTGTGTCTCATCAACAACATGAGCATCCCACTCATCCATCAGATAACAAGAATCACTTCGATCCTCATCATCATAGTGAGCATCTCGCTCACCCATATGCTGAAAGCACTCACTCCTCTGAGCACCATTCCTGTTGTGAGCATCTCGCTCTCTATCCCCCTCTGACTCTGAAGAAGATGCACTCAACCAACCTGATGTGCCAGATGTGGGTAGTCCCCGAACCAGGTACTCACTGTCGATCCTGTGACCCATCAAGACTGGATCATCTCCCTTTGGATAAGTGAATATCATATCCCTCTGGAACACCACTGAGTAACCGGCAACACCCAAAGCTACCACTGAGAGTATACTCCCTCTTAGTCCTGAAATGAACAATACTCCTGATACCTCCAGGAGTTCTCCAAGGTCAAGTAGAAAATGAACTCTACCCACTCCTGTGACCAACTGATCAGTCATAGGTGTGTGCTCAAAAACGAGGAATGCATCTCGCATCCCAGTCATGTGACTGCACTGCATGCAATCAACCCTCCATCTCTCATCAACCTGGATCTCTGGATGACTACTATCATGACCTGACACAAATGAGGCTAATGAGAACTCCCTCTCAAACCTAGAGGTAAACACATCCACCTCCTCTCCTACTGCCAACTGCTCATCCTTTTGCTTGCTTATTCTTCTTCCTAAGCGGACACTATCCTGCATAGTGTCCATACTCATTGCAGGAAAAGCACTTGATCTTGCCTAGATCCTTCTTTTGTTTGAACCGTTGTTTCTCTTTTGCTGCAAGTGCCACATCCTCCTCTTCAGGAATGGTGGAATTTGATCCCTAAATATAACCCCTCTGGATCTCTTCTTAGGTGAAGTCATCCCATAGACGATCCCACTTGGGAAGGTTCTCTCTGGAAATGATGGATTGGACAAATACTTCCCATGGCATGGTCACGCCTTTCGGGACTTGTCAAACCATCTCACTATCCTCAACCTTCTCACCCACAGCTCCCAACTCATCCCTTACCTGAGTGATCTTGGTGAGATATATGGACATGCTCTCATCCTTGCCCATTTTTATGTTTCTCAGTTTCTCTCTGAGTACCATCTTTCTGTTTGCGTTAGAACTTTGGTACAAATTGGTTAAGGCATCCCACATCTCATATACATTAACTCTTGCTGAGATATGTGGGATAACATGGTCCTTGATTGCATAAAGGAGGATCCTATGGGCTCTTATGTTCTTTTTCTCGTAAGTTGCTTTGGCAATTGCATCTGATGGAACTGTGACTGAATTTGTGGTCGTGCTCTTTCTTGCCGCCTAATACACACCTGGGGGGACGCGACAAGAAACCTTCAAGCCGCTCGGTGTGTCCTTGGGGGCAAGTCAGAGTCAAGTGCTATCACCTGATAACTCAACTCCTCCGTCTAGGCTTACTCCTAGCAAAGCCAAGAGGGGTGGTCCCTATAAAAATATCTAAGGCTTTTAAACTATGAAAACAAAATAAAAGTTATTCTAGGAGTTAATATGATGAGTTGGAAAAATAAATAACAAAGCATTATTGCAAGTTTAAATTAATTATTCAACACTACACATGATTGATATGCATTCACGATATTTTATAATGATAACTTAAAATAAAGAAAATTGAAGACCAGTGCCGAGAATATATGAGTGCGATTGTTGTTGTGCAGGGTTGTGAAAGTATTGCAAGAGGCTTGTTGGTTTATTTTTAATTTATTAATGGATATTAAAGGAGTGGGTAAAATTCTTGGTTTGGCCCAACAAGGTCTAACCTCTTGTACTGAGTGCTATAGCGGCTTAACCAAGTGTCCAACAAGGCGAGGATGGACCTGCTTAAAGTAGCCTTCTGACTCTATGATGTACACGCACGCAACCTCCCGAGTCCGCAAAGATAAAATTAGTTGAATTTCCCTATTAAAGGCAAAGCTAAGTGCCTTACACGCTTTTCTAGTTGACCCAACTGTTCAAACTACGCTGCAACGGTCAAGAGCATAATTCAGGCTTGGAGCGTTGGTTTATTTTATTAAAGAATGTGAAGTGGATGATTAAACTAAACTAAAACCCCAAGAGTAGCTTTTCCATACACCACATAATGGTGCAGTACTTCAGTAAAGCAAGGGGGTAAATTTTAAGTAAGTTTTTAAGAACAATTGTATTGTAAAAGCCACAAAGCCCAAAAAGATAAATCGATTGAAGTAAGTCCTTTGAGGACGTTTGTGTGCTGCTATGATGTTATTTAATTACTAAGAACATAAAGAAACTAATCTAAAAATAAATAAATAAATTGAAAAAAAAAAATCGACGTGAATCCCCCCTGGGGGGGATTGGGGGTAGGCGCTGGAATAGCCTGCCGAGCTCTTTTTTTTTTGATTTACAACTTGGAAACTTAAGAAAAATACTGCTTGCCCTTATTAATCAGGGAACAAGTCAGTTTACCATGTTTGAGAGAAATAAATATGGTGCTTGAAATCGATTATCTGGGTGGTTCTAGAAGCTCCAAATGCAAATTTTATTAAGTTTTTTTGTTCAAACCTGCTAGGCATGCAAAATAGACCAGCAAGCTTAGTTTGTTAGAAAAGATGATCAAAACACTTTAAGAGTGCTTTGATAATGCTACAAATTGCCTAAAAAATTTATATAATCAAACTAGTATGCAAAAACTACTTTGTGGATGACTTTTGAAGTCTCTAAATCAAATTTTATTTAGATTTTAATTGCAAAACTGATATGCATGCAAAACAGACTAGCAAACTCTTTTTGTCATAAAATGACCAAAAACATTTGGAAAGTGATTTGGCCACTTATGCAAAATATGCCTAAAAAGACTTATGAAAACTAGCTAAAAAAATATGAAATAAATAACTAAGTAAGACAAGCTAGAAAACATTCCTTCTTAGAATCTTTACTTGCCTCTTTAAGAGATGGCAAGTAAATATAAGAGAACTAAATTGCTTGAATAAAACTTTAAATTCAATAAAAATTTCTCAAATTGCTCCTTAGATCTATACTTTAAAGATTGACACAAAATGGGAAAATTTGCAATCTAGATCTGGAAATTTTATAAATCTTTTATTACTTTTAGATTGCAAGTATTTAGATCTATTTGAAATCAAACTTTGGATCTAGATCTAAAGGGTAAAGAAACGGTGACCGATTTAGATTATGAGAAGTTTGGATCTGGAAGTTGAACCCTTGGGGGTTTGAGCGAATGAGGAAGGGTTGTGGAGTCTACTTCTTAGCGCACCTGTTATCACACCATAGTAGCAGGGCTACTATTCTTGTACAGCAGATATCTGCACATTCCAGAGCTTACATTATTCCAGAGCATGGCTATATATTTTGGATCACTCATGATCAGAGCAGTACATTATTCAGATTTATGTATGACCCTGTGTCAAGGCTGAGCCTTGAGAGTTCAGATTTGATGACTGATGTGACTACTTATCCCATTACAGTTTCAGTTCAGTGCCTAGAGATGTATTACAACAGTGTTTCAGATGATATTGGATGATTATTATTATGATGATGTTGTATGATCTATGGATATGTTCTCACTGACTGTGGATTTATTATCTTGTTGATTTAGTCATGATCATAGCATGAGCTTGGTATATTATTCCTGATGTGGCAAACAATTTAAAATGAACTGTAAATCATAAAATGGACAATTGCTTGCACATTTAGGTCATTTAACAAAACTCACTGGTTTTCACCTTACATAGATATGGTCTTTCCCGACACCTGTTGTCTGCTAGTGTAGGCTCCATATTCATTTGTCTCCATCCATACATGACCTTCCTGTTTGACTTTAAACCCTGACTTGTCTCATTTGACTTTCTGATACCAAGGACTTCCCTTTTTTTCTACCTCTGTGTTTGGACCGCATCCCTGTTTATTCAGTGTCTCGTCTCTGAGTTGGTGACAAAACTTGCCTTTGGTGAGTTGGATTGTAGGCCTAAATCATTCTGGTCGGTTGTCCCGATGTTTGGCATTGGCTCGAACTCCCCCTAGTCACTTGAGATGTTGTTGGCTAAAACTGAAAGCTCATGTTCTACCTATGGAAACTCAAAAATTCGCCCATGGAAACAAAAAAAAAGGGGCAAGAGCGATGAACAGCTAAAAATACTCCTCGAAGAGTAAGAAAAGGTCCAAAAAGCAATGGCTCTTAAAAGTTATATCTAAACAATTGCTGACCTTATATATATTTAAAAAAACATGCCCTGGATGCAAGCTGCAACTAGTTGTGCTTCTCAACACATCCGAAATTCGAAGGGTTATGTAGGCCAAAAAGGCCATGGAATAAAATGGAATGATCCTAATGAACCTGGATCAACTTGATGTAGACATGATGCCTAAGTTGAATAAACACTCTCTAAACAACTTATCCATTTGTGAGGCACAGCCATCCCCTGTGTTCTTTTGTCCAACACAGAGTTTGTAGCTTCCCCCTTCTCCCAGTCCAAAGTATTTTTGAGTTAAGTTAGACAGGTCAACCCCTTTGCCCAACCTTGTTCCTAGCCTTCATCCTTCACTAGCAGTTTGACCATGTCCAATGGGTGAATTTGTCATTTGAACTATTGTGCAAGTAATTTTATATAACAACGGAATATGCTAACTTAATTAATGCCACTGAATGGATGTTATACTTTGAGCTTAGCTGTGAGAATGATTAGAGAAGCATTGTCTTAGTCTACTGATGTGATTTATCCTTGGTTGTATATTCTTGGGATCCGTGATGATGTGGACCATGTATGGATGATTATTGATGATGATTGATGGGCCCACATGTTTGATGATGATATCATATGATGGACATATGATGCAGATGATGTTTGATCCAGTTTAGCAGGTTTATTACTACTTCAGATCAGCAGATTATACATTGTCCATATATGGTGGACCCTACAGCTGGCCCATTAGGGCAACCCATGGTGTATGAGTACACATTTCTAGTGGATTTGGGTCTTCTGGATCCATTGAGACACTTATCTTCCAGTTCCGGGCACTTCTGACAGTGATTGTTGCAGTTTTACACTTGTTGACCAGATTTGGGGCTGATTTCCCAGCCTGAGCAGCAGGGGCCCCGAGAGGCTAGTTCACCTAGGGCGATGATGATGGAGGGGGTGGTCCAGCCACTTGTTTTTACCATTTACCCCCCCTTCTGGAGAGCCTGGTGGGATCATATGGACATCGCTAGCACCCTAGGAGGCAGTTTTGGCACTTTCACAGTTCCCGAGGCAGTTAAAAAATGGGATAAAGTGGTCACTGAGGAAATCGATTTGGGCAATTGAGGCAAGGTTTTGGCATTTGGTTTTCACAGAGGTCTTCCAGGATGGCATCACTATCTTCCAATCAGTTTTCACCATGTGGGTATGCCCAGATTGATCACAGGAGGACATTTACTGCTTGACTGTCATGGATTCTAAGGACAGTTTTGGTCATTTACATTATATTGGACATATGTTATTATTTTATTGTGCCTTGGGGATGAGCTAGTAAGGATTGATGCCTCCTAGCCCCACCATGAGCTTATATTGTCATGTCCTAGTCACCATGAGATGGATTTTGGGTACTTGTGTCTCTCTAGTGGATGACGTCACCCTCTGATTGTACCATTTAGTGGGGGCGCTATTGTTATATTGAGTGATCCATGTGATATATTGTTATGGGTCATCTTAGCCATTGATTGTATGATGAGATCTTTTAATCTCAACCACTCATTTGATGTAGTATTGTAGAGTGGTACAGGGTTTTGGTCTTTATTATCCTATATAAGGAGGAGACCCCCCATTGTAAAGCTCACCTTTGGAGCTCTGGAATATTGGAATAGAAGATTTTTTGTGGAGCACATCTCTCTTGCATTGTGGATTCTCTTGCATATTGAATATACAGTATCTCTTCTATGTATCATTGTGGATTTTGGTGTTTCTTCTAATCTTTTGACAGGAAAGTCGAATTGGTGGAGAGGAGGGCGACTTCATGAGGGTTATTGTTGGAGGGATCCACATAGTCTCTCTTGGGTTGATCTTGTGACAGGGAGTATCATTATTGTATCTTTGTGACATAGTTGATGCTTTCTATTACATCTTTCTACCATTTTCATAATCATCTTGCTTGACTTGTTTCTTTGATCTTGTCTTGTAGGAGGAGGACGATTTGGCTATCTTGGAGAAGGACGTTTTGGTTGGAGCTCTTGGATCTCACTCTTGAATATACACATAGGAGAATGCTATCAATTTGCAAGGTGGCCATAAGCAATTGAGGTAAGATCTACAAGGTATGTGCCTCTTTCATCCATTCTATCTTCATTGGTCATAAAACCCTAATTCATTGAAACCTCAATTTTTGTATTTCTTAGATCTACTTAGATCTAGCCTTGCTCTTGAGAAGATATTGAAAACCCACCTCTATAGCATCCACCCCTAGTTGGATCTATAGTTTGGTGGTGATTGGCTAAAAATTGACCCACTTTTCAAGGCAAAAAGCTCCCCTTGACCCAAATCGCACTTCCTGGTGAGAGGCTAGTTTGGTTAGATCTAGCACATGGGTAGGTGAGATCCCACTTGATTTGCAATCTAGACACTTGATAACCTACCCCCAGATTCTTACTTTGGTGAAATCTACCCTGTGGACATCTTTCCATGTTTTAAGGGGTTAAAACCCCCTTTTGAATTTCTTGGCACCTCAAAACTCAGATCTACTAAGATCTAGCCCTTGGATTGACTTGATTTTTGGGACATGCATAGATCGGGGTACTAGCATCTTGGATCTACAGTTTGGTGGCCATTGGACTTGATTTGGTCCACCAAACCCACTTTTTAGCCTTCCTTGAGCAAGTCGCACTCCCTTGAAAAAGTAAGTTTGTCCACTTCCAGGAGGTGGGTGTTTGAGATTTTCGTGGATTTGGAATGCCCATACCTTGAAACCTAGGTCTAGACTGTCTTTTTGTCACGATCCGCCTTGGGGGTAGCATTCCTTGTTTCAAGGGATTGTGGTCCACTTAGGGTCATTACTTGAAAAACCTAAATCTAGTAAGATCCAACCATTAGATCTCATTTAGCCCACTTGACTTGGCTTCTAGGTTTCTCGATCTACACTTTGACATACTTTTTGACCCCATTAGCCCATCCAACAAGGCACTAGTCCTTCTCTAAGCAAGTCGCACTCCTTGGGAATTGTGTCAAACCCTAGATCTAGTACATGGGTACTCCTAGAATCAACCTAGAGTCATAGATCTAGCCTTTATCCAACCTATAGTACCAACTTCACACATAACTTCACCTTGTGGGCCTACCTAGAACCATTTCACATTTCCCAAGAAAACAAGACCCACTTGTGTAAACACATGGTACTATACCTAGTCATCATACCCCATCATGTGGCCTAAACCATACATAGGTTGAAACTACAATAATCTCTTACACCACCTTAAACCATACCTCAAATCCTAGGTCCACTTAGCCTTGCATTGGTTTCCGCAACTCATCATTTACTTACCCTTAGAAACCTTTGTTTGGATCCAATCAACTGTGATTGGTCTTAGGGTCTCCCCCTAGGTCTTGTTACACCCTGACCTAAAGCGAAGAGTGCCACGGTTGACGTGACTCCCATCTTGCATTGGGAACCGTGGCATCTCTTGGGTCACCTCTTTAGTTGCCTGCCTCCTCTACCGTCCCGGATGGGATACCTCTAGGGGCAACTACAAGTTGTGTGATAACAGCACCAGTGGGATCTATCACTCTGCTTAAGTTTGTTGGAAGAATGGAAGATCTAGCATGTTCATCTGTTCATGCAACTTAAATCAACCTGTAAAAATCACAAAACTAACTAGTAAAGGGATTAAAAGCAGTTGTGTGAATAATTAAAAGAAAATGTTAGAGATGATAAATTCAAACAAGAATGTTCTCTACCTCTAGCATTCTAATGAATTTCACAATAGCAGATAGACTATAGAGCACTATTTACTATTCTTAATGAAAGTATTTTCCCTTTAAAGACAGTTTGATCCAACAATTACTAGCATAATGTACGATACAAATTTATCTCATAAGATGCAGAACAATGAAGATCCAACACAACAGACACACCAGGGTAGCCTTCAAAGCCTTCTTTATTACTCAATACTTAGAAAAATATTACAATATGTGTGAGCAGATGTTCCACCTTCAGATGAATAATAATGGACCAAAGCACTCTCTTTTATAGCCAAAACCATGCAGAGAAGGGCGCAAATACCTAAGGAGCGTGATTGCCTTGATTGATGAGTTAACTGAGTTTGATCTGGATCCTGAGGGAATGCCAATTGAAGGAGATTTCACCACCTCTCAGACTAGTTGGTAGAATTTTCCTTGAGATTATCACCTCAGATCTTAGCCATCCATCAAGCCAAGTCGCCCATTCATGGATAGGGTGCATTTCTCAAGAGAGAGTTAACTAAAACTTGATTAGCAATGATTGGAATCAAGTTTTCAGAGCTCAGATAACTTAATGTTGACTATCTAATCTCTTTAGCTGAAGCTCATTTCAACTCCAGACATCCTCCATTTTTTAGGAATTTGTCCTTTTATTAATAAATATGTCTTTTTTATATTTATTTTGTCTTTTTTTGTCTTTTTTTGGATAATTTGAGTAAATATCAATTTTTGAGATAAATACTTACTCAAAACTTAGGAAAAATGGGTTTATGGGTTAAACGAGTGCTCTGGCTTGGAAAATGAGCCTCCATTTATCAAAATCCACCCATAAACCACTTAATTATTATAATTTAAATTTTTTCAATTAAACCATAGGAAAAATGGTTTAATTAATTGGAAAAAATTATTTTTTAATAAAAATTAAAAAATCATCCACGGCCGTGAAAATAAATTTTTTTAAAGTTGATTTTAATCACCTAGGGACTTAGTATATGACCATATGACTTTATTATAGTGTCTAGCATGTTTATATATGTTATAAAATGGACTCTAATAACCCCCCAAGGCCTAACCACCACTTTGGGCATTCCAGCAATGGAGGTGTAGGAGAAAAACTCATCAATTATACTCGGCTAAAGACAAAGCATAATTGACAAGGGAAAAAACTTCTTGGAATACCTTATTTGGTTGTCAAGCCCTAGGGAACCGAGTCACTCAAAGACCACCATGCTAGCACACTTTATTACAAACCCCGTGGGGCATGGTCATACATTACAAAAATGAAAAAAGGGGCCCAGAAAAGGCCAAAATAGGAACTTCTAAACTCTGATAAGCACAATTCCGCAACACTGGCGACTCCCTGGAAGTCCAACTAAGTGCAACTCAGGAGGTAACACTCTCCACATCCCACAGTTCGATCTCTTTCAACAAGAGCACAATCCTTGCCCTACATGGACTAAAGTTAGAGGCCCCATCCAACCCGTCCTCTACTCTCAAGCTAGTGGCCATAACCTCTGAACCGAAAAACACAAAATGATACAAGAACCTCTCTTGATCACAGATCTGGCCTCCCCTTGCACAGATCCGATAGATCTATCTCAGATCTATCCACCTAGGTCACCGATCTAATAGATCTGACCTCTATAACAACAGATCTAAGTGTGACTGTTCTCCCTGACCCTTACCAAGGCTCTGATACCATGTTAATTTATCTAGAGATCACTACTCCCTCTGGATGCCCTCAGAACTCAAGCGGTTTGAGTCTCTATAAATAAAAAATGTTATAATGACTTAAGATACAAACACAACAGTTCTCTTAACACTTCATCAATAAAGCACAACAATCGCACTACTCAGGATGTACCCTAGAAACCCCAAACGGGGAAAACCAGCTATTTGTGGGGCTTTCTTCTATCTCGCGCCCTGAGCAAAGTAAGTAGAATACAAGTACATACAAGACCTCATAAGGAACAACTGAACCTGATAGGGTCAAAAACCTAGATCTGCATGCAACAAGTTGATGCATGCACATAGGAAATGTGCCCTAACTGTAAACTGGATCTGGATCTGTCTGCAGGTAACTATCTGTCGGTACTGTCTCTCTCATTGCACTACTCTGATCTGCTCAGCCAAAGAAGGACAACTGCTAGATCTGATGAATGCGCCCCTCCTCTGCATGGAAAAGTGCGCCCTCCTTCAAGATGTCAGATTTTGGTACGAAATCAAATATGAGCTCTGGTCGTCATAGTCCTTCCTCAAACACTGAGGCAAGGATACTGTGAAAGTCTCAGCTACTCAATCGGTCAATCGGAATCCACAATGAGCTCCTCTCTCCTCTGGAAATGCGCCCCTCTCTCCTCTGAAAGTCACCCTCAATCTCTGCAGAAACCACACTGATGAACTCTCTATGTCCTCAGTAACTGGGAAGCAAGTGCCTCTGATCAAGTGAGGTCTGATCTAGCTCATACCACCTCACTCTCTCTACTATAGAAGCTCCTCTCTCTCTCTCTGAAAGTCACCCTTTGCATGCACTATGCGCCCTCCTCACTCAGCCTGATCTCTCTCTGATAAGCCAACTGAGTAACCTCTTACGGGGATCTCCTGCCTCCTTATATCATCTCACTGATCAATTAGGTTGACCAAAAACCTAATATCAATGCATGCAAAAAGTCACTTTTGCATGCATCTTTTTATTAACATCTGTACATGAAAAACTCATGCATGCATTAGGCAAAACACACTGGAAGGTCCGTATGCATCCGCCCATGGATTCATGCCACTGAGTAGAGTGCATCTCACCCTCTACTCCATTTTGATGCCTATACTACTGATGTACCTCCATGCAAGGAATCTGAATCATGGAGGACATCTCGAGATACCACTATCTCTAACAGATCTAGAGGAGAAGGTTGCAACAATCATTCTCTAATTTACTAAACAATAAGCAAGATTACTACCAATCACCTCAAAACCTTATGAAGAATCCCTACATGCAAGCAAATGAATTAGATTGCTTCGTATCGATTATTGTTATTATTTCAATCATGTTGATATTATGTTGTGGATGTGCTTAAACGAATTTGCAACAAACTTGGTTAATTTTCGCTATTTCAACTAAAACTCCTATAAACAACTTACTTCCTTCCATAACAATAAACTCATTTTAAGAGCCTTAGAAACTATTTTATTAGGATCTACTCCCTTGGCTTCGTTAGGAGTTTTCCTAAACAAAGGAGTCAGGATTAGGTGACAACACCTGACTCGAGACTTGCCCCCAAGGACACACCTAGCAGCTTCGAAAGATTTATGTTGCGTTCCCCCCCCCGGTTTGCTTTTCGGTGGCAACATTTTTATCACTATTAAACACCAACAAGAAGAGCCCCAAGAAAAAATAGAACAAGAGCAAGTTGAGTATTATTATTCCATTAGCCAAAACTTTGACCCTAAGATTAGGTCAAAAGGTTGTTACATAGTTTGTTACAAGATTAATGATATCTAGATGAGGGGATCTAGATCTAGGGTCTAGATCTATCCCTTTACAACAATATTTGATGCCATCTAGCTTGTCAAGAATAGTAAAATAATACCAATACCATGGGTCTCTTCCGACACAAGCTTCAAAAACCATGGGGATGTTGAAACCAACTGCCAAAAACCATGTGTTGTTTCCCCGGTCCAAGGAATGGTCAAATCCTCAATCAAAGGAGAAATTGTTGGGCCATACGAATTAGCCAAGAGAAGTTGATCCATGTCAAATGGGATGAGATGAGTAGCTAGGATCTATTTTTGAAGTGAGATATGCTTAAGTAGATCCCAATGTACCTCCACATGTGTGCCAATGTGCCACATCAACTCAAATAACCTCAACATGTGTGCCACTAGTCCAACTAAGCAAGTCGACTTTGGGAAAATTGAATAATTTCAGTCAAATAATCCATAAAGAGCAATGTCAACTGAGAAATAGAAGAAAAGTGTAGTTTTTAACATCTCATTGATCAATTAGACACAAACTTAGGATTTTAAAATTAAAAACCTTAGGGTCCACGGGGCATAGAATAGACAGTGAATGGGTGTAAGGTCAAGGCACTCGTGTTAGGTCACCAGTTCGAAACTCCGTGGGTACTAGCTTACAAAAAAAAAAAAAACCCTAGGTGTGCCAAGCATTAATCCATTATGCGCTAAAATAAGCCTAGGTAAACCTCCTATGCCTGGAAAACCCTCTAGATGGACAATGCTTTGCAAGGTGAAGGTGGATCTACATAGTTGGCCAAATGGGTGCCCATATCTACCAAAGCATTGTCAAGATAGTGGCCAGATCATTCCCATGCATGACCAAGAAGTTTTCAAACTACCCGTTGACATTGAAGAGATGACCCTATAGAATTTGACCAATCTGGGAGAAATCCCTGACATGCAAGTGTGGGAGGTTGAAGTAGAGCCAAAAGGGTGCCCAAATGTACTCTGAGATTTAAAAAAACTAAGTATATCACTCCCATGTACGTCCATAAAAATCAATGTTGTAGTCTTTGGGGAAAGGCCCACTACCTTTATGGAGCAAACTGATCTGACAAAGCAATGACCAATTTGATGCCATATACTTAGATAAGTGACCAAATGGGTATCCAAATATGCTTTCAAAATCCCTAGATACCTAGTACAAGTCAAGATATGCAATACACCTCTCATGGCCACTATAGATAGTAGACACTAATATACTGGCACTACAAACCCTGAAACTATGGAGAGGGCCTAATAAAACTTCTATAGCATGGAATAATGATGCAGTATGATCATATGTTTCCTTACCTTCATGATGATAAAGATCCAGGTTTTCATTGTCGTGATCCATATTCACCATCATGTCTATATAGAGAATGAGATACAGACACTGATATTCGTAATTGAGACCCGGTTTTACGGGTGTATCTTTTCGTGTTATATAACCAAAGCAGAGCTAGTTGTTTACCCAAAAGCAATCATGGCATAGAAGCTATAAGTAATTTATTAAGGTGCACCAACAACAATGGGTGTCCCCATGGACCAATACATAATAGGTGCAATTGATCATCACAATGAGTCATCATATAGTTAGTCATGCAATGCATGATAATATACCTACACTACAAGTATCTTCAA
Source organism: Larix kaempferi (assembly GCA_027924585.1). Taxonomy (NCBI): domain Eukaryota; kingdom Viridiplantae; phylum Streptophyta; class Pinopsida; order Pinales; family Pinaceae; genus Larix; species Larix kaempferi. The sequence continues at coordinate 9,756,230 of BSBM01001022.1, forward strand.
ACAAGTATATGAGAAACAAGATTTACAAAGTAATCTGATCCATGATAACATCTAAGTAATTGCAAGGAAGAGTTTCTTCTATGGGGTGTGTTGTTCGCCAAACTGCACACCAGCAGCAGAAATCTTTCGAAAGCTATCTCTTCACTACAAGTGAGAGAGGTGTGGCCTTGGGGGCAAGCAATGAGCCAGGTACTGTCACCTGAATCCCAGCTCCTCCGTTTAGGCTAACTCCTAACAAATCCAAGTGGGATAGTCCTTAAAAAAGAGTTGTCTAAGGCTCTTGTGTTTTAAAATGTTTTTGTATGGGGTGATACGGATGAGTGTTGTTTAGGAGTTTTTTTTTTGTAAAATGATGGGAACACAATTAAACACGCAATCCACGTTGCAAATTCCAAAAGATATAATTTATAAGATGAACAATATACTTATGACTTAGAATTAAAACAAAGCATCCACAAGATAAAGATTAAACAAATGACAAGGACACATGGTCCAGATTCAGAAGATATATATAAGAGCTTTTAAAGACCAATGCCAAATGGAGTCAAATGAAATACTTGTGATGTTGAAAAGTGTAAGTCAAAAGTAGCTGTTTGTGAGATCGTTTTGAAATTGTTCTTGGTAAATTTTAAGTGTTTTAGATGTTCTTGATTATTATGGCTAAAACGAAGGTTATCAAAAGAGTGTCCGGAAAGAAATTCTAAGCAGCTCCTTTAAGAGACATGTCGGACCTGTCTGGAATCACAGCGAGGCGCGCAATGCTAACCAGCCATCGTGTCGCAGATTGGGCAATCCGGCACCTCCCCTAAGAACTGCTTTGAATACTTTTTGAACAACGCCGGTTCGTTGGTTATGGGGGTGAAAGTTTTAATTAATTGTCACTTATGAGCTTATCAAATCCTTCACCTTTCTGAGTACTAGTCCAACCGTTTCCAGTTGGCAGAGCATACGAGTGTTAGATAAACGACCAAGATAAATTAATTAAGGGGAAAATGTGGATTGAAAAGTTTTATTATTTAGAGCACTTGTTCGACTCTCCAACAGAGAGCGCTCTTGACTTGATCTTATGACCACAGTTCAAGAGACTTCCTACTTTAAAATGCCTAATGCGGGGGAAGATGCAAGTCTAACAATGCTCTCCGACAGAGAGTGCTCTTGACTTGGATTTGGCCAAGTTCAAGAGACTTTGTTCGTTTTAAGAAGCAAGAAGCAGTTGTGATAACAAGATACTGCAATTTTATAACATTTAAATCATTTGATAGCTCAAATAGATGTGAAATACTGCTAGCATGCTACTTGCAAAATAAAATGAAATAACTGAAAGATCTAGTGTTCTTCCAAGCAATTCTACTCTAAAGGTGGGATCAACCTCCGAACAAGGTCAACCACTAGAACCGTCAGTCCTGGAAACCTTCCAGCTAGCTGGATGTCCACAAGATGCTTATGGGGGAACGAGAAGCTATCACAAAACTATGTGGCCTTTGGGATACAATCCCAAAGTTAGCTTACTCTGGTCAAAACTTGAAAGAGAAGCGACAAGATGAAAATAAACTACTCTAAAACATGAACTAAAAAGATCTAAGCTAAGCAAACCCAACACTCTTTCCCAAATGGGGAAGAAACCCAAAGGTGGACTCCTCCACTAGAAACTTTTATTAATTTTTACAAGTGCCTTGGGTTTTAAAACCTTGAAGGACCTTTTGAGAGATAAGACTTTAAACTTGAAATGAACTCTTGAAGAGTTTTACAAAGGATAATAAGATCTTGTATGTTCAATCACTCCTTATGGCATTCATTTGATTTTGCTTTGATCTTGTTATCACACCATAGTAGCAGGGCCACTATGCTTGTACAGCAGATATCTGCACATTCCAGAGCTTCCATTATTCCAGAGCATCGCTATATATTTTGGATCACTCATGATCAGAGCAGTATATTATTCAGATTTATGTATGACCTTGTGTCAAGGCTGAGCCTTGAGAGTTCAGATTTGATGACTGATGTGACCACTTATCCCATACAGTTTCAGTTCAGTGCCTAGAGATGTATTTCAGCAGTGTTTCAGATGATGCATGATGATTATTATTATGATGATGTTGTATGATCTATGGATATGTTCTCACTGACTGTGGATTATTATCTTGTTGATTTAGTCATGATCATAGCATGTGCTTGGTATATTATTCCTGATGTGGCAAACTATTTAAAATGAACTGTAAATCATAAAATGGACAATTGCTTGCACATTTAGGTCATTTAACAAAACTCACTGGTTTTTCACCTTACATAGATATGGTCTTTCCCGACACCAGTTGTCTGCTAGTGTAGGCTCCATATTCACTTGTCTCCATCCATACATGACCTTCCTGTTTGACTTTAAACCCTGACTTGTCTCATTTGACTTTCTAATACCAAGGACTTCCCCATTTTTCTACCTCTGTGCTTGGACTGCATCCTTGTTTATTCAGTGTCTCGGCTCTGAGTTGGTGACAAAACTTGCCTTTGGTGAGTTGGATTGTAGGCCTAAATCATTCTAGTCGGTTGTCCCAATGTTTGGCATTGGCTCGAACTCCCCCTAGTCACTTGAGATGTTGTTGGCTAAAACTGAAAGCTCATGTTCTACCTATGGAAACTTAAATTCGCCCATGGAAACAAAAAAAGGGCAAGAGCGATGAACAGCTAAAAATACTCCTCGAAGAGTATAAGAAAGGTCCAAAAAGCAATGGTTCTTAAAAGCTATATCTAAACAATTGCTGACCTTATAAATATTTGAAAAACATGCCCTGGATGCAAGCTGCAACTAGTTGTGCTTCTCAGCACATCTGAAATCCGAAGGGTGATGTAGGCCAAAAAGGCCATGGAATAAAATTGAATGATCCTAATGAACCTGGATCAACTTGATGTAGACATGATGCCTAAGTTGAATAAGCACTCTCTAAACAACTTATCCATTTGTGAGACATAGCCATCCCCCGTGTTCTTTTGTCCAGCACAGATTTTGTAGCTTTCCCCTTTCTCCCAGTCCAAAGTATTTTTGAGTTAAGTTAGACAGGTCAACCCCTTGACCCAACCTTGTTCCTAGCCTTCATCCTTCACTAGCAGTTTGACCATGTCCAATGGGTGAGTTTGTCATTTGAACTATTGTGCAAGTAATTTTATGTAACAACGGAATGTGCTAACTTAATTAATGCCACTAAATGGATGTTATACTTTGAGCTTAGCTGTGAGAATGATTAGAGAGGCATTGTCTTAGTCTACCGATGTGATTTATCCTTGGTTGTGTATTCTTGGGATCCGTGATGATGTGGACCATGTATGGATGATTATTGATGATGATTGATGGTCCCACATGTTTGATGATGATATCATATGATGGACATATGATGCAGATGATGTTTGATCCAGTTCAGCAGGTTTATTACTACTTCAGATCAGCAAATTATACATTGTCCATATATGGTGGACCCTACAGCTGGCCCATTAGGGAAACCCATGGTGTATGAGTACACATCTCTAGTGGATTTGGGTCTTCTGGACCCAATGAGACACTTATCTTTCAGTTCTGGGCACTCCTGACAGTGATTGATGCAGTTTTACACTTGTTGACCAGATTTGGGGCTGATTTCCCAGCCTGAGCAGCAGGGGCCCCGAGAGGCCAGTTCACCTAGGGCGCTGATGATGGAGGGGGTGGTCCAGCCACTTGTTTTTACCATTTACCCCCCCTTCTGGAGAGCCTGGTGGGCTCAGATGGACAACGCTAGCACCCTAGGAGGCAGTTTTGGCACTTTCACAGTTCCCGAGACAGTTTAAAAATGGGATAAAGTGGTCATTGAGGAAATCGATTTGGGCAATTGAGGCAAGGTTTTGGCATTTGGTCTTCACAGAGGTCTTCCAGGGTGGCATCACTACCTTCCAGTCAGTTTTCACCATGTGGGTATTCCCAGATTGATCACAGGAGGACATTTACTGCTTGAATGTCATGGATTCTGAGGACAGTTTTGATCATTTATATTATCTTGGACATATTTTATTATTTTATTGTGCCTTGGGGATGAGCTAGTAAGGATTGATGCCTCCTAGCCCCACCATGTGCTTATATTATCATGTCCTAGTCATCATGAGGTGGATTTTGGCACCTATTCTTCTCTAGTGGATGACGTCACCCCCTTTTTGTACCATTTAGTGGGGGCGCTATTGTTATATTAAGTGATCCATGTGATATATTGTTATGGGTCATCTTAGCCATTGATTGTATGATGAGATCTTTTAATCTCAACCACTCATTTGATGTAGTATTGTAGAGTGGTATAGGGTTTTGGTCTTTATTAACCTATATAAGGAGGAGACCCCCCATTGTAAAGCTCACCTTTGGAGCTCTGGAATATTGGAATAGAAGATATTTTTGTGGAGCACATCTCTCTTGCATTGTGGATTCTCTTGCATATTGAATATACAGTATCTCTTCTATGTATCATTGTGGATTTTGGTGCTTCTTCTAATCTTTTGACAGGAAAGTCGAATTGGTGGAGAGGAGGGCGACTTCATGAGGGTTATTGTTGGAGGGATCCACATATTCTCTCTTGGGTTGATCTTGTGACAGGGAGTATCATTATTGTATCTTTGTGACATAGTTGATGCTTTCTATTACATCTTTCTACCATTTTCATAATCATCTTGCTTGACTTGTTTCTTTGATCTTGTCTTGTAGGAGGAGGACGATTTGGCTATCTTGGAGAAGGACGTTTTGGTTGGAGCTCTTAGATCTCACTCTTGAATATACACATAGGAGAATGCTATCAATTTGCAAGGTGGCCACAAGCAATTGAGGTAAGATCTACAAGGTATGTGCCTCTTTCATCCATTCTATCTTCATTGGTCATAAAACCCTAATTCATTAAAACCCCAATTTTTGTATTTCTTAGATCTACTTAGATCTAGCCTTGCTCTTGAGAAGATATTGAAAACCCACCTCTATAGCATCCACCCCTAGTTGGATCTATAGTTGGGTGGTGATTGGCTTAAAATTAACCCACTTTTCAAGGCAAAAAGCCCTCCTTGACCCAAATCGCACTTCCTAGTGAGACGCTTGTTTAGTTAGATCTAGCACATGGGTAGGTGAGATCCCACTTGATTTGCAATCTAGACACCTCATAACCTACCCCCAGATTCTTACTTTGGTGAAATCTACCTTGTGGACATCTTTCCATGTTTTAAGGGGTCAAAACCCCCTTTTGAATTTCTTGGCACCTCAAAACTCAGATCTACTAAGATCTAGCGCTTGGATTGACTTGATTTTTGGGACATGCATAGATCGGGGTACTAGCTACTTGGATCTATAGTTTGGTGACCGTTGGACTTGATTTGGTCCACCAAACCCACCTTTTAACCCTCCTTGAGCAAAGTCGCACTACCTAGGGAAGGTGAGTTTGTCCACTTTGAGGAAGTGGGTGTTTGGGATTCTTGGAGATTTGGAACGGCCATACCTTGAAACCTAGGTCTAGACTATTCTTTTGTCACGATCCGCCTTGGGGGTAGCATTCCTTGTTTCAAGGGATTGTGGTCCACTTAAGGTTATCACTTGAAAACCTAGATCTAGCAAAATCCAACCATTAGATCTCATTTAGCCCACTTGACTTGGCTTCTAGGTGTCCCGATCTACACTTTGACATACTTCTTGACCCCATTAGCCCATCTAACAAGGCACTAGTCCTTCTCTAAGCAAGTCGCACTCCTTGGGAATAGTGTCAAACCCTAGATCTAGCATGTGGGTACTCCTAGAATCAACTTAGATTCATAGATCTAGTCTTCATCCAATCTATAGTACCAACTTCACACCTAGCTTCATCTTGTGGGCCTATCTAGAACCATTTCACGCTTCCCAAGAAAACAAGACCCACTTGTGAAAACACATGGTACCTCACCTTGACATCATACCAAACAATGTGGCCTAAACCATACATAGGTTGAAACACTAACAATCCATTACACCACCTTCAACCATACCTCAAAAATGGAAGTCAGACCCACTTGACGCTCAAAAATGGAGAAAATATGGAATTGATCTTTAAACACCTTTTCTAGCCACCGAGAATGATTGATAACTTGACAACATACATTATGGTTCCAAAGTGACTGAAAAGGGACATGAAGTGCTTTTTCTCCAAACATGTAATCATGCTTATACTTCCTATTAAAAATTTCCAAGGCAAAAGATTGACTAGAGCACCAACCCAAAGATGATTGAAAGAGTTGGGAAGGGAGGGTGGATTGCAAATATGAAAATTCTCCCAAATGGATAAACAAGTTTGACCTTGGATTTTGATAATAGAAAATATTCTTTATTCTAGGAATAATTTCAAGCTTTTGATCAAATTTAATATTTACAACTTGAGGACAAGATTCTAATTCTAAGAAATTGATGAACCTATCTTGACTAAGGATGGCAAAATTTAAAGACTCATTATAAGAGGTGGAACAATGATTAAAGCATCTAGTGTGATTCATTATTTCATCTTCATCTTGAGATTGCAATTCTATTGATTCATCATTAAATTCATATGAAGATAAATGATCATTTTTATTTAATTTGTCAGGGGAAAAATTAACAAGTTCATTTAAAACACCCTGATTATTTGCACAAGGATCATGTGAAGTCACCACTAAAGGACCTTGGTCGATGTCCCTACCTTTTTCTTCAATAAGGTGATAAGGAATTGAATGATCACTAAATACAGAATGACTAACGAGTCTCTTTGAGGGAGGAATTTCAGTAGACCTGTTAACTAAGAGCTCATCCTCAGAAATTCCCTCAAGATCAGGACTAGGGCTACCTACAAAGCAATTTGAAAACTTACGGTTTGTACAATGATTAAAGATTTGACTTTCGATTGACTCAAAAGTAGAAGACTTATCATCAAAAGAAATTGGGCAGGAAAGGTCATCTCCGGATGTTGACAAATCACTTGATATTTGATTGTTAAATGATTCAACAATAGGATCGGAAAGGGGAAGGTTTTGATCTTGGATTTGATTTGAAAGATACATATCATCGAATTCACTTCCCCATTCTTCTAGGAATTTGTTTTCAAATATGTCATAACCAGAAATGCTATTGGGTTTCAAATTCGAAAGCCAGAGTCCAGCTCTTTCTTTGAAAGATGAAGCCAATAGTCTCATACACACATCCTCATGGGTTATGGATAACTCGTTAAGAACTTCCCGAAATCTTTCAAGGTGCCTTCTAGCAGAGATTTCATAACTTCCATCGAAAGTAGGCAACCTTTCATAGGCTTGATGAGGAATATGATGAGGATACCCAACAATTTTGGAAAAGTCAAAAACTTTCAATCGACCAAAAGTCCTAGGTCGCTCAGAGGCAGCCATGGATAATAATTTTCTTTATTTTCTTTATTTTTTATATTTATTTTTAAATTCAAGAACCTGAAAACAAAATGATGCACCCCATGGGTTCTAGATAACGATAAGATCTGTCTAAATTCTAATGTTATAGGGATGTAAATGAGCTCGCTCCTCAGCGGAGTCACGATTGGGAGTCGCCAGGTAGATTTAACTCTTCTACCAAGATATGTGTCGTTGTATATGCAGGAAGGACTAGGGCAAGCTATTGCCTCACCGGCAACGGCGCCAAAATGTTATGGCAAAGAGAACGAGAATGCTTGAAGAAAAGTATGTCGAACTAGGGCAAGCTATTGCCTCCCCGGCAACGGCGCCAAAATGTTATCACCTAAACTGTAGTTACCCCTATGGATGGATCCAGTCATGGATGGCAATAGGAAAGGGCAACTTGAAAGGTTCAACCACAATCACCTCGACCTCCAATATGTATGGTTGTCACGCCAGTCGAGGCAACCTTCGCTTTATGTTATCTAGCCCAGACAACAAAGGGGGAGACCCGATCTACTCCCGATAGGAGAGATCAAAACCAAGACACCAAATCAGGGTATTTCCAAGTGAAGTTAGGTGTATGGTTTATCCTAGACCTAAGGATGAAGTCACAAGCCAAGTGAGGGTTCAATAGATATAGCTTTGGTTCATAGTTGAATGTAAGAGTGACTTATAATGTTTGTAGTGAGATCTAGGGCTAGTGTACTAGTTCAAAGTCCAAAGATCCACTGCCTTGGGAACCGTGTCCAATACAGGATAGTTAAAGGGTTATATTGGGGCTAACTAGTACATGAGACAAGCTTGACCATGGTTCATGATGTCTTCAAAGGTATAGTTTACCATGCCTAAGTCAAACCACAAGTCAATCCAACAATTTAGGAAAGTTGAATTACCTTGTAGAGAAACCAGTGCCTTGGGAATTGGGAAGTGGAGTCAAAGTGGGGTTGACTTATGGTTAGGACTCCTACAACATGAGATAAGTGGACAGTATAGGTCTTGATGGTTAAATGTGCCTAGATCTAGGTTTAACCCAAGTGGACCACAATCCCTAAAAACAAGGAATGCAGTCCTCAAGGCAAGATTTGACAAAGTGACAGTCTAGACCTAGGTTTTGAATTATTCCGGTTTCAGATCTGCAATAATCTCAAGTACCCAGTTCCTAGAAGTGAGTGAACTCACTTCTCCAAGGTGGTGCGACTTTACCCAAGGAGGCTTCAATTGGGGTTTAGGTGGGTCAAATCATGTCGGATGGCATCCAAACTTTAGATCCTAGTAGATCGGTCAGGTAGGAGTATGGATCTATAATTTCGTGGCAATCCACCGGTTAGATCTTAGTAGATCTGAGTTTAAATGTTCCAAGTGGTCCAAAATGGGGATTAAATCCCTTAAAATGTGGAATGGGGCCCACAAGGTAAATTTCAAGAAAGGGACAACCTGGGTGTATGTTATTTGATGTGTAGATGTCAAATCAAGTGGAATCTCAAACACCCATCAACTAGATCTAGGTCAACTTGCTCAAATGGTGAAGTGCGCCTTCCTTGGGAGAAGCTAAGTTGGCTTGGGAGAGGGGTCAAACGGAAGCCAATCCTCACCAAACTATAGATCCGGGATGCCGTGGATGCTATAGAGGTGGGTTTTCAATATCATGCCCAACAACCCACTAGATCTAAGTAGATCTGAGAAAATGTAAAATGGGGGTTTTGAAATATTTAGGGTTTTAACAATTTATGAGTTATGTCAATGGATTGGATAGAGGAAAGAGAAACAAACCTGTGGATCTTACCTGGATAACCTTGTAGATGCCTTGATGATGATGATCTATGCAATCCCGATCAATTTGGAAGCTTTGAGGCAGTTTCTATGCAAATCGATTTTGTCCAAGAAGCCAATGCGCCCTCTCTCCTGCACAACAAACGTCAACAATATCAGATTTGATGCATCAAGAGATTAGACTAATGCCACAAAAGAAGTAACAGAAAGATAGCATAGATCACAATGATACTAATGATAACCCCCTGATACAAGCGAATGCCAAAAAAGTCGATTTGAAGAAGCCTTGCAAAATCGCCCTTGTTGAAGTCGCCCTCCTGTAGACAAACAATGATTTCCAAAAAAAGATAGATCTTACCACAATTTCCAAATGCTAGGTTGCAATAGACTTTCCAATCACCATCTAAGAACACCAGATGCAAAGGAGACCACAAGAATTTCCACAAGAATATTTTTCTATACCAATAATCCAAGAGCCAAAGACCCTTTACAATGAGAGGCTCTCTCCTTTAAATAGGAAGGAGAGGCACCAAAACCCTAACCACTTTTTGAATGAGTGGCTAAGATTATAAGATACAAAAGTCTAATCAATGGTTGAGATGAGCTCAATAATATAATACATGGATCACACATAAAATATAACATAAGTGGACAAAGTCGCCCTAGGAGAGGGGAATCCCACCAAATCATGATGACAGAATATCATAAGAGGCTCATGGTGGGTCCAAGGGGTAATTTTATCCCTCCTTGGTCAATCCCCATGGCACAATAACCAATAAATAATCATGAAAGTACCAAATCGTGCCTCCTTAGTGAAGTCGTGGTCCTCAAAAGACCTCAGAAATCCACAAAAAGTGCAATAAGTGATGGATGCGGGCCCCGATGAAGCTGAAACTGCTGGAGAAGGTGTGGAAGGTCCCGATCTATCATCACTGATCATCCCATGCCATAACTTTGCCTCAGTAGCCCAAATCGATTTCCTCAATAGCCATTTCTACATATCCTGAAATGCCTCGAGAAGCGTGAAACTGCCCAAACAGCCTCCTGGAGTGATGGCGCTGTCAAGGTGAGGGCACCAATGTGTCCGAGAGGGGGGTAATATGGTAAAAACAAGTGGCTGGACCACCCCCTCCATCATCAGCGCCCTAGGTCAACCGGATAAAAGTCATCTCTGCTCCGACAGGGCCTCCAACAGACCAAAACTGCACTAGGACAACCTACTGAGGCTCAATCATCACTGTAAGTGCCCGGAACTGAAAACAAACTGTCCCATTGGACTCAGAAGGTCCAAATCTATCCAAGATGTGTACTCATACACCATATGAATCTCTGCATGATCAAAATAAATATCCAATGTACCGGAACAAGACCAATAATAATGATCTGTAAATGACCAAACACTGCTGTATCCCAAGAATCATCATCATAACCCTGTAGCTGCTGCATAGAATCATCCTGTATGTGTACATAGACCATATATCATCTATCCATATCATCATAAGGTCTAACATCTCATGTCCCATGGTCCTCCATGGTCAAACTAGGTCTAACCAAGACCAAATACAACTCAGACCATCATCCATAGCTGCTGCAAGGTGTCAAGGTTAATACATGCTTTACAATTTATTCAAATAGCAATTATAACCCAGAGTAATCATGACTGGCGATTTAAATCCAAATATATAGTGTCGTTAATTATTATTATTACTCAGACTAGACTTTCAGGATCATACTCACTTCATAGTTGTGATCAATTTGCTAGTGAAGGGTGAAGGCTTAAATTAATTGGCTAGGCCAAGGGATGACTTAACTGCCTTGACTTTGTGACACTTTGGCAAGGGAAAGGGAATACACCATAGTATATACTGAATGAGCAATAACACGGGGAATGGCGGTGTCTCACAAATGGATGAGTTGTTCAAAGAGGGTTTATTCACCTTCACAGATGCGCACAATCCATAATACAAATAAGGCCAGCAATTGTTTAGATATAACATTTAAGTTCCATTGCTTTTTGGGCCTGAAGTTTCCATAGCCTTGATCTATGTGTGTTTACAAACACATTGCATAGATTTACATTTATTTTTAGGCTTTCTGCTGCAGGTGTGTTTTTAAGGCACTTGTTTACCTGAGCACTTCTAGGTGTGTCATGGACAACTTGTTTACCTAGGTATTTATTTTTCCAAGAGATATAACATTTTATTTTTCATGGCCATTTTCAATTGGCATTTCTTTCACATATAAGATATAGCATTTTATTTTTCAGATTTTGTATTCATGGCAGCACTAAAAGTTTCAGGTTTAGCCAACACAACTTTAGTGACTAGGGGGAATTCACAAGGAACTCCAACTCACCATAGGTAAGTTTTGTCACCAACTCAGAGCCGAGACACAATAAACAGGGAAGCTCATCCAATACAGAGGCTACAGTGGGGAAAGGTCCTCCATGCCACTAGTCAAGTAGTAAGTCAGGGTGATAACCTAAAAGGTAGGCCATGGATGGATGAAGACAATGAAAAGATGAAGCCAACACTAGCAAGCCAAGGTATGGTTGAATGATCACCTCTATTCTCCCTAAGGAGGGTAAATACCAATGAGTATGAATAGTGAACTTCTAAGTCTGAGCAGGGACAGTAATATATATATATAATAGGTCAACCAGGTCCATGTATCTATATGATCGCCAGATCATGACACTAAGTGCTATGACATGCTATAAGAATAAGTATAAAAGCAATCTAACCATAACACCATGATATGCCTGCTGAGTCATATACCTGAAAGCTCATAAACCTGTACCATCATCTGTCCTCTGAGACTGCTGCTGTAACTCTGGGCACTACTGTCTGCTCTGTACCAATGATATAATGGCTACATCGGTCATCCCTCTGAGTGTCCTGAAACTCAGTCATGGCATGGGGAATACAACTGCTGTCCATAATCTGATAGTGATCCAATGTAGATGCTCATCTCGGCATCTCAAATGTAAGGGAACTGGCTGAATAGTGTACTGGAATGAGAAAAATAATGTATGGTAGCCCGGCTACTATATATGTGATAACAGGTATCCTCATCACATCCCTCATCAAGCCCGTGAAAGGTTGTCTAAATTTGATGGAAGTCATGAAGTATCTGCTGAAAGACACCTTGAACTTTTTAGGGAAATTATTAAAGATTTATCCATAACCCATGAGGATGTGTGTATGAAACTATTGGCTTCGTCCTTCAAAGAAAGAGCTGAGATCTGGTTCTTAAATTTGAAGTCCAATAGCATTTCCGGATATGACATGTTTGAGCAAAGTTTCTTAGAAAGATGGGGAAGTGAATCCGATGATATATATTTTTCAAATCAAAACCTTCCCCTTTTCGATCCTATTGTTGAATCTGTTAATAATCAAACATCAAGTGAATTGTCAACATCCGAAGATGACCCCTCCTGCTCAATTTCTTTTGAGGATGAGTCTTCCACTTTTGAGTTGATTGAAAGTCAAATCCATAATCATTGTATAAATCATAAGTTTTCAAAATTCTTTTTAGGTAGTCCTAGTCTTGATCCTGAGAAAATTTCTAAGGATAAGCCTTTAGTCAGTCAGTCTATTGAAGTTCCTCTTTCAGAGAAACTCATTAATCATTCCATATTTAATGATCATTCATTTCCTTATCACCTTATTGAAGAAGAAAAAAGTGGAAACATTGACCAAGACCCTTTAGTAGTGCTTTCACATGATCATTGTGCAAATAATCAGGATGTTTTAAATAAATTTGTTAATTTTATCCCTGATCAATTTAATGAAAATGATCAAGTATCCTCTTGTGATTTTAATGATGAATCAATAGAAGGAGAGGATGAGCCAGTAGATCACACTAGAAGGTCTAATCTTTGTTCCACTTCTTATAATGAGTCTTTAAATTTTTATTTTTCTGTCCTTAGTCAAGATAGCTTTTTTCTTAGAGTTAGAATCTTGTCCTCAAATTAGATTTAATCACAAGTTTGAAGTCATTCCTAGTGCTATTTTGAAAGGCCTTTCATTTTGTCAAATTTCAAGGCCAAACCTTTCTATCCATCTAGGAGACTGTTCATATTTGCAATCCACCCTCCCTTCCCAACTCTTTCAATCATCTTTGGGTTGGTGGTCTAGTCAGTCTTTTGCTTTTAAAATTTTCAATAAGAAGTATAAGCATGATTACATGTTTGGAGAAAATGCACTTCATTTCCCTTTTCAGTCACTTTGGAACCATAATGCTTATTGTCAATTTATCAATCATTCTAGGTGGCTAGAAAAGGTGTTTAAAGATCAATTCCATCTTTTCTCCATTTTTGAGCATCAAGAGGGTCTGAATTTGATTATTCGTCTTCTAAGCTTTGAGTTGTCTCCACTTGGTTTCTATTTGATCATCAGTCCCAAGGAGAATCAAATTGAACATGTGAGAGAAGTAAATGAAGAAGTTAATTTGTGTGAAAATGAATCGAATCACATGTCTTATGTCTTCCCTCCATCCATCCCTGAGTTTAACTTGCATAAATTTTATGATCCTATCAGTTCTTTGATGGAGGATGTTTGCATCAGACAGTCTTCTCCTTGGCATAATTTCATATTGCATCATTTAAACCATTCTTCAATGTTTGAACAAGTCAGGAAGATTGTGCTCTCAAATTTGTTAATCTTTAGCCCAATCTTGACTTGTTCTATTATCAAAAATCAAATAAGAATCATTAACCTGTTTGATGAATGGTTACACTGGATTTATGATTTTACCTAACATTTGTGCTATTTGGTTAGAGTAGGGTAGGTAGGTCTTAAATAAGCTCACTTGAGCAGTAGGATTTGTGTGATTTTTCTTTTTCTGTGTGCTGAGTATTGCCGTTTTCTGCTTGGAGTGTTTGCTTGTTTTTATTGAGTTGAGCCTGGCTCCTTCCTAAGCTCGTCTCTTCTCCTGCATGCATTTAAGAAATTTTAGTTGTCATTCTCCAGAGTTTCTTTGCCTAAAAATCCATCATGAATGAGGAAAAGGAGCCTCATTATATAGCAAAGCACAAAGGCTAGCCTACCCTAATTCAAATTGGCTATAAGAGAGCCAATACCACCTAACAGAAATCGAATTCCAATCACATCTAGTTTGCAACCAATCAAATTACATGTCAAACGAACTTGGAGTGCAAGTAACTCGACTTTGTGGATGATGTGGATGGGGAGGTGGCCTCCACCTAGGCAAGGCGCCCCCCATCCCACTTTGGTATCACCACCAAACAAATCTCGTGATGCCACATGGAGAACTCGAGTTCTAAAAGAGGTTGACGTGAGCTCTTGAGGTAGGTAATTGGAGTTCAACAAATCCTTGATTGCAATCACAAATCCTTGAGGTAGGTAATTGGAGTTCAACAAATCCTTTGATCTACCTCCATCTTGTGGAAACCATTTCTAGATCTTGATCCAAAGTTGGTTGTTTGTCTTTTCAAGCCATAGATTAGTTTGCCATAAGGTTGAAGTTCCTTCAACCTTGGGGAATAGCTTGGGATTTGTTCCCTTGTGCTCTCTTCAACACTTGTTGTCGGCGTATCACCGGTTAACCGGAGGATTTTCAATACAGTGTTTTCAACCCTCAAGTGTTCCACTTGAAAACCATTTACTCTTGTTTTGCTAGTCCATTCCTCCTTGCCCTAGTTTTTTCCCTTCTCCCATTCGTTTTTTACCATCTCTTTTGCTTTCCATCTCCTCTCGTTTTTGTTTTCTAGTCTTTCTCTCTTCCCCATTTCGTCCTACCTCTTTTTAGCCTCTCCCCTCCATCTTATTCGCCATTCCTTTATCTTAGCTTTCGTCCCTCTCTTTAGGGCTCCTCTCGTCCACCCTAGTTTCTCTTTTCTTTCTGCCCTATCTCCCTCTTCTTGTCCCATTTCAGTCTCTACTCTTTCATCCCTTTGCCCTATCTTTTCCCTCTTGTCCCACTCTAGTTCATCCTCTCTTCATATCATCTCCCATACTCTTCTCCACTTTCGTTTTTGCCCTCCTTCTAGTTCTCGTCCATCTCTTTCCATGCCCTAAAAACATAACAAAACAAACAAAAGTGTTAGAAGTAGTTAGTATTAGATCTCATACTTAGTTAGTTGGTAGGTAGTTTGTTTAAATTTTAATAGTTAGTTTACATTGTTTCAAAGTGATTATTGTAGATCTCATGCTTTGTCATTATCTAGCTTCATTTTCCAAGTATTAAGGTCTAGTTCAAATTTCAAGTTTTGTTTTATTTCCTAACATCTAATGGGTATTGGAGTTATTTGTTTGCAATAGATCTCTTCTTGTGAAAGAAAGAGACTTCTAATCCAAGAAGCCATCAAGACAAGTGGAAGAATCAAACCAAAAAGATTAGTATTATCCTTTGTAATAAATCTTAGAAATTTGTTTCAAGTTTTTACAAGTAGTTCTTTCAAAGTCCCTACAAGGGTTTTCATTCCCAATGGCATTTGTACTCTCTTAATAAAGTTGTAAGTGGGGTTTTTAAGCCCCCACATTCACTTCCCCCATTTGAGGAAGTCTTGTAGTCTTCATTGAGTGGTTTGATTTTCTAGTTTAGATCCATCATATGCTCTTAGATTAGTTTCTATTTCATTAAGTCATTTTGTTGTTATTTTCCGATTTACTTACCCCCATGCTCTCCCGAGTACGGTCTTTGACCTAAAAGAGACTCTTGGGTAGATTAGATTTATTTTCTGTTTAATATTATCTTGTCACTTCTCTTCCAAACCTTGACCAGAGAAGAGCTAACTTTGGGATTGCATCCCGAAGGCCACATAGCCTTGTGGTAGCTTCTCGCTCCCCCATCAGCTTCTTGCGGACATCCAGCTAGCTGGAAGGTTTCCAGGACTGGTGGATTCTAGTGGTTGATCTTGTTCGGAGATTGATCCCACCTATTAGATTAGATTTTGTGTGGTAGAACACTAGATTTATTCAAGGTTTCATTTCATTTTGCAAGTAGTATTGTTAGCAGTATTTCACATATTTCCAATCTATTATATTGTCTAATCACTTCAAGTTGGAATTCATTGCTTTTACACAACTACTATCTGCTTCTTAAAACGAACCAAAGTCTCTTGAACTTGGCCAAATCCAAGTCAAGAGCACCCTCTATCGGAGGGCATTATTAGTCTTGCATCTTTTCCCTGCATTAGGCATTTGTTAATTAGCAAGTCTCTTGAACTGTGGTCATAAGATCAAGTCAAGAGCGCTCTTTGTCGGAGAGTTGAACAAAGTGCTCTAATAAATAAAAAATTTCAACCCATACTTCCCTTTAATTAATTTATCTTGGTTTCCGTCCTACACCCGTATGCTCTGCCAACCGGAAACGGTTGGGCTAGTACTCAAAAAGGTGAAAGACTTGTTAATTCACAAGTGATAACATTAATTAAAACTTTACCCACAACCCCAACCAAGACAAAATCACTGAGTTCTTCCTACAAGAGGTGGTGCCAGGAATCCACTGTCAGACTCGAGGGCGGTCAAGCCGCAAGCACACTTGCCCTCTTTGTAATCTGGGTGCTCCCGACCTATCACCTAAGGTTGCCAGTATTTTTCTTGGATAAGGTTCCATTCCTTTTGATACCTTTGTTCTTAGCCATAATAATTAAAACCACTAAAATCTTAAATTTACCAAGATAAGCTGCAAAACGTTCTCACAAACTCTTATTTCAAACACTTGTATCAAGCATTTTACAATCACTTTTATATTTGACTCCATAAGGCACTGGTCCTTCATCATATACTTTATTTGCTTAAATATCAATATTGGAGTATTTGTTTCAATTTGCGTAAAGAGTGATTTATTTCTTGTTCAGGTGTATCTCTTATCTTCTGTTGCAACGTGGATTGCGTTATCTTGGTCTCATTTAAAATAGTTTTGTGTCTCTCATTCTCAAAAACTCCTAAACAACACCCATCCACATCACAGCACCAAAAAACACTATAAATACTAGAGCCTTAGTGAAACTCTTTCTTAGGGACAACCCCCCTTGGCTTCGTTAGGAGTTTGCCTAAACGGAGGAGCTGGGATTCAGGTGACAGTACCTGGCTCATTGCTTGCCCCCAAGGCCACACCTCTCTCACTTGTAGTGAAGAGACAGCTTTCGAAAGATTTCCACTGCTGGTGTGCAATCTGGCGGACAACAATAGACATGCCTTAATGAAGCCCTAACATGTTATTAAATGACTTGTAGAGATAGAACAGGAGTGCCTAAGGAGGTACCACATCAAAACCTTGTTAATTAGGGTGTGCCTTATACAATGAAGCATTAAAGAGAAACAACTCTAGAAAGTTGAAAGAAGCAAGTTAATGCATGAATGGATACAACTCAAATGGAAAATGAGGAAATGCTTCACGCATAGAAACCTTCCATTGAGGTAAGTGTACCCTTTCAATTGGCTCTAAAAAGACAAGTCTAGTAATTTCTACATAACATTAGCAACATTTAGAAATAGGAACAAGAAGCCACACTTTCAATCGAGAAGAAACGTTTACACTTCAAATTGCACCATGAAAAGATATGTCCATCAAGCTCCAAAGGTGAGAAAACTCAAAATCCAACCATGACAAATGAAGGAGAGAGCAAAGCCTGGTATAGCTTTTAGCTTCTCTTCCTTCTAGAGTAAAACCCTAAATCTTGCCAAGGATGGAGTAAACAACCAAAATACTCCAACTACTCTAATAAAATCCATGAAATATGGTGGTCAAAGCGAGAAATACAATATCCAACCAAGAAAAGCCCCAAGAAGAAGGGCACCTCCATCAAGTGAGGGAATAATGATAAGTGAAGACCCAAATCAAGCCTCTCAATGCTCCTCCAAAGGTAACACTCCAAGAAAAAGTCCATAAACCAATGAGTGGAACCTAGGTCCTCTAGTTTAATCCCTAGATCTACTTCAATATGGAACATCCCCCTCAAAGTAAGACATAGAACCATGTAGGAAACCTCCAAAGTGAACACCTCCATAAATAGGCCCGAAAAGAGTGGAATGCTTCAACAAATGATGCCATGGAATGTCATGCAAGGTGTCTCCAACGTGTAGCGCTCCAATGTAAATGTTGATATAACCCTAGATCTAGGATTTGACGCCCTAGACCTAAAATCGTGCAACAACCTTACCAAAAGTAGGACACTAGCTCAAAATTGGGGACAAACATCATCAAAACATCCCCCAAGGCGAATGTTCCAACAATAAAGGTATGTTAGGCATGTGAGAAGCCCTCCAATGGTGAACGCCCTCCAAGAAAACCTCAAAAAGGTGTTCCAAAAGACCTCCATCATGGAATGCTCCATCATAAATGTCATGGAAAGAGTGAAAGGAACCTCCAAGAGGTGGACATTCCTCCGAATATGGAATCAAACCTCATCAAAAGGCATCACTAAAGTGGAACACTCCCATCAAAAAGTTGATCTGGGCGCTCCTCCCAATGTGAGCCTCATAAATCTTCTATAGAACAATGGGCAAAGTTTGTTGAGGATCCATTCATTTAATAGAGATTTCCCCTCTAGAAGGAAATGCTCCTCTAAACTCATGCAAGGATCCACACAAACAAAATAGATTTGGAAGGAGGGTGAACATCTCAGCGCCTCGCCTTATTTTATGTCAGATGTGACAAGAGCACTCCATGTCATCCACTAGTGAAGGCATTCTGGAAATCTGCTGCTTGATGATGAACAGGCTGCAACATACTCCTTCTTTCTGAGTTTTAAAGCAGATACAAGCTGTAACAAAACTTGACTTACTGCTGACTCAGTGTTGTCATGAGTTCACTCCCATTAGGCTTCCAAATGATGGCATCAATTCCACAGGTTACCATGTCATGCTACAGGCTGAAAGTGGGGCTTTACTGCTGGTTTAGTGGGCTCATACGACTGCTGGCTGTTTCCTTATTGTTGTAGCTGATACTTCAACATTGGGAAACCGCCTTGATAAGTTCATTAAACCCCCTTCCATGCTGGTCGTTCTATACTTAACTTGATTCACTTAATTGACTCGAGCACACTAAGCAATATGTCTCCATTTGTGGTAGGCACCATCTCACCTTAATGCATAATTTAGGAGAGCTTCCTGCTGATTGAAGACAGCCATCTTTCAGAGGTAGAAAGACCTTGGTTCCAATCGCTTCAATGGTATGCCTTCCAAACTAAACAGCAAAAGAAGTTCCAGATGAAAAGTATACTGCTCTCCCATTTGGATCAGCAATGAAACACATGTGCAGGCTTAGATACTATTCTGCATCAGATCCTTGTTTTTACTATTTTGAAAGGCATGGACCAACACAAGGAGAATCATCATTTGCATAGCCTTGATCAAGAGCTCCAGGGTCATTTCTTTGGACTGAAATCAACTCAGAAAGTGTACCCAAAACCGGAACCCTTTCTCCTGGATTATAATAGCACCACAAAGTATCAACAACCAGCCCAGGAGATAAAAGCATACAACTAGTTCACTCCTTTCAAATCCCATCCATGAGTACAGACCTCTTATTTTATTATTTTCCTTAGGAGGCCCATTTTAGACCTCAAAATTCCTTTAATGACAGATCGTGTTGATCAATTGGCAAATCGCTTGATTGATCTGCACTAAGGCAATTAATGCAACTCAGAAAATTTAGATCTTTCCTAGAGGTTTCTTGGATCTTATCCCTTTGAATTTTCAGCTTAGGGCTGTGATGAAATATAATAATGAAATATAAATAAAATAGCAGCTACAATGGACAATATTTCATCACTTAACAAACTCAATCAACAAGCCAATCCAAGAGAAAAAATATCAAATGTATACCAACAAGTTTCAGCTCTCAAAGTCAATCTAATCATGCATAAAACAGATCTGAAATCATTTTTATGACAACTGTAGATACAACAACAAATTGCCCTATCTTCTCCAATGTTAATGTTAATCCACTTAGCAATTTCAGCCTTAACTAATTTCAAATCAACAAGAGATACAAGTGCCGGAAATTACCGAACCATAATGAAATAGATGGCTGAAAATAAAATCTGCAAGAGTAAATTTTGGACAGCTGAAAACTTCATATATATGCATAAAGATGAAACTCATGTACATACCATAGCCTCATCCCAAGGATAATACAATCCTCTAGCTCTCCAAAACCCTAGCTAAGGAAATCATGAAAACCCTAGCTGGGGAAATCATGAAAATTCTAGCCATCACCAAAGATCTCCAACAAGCAAGCATCAACACCAGAAAATCCTCCTTGGCTTTAGCAACAAGCTTGTGTCACACAACCCCTCCACACCATTGTTTTAAAACTAGGACATGGACTTGGCTCTGACTCGAACTGGTTTGAGTATTGTAACTCGAAAATTATAAAGATTCACAAACATTAGAGACAAAATATGCAAATTCTACTCACGTATATACCATGTAAGGATGAATATATCAAAATGGCATTGAGTGCAATACATATCTAAAACAAAAATACATAATCAGCAAGGCTCTAAATGACCTGTAGAGTCCAAAAAACATGCTAAAAGATACAGTCCTACTACATATCAACGATCTTTGATCAATCATAATGATCAAACTCATCCCCACTATTGGAAATGGGGCCCTCGGCATTAGCTACAACCTACAGGACCATCCTTTGGCTCAAAGTCCTCGAACTCGTCAAACTCCTCATTGACATCAGCAACTACAAAACTAGTAGAAGCATGGGTTGCATGGTTAGTGCCTGCCATGCTTGGTGCTACACCTACTCATATATTTGGATCCAAATCAAAATGAAGCCACCCCAACTCATCATATGCATCTATATCATAATCAAGATCAAAATCTGTCGGTTGAGTCTCCTCTACCCATTATGAGATTGAATCAATATATCCAACACAGTGTGATCTATATCAAATCTTATTCATTATCTGGTTGCACCTTAGCCGAAGATTGTACTACACGAAGACAAGATCATTTAACTGTTCTTGTTCCACATGATTTCTCTTCTACATGTGAATTCGCTCAAAGATAGAGCAATTGCATTCACACCTAGAAGCACTGCAAGTTTGACTTGGGACTTGAAGTTTTGCAATCAAGGACATTGGCTACCAAATGACTCCAACCAATGTGCTACAAAGACAAAGTTGGTTCAACAAATTGGATTGTGACTTTGGTTAAAAATTCAAGCATATAAAGTTTAAATTTTTAAGCAACTGAACTTAAAAAAAATTTGGAATTGTTAACCTAGTTAGTCCACTTCTCTTGCATTCTTTGCTAGATTTTTGCTAAAGGCACCCATGGCACTAGTAAAAGCACTAATATGTCGGTGTATATCTAGTTGTTCACTCTGATAATGGACCATGTCCTTTAAGCACTCGTATAATCCATCGTTGACATCCCAAGTCCACTGCAAATACCCTTAAGAGATTGCCAAACAAGCTCCCAGGTCACTATTTTCCACATCTTACAGGCATACTTTTACACACTTATTTTTTCTTCAAAGCATTATGCACTCCATAGTATAGAGTCCCATCTCTGCTACTATTGTGCCTTCTTCTGATTTCTTCTGATAAGATGGCGTGATGATCATATGACATATGCCATTCTCCTACTGCTATGCCATGTCAGGATGATATATTACATAATGTTGTACTTTATATTATTCTTGTTGCATTAGATGTATTGATTATTTGATGAGTATAGTTAGTAGTACCACCCATATGTTGACAAAGGTAGTAGATTCTTGATTTACATATGTATTGTCAAACCAAGGTGATTCATTGTCTTTGCAAGGACTTTTGCCCCCTTCTTTGGGTCCACCTTTGGCCTCCCACACATCACCCATCATCACCTCATACATTGTTTTGCATCCTTTGGCTAGAGATTGATTCTTGACCTCCCCATTGTGACCCCTTCACCATGAAGGCCTCCCTGTTCTCCCTTGTGTCTCAGGCATGCTTGTGTTGTGACGAATCCTATGACAATTCATGAAGCTTCCTTGTAAATCCCTGGGGTTAACTGGTTATCAAACAAGAAGAGTTTCCATTGAGCAATGCTTCTCCCTAGACCTAAAACTTGAAAGGCTATCCCCCTACAATGCCTTAAAAGGGAATTTGAAGGAAGCTCCCAATCCAAGACTCCTTATACGAGAAGCTAGTGTAAAAGAAAAAATTTCACCATATCAAAAGAAAATCAAAGAAGACCAAGACAAATTGCAAAAAATCAAGTAATTCAAAAGAAGCACGTCATACTTACATATGCCTTGAAATAAAATCAAGGCAAAGGTCTCCAAGTCCAAGACTACAAGAAGAAAGAGCCAAGAAAAATCAAAGAAGACAGGTCCAAGAAGACAAGACCAAGAAGGAGCTAGCAAAGAAAAAAGTAAAAGGGGGGAAGTCAAATTACCAAGGTCAAAGGAGTAGTACCTCATTACACAACACCCATTTGTGAGATACTTTCCCTATTGTTTTCCTAATTGGTGAAGATCACAAAGTAGTCACCTTTGACCAAAACCTCACATGTCTAGCTTGGTCTAATCCATCTCTAATCCACCCTAAAAAAGTAAATTGTCCTCGTAAATGATTAGATGTTATCATGGTACTGGTTAATTTGTAAACCACCTTTCTCAAAAACATGTTTGAAGATATGTGTGGTTTTGGTATCTTATCATGTTTATCATGACTTATTGTATGATCACTCACCCTTATAATCATTACATGTGTATGCACTTGTCCATGTGGACACCCTTTGATGTTGGTCCACCAGGGACACTTCTAATCCTAGTACAACTTCATTTCATTATTACTGAGATATCATCATGTCTTCTTCAAAGTTGTTGTATTCACTGCCAATTTATCAGTGTTGTATAGTGGCCAAGAGGAGCCTATTGCATATTGGTTGTACATAGTGTCCAATGATTATGAGCACATATTTAGATACCCATTTGACCACTTATTTGGAAATATGAACTCAGATTGATCACTACTGCCTCAAATCACTCACTTCTATAAAGGTGGTGGGCCTTTCCCTAGTGTTTTGCAGTCTTGATTTTCATAGACGTGCATGGTATTGATATATTTAGTATTTTCTAGATATATTGATGGATTTGGATACCCATTTGGCCTTGCTATTAGATTCCAGGGTTGCATGTCAAAACGCTCCTCTAGTTTGGTCAGATTTACAGGGGTCATTCAGTGTAGTGTTAGTGAGGAGCCTAAAAACTTCATCAACGTGCGTGGCAACATTCCAACCTTCTTCTTCACAATGACTTGGCCTTTTTGGGCACCCATTTGGATTTTATATCCATCCCAGCTCTGAGAAGACCAAGCATTCTCCTTTTTCAAAGATTTCCATCCACATGGGGTTTTACAAGCTTATTCCATAAATGTGGCATATTAATACATGGTATCATTGAGATGCACATTATTAATTTTTGCATGGCCACATTTACTACTTTTCTCCTAGAGAGGTTGATTTGCCTAAGTGGCACTTGGGCACACATGTGGAGGCAAATTTGGTGATGTGTCACATTGGCACATATGTTGAGGCTCATGGGGACATCTAGCCTCCATCTCACTTCAAGATTAGATCTCAACCATCCATTACTACTTTTCACATGGATCAACCTCACTCATGCATGGATCACGTGCCTCCAACAATTTGTTCATCGAGGCTATTTTGACCAACGATTTGCCCAAGGGAAACCACCCATGGTATTGGCACACCGTTTCAGCTCATTCCATGGTTTTGGAAAAGACCCATGGTATTGTGATATTTTGCTATTATTTACAAGTCAAAAAGTGAATTCGCCCCACTAAGGAAAAACGACTTGGCTTGTTGCCATAACTACTTTCATAAAAGGTGCAATCTAGACCATTGATCCAAAACCTCTTCTTCTTGAGATCATCGCTCATTGTAACTACCATTTGTAACACATATTGAGCCCATTTGCTCGCTTGTGCTATAAAAGGGAGGCTCTTGCTCATTTGTAGAGGTCGAATTCTCTTGGAATAAAAATACTATGCTGGAATTTTAATCTAGTGATTCTTAGTCTCTAGTCTTGGTGTATGTTCTTGCAAGCCTATCTCTTTGGTGGAAGGAGGCTCTTCACAAGGGTCATAGGTAACATTTGATTTTTCAATGTTGTGTTTAGTAAAGTAAATAAATGATTGTTGCAACCTCAATTTTTATGAGTGGATCTTTAGTTGCTTGATTAGATTGTTTCAACCTCTTTTCAATTTCTAGTAGATCCAATCACTTAATGCATTTACTAACATTTGGTGGACGATGTTTAGAGAATAGATTGTTTTACGTCTTGAATCTTTTCAAAATTTATCAAAGTTAGAGTGAAGAATCGATTTTGCATTTGACTAGCAAACGAGAGGGATTGCTTGCCTCCACTCTCCCTTGAAGACTACTTGGGATTTGATCATGACTCCATGCCCAACATTTGTTTCCCTTTATGGCACTAGGTCTTACTTCTGGTTGTTTCCTCTTATTTTTAAGATGTTCTTCCAATTTTCTTTCTACCAATAAAATTTTGAATTTTCAGGTACTTGGATCAATTCCTTTCAAGATCAGAATTAAAAGAATCCTAGGGGATCTTGTTTGCTCCCCCTCCTTGGCTTATTTTTCCATATTTATAAAATATCAAAGAACCTTAACTACAACATACTATAAGACCTTAATAAAGTAGAAAACAACCTTCAAATTCTTGTAGTGTTTGGATCCTATTTGCTGATTTTTGTTAAGTAATCCAAGTACTAGCTAGTGGGATGCTCTAATCTCTTGAATTTAGTTCCGATTAGCTTTTATTTGTTGTTATGTCAAGTCATTTTCAGATCTGAAAATTACAGCAAACTTTTAGTGTTGAATAGCTCATGATGAGTATACTAACATTCTGCGTCAAATACTGCTAGCAAGGTTGGTTTCAACGGGCCATGTTCTGCATGGCGACCCAAGTTCGAACCCCGCAAGGTAGCTATGAGGAGACACTTATCAATCCAGCCATGCTAAGGGTTGGTGTGACCCAAACCGGGTGCGATCCCCAAGTGGTTTTGACGGCTTAGATGCCCCTAGGTTGCGGTTTCTTAAACCACAGGCTAGTCCCACAAGTCATGGTCAAACTAGCAAAAAACCAGTATACTAACATTGTGCATTTAATTGATTTGCTTATAAATCTAATACTTGGATGCATGCACACTATTGTTAGCTATCTAATTAATATTCAACACTAAGTATTTCATATATGGTTTCTTGTTTAGATCAGCTAAGTACTTGTGCTTATCTTTCATATTTTACAAGTTGATCTAGTTTATGGCATAGCATTTTGTTACATTCAGTCATTTTTGCTTTCATATGCTTCACATGTATTGATCCTAAAATGCTATGATCTGTAAACCTATAAGCAGTTTGCTCTCCTTAAATGTCCATGGTTGATCTCCTACTTACATGTGAATGAGTTTTTCATTATCATAATTGTTCATGGTTAATGGTAGATTTGCAAATCTGATTTTGTTCATCATATCTTGCTTGATTTTTAAGTGCCATGATTTATGTTAATGACCACATGATACATTGCTTAAATTGTTGATCATAAGCCATACTTTGCCAATGCTCAAATGTTATTGTATCATGCCTTTTTCATGGTAACTGTTTTAATCCAGATCTTTAAAATTGCCTTGAATCATTGACTAGAGTGCTAAGTTGCACGAAACGGAGAAATGGGGACAAAACGGGGAAACGAGGAAACGCAATATATATATATATATATAAAGCGTAAGGAGAGTGCAATCAGAGTGTGTCTTGATCCTATTTCGTTACCTTGGGTAGGCACCTCTATCCAAAAAGTAGCTAGACTAGTATTCTAAAGTTAACCAAACGCTGTTAGTTGACCTTGAAAAAAGTTTGGTTGGGGTCTCTCCCTTGGTTAGTCTAGGTATGTTCATTTGTAGGCTTAGGAAACCTAAAAGAGGAGTTTCTTCTGATAGTGATACGTTGGGGTGAAATTCCATAGTTGTGCCAGGTTAGTGACTGATTTCTTGCCAATCAGTTGCCCGCTAGGTGGTGCATAAACAGTCACTTTAAATAATAGCGTTCAATGTTGCTCCATGTTACAACTTAATCTCACACCCTTCCTAGAAAATCCCTAATTCACTAGGCGGGACATAAGAGAAATTAAGAGAGACCTCACTTATCTCTTTTACATTTAGGTTAGGTGGTGCATAAACAGTCACTTTAAATAATAAAGTTCAATGTTGCTCCATGTTACAACTTAATCTCACACCCTTCCTAGAAAATCCCTAATTCACTAGGCAGGACATAAGAGAAATTAAGAGAGAGGCCACTATAACCTCACTTATCTCTTTTACATTTAGGTTGACAATATTTGCAGCCAAGTGAGGCTTCCCTACAAGTGATACTCTTACTAATGGTTAAGGAAATGAGATAGTTAAAGAGACTATTTTCGGGTCTGGTATTGTGATGTAATTTCCAGATTGAAAAGGCTATGGATGGCAGCCTTATTGAACAGATTTTTATTTGATTTTAAGGTTGTTCAAATCTCAAATCAAAAGATGCTAAATTCTGGTATAATTTTCAGATTTTTTTATGTTTATTACAGCATCACTATAACCGGTTTGAAAAGGAAGAGCAAGGGCTGAAATCAAATCTGATTTAATTTCATATAATTCTGGGACAATTTCCAGATTTGATTCTTTTCATTTTCAGCCAAAGTATAAAAGAAATAGGTGGAAAACATGGCTGAAAATTACAGATCTGAAATGTAGGATTTTATCTTTCAGTTATTTTAGATCTAGAATAAAAAGGAGAGCTTAGATGTATATTTTAATGGTTGGAGGATCGGCTCATGTCTAGAGACACTGAGCATATGGGGTCACTAGGAAGCAATTCACTATTATGAGATCTTGAGATAAGAAACGGAAATATAATACTTTTATGATCAAATAACCATTTTCTTTGCTAAAAATTAATGTTTGGTGAAACAAGTGGTGTACTCTATCACTCAACATATAGATCAATCTAAATGAACAAATGACACATTATTCCTGCCTTATTTCTTACAGACAAATGCTAGAAAATAAATGCTATTGGCTTATGAGATGGAAAGCAAGAAGACAATATTTTTACTAAACAATTCCAACATGAAATGAAGTTAACATCTTAGATTGATTCTCTAATGAATTGATCTTCAACATTGCAATGACCCCAAATTAATTTTAGCATCAAGATCCACAAGAAAATACTCCAATAATAATCTTCAATAGCACCAATATTATTCCAACGTTTTTTCACACCATCAACAACCATTAAAAATCAAGGAGCCTTGCTTAAATAGATTTCTAGGCTCAAACCTCCATGGTTAAAATAATCAAATCAATGTTAAAACCCTAGATCTGATTGAAGAATGCATAAACTAATATTATTTTTCTAACCTCTTAATTAGACTTGTTAAACAATAATAAAAAAGAAAGTGGCTATTCCACATGTACAATGCTCCAATACTCCCAATTATGCGCCCCTTGTCAAGTCGACAAATAAACCATGAGAACTCCAATGCCCCCCTTGCTTCATGATGGAGACCATGTTGAAGGTGGTCAACAAATAATAAACAAATAGAATTCCTTGAGAAACCTCCAAGAAATACAATAAAATATTATTTTTTATTGTTATCTTCATGGTGCACCCTCTTAGGAACAAGGTAGAATGGGTCCGAGCTCTAACGTCCTCCTTGGTTTGACCAAGAAAACAATGTCAAAGTGATGACAAGGAAATGCACTTCCCTTAAGCAAGAATGCCCTCCAAGAAGATGCAATAAACAATGATTTTCTTCTCCCCCATGATGATACACCCTCCTCAAATAAACCCACATGTGTGGCATGTGGTCAACAAGTTCCTCTAGCATTCTCTTGATGGGAGTCTTCCAAGGAATGCATGTGAACAACTTAGGTTCCAATAGCTATATGTCTTTAAGTATGGAGTCAATGAGTGGTTTTTTGCATGATAGTGTGCCAAATTTCAACTATCTTCATGGATACCTAGCACACCCCCAATGATAAGATAAAGGGTAAATAAACAAGCATAGAATGCCACTAAGCCAAATGCTCCATACAATTGAGCATGTGTCAACCTCATGAACATATCCAAAGGGGAAAAAGACTTCCATCTCCTAAGGCATTAGCAATATAACCAATTCAACTGTGTCAAGGAGGGATCAAACATAGGTTAGTCACCATTAGTCATCAATAATAGATATATCCATAGATCACTCTCCCCAAAAAGGTTATACGTCATATAGGAACATCGATGAAACATAGAAATGCATCCAATCAATAAAACACTCTTAACTCAAGGGTATCCAATATCCTCATAAAACCAAATCCATGCTAGGGCCTAGGGAATCCATGATGAGCAACCATAAAACCAACATCTGACAACATATGTGTACCCCATCACAACAAATCCATTGTATCATTTGCTCTGTCCCATGTACATCATTGAGGTGCAACTAAGACACCCTCACCAATAGACATCTACCAATTTGTCATCACTAGAAACTCTAGAAGTGCTATACTAATCCAAAATTGACATGCATCAAACTCAAAGGGGTCAATACCAATACCTTTTCACTATCCCTCCTCCCCAAAAACACCACAAACCAGCTCACCAAAGATGAAAACAATCAATAGCTACCTAGTCATTATTGTGACTAGTGAACAGACCATAAGGGTAGTGCCAAGAAAAATGGGCGCATCCATAAATGACTCCTCGGTATCAAGATCATAAACAATTGTAGATAGTCTGTCTAAATCACATCCATAGGAAATAGATTTTAGGTTTTAAAAAATAAAAATAAAAGTCAATTTTGACTCCAAATGTGCGCCCCTGGCCGAGTAGATACGATTAGCTATGGACTCAACCAAGTTGGACCGATTTGGTACTTAACTAGTCCCCTGTACAAGGTAGAGGGTTGACTCGGTAAGGTCATCAGTCAACTCAATCAACTCAACCAAGTTCGAGTATGAGTTGACCAAGTTTTAAAATAGAGCTCCACACTAGCACAATTGTCTTCATTATTGTTTGCAAGCACTGACCATGTTGCATCGCACAAGTACATGGCAAGACAACTCTAGTGCTAGCCTCCACATCTACATGTCCTTAGTAGGGTTTGAATCCTCAAACCATGGGTCTTCTATTCTTTGAATTATCACAAGCATCAAGGCCTCCATGATCTTGCCCTATCCTTACAACCTGTACGAACAAGGCTCCAAAAAGATGGAAGGCGTTAGCTCCACTGTTATGAACAAAAACAACATGAATAATATAAATAAAGTATATAAATATTAAATAATATTAATAAGCATAAAATTAATAAATAATTATTGATTCTTCTAAAAGACACATTCCTTCGTGAATGGTCACCATAAGCGTCCCTAGGTTATATATGTGTGTGTGTGTGTGCGTGTGTGGCACTCATCGTATTCATATCATATATCTCTTATATATTACACATTTATTTATATATTTATTCATTTATGGATTATTTATCCTATTTACATTGGGTATTTCTTCAGTAAATTAATTTTATTCGTTTCATCCACCTCCATGTCTTCTACTAGGGTAGAAACCCTAGTGCTACAACAAGAACCACAACAACCATCATCATCTCCAACGCCATGTTCTTCTATGGTGTTTACATGTATAGCATAAACCCTAGTAATCACAAGTGCAAACCCTAACATCACACGACCAATATCTCCAAGAACATCCAAGATGTCTATCTTTCACCTTATCTTCTCCTAGGGTTTCCTCATGAACCCTAGTATGTAGATCCTAAGGTTTGCTCCTTAACCCTAACATCTTCAATACAAGTACAAAGAAAAGTGGAAAATGAAGAATGAATATAAGATCTCCCTCCTTATATAAAATAGTAGGAGAGGGAGGCTGACATAAAATAAGGACATGCATCCATACAAGTAACCAACAAGGAAACCCCACATGAAGTACTCTACAATACAAGAGTGCACATGTGTAGAAATACCCAACCCTGGAAGTGAAATGCCGAATAAGTCATGATCTTGGGCTCAATGCCCCTCTTCCAAGATGGTGCACACTCCAACGAGGTGTTAGTCCAACACTCCCACTTCTACGATGGTCCATTGTCCAAGTGTCCTCATGCAAGGGGCTCCTCCTCTAACTATGTGCCACATGCACTCTCATATAGTTGATGTTACTCCAATGTGTTTCAATTTGGTCAATGAACTCTAGGGCTCCTCCTTAACATTTGTTTAGGTCCATCGCCAACCTCCATGAAGTATGTTCCTCGACCCAAGCATCCTCAAGTCAAGTGTCCAACTTCTAAGATAATATCACATGATCTCAAGCTCCAAGAGCTAAGTACCCTCCTTTAAGTGGCCAACGCTCCTCTTAGGTATGTACTTCCATTGATCGAGAAACCAACTCTCCCCTTGTCTACACCCAAAGGATTAGTCAACATGTTGATTAAGGTAACCACCTCCTTGTTAAGGGCAACATGTCAACACTCTAACCAAGGTCAAGCATCAACCCAAACTAAGCCATCCATATGTCCATGAAGCATCAATAAGTGGCTAGGAGACAACACTCTCCTATTAAGAGGAAACACTTTTGGGGTAACCTCGAAAGTTAACATTTAGCTTTGGTGGTCCATATCCATATAGGACTTCAAAAGGTGGTGTCTTAGCTAGTGTATGATATGTAAAATTATGTTAAAGATAGTGGTATCTCAGGATGTCCTCCATGTTTAGATGCCTAGCATGGAGGTGCATTTTCAATATAGGAATCAGGATGTGGCAAAGGGTGAGATGCACTCTACCAAGTGGCATGAATCCAGCAGTGGATGCATGCGGACCTTTCAAGGTGATTTGCCTCATGCATGCAAGATTTTTAATTAAAAAGCATGCAAAAGATGGATATTTGCATGCACTCACTTTAGGGTTTCAGAAACCCTAATCGGTCAGTGAGTTATTATAAGGAGGCGGGAGGTCATCGGAAGAGGTTACTTAGCGGTTTCTTCAGAGAGAGAAAAGATTTAGAGTGAGGGCGACTTGTGCATGCACAGTGGGCGACTTCCGGAGGAGAGGGGGCACATCTACAAAGAGAGATAGTGAGGGGATCTAAGAGGGATCAGTTCTTACTTGATTGGAGGTATCAGTCTGTGGGCAGTGAGAGCATCACAAAGGAGATAGCTCAGTGTTTGAGCTAGGGCGACTTTCCAAAGGAGAGGGGGTGCACTTCCTGAGGAGAGGAAGACATGTTTGACTAGAGAGTTGTTCATCTCGAGGCTAGGTGGGCCGAGAGTACCAGGAGTGATCTTCTCCAGTGATTGAAGAAGATATGAGTTGATCTCATCTGAGTTGGATTGAGATCCGAGGAGGGGTGACTTTACATATGTTGAGAGAGGGCGTATTTCCCATCCAGAGGGGGCGCAGTCTACACTGAGAGGTTGCAGTCTTTCTTCATTGACAGAGCAGATAAGGGCTGACGGCGTAGAGAGGTGATATGTCATCCGATATTGGCAAAGATAGTCTTTTAGAGATCCAGATCAGAGTAGACAGCAGGAGCGCATTTCCCAAGAGCAGCAGTAGCTACTACATGCATATCTAGGGTTTTCTACCTGTCAGGTTCTGTTGTATCTTCTGAACTTCTGTGTGTAATTATTCTCTCTCTATTATATGCTTTGGGCTCGAGAAAGAAGAAAGCCCCATCGAAGTTGGTTTTCCCCATTGGGGTTTCCAGCGTAAAACTGTGAGTCAGT
This sequence comes from Larix kaempferi, assembly GCA_027924585.1. Lineage (NCBI taxonomy): Eukaryota > Viridiplantae > Streptophyta > Pinopsida > Pinales > Pinaceae > Larix > Larix kaempferi. The sequence continues at coordinate 9,788,186 of BSBM01001022.1, forward strand.
TTGTGTGTTTGCCATTTTGTCAAAGTTGTTAAGAGATCTATAATGCTTTCTGTTATAAGTTTATTATTCATCGGTGATATTATCTGGCATAGAGAAGTTGGGTTGTTTTGGCTTATAGAGACTCAAGGCCATTGAGATCTCAGGTTCCCAAATTGAGTAGTGACATTTGGGATAAAATTAACATGGTATGAGAATCCTGGTAAGGGTCAGAGGGGGCATTCACATTTAGATCTGCGAGCAGTATACCAAATATTTGTGGAGACTCAATTTGAATATCAGATCTGTGAGATAGAGACTAGATCTACTAGATCGGAAGATCGGAGCTCAAATCTGTGGTTGTAGAGGTCAGATCTATCAGATCTGTGAGGTTGGAGGTGAGATCTGAGATAGATCTTTCAGATCTGGGCAAGTAGGGTCCAGATCTGTGACTGGCGGGTTCTTTTGTTTAGTGGGATTTTTATTCAGTTCAGATTGACCAGAGATCATGGCTAGCAGCTTACGTGCTGAGGATCAGTTGGATGGGGTCTCAAACTTTAGTGCATGGAAGGCCAGAGTTGTCCTATTTCTGAAGGAAAGTGATTTATGGGATATTGTGGAGAGCACTGCCACAAAACCTGTAACAGTTCCATCATATGCGTTGGCAAAGGCAACCTATGACAAAAAAAATAACAAAGCCCAGAGGATCATTCTTGATGCGATCAAGGATCATGTGATACCACATGTTACAGGTAAAGAGAACGTTTATGAGATGTGGGATGCATTGACGAAGTTGTACCAAAGTTCCAATGACAACCAGAAGATGGTACTTCGTGAAAAGTTGAAGAGCATAAAGATGGTCAAGGACGAGAGTATGGCCACGTATCTTACTAGGATTACAGAAGTAAGAGATGAGCTGGGGGCAATGGGGGAGAAGGTCGAGGATGGAGAGTTGGTTCGGCAAGCTTTGAATGGCGTGACTAAGCCATGGGAAGTATTTGTTGAGTCCATTGTGGCTAGAGAGAACCTCCCCAAGTGGGATCGTCTATGGGATGATTTCACACAAGAGGAGACCTGGATAGGGTATATTCAGGGTACCTCTTCTACCATCCCTGAGGAGGATGATGTGGCGCTTACAGCTAAAGGCAAGTAGAGATTCAAAAGGAATGAATAGGAGAAATACCTGAGTAAGGTCAAGTGTTTTTCCTACAATGAGTATGGGAACTATGCAGGACAATGCCCTCACCGGAAGAACAAAAAGGAGAAGGATGAGCATGTAGCTGCAGCATAAGTGATAGATGAGTTTGCTTCCAGATATGAGAGGGAGTTCTCACTTGCATCTTTTGTTTCAGGCCATAATAACAGTCATCTTGAGGTTCAGGTTGATGAGAGTTGGATGATTGACTGTAACCATTACAGTGACATGACTGCGATGCGAGAGGCATTACTCTTCCTTGAGTATACCCCCATGCATATTGTTCGTGATGTTAAGAGTACTAAGCACATGGTCAGGGGAGTGGAACATGTTCAGTTTCTCCTAGACTTTGGAGAATTCTTGGAGGTGTCAAGAGTCCTATTCATTCCAGGACTGAGAGGGAGCATACTCTCAGTAGCAGCATTGGATGTTGTTGGCTACCCTGTAGTATTTCAGAGGGAGCTTATATTCACCTATCCAGAGGGAGTTGATCCAGTGTTGATGGGTCATGAGATTGATAAGGAGTATATTGTTCTGGATCAGCCCATGTCAGGTGCATCTGGGTGGTTGATTGCATTTTCATCAGAGTCTGAGACAGACAGGGAGCAAGATGCTCACAGTGTTGATGAGGCATAGAGGAGTGAGTCCTTGGACTCATATCATATGGATGGGCGAGAGGCTCATGCAGGTACTAGGCGGAGACTGGGATGGTATGAGATGACATAGATGGATTTAGCTCAGGAGCGAGTTGAGTCAGCTCAAAGCAGGGAGATCAAATACAAGTCAGTGAATCCACTTGATGGTAGTCTCATAGATTGGTTGCAGCAGAGATTCAGAGGGAGTCTGGATCAAGGATCAGTGATAGTCTGTGAGAGAGTGAGAGGCTTCTCCCAAGGCTACATTGATGGAGGTGGATCAGGTTACTTCAGATCAGAGTGCAGCAGTGACAGTCAGGACAGATGGGTCAGTTACAGCAGCACAGGATTTATTGGATCCAGGCATCAATGGTTGGACTTCCCTTGTTAAGAGGGACTGTTAGAGATAGTGGTATCTCGGAATGTCCTCCATGTTTAGATGCCTAGCATGGAGGTGCATTTTTAGTATAGGCATTAGGATGGGGTATAGGGTGAGATGCACTCTACCAAGTGGCATGAATACAGCAATGGATGCATGCGGACCTTTCAAGGTGATTTGCCTCATGCATGCAAGATTTTTAATTAAAAAGCATGCAAAAGCTAGATTTTTGCATGCACTAACTTTAGGGTTTCGGAAACCCTTATCGGTCAGTGATTTATTACAAGGAGGTAGGAGGTAACCGAAAAAGGTTACTCAGCAGTTTCTTCGGAGAGAGAAGAGATTAAGAGTAAGGGCGACTTGTGCATGCATAGTGGGCGACTTCTTGAGGAGAGGGGGTGCATCTGCAGAGAGAGATAGTGAGGGGATCTGAGAGGGATCAGTTCTTACTTGATCGGAGGCATCAGTCAATCATTACTGTGGGCAGTGAGAGCATCACAGAGGAGATAGCTCATTCTTTGAGCTAGGGCGACTTTTCAGGGGAGAGTGGGCACACTTTCTGAGGAGAGGAAGACGCGTTTGACTGGAGAGTTGTTCATCTCGAGGCTAGGTGGGATGAGAGTACCAGGAGTGATCTTCTTCAGTGATTGAAGAAGATATGAGCCGATCTCATCTGAGTTGGATTGAGATTTGAGGAGGGCCGACTTTACAGCTGTTGAGAGAGGGCACATTTCCCATGTAGAGGGGGCATGTATACACTGAGAAGTTGCAGTCTTTCTTCATTTACAGAGCAGATCAAGGATGAGGGTTTAGAGAGGTGATACTACATCCGAGATTGATAAAGAAAGTCTTTCAAAGATCCAAATCAAAGAAGACAGCAGGGGAGCATTTCCCAAGAGCAGCAGTAGTTACTGCATGCAGATCTATGGTTTTCTACCCCTCGGGTTCTATTCTATCTTTTGAACTTCTGTATGAAATTATTCTCTTTATTATATGCTCTGGGATCGAGAAAGAAGAAAAGCCCCATCAAAGCCGGTGTTCCCCATTGAGGTTCTTTTCCTTCAGATAACAACAATCCTTCTATGAAATACATAAATACTTCTTCCCATTTTTTATGTGGAATATGTAAGGGATGGAGTAACCCTTGTTGTAGAATGCTTTCATTTTTATTTCTTTGGCATAGTTTGCATTCTGCTAGATTCTTTCGAAGCCTTTACACATATCCTTCCAATAGAATGAATGTTTAACATTATAGTAGGTTTTCAAAAGCCCTATATGTCCTACTGAAGGGGAATCATGAGCTTCTTTTAATACTCTTAGTTTAAACTTTGATAATGTTGGTAAGTAGATCCTCCATTTGTACTAAATGATATCATTCTTCCATGCAAAATTTGGTTTTTGTTCTATATTGTTGATTATGGAACAAGTATCAAGATTTTTTGCATATTCTGCTCAATTGTCCTCTAACCATGTCCAAAATTAGAACTAAAATTGCACTAGTCTATATATCTTCATCTTTTTGTGGCAATGCATCTGCAACGATATTGTATTTTCAAGATCAAATGTTGCAACCTTCTCTATCCATTTTTGTTGTTGTATGCTTAATGGTTGTTTCTATAAGAGGTATTTGAATTTGGAACTTGCTTCCTATAAGATATTGGCACCATTTATTTAATGCATGTAGGATGGCCAAGATCTCTTTATCATAAGTAGATTTCAAGCATACTCTAGTATTGAGTTTTCTACTTTCAAATGCTATGGGTTGTACTTCTCGCATAATTCCAAATCATGAAGGCTTGCACTCAACTTCCCATCATGGCAAATCAGCATTGAAATAACCATGACAATGAATTGTAGGACAAATTTGCCAAGTTGTAATCACAAGTCTCTAACATTTCAAAGAAAACGAATATATCGATGTTGGCTTTTTGAGAGCAAAATTGGACACTTCCAAAAGCATTATAGTGCTAATGAGAAACCTAACAAATAAGAAGAGCCAAGGAAACAAGAAGGGAGTTACAATAACCCATCTTCTCAACCTCTATTTAATGTCGAGGCTATAGTGGATATCGATCTCTATAAAGCTGAGGTCGATTTTGTTAAATTGAATCATTGGTTGCAACAAATGTAAGCTTATTTTAGTGACCATATTGTATGTTAAGAGCATAATATAGCATTTTCTCTACTGAAGTTAGAGGATCATACGCAAACTTGGTGGCAAAGCTATATACATACTACGAATATACTTATACTATAGAGTGGTCTACTAGTAACTAAGTTGGAGGTATTAAAAGACCTCATCAAGTATTGATTTTATTCCATCAGGTACGAAGAGGACCAAAGGATTACTTGGCACTACAATCAAAGAAAACAAAGGCAATGCGTACAAGAGTATGTCATTGAATTTAGAAAGCAAGACATTGAATTGAGAATTCCTCCCAGGGATTTGGTTGTAGTCACCAACTATTTAGGTGGACTACATAGTTGTTTAAGGAAGCAAGTAATGCTCTTGAAGCCCAAGTACATTGATGAATCCTGTGTACAAGCATAGTACCTTGAGATGGACAAAAAGAGAGGAAACCAAGTGGTTCAAAAAAGATGGACCATTAAGGGTTCTTCAGAGGGAAGAAGAAATGGAAGGGAAAAGCTAAGAACATTGTCACCATTACAAAAAAATGCAAGAACCCTGATAACCACTGGATGGTAACACAAAAGACATGCAAGCTGCATCCAAATAATCATAATAAGGACATGCCCAAGAAGAAGATGTTAAGCATTGACTTAAGGAATCAAATAGACACCAACTCAAATGTAGATGAAAAGATTGCATGTACAACAATACAAAAGAAAGTGAACATGAGAAATATCCATAGTAGTGAACAAAAGGAGATGACACAACTCTTCCATATAAAGATACAAATTAAGAAAACAAACCTCATAGTAGAGGTCTTGGTAAGAAAGCCTAGATTAGAAGTACATGACCATCCTCATCCATATCCACTAGGATGGTTGAATAAGGATGTGGAGTTAAGTGGGATAAAACAATGCATGATTAGATTCTCTATTAATGCAAAATTTATGGATGAACTCGAGGTAGACATAGTTCCACTTGATGTATGTGGTCTAGGTGTTTGAAAGCCCTTACATGTACATGAGGAATAATATCTCCATCAAGAAAGTCAATCAATATTTCTTGATCAAGGATGATAAGTCCTTCATCATCAATGCACACAAAGGTAAATCCAAGATCTCTTTCATATGTGCCAACCAAGTGTAGAAATTGATCATCTCAAGTACGAAATTTGTATTACTCTTCTTGAGGAAAGATCAACAAGGAGATGAGTTGCTATAAGTAAAGGAATCTCTAGAAGGATGCACAAAAGAGAAAAAAACAATAGTTGGAGAATCTTTTGTGGGCTTATAGAGAAGAATTCCAAGACTTTAAAGCATTGCCACCTAAGAGGGAAGTGGAGCATGAAATACACTAGTTTCTTGATTCTTCTTTACCAAACACATAATTGTATTGAAATCGATATTAGAAGCAATGAAGTGAAGAAGTGGTTTTAGCAATTGTTGGAGTAGTAACTTAAAAGACTAAGAACCTCATCTTGTGGTTCACTTAATATCATATTACCCAAGAAGGATGGAACTTGGAGGATGTGTATCAATTATAGAGCTCTTAACAAGATTACTCTCAAGAATTGGTACCCATTGCCTAGGATCAATGACTTGTTGGACCAATTGAAAAAGCACTTAACCAAATTGGATCTCATATTAGGATACCACTAGGTTCGAGTCAAAGAAGAAGATCCTTAGAATACTTCCTTCGAGACAAGGAAAGGTTTAATTGAACGATTAGTGATTCCTTTTGGTTTCTATAATGCACCTACTACGTTTATGCAATGCTAAGATTTATCATTACAAAGATGAGTTACATTAATGGCCAAATCGCCCTCCTCTAGAGGGGCACACTTGGCCAAAATGGAGTGTGTGGACCAAGCCAAAAGATGATGAGGATCCAAATGTTGGGTAGACTAAGTGACAATGCTGCCTGGATGAGGTGAAATGCTAACGTGGACGGGTGAGAGCAAGTATGAAGAGCTTGTACCATGTAATTCGCCCTCCTTGACCAAGTGCGCCCTCCACCAATTCACCCTCCTTGAGTGGGGCCAAAACATGAGAGTAATCATCTCTCCAAGTTTAACAAGCATCCATATAATCATTGAGAATGACCCACAATGCCAAATCATCAAATTAAATTTCCCCACAATGGCTTAAACCAGACTTTAGAAAATTGATTAATTAAGTGCCTATTAATTCCAAAATGTTGGAATGATGCAAATCTGATGGGGCAAATGTCTGTGATGCATCCAAGAATGACTGATGTAGTGTGTCCCTACTTAAATTCATTCATAATAGTTCATTTGTAACATTGTACTCGAACATTTTAATTTGTTATCTCTACCTAGGAAGAGCATATCTCACATTTGATGCCGATGTTGGAGACACTGAGGAAACATTAATGGATAGCAAACATTAATAAATGTGAGTTTTCCCAGCAATCCTTGGTGTACTTGGAGATCTGATTGGAGGAGGTAACTCAAGATTGATCTTGCAAAGATGGAGGGCATCCTCTAATGGCTAATTCCTATCAATGTAATTTGTAAGGAGCTTTGTGTCAACAACTACTAATTTTATCTCTGAGCAAAACTCTGATTAACTACTTTCAATAAAATTCCCAGATGCATACACATAATTAACTTTCAGATCTGATTTTATAAGCAACAAAACTAAGCTCTTTAACTTGTCTAACATGCGCAATGGAACTAGAATCCAAACACACAATTTAACACAAAGATCTACCCTAGAAACCCAATGTGGAAAACCAACAACTAGGGATTTCTTCAATCTCGAGCCAGAGAGAATTATGAAATGTTTTACAATAAAAAATTTATTCAAGTAGGGAAGCCTAGTGGGACAAGCCCAAGATCTGCAACAGCTTCAACTGCTTCTCTAAGGAATGCGCCCTCTGCTCTACTCTGTCTGAAATTTCTGATGGACTGCCTTTGCCAATCTCTGGAAGAAGTAATTACCTCTCTTTCTAAAGGAGTGCGCCCTCTGCCTCTATTATCCTCCAACAGTAGAAGTGCGCACTATCTCTGCTTTGCTCTGAAGAAGAATGCACCTTTATCTTAGAAGTGCGCCCTCTTCCTGGAAGTACGCCCCCTCAGTCTCTGAAGTGCGCACCTCTCTCTATCTTGATCAATCTCTGATGAGATCTAACTGTGCCCTCCTCAATCACTAATAGAAGACACCTCAGCTTCTCCTTTCCCTCCCGGCTTCAAGAATTGCGTCCTCTCTCTCAGAAGTGCGCCCCCACTCAAGAAATGTGCCTCTCTCTCACAAGTGCGCCCTCTCTCTTTGGCTCCTCAATCTCTAAAGATTTGTTTTGAGTACCCTTACCTTAAACTCTCTGCTCTCTTTTATAATCTTTAGTGGCTGATTAGTGTCCTGAATCCCTAATTTTCTTTTCATGGAAAATCACACTTCCACATTAAAAAATGACACTACCGCATTAAAAAATTCCTCGCATGCCAAAAGGTAAAAGTCTTGGAATCTCTACATGCTTCCACTACTGAAGCCATGCTGACTAGTAAAGTGTTTCTCACACAATACATCCATGCCTACTCAGTTAATGTACTTTCATGCTAGGCATGATCACATGAAGGACATCCCGAGATACAAATCTCAACAACAACCGAATAGCTTTGGAAATTTGTAGCATCATTTTTCAATTCTGGCAATATAACTCCTTGCTATAATGGCCAATGGCAAGATATTTCAATGGGGAAAGAATCAGCAAAAAGCCTTTGAAGAACTAAAGCATAAGATAAGTAAAGCACCAGTCTTGGCATTGCCCTATTTGCAACATGACATTGAAGTGGCCGTGGATGAAGCAGATATGTAGATGGATCAGTGCTAATGCAAGCAGGTAACTCCCTCGCTATCATTCTTAGAATTTTCATGGATCGGTTCTAAATTAACCTACATATGACAAGGATCTCTATGCCTTCATGCAATCAGTTAAGAAGTGGAAGCATTATTTCTTGGACATGGAAACCATCATTTTGACCAATCACCAACATTTACAATACTTGCAAGCATGGCCTTGAAGGAGGATTTAAACCCTAGGGTGATGGCCTTGAAGTAGGTTTTAAACCCTAAGAAACCCCAAAAAAAGAGATGATCTAAAAACCCTAGTTCCTCAATTTAAAACAATGCCACTAGCCAAAATTATTTAGATTGGTTACTAAATTGAGTAAGTGAGATCCACACCCATTTTGATACCATGTTGAGATTCACAACCATAATTTTGCAATAAAGAGAAAATAAACCAATAGTAGGGCAGCCCAACTCTTGAAGAAAAATAAACGAAGAGGGATACAACCCTAGAGAAAGAAATAACTCAAGTACAAGTGCGCTACAAAGATAAAGAAACCCATGAACAAAAGAGAGTGCAACACATGAGGGTGCCCTTGTAAAAATCACTTTATTAAGAATAAAAAAGAATCACATGATATGAAAAAAAAATGAGAGTTGGGATTTAAATGCAACTCAAGAGTAGGTTGCTTTCCCCATGAGGGGTTATGAGCCTCTGAGTACAAGGTCGGCCTTAGCCAAACCTAGAAATATAATAATGAGCCTATGTATACAAGGTCAGCCTTAGCCGAGCCTAGAAATATATTAATGATTACAATCTAAGATTAGTTGTGGTCAAAAGTGAAGCTTGCACCATTTTCAACACATACATGTGCATTTGCTCAACATTAAATGTGCAAAATTTGAAACTCTGTGCATTTAGAGAAATTTTGAGGTAAAAAATGGACCTCAAAAATAAAAAATGTACTATCAAAATCAACTTTAAAAGAACCAATAGGATTCATGATGATGTTGTCAACCATAGAGGTAAAACATGTTGGAGGGAAAGGAAAAAAACTACGTTATTCTTGTATTTTCAACTCATTTTTACTGTATTCTGAACATATCTCACTATGGGTCTATTAAAAGTATGCAATGTGGGTACTTGTTGGATGCAAAATTATTTTGCATCCAATGAGTGCTTACACTTGAAATTTGGGTAAGCCTATAAGTAGATAAGTTGAAAATATGAGAAAAAAAAAGTAGTTTTCTTTTCCTACAAAATTCACAACTTATTTTATTATTTTCCTTGGAAGGCAAATTTTAGACGTCAAAATTTCTCTAATGCGCCATCCATGATCAATGAAGGGAACGAGATGCAAGCCTCATTTTGCATAGAAGATTTAGCATTGGATGCACAAAAAGAGTTAGAAAAAGATATGATCTAACAAGAACTTTGGTAGGTTGGACTTAAAGAGCAACTACCAAGGAAAGCAAAGTGTACTCAAGGGAGAAAGTTGAAGAAATCTTTCTCATGTGGTTTTGAATTTAAATCTTGCTGTGGGAAATATAATCCAAAATGGATCAATATATATTTTATTCCTTCTTGGTACTTTTTGGGGTGAAAAATTAAAACTGCAATTAATCATTTCAAGCCTTAACATGAACTTTCCCTATTGTAGGTCTAATCATGAACTTTCCACTAAGCTAAATATGTCCAAAATTGGAGTTTGCACATGAATAGTATGCACCTGGCATGTTGATCATTGCTTTAGAAACATATTTCTTTCCAAGAAGATTCTTGGGGATCCAAAACACTAACTCTAGTGGCTAAGAGAGGGACTTAAAATCCTAGCCACAAGGGGAGAAAGGAGTTTTGTTCCTATTGAAGTAGTTGTATGTTCCATAGTCGAGCAACTCAAATAGGGGGCATAACAAAGCAAAGCAAAGGAAGAGGGCAACCCTATAAAACTCTGTATCAAACCACAATGTGTATTTACTCCATAGTAAGTTAGATTTCTATGTATTTGCATTGTAATCCCTGAGAATAATAAGAACAGGACACGGTGCTTTATTTTTTACTAGAGATTTTCTCTAATGGGTTTCTCCAAGGTAACTCATACGCCCATGGCATTCTATTATATGTTTTACTATTATAGTTATGTTCTTATTTCTCAGTTGGCTAAGAAAATACAAATGATTTGTTTTGATCGCTATTAAAGCTCATACATAAGTAAATCATCGCGCAACATAGTATAGCTTCATTGTATCTACAGCAGCAATATTAAGATTTGTTGTGATGGCCTATCCATTGGAATATACAGGGCAATTTACAGATCAAAAAGTAAAACAGAAGCTAAGGAAAATATCAAAAGTTAATATAAAATCCAAAAGAAAGGGGTATCTAGGCAAGTGTGTCAACTTTCATAGTAGTTGACCTTTTCCTACTGTCAACTTTCCCAAGTTAATTTTTCCATTGTTGACTTGTCTATTGATTTTTGTAAGTCAATTTTCCCAAGTCGAATAGTCCGTGGATTTTCACAAGTCGATATTTCCCAAGTTGACTAGTTAATGAATTTTTCATAAATCGATTTTCCCAAGTCCACTCATGCAGCATGTTTTATAAGTCAATTTTCCAAAGTTGACTTCCATACAATGGATTGTCTATCGACTATGCTTGGGCTTATTTTTTTCAAAACCAACCGAAATTTAAGATGAAGGTTTGATATTGATTTTCCTAAGGTAATGTAAGTTTAACGGGTCCCAACACGCAACTTAAACAAATTTAGCATTTAATCACTCATGAAGTCTGTTTTTAGTGCAAACCAGCTAGGTTCTATTTCCATATGTCTAGCAAAGTTGACTTTTGTAAGTTGCATAACACTTACAGGTTTGTTCAAAGATCCCAATAGATCTTGTCCAAGGCATAGTTTCTCATAATGCCATTAATCCAAAACTCAATAGTGTAACTATTCTCTTCAAGAGTAAATTTCATAAGGATTTGATGATGGAAGAATTTAGAGAATTTCAACTTTGTAATCTAATTTCATGTAGCTCTCACTCCCACTGGTTCTTGATTCCCTTTCAAGGGTGGTTTGTTCAAGCATCTACTCTGAACTCCTAACTCATTTCTTTTATTTACCAACTTATTCTTAAACAATTCTTTTAATGTTGGTCGAGGTTGTAGTTCATGGTGTAGCTTCTTGCCGATTTCGACATAGCTCAAATGCATATGAAACAATTTTATGGTTTTACTACAGTTGGCAGCTGAATATAAGTTCTATCCCTTTGGGGTGAAACAATACATCATACCAACAACATAAACGTCTCATGAACTTCATAAAAGCTGAAGCATATTATCTAATACATTCTCCCACTTGAAGTGCCTACTTTCCATAACATTTCTCAGACTTCATTCATATATCTATGCATTTTTAACATACATAGTTACAAGTCATTGCCCGAAGGCTTATTGCATATACATTCTCCTCATCATCACAATTAAAACCCAGCCATGCACTGGTTGTACATACATCAATATTGCCATCACGGGCACACAAACTGTTCCAAATTACAATGAGGATCCAGGCCTTACAAATACATCTGCCTGCCAAAATAACCAAATACTTTGCTTCAACAACTACTTTAACAATTGCAACATAATCTGTACAAACAGAAAGAAATGGCATAATCAAAACAGGGAGTTCATAGAAGATCACTGGATGTCTGTGTTGTTGTTTCCTAAGCTAATTTGCTTTTGAGATGCTCTTGCCAAGCTCAGACACGGCACATTTCATTTTCCTTCCAGCCAACTGCCAGGTTACTCTCCTTCCCCCAAGACCCATTGCACTGCATTAAGTGGCCTATAAGGGTGTTTAGAATTATGTTACAGAATGATTTGGACACACTCTTTGCCCAACCACTCTGCCCCCTTACTGTTGGTGACCCAAACTGTACCCAATAAGATGATAAATTTAAAGGACAATTTTGTATAATGATTTGAGCTCTTACCGGTGCTCATACAAAGACAATAATAGCCACTTTCACCAATGAAATTGAACCTTAGATAGACTAAATTCTACCAGTCTATCTATATACATAGATATATAGAAAAAAATTGATAAGTTTAACGGAATTAGAAATATCAATGTTCACAATGAAAATTAAAGCCATTAGCGCTTGCTACAGATAATCGAACTAGTAGAATATACAATTTTGTATTTTGTATCAAACCAATTTTATAACATGCCCACATTAACCAAGCCTATCAAGGAATGAATTCATGACACTTCTTATTTGAATATAGACCCTAACTTCTTTAAAGTCCTCAAATAGTAAATCATGTGGCAATCTTAATGGATGCCAAAGTGTGCATGCCTCAATGTCAAATTGATGTGCTTCTGGAACTATTAGAAGAAATATTGTTCCCATAGATGGCGATTATTTGATGGTGCCAAACACAAAGATGCCATAGATTCTGATTTTTCACATATATTGTGTAGGAAATATCAGGTGAAAGCTGCTATGAAAGGACTTGGTTGAGGTCTTGTGCAGTAATAACTAATAAGTGGTTTGGCAATGGCCAATGTGACATGCATACTAGATAACCTTAGAACACGCTCATCTTGGAAAAGCTCTCAAGCAATGTCGCAAACATCATGTCGGTGAATATATCACCAAGGGTTCAGAAAGAAGCTTATCGACAACATTGGGGAAAATATCAGCAAATACTGGCAAACTTTAAAAAATATAAAAATATTCAGTTTTCTTTAATGTTTTAAACATCTAAAGCAACCCCCTCCCTCTAGCCCTTTTATGGACAAATGTAATAGTGAATAACCTCTTTGTTCTCAATTCCTTGCTTTCCCTCTTAAAATTGAGCAAAAAAAATCCAAAAAGCTCTTGACTCAATTGATATTTTTCGATTTTTGGCGATATTTTGCTAATATATCATGATCTTTCAAAATAACATGATATTTTCAAAATTTGAAAAAAACACGATTTTTTCCAATGATAATATTGCCAAGCTGAGAGAATCACGATATTTTGCGATGTTAGGGATATTATGCTGATGTTTGCAACATTGATCTCAAGGGAATGAAAGATATCATTTGCAATATTAAGATATAGTTCCACCAAATATCTAGCACAATTCTTCATAGTTTACACCATTCACTCAACATAAAAGTAGAGATGCGTGAGATAGCCAAATTGCAGAAGTAGATTATAGACTCTGTGACCAAGCAACAAAAAGGGGACCAAGAATGATAAAATGCTAATGAAAGTAGTTGTTTTCACTCGATTTAATAGTCTTTATGTCGGCAAAGAATAACAACTGCCAGACCGGTGGAACCTTGGGACTCTACCCCAAAGTGTCACACCAAGCAAGGTCCCCTCTCTTTAGGTTTCTCGGATCCACTATAAGCAGATCCAGACTAACCACAGGAGATGTCCCCAGTCCAACTTTCTCGGATACTTGCCAATAAAACAAGCGTTCTCATAGTAGTTGTAGGACCGATTTCTATAGATACAGGGCACCTTAAAGGCTTGGAAAAGATGAAATGTGGTACCCTAGGTGGATTCGCTCTAGGGGTAACTAATGAACTAATGATCTAAACATTGGAAACAGGAACCCCTAGAAAATTCAAACAAGCAATAGATGAATAGGAAAATAAGAGCACAAGTTACTTGAATGAGAACTAAACACAAAGAACAAGAGATGTCAAGGATTGATGGGATTTAACATACATAGACACCTATAGGGTAAGATCTGTTGGATTTTGTACAACTTCGGAAGATATTATTCATTATATTTTATTGTACTTTCATTGTACTTGTTTATACCTCCTAAGGGAGAAGAACCTTATGTAAACACATGAAAGAATCAATGTAAGCCTTGCGGTGCAAAAGGACTTAATAAAAAGATTAAAAATAAAATATTTATTGCCCCCAAGACAAGTCGGCCCCATAAGGGATTTTTTGGTTTCAGCACTTGTATAAATATGAGGTTAGTGCTCCTCATTTGTTCATTCTCACACTTGAGATTGGCGCATCACTTGGGAGAGGAGAATTTCGCATCACCTAAACGAGGAGGCTGATTTCTAGGGTTTCTACTTGTGGAAAACATTTCCACACTTTCTCTTTCTTCATTTGTACTCTGATCTCAGAATTATCATCTCTCTGCGAAGGTTGTTGGGTTTTCTCCCATTTGGGTTTCCCAGGGTAAACTCTATGTTGTTGTTTTGTGCTTTGTCTTACTTCTAGTGATCTTGGTAATGCATTTATGTTTTATGCTATGAATGTATGAAATCTAACAAGATCTGCCAACCAAAACGTTCCTTTCGCTACTTGTATGGAATCGATTTTAACCATTTAAGGTCCCAAGCCAGGTGTCGTTCCTGGTTAAACAAATCAAAGGGTAACATATACCTCAAAGGCAATAAAATAGACACTAGACTTGGGTTTTAGATGGCTGTCAAAGGGTTTAATTTATGCAGAAAATGGACCAGCATGTAAAATAAGCCTAGACAAATAGGAAAATAGTGCCAAATGAGAAAGAATGCTAGGCAGAAATTTCCAGCTCCTATATTAGCAAGGTTTGAGATGATTTAGGCTAGAACCCACATAGAAAATGAAACTTATATGAAAAATTTAGGGGCTAGGTTTGATTAAGGAATATCCTAGCATAAAAAAGGGCCTGCTATAGTAAAAATCAAAACTAAAACCAATGTTTTGAAACTCGGACTCAGACTCGGAATCGGTAATGAATCGGTTATGACTCAACTGATTTGAATTTAATGACTTGTTTTACTCAAAAATACATAAAATATTTAAATTTTAAAGAAAAACAATATTTTAAAGACTTTAATCCATGATTCCAAAACATTAGAGGCAAAATATACAAAGTCTGCTCATCTATATACCATACAAGGGTGAATATATCAAAATGGCACGGAGTGTACTGTGCAATAGTGCAATACATATCTAGAACAAAATACATAATCAATGAGGCCTAAATGGCCTATAGTTTCCAAAAAATGACATGCTGTGATACCAATACATCATACATCATACATGTCATTTCTCAACATGATCAATCATCAAACTCATCACCACTACTAGAATTAGAAGTAGAACTAGAATCAGGACTAGGAATGGCATAGGAAATGGCATCATCTTCTGGCTCAAGCTTGGACTCCTCAATGTCATCTACAACTGCAGTAGTAGTAGTAGTACTAGTTGAATGCCTAGAAGCACAAGGTTAGGGTTCATCTTATAGCTTTAGGGTTAGGGTTAGACTCTAGATGTCATAAATCATACATGTCGACGAATCATTGCCTACATTGGAATCCTATTCATCAATAGCACCCTTTGCCTCTATCTTCTATACTCTAGCCCTTGCCTCTACCTTGAATGTCAAAGCTGATCCTCTAAGGACATTATTCAATGACTCAACACCCTACAATTTTGATGAAACTTCCTAATCCAATCGTTAAAATAAGGTAGAAAAATCGTCCCATGCTTAATAAGTGATTTTGCTTGAGTGAAGAGTACATTTTTATTAAGGTCATGACAGAGGAGTTCAACAATGAGCACCACCAACATCAAGGTATATAGAGGGGTTGATGTGCTTGATTAAATGCCAATCCCATACCCTCATACATGATAGAATTTGGTGGAAACTTTGCAATCCTAAAATACTGAAAACTACTAAGTCTATTGAATTCTAAATGGGATCTAAAATTTTACTTTGTGCATACAAAGTGCGATGAGGTTGGAACCACTCTCGAACGTCCTAAAACAATTAATGGTAATGTTAAAAATTTCAGTAAAATGATAGAAAATGAATGATAAGGAGAGTGTCACTTTTACTTTAAGAATTTAATATTACCATTTATTATTATTGAATACTACTGAGTAACTAAACAAAGCGGGTTTTTCTTTACAATCAACTTGGTTGATTCAGGTTGGGACTCAATTGAGTTGACCAGTTTGGTACCGAACCGACCAAGTCAAACAACAACTCGATCGGTTTGGTACCAAATCGATCACCCAATTGGGTTTGAAGGCCGAGTTGGCTCGGTGGAGGGTCAACTTGATCAACTTGGCTTAGTCCGAGTTAACCAATTTTAAAATAGAGACTAAAACCTAAGCTATTGGGAGCAGGGAGCGGGGAGCAAAGCAAAATGCAAAATTTTCAAAAGCTCCCATTTTGGGAGTGTATTTTATATAGTATATATTTTAATATATTTTGATGGATTTATATCTAAAAACCATGTAGGATGTTGAATTAGCTATAGAAAACATGGATTAAACCATATAACATCAATCATCTAGTAGTTATAACTTATAACGTTGTCATCAAATGATCAACCATAACAGCGTTTATAGGAGCTCGACAAAGAAGGGAGGTACCATAACATTGTCGTCAAATTATCAAACTAGTATAGGAGCTTTTCGTATAGGAGAGGTAGGGAGCGCTTCTGGAGTGTTCTAGGAGTGAGATTCTGAAGGGAGCAAGAAGGGAGCGACCTTCAGGAGCAAGAGCAAAGGGGGGTGAGGGAGGCGCTCCTACACAACAAAGACTAAAACACACAGGACAAGAGACAAAAACAAGCTGCATAGGATTCTAAGGGTATCCAAATGGATGGAATTAACATTTGATCACTAGTGCCTATTCCTAGGGTGAATGGAGTCATTTACTTGAGATATTCGAAGGAAATTAGAGTTAGGAGGTGCACAGTAAGCTACATCCATTAGAAAACCCACAAAACCCCAAACATGCAACACCAAAACTAAGAGAAAGCAATGAAATTTTAATGACTAATGGAATTTCAGAGATATAGAACCATGCATGAGGTACTTACCTCGGTCCTGAAGGTTGGTGAAGTTGCCCACCCTTCCTAGAAGCAAGTTGGATGAATCTTAGTCTGGAAAATTTCCACCATTGGCTAGGGTGCACTAGAGTTCCTGAGTTTCTCAACCTATAACACATAAATTTAACTTAATTAGTGTTGACCGAGAGATATCACAAAAACTAAATCAAACTCAACATTACAAACTAAAATTTGCATGCAGATCAGCAAGAGAAATAGCAAAAAAAGGAAAACAAAACAAGTAAATCAATTTCTCTAAGCAAAAACCCCCTTGCTAAGACCACCAAGGCACCTAGGGTGAATTTGTTGTTCTTCAATGCATGCAAATAATAAGAAAAATTGCTCCACACCAAAGAAACTAAGATCCAAACACTTAAAGAGGATGGCAAGGGCCAAAATCCAACAACACTTCAACACACGAGAGATTTGAAGCACAGTAAAATCTGGTTTCTATTGACTGCTGAAAAATGGCCAAAAGTCCTTTACAAATGAGAGCTCACTCTCTTTTATAGAGAAGAGGTGAGCAAAATCCCTATACCATAAGGATGAAGGGTTGAGATTAAAACATCGAGAGGAGAGATCAATGGTTGAAATTTATTCTCATTTTACAATTTAATTTGTTAAAAATGACTATGGAGAGAGGGGGCGAATATCCTCTTACAACCCACTTTTACATCAAATTACAACTTCATAGCAAGTTAAATGCTTAGAAACATGGGGGGATCATTAGAGGGTCCCCCCTTTACATTATTTTTGCGTTATAAATTCATTTACATGCTTTTATTTTGGTTGTTTTGCCTGAATTCACCTCTAGGAAGTGAAGTTTATGTCGGGCCCACATACTATGCCAAATTGAGATTCTAAGACTTGGGTATTGCTAGGAAAATTATTTTATGAAGACCCATGTTGCCACTTTTTCCAAAATGCCAATATTTGAAATCCCACCAAACTTAGACATTTTTTTTAAATTTAACCTTAAGTTGTCATTTTAATAATTCACTATTAATTGGATCTCGGTGCTCCCTTGGTCAAATTTGCAATATGATGCCACCGATGGATTCCTTGACCCTCAAAACCATTGTATGGATAAAATACATGCCCAAAACCAATCTGTAATATGATTTATTTGGTTGTTCCAAATAATTAAATTAACACTTAGGCTAATGTGTCGAAAACTTAGGAAAAATTAACCTTAATGGCCAATTAATGAATCACAATGTTCCCCCAAGTTTCCTGGACGCAGGGACACTGGAGCGGGGAAATGCAAAAAGGACATATGTAGAAGTACCCCTGCCCCCAAATTTTAGGAAACATCGAAGGGTACAACGAGGTCTTCAACATAGGGGACCCCACCAAGAATACTACAAAATTTATATTAGAATACATAAAAATTGAAAGTTGGAGCATAAGTCATTGAAGTCTTTAATTTTATAATCTAAAGATTAATACAAGTTTACAACATATATCAAGTGTAATAAAATGAAATACAACCATACATAAGCTATAACTAATAAAACAAATTCGGAAATACAACCATGTTGAACATCGAAATGAAATCGAAGCTACAAAGAAGGAAAATAGTGGACGACGTGGCCTGTTATCATTTAATTTTTTATTGTTTTTTTTTTAGTTTTGGTAAAAAACTGTCAAAGGAAACATGGGGACACCATTTTTAGGAGAGAAACGTTTCCCTTCTATGTTTCCTTGAGTTTCCTTCAAATGGGGACATGGGGAGGACATTTCCAATAGAGTTTCCAAGTGTTTGAGATGTGTGGGGGCGTGGAAGCGCGTTTCCTACCCTTGGGTATGTGTACCTGTGTAACACTGATCAATACTAGCTCAAAATGATATTTGGAAGAGTCCAATTGGCCTCCAATGGATGTAACATTATCAAATATGATAATGTGAAGTCCTCATATTGCTGACTGGCCCCATTGACAAAGTCAAACCAGGGTTTGACCAAGTCAAACTACTGAAAAAGTCAAACTTGGTCAAAGTTTGACTATGATGAAATTTGATACAAGGACCATACCCAAAGCCTAAATGAGGATGAGAAGTCACTTAATTATGAAATTTATTGAAAAACAACTAAGCCTAAGACTCTACTTTACACAAGTGATCACCACTAACTCTTTGCATAATCTTCATCATAGGACGAGCATGACAAAACATAAAACAAACAATTAGTGTTTTATTTATATATCAATATCTAACTAGCCTTCATAAAGCATTGCATAGATCAACCTTCCTCTTGGGTGGAGTGGATGGTCAATATGAGTCAAAGGGCTAGTCAAGTGAAATATCGATCAGTGGAAGACTTGAGTTACTCTTGGAGAGGGGAGGGATATCAAGGGCCTTTGTGATATTCACTAGTTTGGAAAATGTGCTAGGGTGTCTCACATATGGATAATGTGCTAGAAGCTACCCTTCACTTTAGCAAGTCCCCCCTTTATTTCATTTGATACACTTTGCACTTTCACTTTCATTTTTCACATTTGATACTTTTTCATTTGAAGCATTTTGTTCTTTGGATATTTCTTTGAAGCACTTTATTTCATTTCAATCCTTTAGTTGACTGATGTTTGAAATGGTACTGGCCCGAGATTGCTTTCTGGGCACCAGTTATGACACGGCCTTAGCTCCGTTGCCAGCCACGATCCATAGGTGCGACAGAGTTGCCACAGTAATGATTGTTTAAAGCAAATAGGCTTAACCTCTTAGTTCAAGGAGTACCTACACATCCAGCCACCAACCAATTTCAAGGATGGGTATAACTTGTTTCAAGCCTTGGGAGCAATCTTCTAGTGACTAGGCCAACCTTAGCTCACACTCAACCATAGGGGTCTACAAGTAGAAAAAGATCAAAGGGTTCGGAAGGCTTTGTCGCACACACCAAATCCGAGACACCAAGGGAATACATGGAGGGGGAGGTCCTTTAGTTACTTAGGCATGTTTGGATCAATGGGATTTTTCATTAGCAAGGGTGAATGGATGAAAGATGGATAAGGCCAATGTATGGAACCAAGAGATAGGCTATGATCAATGCAATACTCTGGAGACCTGTGATCAATGCAATACTCTGGAGACCCTGTCAAATAGAGATATGTATATAAAACAAGAGCTGCCACTAAATGTAATGCCATGCAATGCCAATTATCTGTGTCACCATACTCATCAAAGATCACAAGTGTAAAACAAATCCTACAACTAGTCAGTCTGTCAATATAAATCATAAAAGTCCATAAGTATCACCCTCTGAGGCATGCATCTGCTGCAGAAAGAACATCATAGGAAACATATACAAAAGGTGGCAACCAATACCCAAGCTCAGAAATCCCAAGGCATCAAGGCATCACTGCTCTGTAACACAGCCCAACAAGAGTGATCCAGCTCAGTCCATATAATGATCTCAACCATGAAATATACATGTAAACTCTTTGTGCTCAATGTAAAGGACTGATCAAAAACTTTGGTCTGCTCTGGCAAAAATGAGTAGCAACCCATACAAGTTGTGGTACAATAGTAGGAAGGGCCAAGTTTGACTAGTAAAATGAAATCGAAAGACCTCATGTACGTAACCATAGCCCCCAGAGATGACGAAAGACTTAATATCACTTGTAGAAAGAATTTGTACTTTCAAGACAATGGCACAAGAGAGGGAATTGGAAGTGATGACGTTGTAGAAGAGCCCAAAAAGTTTCCTTCTCAACCATGGCAGATATGAAAAAATCTCTTTTAACAAGGTCAAGGAGGCTAGTGAGAAATGTATGGGTGTGGTTTCAATAGGGAAATTCTAATTTGCCAGTTTGACACCTTCCAGTTGGCGGGTTGGTTTTTAGGGCCCTCAGTCCACACTTACAATGTACATGATGGGCCAGGTATTACAAGTTTTACAATGGGCCAAAAAGAAACAAAGAAACGTTGTGTATCAAATTACTTTCATGTTCACAACAGATGAAATTGTTATCCTGTAATTGTAACTGCAGCTATATGTGACTTGGGACATTATTCACCGCCATTATTAATATCAGGCAGCTTCTAAGTTCTTCCCTCCTGGTGGATAAATGATTATTTTTAAATTCGAAGCATAGAAACTTGAACTGAGTGTGTCTACTTTTGAGTTTAGATTCTTCCGGTAAATTCAGTCATTCAAACAAAATACAAGTACAAGCAGGCTGGCTCCTCCTATCAATATTCTCACTACAAAGAAAAACAAATCCGACATTTTCCCACGACCACAACAATAATTGTTAATATATTATAAAAACATGATTACAAACAGCCACCTTTCTAATTAGTCTGTGCAAGGGAAAGCAGCTCATGTGAATTTGACTAGGAGTTTGAGAGGGCCCCCTTCTAAACAACAAACACACGTCCTCTTATTTGTTTGTCAAAAAATGAACTGTCAAGGCTGAAATTTTAATCAATCTTACTTGGCCGCCATTGTTAAAATGAGTTAGAATTACAAAGGTATACCATATTACAGAAAAGTCTATTCCTAAATGACCAGATTGCAAATGGAAAAATGCAAGAGATCAAATTCCATCAACTTGTATTGAAACTATTAATTAGCTCATATTAATGTCTGCCCAACATCTGTTTACCAAACTAAATATAAAAGGGCCAATTGTGGAATACACCGTACAAAAACATGGCCCTCACTGCCATCCTAATGAAAAAAAGAACAATCATGCCAGATAGATAATGGTCCAGCATGAACAACATAATTGGGGACCACAAAAACACTATGCAGACAAATTGTAGTGTGATCACGAACTTTCTCAATAATTATGTATGATCCAGTACTAAATTAGATCCACCACCTGGTTTCACAACATATCTGCAGTTCTCTTAAGTGGGATTATGGTACCAAGCATCAGAATCAACGTTGCAGACAATATTTACTTTTACACCAAGTGGATCCAATCAAAATTTCTAGTAGTCGCAGAAGCAGCTTCCAACATTTTACTAGAATCAGCCCTGAAAATACACCTCACTATAATTATGGTCCAATTAAGGGACTCTACTATACATACATGACTTGAAAAATTATGAAGAAGGCTTCAGAGGAAAAAGTTCAAAACCAGTGATGTGTGTAGGGCAAAGTGCTTTTGTCTCATTATTGTCTCCAACACTGAAGGAGTAGGAGGATATCTACTGTTTCTTATGATGCTGCCATAGTGGCCTGTGGAATAGATTTAATCAGCCACTCTCTTTGCTCATTCAATGAGAAAACAGATTCATCTTCTGCCATTTCTGAAGTGCATAAAACAGAAGATGACATGTGAAAAAAGAGATCAAGGTTGATTTTCAAGATCTACTGCAGCTGGTATATCTGCACAATATTATCCAATTTTGTTTGCTTGTTGATGCATGTGCATGCAAGCAAGAGAATAATGCAGATGGTTTGTTGATGCATGTGCATGCAAGCAAGGGGATCATTTAGGTAGTGATAAAGTATATGTAATGGTCATGTATTTTAGTCAATAAAGTACATGTTAGTGCATAGTAATTATTTTATAAGTTAGAATTAGCTTAAGTCACTTTTGATTAGGCTTTGATTAAGTGGAATGTGAAGAATCATTTTGGGAGGAAGAGTTGTCTTAGCTTGCACTCTCATTTATGTATGATTTTCAAAAAAGTAATGCAAGTTATTCGAAGGCTTTCACTCTTCCATTGCTTGTGCCCTTTATATTTTTCTATTGTTGTATGCATTTACAAGTTGGTATTAGAGCCGAGGTAGAGTTTGGCATTTCAAATGCACAAGGAACAAACGCAGCAGGAGCATATAAAAAAGGTATCATGGCGAAGCGACTGCTTTGCACACATACGACAAGGACAAAAGCAAGACAGAGGAATACATCACAACATAGACAAGTCGGCTTCTAAGTTGCACTGAAATGGATATGGGAACAAATACGTAGATTAGAGGAAATGGATAAAGATAATTTTCAGTAAAGGTCAATACAGTGGAGAAATGGAATATGTGTGTGTGCATGTCCATGTGTGCAAAAAAATACCATGAGAAGTAAGATATTCATATTCTATTATTACCATTCATCCACTAGAAGCTTAAAAGAGAGTTATCATTGTAGGTCATCATCACTACAATCTAGTAACATGCTATGCAAAGTTGTAAAATATAAAAACATAAATGAAACATGCAGATTGCAAAACGAGTGTCCTACTATATTATATTCAATGTCCATAACTTCATTACAAATTACAATTACATATCATCAAAAATGTCTGAGATGCAAGAATGAAGATTCCAGACATGACAAAGGCCCAGTAAATGCCAAATTCTCCTCCAACGGCACTCCAATCAGCCACAAACCCTCCAAAAGAAAGGATGAAACCCATAAGCAAAGAACTTCCCAACACTAACTTCTCTTCACAATAAGAATAGCATTTGGAATGTATTGCATATTTGTGTTTAAGGGAGGCCCTAGAGGCTCTATTTATAAGTTTTGAGAGTCCCTTTGAGGTTTAGGGTCCTTGAGATTGATTTTAGAGCTCTATTTATAAGTTTTGAGAGTCCCTTTGAGGTTTAGGGTCCTTGAGATTGCCAGAAACATGGGCTTCCTTTTATAAATCATAAAATGCTTCACAGTTTTGGCTGAAACATGGGTTTCCCATTTCCATCCCTCAACACAATGTTTCTAAACAATGGTTACAACTATGAAACTTTCACGTTTTAGTAACATATCCCCTCCAGTAATTTCTTCTAACACAAATAGACTTGTAGTTAATTTTTTTAATTTGTTAAGGTCAGGTTAGGCTGCAAAAATTAATTTATTTCTTTTATAAAGATATTAGTCTAAATACAACAAGGGCACACTCCAATGTGATTGTAACAATGCAAGAACAACACACTTCCTAAGGTGACTATAACAATGTCAATATGGTTGTGCATATTTCCCAAGCCACATGTACAATGGTAGAGAAGGTTGCACACATCTCGAGGCAACAATTGAAATTTCCATCAACGAGGAAATGCATCTCAAGGCATCGATAAAGGGATCATTTCTAATAGCAAGTTGCACAAACATTGAGGCAAGGGTAAATTTATCCCAGCAAGCAACTAGCAGGGGGACATGGTTGAGCAAGATCATATAGCAAATTGGTAATGCTTTTAGGTGGAAGTAAAATTTCACACAACTGAGAAATAGGATCGTGTAACTTATAATATACTTTGGGTAGCAAAAAGCAATGTCACGCAACTTCTAACAGACATCAGATAGCACAAAATACGCACAAGATAAACATTACTCAACATAGAACATGTTCGAGTAGCTTGTAACAAGTTGGGGCAATGAGAAACCAAGGTTGGCTAGACTACAACAAATCTTCAAAACCATGAAATAGAACTTTAGGAAAGATAAAAAGGGTACAAGGCAAATTGAAACAACTCATAGTAACAACGATTAGTATGGCCCCACTCACAAACTTTACGTTATAGCACAGTGAAAAATTCAATAATTGCAATTTCAATTCATGGAAGCAATGGATGCTCGCCATCTCCCTATGTTGGTGCCTATTGGAAGTGGTGGTTGGGAATTCTTTTAGACAACCACATACACATGAATTTCATGTACCAAATAACAAACACTTATCAAGCAAGTTGACTTTGACTACTGTTATCACATATATAGTAGTCGGGCTACCATACATTATTTTTCAGATTCCAGAGCACTTTTCAGCCAGTTCCTTTACAATGAGATGATGAGATGAGCATCTATCTATGGATCACTATCATATTTTCGACAGCATATGTATTCCTCATGCCATGACTAAGTCTCGGGACACTCAGAGAGATGACCGATGTAGCCATTATACTATTTATACAGAGCAGTCAATAGTGCCCAGAGTTACAGTAGCAGTTTCTGAGGACAGATGATGGTTCAGAGGATGGGCATTCAAGTATATGACTTAGCAGGTATATCATGGTGTTGTGGTTATATTGCTTTTATATTCATCTCTCATGGCATGTCTTAGCATTTAGTGTCATGATCTGGCAATCATATAGATATGTGGACCTGGTTGATCTTATTATATATATTCTACTATCCTTCCTCAGACTTAGAAGTTCACTATTTATACTCATTGGTTTTACCCTCCCTAGGGAGAATAGAGGTGATCATTCCACCATACCTTGGCTTGCTAGTGTTGGCTCCATTATTCATTATCTTCATCCATCCATTGCCTACCTTTTAGTTTATCACCCTGACTTACTACTTGACTAGTGGCATGGAGGATCTTTCCCCACTGTAGCCTCTATATTGGATGAGCTTCCCTGTTTATTGTGTCTCGTCTCTGAGTTGGTGACAAAACTTACCTTTGGTGAGTTGGATTGTAGGCCTAAATCATTTTGGCCGGTTGTCCCGATGTTTGGCATTGGCTCGAACTCCCCCTAGTCACTTGAGATGTTGTTGGCTAAAACTGAAAGCTCATGTACTACTTATTGAAACTTATAAATTCGCCCATGGAAATTAAAAAAGGGAAAGAGCGATGAACTACTAAAAATACTCCTCGAAGACTATAAGAAAGGTCCAAAAAGGAATGGTTATTAAAAGCTATATCTAAACAATTGTTGACCTTATATATGTATGAAAACATGCCCTGGATGCAAGCTGCAACTAGTTGTGCTTATCAGCACACCTGAGATCCGAAGGGTTATGTAGGCCAAAAAGGCCATGAAATGAAATTGAATGATCCTAATGAACCTGGATCAACTTGATGTAGACATGATGTCTAAGTTGAATAAACATTTTCTAAACAACTTATCCATTTGTGAGACACCGCCATTCCCTGTGTTGTTGCTCATTCAGTAAATACTATGGTGTGTATTCCCTTTCCCATATCCAAAGTGTCACAATGTTAAGTCAGTCAGTCACCCTTTGGCCTAGCCAGTTTATTTTTAGCCTTCACCCTTCACTAGCAAATTGATCACAATTATGAAGTGAGTATGGTCTTGAAAGTCTAGTCTGAGTCATAATAATAATTAATAAGACTATATATTTGTTGGTAGATCGCTAGTAATGATTACTTTTTGTTATAATTAGTATTTGAATGAGTTGTAGAGCACGCATTAACCTTTGACACTTTGCAGTAGCTTCTAATGATAGCCTGAGTTATATTTGGTCAATATTGACCTGGTCAAACTTAGTTTGACCAAGGTCAATCACAGGACATGAGATTATTGAACCTTTTGATGATGCAGATAGATGATATATGGTCCATGTACATGTACATGATGGTTCTATGCATCAGATACAGGTTTATGATAATGATTTATGGTTTTCAGCATTATTTGATCATTTACAGATTATTATTATTTCACATGTTCCGGTATATTGGATATATTATATGATCATGCAGAGATCCATATGGTGTATGAGTACACATCTTGGATAGTTTTGGACCTTCTGAGTCCAATGAGATAGTCTGTTTTCAGTTCCGGGCAGTTACAGTGATGATTGAGCCTCAGTAGGTTGTCCTAGTGCAGTTTTGGTCTGTCGGAGACCCTGTCAGAGCAGAGTTGGATTTTATTTGGTTCACATAGGGCGTTGATGATGGAGGGGGTGGTCCAGCCACTTGTTTTTACCATATTACCCCCCTCCCGGACACACTGGTGCCCTCACCTTGACAGCGCAGGCACTCCAGGAGGCAATTTGGGGCAGGTACACGCTTCCTGAGGCAGTTTTGGATTGGTAGAAATGGCTATAGAGGAATTCGATTTGGGCTATTGAGGCAAAGTTTTGGCATGGGATGATTAGTGATGATGAGTGGGATGTCTTTCGCACCTTCTCCAGCAGTTTCAGCTTCATCGAGACCCACATCCATCACTTATGGCATTTTCTGATGATCTCTGAGGCTTCCTAAGGCCCACGATTTGTCCATAGAGGCATGATTTGGTACTTTGATGACTATTTTATTATTATTGTGCTATGGGGATTGACCAAGGGTGGCTAAAATTACCCCTTGGACCCACCATAAGCTTATTGTTATATTTTGTCATCATGATTTAGTGGGATCCCCTCTCCTACGGCGATTTTGTCCATTTATGGTTATATTTTATGGTTGATCCATGTATTTTATTTGTTGAGCTCATCTCAACCATTGATTAGATCTTTTGATCTTTTAATCTTAGCCACTCATGTAAAAAGTGGTTAGGATTATGGTCTCTCTCCATCCCATTTAAGGAGAGAGCCTCTCATTGTAAAATCATTTAGAAATTTTTGGCTCGACTCTTGGAATAAAATTTCTATCTTTTGGAGTACATGCTTGGGTTGGAGTGGATGTTGGTTGTTTTGATTGTAAATGCTTTTGTCCATTGCACTGGAGGATCTATTATAGCTATCTTGCATATTTGCCATATCTTTTTACAGGTGGAGAAGACTTCTTCAACAAGTGCGAATTGGTGGGGAGGCTTGCCCTTCAAGCTTGGAGGAGGACGTTTTGGGTTAAACAGGGAGTGGTTTTGTCTTTGCACCAACTATTCTTTGCTTATCTCTTTCTTGTTTGTATCTACCTTCAACATGTTAAACTGATTGATGCTTTGCTCCTTGGTTTGACAGGTTAGAGGGACACATATGTGGCTTGGAAAAATCGATTTGGCAAGAGGGCTTCAAAAATTCTCCATTTGATCTTTGGCAAAAGTAATCCTCATCTCAACTAGCATTCATCTCTTCATCCAGGTATGCTCCAAAGGTATGATCTTCTTCTTCTTTGAATCATCCATAATTTCTAGATCATAAAAGCCCTAATTAATCAAAACCCTCATTTTGGTTTTTCTTAAATCTACTTAGATCTAGCCTTGCTTTTGAAGAGATATTAAAAACCCACCTCTATAGCATCCACCCCTAGTTGGATCTATAGTTTGGTGGTGATTGGGTTAAAATTGACACACTTTTCAAGGCAATATAGCCCTCTTGAGGCAAATCGCACTTCCTTGGGAGAGGGTTGTTTGGTTAGATCTAACATATGGGTAGGTGAGATCCCACTTGATTTGCAATCTACATATTTGATAACCTACCCCTAGAGTCTTACTTTGGTGATTTCTACCTTGTGGGCATCATTCCACATTTCAAAGGATTAAAACCCCATTTTGGACTACTTGGCACCTTAAAACTCAGATCTAGTAAGATCTAACCCTTGGTTTGTCTTGATTTTCTAGAACCACATAGATCATTGCCTAAACTACTTGGATCTACAATTTGGTGGCCATTGGATTTGTTTTGACATCCCTTTCCCATCTTTTAGCCCTCCTTGAGCAAGGTCGCACTTCCTTGGGTGATTGAGTTTGCCCACTTTGAGGACGTGGGTAGTTGAGATTTTTGTGAATTTGGAACGGGCATACCTTAAAACCTAGGTATAGAGTATCATTTTGAGATGATTTGCCTTGGGGGTAGCATTCCTTATTTTAAGGGATTGTGGTCCACTTGGGTCATATCATGAAACCCTAGATCTAGCAAAATCCAACCATCATATCCCAATTAGCCCACTTGATTTGCATGCTAGGTGTCCCGATCTACATTTTGACATATCATTTGACTCCATTAGCCCACCCAACAAGATTGTGAGTAGCTTTGAGCATTTTCCCCAGAGTTTACCCAAAGATGACTAAAATAGCTCAAATGAGCAAATCTCTCCGAACTGAAGGTTGGAGTGGCGAGGGGGGGAGCGTCATGCCCCGAACTTAGCATTCCCTTGGATATAGCATTTAAGATCCGATGCTCTAGTGTTCAGCAACACCATTTGTAGGAATACTTGGTTTCGAGGACTAGAGGAGAACAATCACTGTGACCAAAATCACACACTCCAGAGCCAAGACACAATGGAAACAAGGAATCTATCCAACACAAAGGTCTAGGTGGGGGAAGTCCTCAAGACTACTAGTTAAGGTGTAAGTCGAGATGAAACCAAACTGGAAGGTAACAGATGGATAGAGAAGAGACTGATGAGACTCAACATGGATGGTTGCTCAGATGGTTTGTGAGTTTCGAAAAAGAAAAAGAAAAAAAAAAAAAAAAAAAAAAAACCATGAAAATGTTTAAAAAATAAAAAACCTTAACAAGTAAGTACTTTTATCTTATATGCATTTTATATTTTTGCTCTAGAATAAAATTTCATTTATGCAGTTTATTTTGGTTTATTTGTATCCCATACATGTGTCACGTGGTATTTTGCTTTCCATGAGTGCAAAAACAGGTGCAAATAAAGGAAAGCAAAAAGAAGTCGAGTGTTGGATTGAAGACTGATGCAGTTAGTGTTGGGGACCAGAGATTTTGAGGTTCTCAAGCACTCTCACGCTTAGAGCACTTGTCCCAGCTGGAGCCAGATGTTATCACATACATAGTAGTTGGGCTACCATGTCAACAGAGCAGATATCTGCACTTTTCTGAGCTTTTCCTTTACACTTATTCAATGAGATCAGCTATGATGAGCAGCATTATTTATGATCACTCACACATCAGAGCATCTTTGTATTGAACATTTAGTAGACCTTATGCCAAGGCTAAGCCTTGAGACCTCAGATTTGACGACCGATATGACCTTTTGTTCCATACAGATGCAGTGCAGTTTTCAATGTTTCAGATATAGTGTTCTCAGTGGTTATAGTTGGTTCAGATTACAGATGTTGATATATGACCTAGTATATATATGATGTGCATTGATGTTATTACCTTGTTGTTTAGGTCATTTTGATAGCGTTGACTTGGTATAAAGTAATTATGATCTGGCAGTGTTTTAAACTTGAAATGAAATTGGTTGTTATGGATTATATACATGATTTTATTATTAACATTTGGAAACTCTTGCTTTATACTTGTTGGTCTTTACCTTCCTATGAATGTGAACATGATCATTTATTATTTTACTGACTTGCTAGCTTAGAAACCATTTTCACTTGTCTCCATCCATCCATCTATCCTTCCTCATTTGATGACCTTCACCTTGACTTACACCTTGACTTGTGTTATGGAGGATCTCCCCGCTTCTGCCTCTGTGTTGGACTTGCACCCATGTTTATTTTCTGTCTCGGCTTTGAGTTGGCAACAAAACTTGCCCTTGGTGAGTTGGACTGTATGCATTTATCACTCTAGTCAGTTGCCCCTATGTGGTTTAGATTTGCGGAAGTCCCCCTAGTTGCTTGAATTGTGTTGGCTAAAACCTGAAGCAAAATTGTACTACATATGGAAATTATTGTTATATCTTGTACAGCCCAATGAAAAGGGCTATGAAATTGAAATGAAATTCAATACTATGTAATGTAAATGCACCCCGGATGAAAGCTGCAATTAGTTGTGCTTATAAGCACATGTGAAATCTCGGAGGGGTCATATTAGGCCTAAAAAGCAATGGATAAATGTATGCTAAATCTAAAGAATGTTGGCCATGAAATTTTGTGAAATGAAAGGTCCTAAAAAACAGTGGTTAAATGTATGCCAAATCTAAAGACTGTTGACCTTATGTGAAATTTTCCTCATTGAGCCTGCGGGTTATGATATGAGATGGAGTAAGGAACAACTAATTCTAAGTATCCCCTAGAACCTCAAGTTACGGTTAGCCTGACACCTAGATCATGGTGGTTCTAGTAGTAGACATTTTTACCAAGGTTGAATAAGCACTTCTCTTAACAACTCATCCATTTGTGAGACACCATCGTTCCTTGTGTACTCCTTGTACAGCAGATGCTTAAGTGTGTAACACCATGTCCCTCATCCAAAGTATCACAGTTTCAAGTCAGGCAAGTCATCCCCATTCAGCTTAGCCTTGCATCTTTAGCCTTCACCCTTTGCTAGCAATTTGATCATGTTTGCAAACAAGTATATTCTTGAGATTCCTTTTGAAAGTAAGTTATTTAACTAACCTATTATTACTTATTAACTACCAGTGAAATGATGCTTAAGACTCTAGAGTCTTGCTATGAAAATGATTTAAAGAGCATGTCTTAACCATTTGCACTTACAGCAGCATGGCTTCTTAGCCAGGGTTATATTTTGATCAGTTTGACCGGTCAAACTTAGTTTGACCAAGGTCAACCTTGGGATCCATGATGAGATGGACCAATTTAATTATATGATGTTGATCTATGGTCCTTTGTATACCTCTTGATGATTCCATATGATGGGCACAGACTTCAAAAGATGATAGATGCAGTTTTTCATGATTATTATTATTTCCAAATCATCATATTTTTATTTTTTCGGGTATGGTGGACCCTACAGATGATCTTACAGGTTGCCATGAGGTGTATGAGTACTCATCTCTAGTGGATTTGAGTCTTCTGGATCGATTGAGACACTTATCTTTCAGTTTCAGGCACTCCCGAGCATGTTTTGAGCAGTCTTCCACCTGTTGACCAATTTGGCCATGCTGATGTGGCATGTCCAACTAGATCATTGGAGACTAGTACAGCAGATATCTGCACATTCCAGAGCTTCCATTATTCCAGAGCATGGCTATATATTTTGGATAACTCATGATCAGAGCAGTATATTATTCAGATTTATGTATGACCTTGTGTCAAGGCTGAGCCTTGAGAGTTCAGATTTGATGACTGATGTGACCACTTATCCCATACAGTTTCAGTTCAGTGCCTAGAGATGTATTTCAGCAGTGTTTCAGATGATGCATAATGATTATTATTATGATGATGTTGTATGATCTATGGATATGTTCTCACTGACTGTGGATTATTATCTTGTTGATTTAGTCATGATCATAGCATGTGCTTGGTATATTATTCCTGATGTGGCAAACTATTTAAAATGAACTGTAAATCATAAAATGGACAATTGCTTGCACATTTAGGTCATTTAACAAAACTCACTGGTTTTTCACCTTACATAGATATGGTCTTTCCCGACACCAGTTGTCTGCTAGTGTAGGCTCCATATTCACTTGACTCCATCCATACATGACCTTCCTGTTTGACTTTAAACCCTGACTTGTCTCATTTGACTTTCTGATACCGAGGACTTCCCCATTTTTCTACCTCTGTGTTTGGACCGCATCCTTGTTTATTCAGTGTCTCGGCTCTGAGTTGGTGACAAAACTTGCCTTTGGTGAGTTGGATTGTAGGCCTAAATCATTCTGGTCGGTTGTCCCGATGTTTGGCATTGGCTCGAACTCCCCCTAGTCACTTGAGATGTTGTTGGCTAAAACTGAAAGCTCATGTTCTACCTATGGAAACTTATAAATTCGCCCATGGAAACAAAAAAAAGGGCAAGAGCGATGAACAGCTAAAAAAAATACTCCTCGAAGAGTATAAGAAAGGTCCAAAAAGCAATGGTTCTTAAAAGCTATATCTAAACAATTGCTGACCTTATAAATATTTGAAAAACATGCCCTGGATGCAAGCTGCAACTAGTTGTGCTTCTCAGCACATCTGAAATCCGAAGGGTTATGTAGGCCAAAAAGGCCATGGAATAAAATGGAATGATCCTAATGAACCTGGATCAACTTGATGTAGACATGATGCCTAAGTTGAATAAGCACTCTCTAAACAACTTATCCATTTGTGAGACACAGCCATCCCCCGTGTTCTTTTGTCCAGCACAGAGTTTGTAGCTTTCCCCTTTCTCCCAGTCCAAAGTATTTTTGAGTTAAGTTAGACAGGTCAACCCCTTGGCCCAACCTTGTTCCTAGCCTTCATCCTTCACTAGCAGTTTGACCATGTCCAATGGGTGAGTTTGTCATTTGAACTATTGTGCAAGTAATTTTATATAACAACGGAATGTGCTAACTTAATTAATGCCACTGAATGGATGTTATACTTTGAGCTTAGCTGTGAGAATGATTAGAGAAGCATTGTCTTAGTCTACTGATGTGATTTATCCTTGGTTGTATATTCTTGGGATCCGTGATGATGTGGACCATGTATGGATGATTATTGATGATGATTGATGGGCCCACATGTTTGATGATGATATCATATGATGGACATATGATGCAGATGATGTTTGATCCAGTTCAGCAGGTTTATTACTACTTCAGATCAGCAGTTTATACATTGTCCATATATGGTGGACCCTACAGCTGGCCCATTAGGGCAACCCATGGTGTATGAGTACACTTTTCTAGTGGATTTGGGTCTTCTAGATCCAATGAGACACTTATCTTTCAGTTCCGGGCACTTCTGACAGTGATTGATGCAGTTTTACACTTGTTGACCAGATTTGGGGCTGATTTCCCAGCCTGAGCAGCAGGGGCCCCGAGAGGCCAGTTCACCTAGGGCGTTGATGATGGAGGGGGTGGTCCAGCCACTTGTTTTTACCATTTACCCCCCCTTCTGGAGATCCTGGTGGGCTCAGATGGACAGCGCTAGCACCCTAGGAGGCAGTTATGGCACTTTCACAGTTCCTGAGGCAGTTAAAAAATGGGATAAAGTGGTCACTGAGGAAATCGATTTGGGCAATTGAGGCAAGGTTTTGGCATTTGCTTTTCACTGAGGTCTTCCAGGGTGGCATCACTATCTTCCAGTCAGTTTTCACCATGTGGGTATGCCCAGATTGATCACAGGAGGACATTTACTGCTTGACTGTCATGGATTCTGAGGACAGTTTTGGTCATTTACATTATTTTGGACATATTTTATTATTTTATTGTGCCTTGGGGATGAGCTAGTAAGGATTGATGCCTCCTAGCCCCACCATGAGCTTATAATGTCATGTCCTAGTCACCATGAGGTGGATTTTGGTACTTATGTTTCTCTAGTGGATGACGTCACCCTCTTATTGTACCATTTAGTGGGGGCGCTATTGTTATATTGAGTGATCCATGTGATATATTGTTATGGGTCATCTTAGCCATTAATTGTATGATGAGATCTTTTAATCTCAACCACTCATTTGATGTAGTATTGTAGAGTGGTATAGGGTTTTGGTCTTTATTATCCTATATAAGGAGGAGACCCCCCATTGTAAAGCTCACCTTTGGAGCTCTGGAATATTGGAATAGAAGATTTTTTGTGGAGCACATCTCTCTTGCATTGTGGATTCTCTTGCATATTGAATATACAGTATCTCTTCTATGTATCATTGTGGATTTTGGTGTTTCTTCTAATCTTTTGACAGGAAAGTCGAATTGGTGGAGAGGAGGGCGACTTCATGAGGGTTATTGTTGGAGGGATCCACATAGTCTCTCTTGGGTTGATCTTCTGACAGGGAGTATCATTATTGTATCTTTGTGACATAGTTGATGCTTTCTATTACATCTTTCTACCATTTTCATAATCATCTTGCTTGACTTGTTTCTTTGATCTTGCCTTGTAGGAGGAGGACGATTTGGCTATCTTGGAGAAGGACGTTTTGGTTGGAGCTCTTGGATCTCACTCTTGAATATACACATAGGAGAATGCTATCAATTTGCAAGGTGGCCATAAGCAATTGAGGTAAGATCTACAAGGTATGTGCCTCTTTCATCCATTCTATCTTCATTGGTCATAAAACCCTAATTCATTAAAACCCCAATTTTGGTATTTCTTAGATCTACTTAGATCTAGCATTGCTTTTGAGAAGATTTTGAAAACCCACCTCTATAGCATCCACCCCTAGTTGGATCTATAGTTTGGTGGTGATTGGCTTAAAATTAACCCACTTTTCAAGGCAAAAAGCCCTCTTGAACCCAAATCGCACTTCCTAGTGAGAGGCTTGTTTGGTTAGATCTAGCACATGGGTAGGTGAGATCCCACTTGATTTGCAATCTAGACACTTGATAACTTACCCCCAGATTCTTACTTTGGTGAAATCTACCTTGTGGACATCTTTCCATGTTTTAAGGGGTCAAAACCCCCTTTTGAATTTCTTGGCACCTCAAAACTTAGATCTACTAAGATCTAGCCCTTGGATTGACTTGATTTTTGGGACATGCATAGATCGGGGTACTAGCTACTTGGATCTATAGTTTGGTGACCATTGGACTTGATTTGGTCCACCAAACCCACCTTTTAACCCTCCTTGAGCAAAGGCGCACTACCTAGGGAAGGTGAGTTTGTCCACTTTGAGGAAGTGGGTGTTTGGGATTCTTGGAGATTTGGAACGGCCATACCTTGAAACCTAGGTCTAGACTATTCTTTTGTCACGATCCGCCTTGGGGGTAGCATTCCTTGTTTCAAGGGATTGTGGTCCACTTAAGGTTATCACTTGAAAACCTAGATCTAGCAAGATCCAACCATTAGATCTCATTTAGCCCACTTGACTTGGCTTCTAGGTGTCCCGATCTACTCTTTGACATACTTTTTGACCCCATTAGCCCATCAAACAAGGCACTAGTCCTCCACTAAGCAAGTCGCACTCCTTGGGAATTGTGTCAAACCCTAGATCTAGTATGTGGGTACTCCTAGAATCAACTTAGATCCATAGATCTAGTCTTTACCTAACCTCTAGTACCAATATTGCACCTAACTTCACCTTGTGGGCCCACTTAAGGCCATTTCACACTTCCCAAGAAAAGAAGACCCACTTGTGTAAACATATGGTACTATACCCCATCATGTGGCCTAAACCATACATAGGTTGAAACACTAACAATCTCTTACACACCTTCAACCATACTTCAACTTCTAGGTCCACTTAACCTTGCATTGGTTTCCGTAACTCCTCATTTACTTACCCTTAGAAACCTTTGTTTGGATCCAATCAACTGTGATTGGTCATAGGGTCTCCCCCTAGGTCTTGTTACACCCTGACCTAAAGCGAAGAGTGCCTCGGTTGACGTGACTCCCACCTTACATTGGGAACCGTGGCATTTCTTGGGTCACCTCTTCAGTTGCCTATCTCCTCTACCGTCCCGAATGGGATACCTTTAGGGGCAACTACAAGTTGTGTGATAACAGTAACTACTTTAGAAAAGTTGAGTTTCTCGTCAAGTACTTAGGAAAGCAGGATTGGGGACACCCCCTGTGGCTAGTCAAGGCTGCCTTCAGCAGATTTGTGAAGCCTAAAGACAGAGGATTTTTCCCGACGCGACACTTTGGGGCAACATCCTAAGGTTTCACTGGTTTGGCGGTCATCACCCTCTACCTACACAAAGACCACCACATTTTGTGACAATAAGTGGATAATGAGTAAAAGCTCTATTTAAAGAGGATTTCATGTATATATGAAGGCAAGGAAACCTAGATGGTTGTACAAAAGAATGGGATTGACCAAACTATTTCCAAATGTTCAATCCACTTTATGTTTTGATTTTATTCTGAGTTTAATTTTCCCTCTTGTCATGTTAAGGCAATAGTTCTTTTTCCATATTGTTTTTTGACACCTTAGATATATAGAAGTTCATAGCATTGTATCATTTTGATATCAAAGCAACAATATGGCTTGTGGAGGAATTAACTTCGGTTGTGGAAGAAGAGGAAGGTTTGTCGAAGGTGCTAGAAGATATAACGAACTTGATAAAAGATCGAAATCCTTAGAGACGATATTCATAATTGAAGATTCTGAAGATGAAGCAAGCATTGCCACAAATCCCAATAAAGCTCAAGATCTCGTAGAGAGACTTATTGAAGTTGTGTCTAGAAAGAGAACTCAAGTGAGATGTGAAGCCTTGGAGTTCTAAGGTGTTTTAAATCTAAATGCATTGATCGATTGAATTCAAGAATTGGGGCAGTGCTTTGAGATGGAGAACATTGTGGAGGATGGCCCAAGAAGGATGAGTCTTGGTGTGTCAAAGATGAAGTTCATGCAGATTTATGCTGGTATTACTTGCAGAGAAATCAAGAAAGCAAAATGGTGCACAAAGATGTTAAGCCATTTGCGAAGAAAAAATTTCCTTGAACATTATTATCAGAGATTATTTAGGTAGTTTCTAAATTTAAGACAAAAGGATCTGTCTGTCCAAGAGTATATTAAACAATTTATGAGGCTGCATAATAGAAAGCAATCTGTATGAACATGATGGAAAATTAGCAAGCCACATACCTTAACAAACTGCATTTTCAGATACAAAATGAATTGGCTATGGTGAAGTTGCATTTAGTTAATGAAGCATTCTAGTGTTCATTGCAGACATTAGAGAAGTGAAATAGAAGTAGAACATACCATCAACTAAGAGGGGGTCCAACATGCAAGTCAAATCTAGAGGAAATGTGTCTAGATCATCTCCTATCGAAGATCACAAGGAAACAGAAGAGATGAGAGAAGAGGATGTTAGGAAAGAAATTGGACATGGTGGATTTCATTGATGTTAAAGAGAGCCAAGAAATTTGCGAAGGACTATAATTTGCTATAATTGCATTATTGGAGAACATAAATCATTTGAATGTCCACAAAACTCAAAAAATGCTAACAAGAACTTGATTGTTCAACACAATGTTATCAAAACTGGACCGGTGGTCGAACCGGCCGACGCTGGGAACCCGAACCGAACAAAAACCGAGAAACAAACCGGGTCAAAAAACCGGTTGAGCAAAAATACATAATATATATATATAGCATCCATGTGAATTCAAACCAGTATACACAAATATGCAAAGTTTCTCATGTATATAGCAAGTAAGAGTGTATAAGACTTAATAGGAGGAGGTCTTTGGAGATATTCTCTATACCAAGGGGGAGTTTTGCTTGACTTTAAATCTCTATATCAGGGATTTTGATCTCTTTATATTATATAAGAGTGTCCCAATCAATTGTTAGAATGGACCTGAAGTTATTACTTTTGTAATGACATATTGGTATTTTTGGGATTTGCTATCTATGTTAAAGATCTATGTATAAACCAGAACAAGGTGAAGGCAATACTTGATTGGACTACACCTCCAACTACTAAAGCCATTCGGAGCTTTCATGGTTTGGTGAATTTTTATAAAATGTCCATAAAAAATTTCAGTGGAATATGTGCACCATTGACACAATGTACCAAGGGGAAAAAAATTTGTTTGGACGACAATGGCCAAAAAGCATTTTGAGTTGATGAAGAAACAGTTAAATGAAGCTCATGTTTTAGCTTTGCAAACTTGTTTCAAGACATTCTGCATTGAGTGTGATGTGCATCTAGGATAGCCATTGGAGTATTAACTCTCTATGGAGTTTGTGAAAGGATTGCCTTGAACACGGACAGGTAATGACTATTGTTTTTGTAGTCGATCAGTATTTAGATATGGCCCATTTTATTTCTTCCAAGAAGACAAATGATGTTGTTAAGAGAGCTGAATTATTTTTTATAGTTGTGTCTTTGCATGGAGTGCCCAAAACAATCATCAATGTCAAGGACACTCATTTTCTGAGTCATTTTTGGCAAACATTATGGCACAAATTGGACAGCAAATTGCTGTACAGTTCTGTCTATCATCAAATGAATGGGCAAACAGAGGTGGTAAATCAGAGTTTAGAAATCTTATTGTGGAGTATTGTTTGAGAACAATAAACACAGCTTAATTTGGCCTTGCTGCAAGATGAATTCGCCTATAGCTGTAGTGTGAACAGATCTACAGCAAAATCACCATTCCAAATTTTTCATGGAAGGAACCTGATAGGAGTTCTGGATTTAGTGGAGATGCCAATTGATGTGCAGATGAGGGAAGATGCCAAATCATTTGCATGGCATATTCAAGAAGTTCAGGAATGGGGTAAAGAAAAGCTACATGAAATGGCAAACATTTGTGCCGCTACAAATTGGACAGCAAATCACTGTACAGTTCTGTCTATCATCAAATGAATGGGCAAACAGAGGTGGTAAATCAGAGTTTAGAAATCTTATGGCAGAGTATTGTTTGAGAGCAATCAACACAGTGGAATTTGGCCTTGCAGCAACATGAATTCGCCTATAGCTGTAGTGTGAACAGGTCTACAGCAAAATCACCATTCCAAATTGTTCATGGAAGGAACCCGATAGGAGTTCTGGATTTAGTGGAGATGCTAATTGATGCGCAGATGAGGGAAGATGCCAAATCATTTGCATGGCATATTCAAGAAGTTCAGGAATGGGGAAAACAAAAGCTACATGAGATGACAGAATTAGAAAAGTACAGGACACAGCAGACCTCCATAGAGGAAAAAGTGTTTTTCAAACTAAAATGCAAGTGATGGTGTACCAAAGAAAGGATTGATTTCCGAAAGGTGGCAACAACAAATTAAATCATAAGAAAACTGGACATGTAAAATTTTGAAGAGGATAAATGACAATGCATCCAAGAAGACTGTGGAATGATTGTATCCAAGAAAACACGCGATGGAGTGAAAGGCGGGGTGACAGTGACCATGCCCTAATTGGTCAAACAAAGAAGAGTAGAGGTAAAGGACCCAACAAGGGTAAGGTAAAGAGTGAGGAGTCATCCTCACAACCAGGGACAG
Organism: Larix kaempferi; assembly: GCA_027924585.1. Classification (NCBI taxonomy): domain Eukaryota; kingdom Viridiplantae; phylum Streptophyta; class Pinopsida; order Pinales; family Pinaceae; genus Larix; species Larix kaempferi. Next base: position 9,827,464 of record BSBM01001022.1, read on the forward strand.
AGTTGAGTAAAATCAAGTGCTTCATATGTCATAGACTCATAACATGGCCATTATGCATCACATGTTCATAAAAGAACAAGGGAAAAGGGAAGCAGGAGCAACATCAAGTAGCAGCCTCAGCTGAAACTTAGATGAACAAGTTTGCCTCCAAGTTTGAGAAGGATTTCTTTATGGTATCTTGCCTTTCTTCCAGCACGGTCCCGAAGAACGCTTGTTATGTAGACAGCGGAGCATCTGGCATATGACATCAGCTCGGGAGTTGTTTTCAAGTCTAAAGGAGCATGTCTCAAGAGTTCAAGTCGAGCTTGGTGATGATGCCAAGTATCCAATAGTAGGAATTGGTACCATTCCTTTCCAACTCCAGCTAGGTAACTCTTTAGAGTTTGATGATGTATTGTTTGTTCAAAGAATCAAGAAGAACTTGCTTTCAATTTCAGTTATGGAAGATATGAGCTATGCAGTAGAGTTCAAAAACCAACAAGTCCTTAAAAGACCAAAGGAGTATAACCTTGCAACTTATATAGGTGACAAAGTGAACCTAATCGTGCCCTACTTCACAACATAGATAACTTGTGTGAATCATGGCACAAGAGAATGGGGCACCTACACTATAAAGCATTTCCTATATTGAGAGAGATAGTCACAAGTCTTCTTGATTTCAACATTGAGCAGCAAGGTGTTTGTAGAGGGTGTGCGCTTGGCAAGCATGCCAAAGTTGATTTCCCAAGCAATGAGTATAGGTCTAAGGGGATTCTAGACCAAGTGCATTCAGATGTATGTGGAACAATGTCAATAGCATCAATCAAGGAAGCATGTACTTTGTTTCCTTCATTGATGACTTGCAAAACTTGGATCTATTCCTAAAGACCAAGGATGAGACCTTTAGTAGGTTTCAGGAGTTCAAAGCTCTAATGGAGAAATAGACAGGGAAGATCAAAGTTTTGAGATCGTACAATGGTGGTAAGTATACCTCCAATGATTTCGAGGATTTTAGCAAGAATGCAGGAATCAAGAGGTAGTTCATTGTTGAATACAACCCACAGTAAAATAGGGTTGCAAAAAGGAAGAATCTATCCATCATAGGGGCTACTAAGGCCATGATACATGACAAGGATTTGTCGATGTTTCTATGGGAAAAGCATGCAATTTAGCAGTCTACATGCAAAACAAGTGTCGTCGCAAGATTTTGGAGGACAAGACACCAAAGGAGGCATTCACTAATGTGAAGTCAGAGGTGACTCATTTCTATATCTTTGATTGTCCAATTTATATCCATATACCCGTTGAGAAGAAGACCAAGTTGGAGCCCTGCAACAAGAGGGACTCGTTTGTCGATTACAGTAAGACTTCAACAAAGGCCTACAAGATCTATATTCCAGGGGAGAGAAAGATAATTGTAAGCAAGGATGTAAAGTTTGAGGAATATTTTACATCCGAGAAGCCTCATGAGCTTATTCCAGTGACAGAGGATGAGGAGTAGGAAGCTCCGAAAGCTGAGCCAAGATTACCAGTGACCTCCAATTTGAGGCAATAACCTTCAGGTGCAAAGGAGGAGCCACTAGCTCCTACCCGTTCTATCAAGAGACCAGTGCAGACATTAAGGGATGCTCAAAATCATGTTGAGACTCCTAGGAGTTCATTCAGTGAGAGAAGACCTCCAAAGAAGTTTCCAAACTACATGGCATTAAGGAGAAGCACCATAGATTTCGAGCCTTCCTATTTTCAGGAGGCAATAGACCAACAAGTTTGGAGGGATGCCACGGTGGAGTACAACTCCATCATGAAGAATGACACATGGGACATTGTGCCTAGACTAGAGGGGAAATCAGTAGTGACTTCTAAGTGGCTCTACAAGATTAAGCATGCAGCAAATCGCAGTTTAGAGAAGTACAAAGCGAGGTTTGTGGAGGGAGGGTTCTCCCAAAAAGGGAGAATGAATTATGAGGAGACTTTTGCTCCAGTCACTAGGTACACTTCCATTAGAGAAGTGATGTATTTAGTCTCCATTATGGGATGGAGGATACATCAAATGGATGTGAGGACAACTTTCCTCAATGGGATAATTGAAGAAGAAGTGTACATAGAGAAACCTTGAGGATTTTAGATAAGTGGGAAGGAGTCCCATGTATGCAAGCTGAAAAAGGATTTGTATGGAGTCAAGTAGGCACCGCGAGCATGGTATTCCAGGATCCATGGATACTTGCAAAGTATGGGCTTCAACAAAAGTGAAACAGATCCCAACTTATATTTCATATTTGTTGAAGCAGATCTGCTTATTTTGGTGTGGTATGTAGATGACCTATTTCTTACAGGGTCAAAGAAGCTCATCACAAGGTGCTAGGAAGATATCACAATTGAGTTCAAGATGGACATTGACATGATGCATTACTTGTTGGTGTTGGAGGTTTAGCAGAGACCAGGGGAGATTTTAATGGATCCCAACTTATATTTCATATTTGTTGAGGCAAATCTACTTATTTTGGTGTTGTATTTAGATGACCTGTTTCTTACAAGATCAGAAAAGCTCATTGCAGGGTGCAATGTAGATATGGAAATTGAGGTCGAGATGAAGGACATTGGCATGATGCATTACTTCTTGGGGTTGGAGGTTTGGCAGAGACTGGGGGAGATTTTCCTTGGGTGGGGTAAGTACGCAATCGAGATCCTGAAAAGATTTTGAAGGGAGGACTGCAAATTGATGGCCACAACTATGATCACTAATATGAAGAAGATAACAACTTCATATTCAGATTTGGTGGATCCCACATTGTACAGGCAACTGATAGGTTCCTCAATGTATCTGGTCAACACTAGGCCAGATATATATTTTACAGTGAACACCCTGAGTCAGCTCATGGTGGAGGTGACGCAAGAGCATTGGGTAATAGCAAAACATGTGCTCAGATGTTTGAGGAGCACAGAAGAGTATGAGCTTAAATATCTATGAAATGTTGAATTGAAGTGAAGTGAACTGAATTTGCAAGGATATACAGACTCAGATTGGGCAAGCAGTGCATCAAACAATGAGAGCACCTCAGGGTGTTGCTTTAGCTGGGGATCAAGGATGATATCATGGTTCTGTCGGAAGCAGACTTATGTGGCACTCAATTCAATGAAGGTAGAGTATATGGCAGCTTGTGCAGTGAGTTGTGAAACAATTTGGCTACAAGTTACTTACAGGTTTATTTGATAAGGAGTTGGATCCGACAATGATTTACTATGATAATCATAATTGTATCAAACTCTTTGAGAATCTGGTTTTTCATGACATGTCCAAGTACATTGAGATCAGATATCACTTCATTCGAGATAGGATTCAGAAGGGAGTGGTAAAGGCCCAGTATGTACCCACATATGAACAAGTTGTTGCTATTCTGACCAAGCCTTTAGCAAAAGGGAAGTTTAAAGCATTTAGAGACAAACGTGGATTGGTACAAAGTTCCTTCCTTGCTAATAGGGATTGTTAAAAATTGTAGCTTGGACAGGAACTTTCGCAAAACTTTGTTCAAGTCAATTCTATTTTGTAATTCACTTTAGTAATAAAGTAAAAGTCTTAGATTTAGCTATTGAGAATAATAAAGTGTATTTTTCATACATCAGTGATTTAGACTAATCCCAACCCTACATCTCACTGAGAGATTACGGTTTCAGCTCAAGAATAAAGGCAAGTCAAGATAGAGGGTTAAGACACATTCATTATTCACTCAAAGACAATTTGATCGAGCATATTTACAGCACCGAAGAGGAGCCAATGCAACTAAGTAGATATCAACAAGTAGTTTGCGCAGGACAGATTCTATAAAGTTGTACAGATCCGCATGGGTAGATCTGTACAGTCATACAGTCGTCAGAAACAGGTATGTACAGTCATACGGACTAATCGTACAAGGAGAAACAACTTGCACGTTATTTTCTCGGTTTTGGCAAGCATTTTTCCGCAGTAGTATGCAGATTTGTTCCATTTTTTAGTGTACCATGCAACTATTAGTTTGACAGTCTATGTTGTTTTCCTTGTAAACTTTGAATTATTAATGAAAGGCTAATTTGAAGGAGTAAATTATTTGTGTAGTGTTTTGCTTCCATTGTTTACTTTCCAATTATATGAGTGACTACAACTATGTGAAAGAAATTAATTTCTGCAACTAAATTACAAGTTTGTGTTTAATTGAGGACATAAGGATAGTAGTCACCTAGGGTTTAGAAATTTAATATCAAGTGCTCATCCAAAAGGGCCACATTCGACCAAGCTCCTTACCTCGAGGGGCCAAAATTGTGTTGGTGTAAAATAAGAATGGGACATGTAAACTATGTATTGAGCAAATTGATGTATGGAAGACAACCTTTAAGTCTAAAGAAGGCTTTTTCAAGTGGTTGATTGTGCCTTTTACCATGACTAATGCTCTAGCAATGTCCATGAGAATGATGGCTGATATCTTCCAGCCATCCACAAATTCTTTTATGGTTTTATATTTGGTTGATATACCCATCTTCAATAAAACTTGGGGAAAACATTTACAATACATTTAACAAATCTTGAGCACCTTGCAACAACCTAATTTATATGCCACTTATGGAGAAGTGCTCATTTTGCAGGAAGAAAATTCAGTATCTAAAAGACATGGTGGATGAACTTGGTGTGCATCTGGATCTAGTTAAGATCCAAGTCATTTGCAATTGGCTCATTTGGAATTGGTCGACCCCAACAACTTTCACAAAGCTCTACGATTTCATGGACCTTGTCAACTTCTATCACAGATTCATGTTAAAGTTCTCTCATATCACTAGGCCCCCAAGTGACCAAGGGTGAGGCCAAATCCAAGTTCATTTCGTCAAAGTCACAATAGAAAGCATTCAAGGATCTTAAACATTGCCTTTGTTCAAATCTAGTACTAACAAACTTGCAACAACCTTATGAGATTGAGACAAATACTCTTGATTAGAGCCATCGATGTAGTCCTCACTTACTATGGACATCCGATGGCCTATCACATCTAGACAGTCTTTGATGCGGTTTGTCGGTACCCCATCTATGACAAGGAAATGTACTCCATTGTGCAGGCTCGTCGCTAATTGAAGCATTACATCCTAGGGAGAGAGATGATCATCTATATTGATCACAAGCCCCTACAGTTCATGTAGACGCAAGGAAAGTTACAGAATGGTTGCTATCAAAAGTGCTCCACATACCTGCAATACTTCCACTTGAACATCAAGTACAAGAATGGTAGCACAAATAGCATTGTAGACTAGCTCAGTAGACCTTTGGTTATAGTGCTGACTACCATGCTCAATTCTTGTGGATACAACACCTTCAGGTGGCCCAATTGTATGAAAGTGACCTATCAAACATTGTGCGTAAGAAAACCAGTCTTAGACTTTCATCTCTAGGACAAACTTTTACGCCATCTAGGCCACCTTTGTGTTCCTTCAAGTGAGCATGAGAAGTTTATTTTGGAGGGACATTACAATCAAGTGGTAGGGCACTTCAGCATGGAGAAGATAGTGGTAGTGTTGCAAAAGTACTTCTACTAGCCAAATCTCCAACAAGATGTCGATAAGTATATCATATCATGCACTACTTGTGCCATTGCGAAACCCACCATCAAGAAACGAGGGTCGTATACTCTACCTACCCCAAACAAAACATGGGAGCTCGTTTACATGTTTGGCTGCCTTCAACCAAGCATGCCAATGAATGTATTTGTGGTTGTTGATCGGCTCTCTAAGATGGCATTTTTAACACCTTTCAAGAAGAGCATCACAATAGAGGCCATTGCTAAGCTCTTCTTCAAGCATGTTTCGGTTGATTTGGTGCTCCCATGAACCATTATTTCAAATTAAAATAGTAATTTCCGGAGTACGTCTCGTCCAACCTGTGGTTGATGATGGATGCCAAGTTGACCAAATCGACTGCCTTCCACCCCCAACCAATGGACAGATAGAGGTAGTCAATAGGATGATTATGCATATCCTGAGAATGTACAACTCCAAACATCCACACATATTAGATGAAATCCTTCCTTAGGGTCAACAAAGCTACAACAAGTCCCTTCATAGCTCTATTGGCCACAACCCTTTTCAAGTGTGCTTGCGGTTCTAGCCATTAGCCCAATTGACGTAGTGTGTCAATTGAGGTTGATCGGTTAACCAAATTTGTTGAACGGATCCAGCACGTCTAACAACAAGCTCATGATATTTTGCAGAAGACTAAATCCATGTATAAGCAATGCCACAATCATTATCAAGTTCCACACATGTTTTAGGAGGGAGATAATGTAGGTTGCATTTGCAGAATGAGCACTTCCAAGTACCCCATAAAAGCTCCACCCACTCTGACATGGGTTTTACACCATCACCAAGGTTGTGGGTGAGAATGATTTTGAACAAAGTATTCCCCACTTCCATGGCTTGCACCCTCTATTTAATGTGGACTTGCTTCGACCATATTTTCCACCTATCTTGGCCACCTTAAAGATGGTCGAGCACTTGACCCCTAAAGAACCCAATCTTGATTGCATTGAGCAAACGGCAGTGGACCAAATCATGCACACCAAGATGAAGGGCACTTCCCAATAGAACATCTAACTGTATCAGGTCGTCAAAGCAAGGAAACTTCTTCACCAAGGAAAGTGGCTCACCAAGTGTTAGATTCAGCAAAAGTTTCCCCGTCCAAAGGAGGAAACTTCACATAGTGGAGAACATTGCTCCCTAAGTGGTGCATGACTGATCCAATTGGATACTTGTGGTCGCCTACTTATTCCACTGATTTAGAATGGTTCCAAATCTTGGCAGTTTTACTTCAATTCTTCAGGTCCCAAACTTCTGGCACATTTTCCAGTCATTTCCCTTGCATTTTTGGCAGTAGGCATGGGCCACGAAATCTTTGGCAGTGTGGCTTTATAAACTCATAGATCATGAGTTACCATTGTAACGGTCCAACAAACACCCTAAACAGAGATTGTATGTAAAAGTTACACCCTGAAGAGATGGCATATCAACTAGCCTCCTCAAGGCCCGCATACCTTTTGCGACATCATTTCCTAGGGTTAAAGTGTTGGATCTTTAGGTTTTTTGCATCCTAGAGCATCACACTTTATTTTAAAAGGCACGTTTGGCCTCTTGTAATGTCTTCTTGTGAATAAGCATAGTCGACACATCCATCTTCAGAGATAAAGTACTACCATTCTAGCTTTGTTTGTATTGCTTTGGAGTTTACAATCTTTTTCTTTTGTTTTCTTTTTTGTATATAGGGATGGGGGAATCACTAAATTTGAAGAATCACTCCTGCGGTATCCAAGAACAAATCTCATGACTTCCACTATAACCCATTTTTCACATATGGCCCGCATGCACGCATCCTAGGCTATCCCAAGGAAATCGAACCAAGGTGGGCGGCTTTACCACCGAGAGTCCCATCCACTTGGTCTACCCCTGACGGGCTACAGTCTTTCTCCATTTCATTCATTAATAGAATTTGAGTATCAGTGTACCAATGTGCTTTCTACAATATCTTTATGTGTGTTTTCATTTTATATATCTTCCTTCATTTCGTTCTTTAAAAAATCTAGATCAAGCATCAATCTACATGAAGATAAAGAAAACCACTAAATACGGAAGCATGAAGAGGCAAGTCATGCATAAAGATAAAATTAGAGTTGCATGAAGATACTTTTAGATAATTTTGTAGTTATTGACAAGTTATCATAGATGAAATAGGAAAGATAATATTAGAGTTAGATGAAGATAATTTTGTATAATTTCGTAGTTAATGTCAAGTTATCTGGATAACTTAGCTATCTCAAATTAGTGGGATAATAATGAGTACGAACTCTATTTAAAATGGATGTCTTGTACTTTTTAGGGCCGGGAAAAGGAGATGGTTGTAAAAAAGAATCAGAAAAATCAAAGTGTTTTTGAATATTCAATTGCCCCTGAGTTCTCATTTTGTCTTATGAGTTGAATTTTCCCGTGTTAAGGTGATATTATTTTTTTTTTCATATTGGTTTACAATACCTTAGATCTGCAGGGGTTCATACCACTGCATCAATTGTGACTTTCATAATTATGGGCATCAGCTGACAGTCTCTAGTTCACTAAGTAGAATATTTCATCCCATTTGGAAATGTCATCTTGCTCTTCCTCTGATAAACACTACAGTTCCAGTAATTTGAAGACAGGCATAGTGCTGTGGCTGGAGAACAGGTATGTTATCTTGTCCATACTCAGCTGAACACTTGGACTGATGTTGACATCCATGGACATTTGGAGCACTCATGCAATTTCCTCACAAACAAGGTATGCCCAACATTATACATGGAGATCCCAATTGGTTAAATGAATACCAGATGATAGCAGGCATAACCCCCTGGATCCGAAGCCACTCCAAATGTATTTTGTGCATAAGAACACTAACCCTGTCCACTAGATGATCCAGGAACAAAAGTGGCAACTGGAAATGGAGGAGCATTCATCTGATCCTTTGTACGATGGGCTAGTGGTTGAACACTTTCTAGCCTATGGATGATATGGTATGCTAAAATGTCTTAATGTTTCTTTCTTGTCTGGTTTCCATTTTATTTTGCAATTTCTGAATTGTGAATCGAAATGGACCACCGATGATTTTGGGTATTTTTCAGGACCAATAGCGGGTACACACTGTTCTTCTGATGTACAAAAGACATACTCTCATATGCATTATGCTCAATCGGCAAGTTCAACGACATAGATATCAGTTTCTGAACCTTTCCAGTGTCTTTTGCTGTTAGAAGCCTGCCAACAATATTAGTCTTTAGAAAAGGCCAAACAGGATATGCATTTCTACATGAAAGATCTATCAACACAAAATAAGCTTTAAAAACAAGTTCACACCTTCCGGAGTTGGTGAAGTTCAAAAACTTGAGTTGCAAATATCTTCTTCTGCCTGAAAAAAGAACAGAGATTTTAAATAAGGATAATTTTATCAATGTCCACAGACATCAGTGATATGCAATTGGAAAAATTGTTCTATATTAATTATGATAAAAAAATTAAAATTGGAAATGATTTTCAATTGTCAGTCAATGGACTCTATGACTGATCATCATTTAGGTGGAAAAAGTCAAGGATCAAGATGACCCTGAGCCAGTCGTCACTGCACCAATTACAGGGGGAATTGAGTAACCTCACTTGCACGGGGTCTCCTACTCCTGAGCATGAAAGACTACGAATAGTACTGAAGGTGATTTTGCAGGAAGGTAAGTCTAATGCAGCAAAGATGCGTCACTCACTCAATTCAATGGGCTCAACCATGAAACCAAATTCAGGTAAGAATTTTGAGACTTTATTTAAGATATTGAGAGGAGAGAATATTACTGACATTGTAGAGCGATTTGTAGTGCAGAATCCATAGAAACCAATGAGGCTTTCAGAATTTGCAACAACCGGGATATATGTAGCGAAGCTTCATGCAGCAGATAATTCTACGGGTACAAAGTTGGCAGATAATTCTACAGGTGCAAAGTTATGAGAAAACAATGAAACATACAAGGAATCGTACTAAGGATATTGTTGGAACTTATTTGGCAAATACAGGTATCAACCAAGCTCAGAATAGAGAAGCATTAAAACCTCCAGAGCATTTACCTATTGAGAACTGAAAATCTTTTAAAATGATGAAACCTACAAAGATTCAAAAAGATTCTACAGGTACAAAGTTGGCAGATAATTCTACAGGTACAAAGTTGGCAGATAATTCTACAGGTGCAAAGTTATGAGAAAACAGACAAGGAATCGTACTAAGCATATTGTTGGAACTGATTTGGCAAATACAGGTATCAACCAAGCTCAGAATAGAGAAGCATTAAAACCTCCATAGCATTTACCTATTGAGAACTGAATATTTTTTAAAATGATGAAACCTACAAAAATTCAAAAATAAAAGGCATAAAGAAAACCTACCATAGAGAGGTACTTTGTAACAATAAGACATGTTATAATTGGACTCTTATGCGACCTTGGCTTAGTATTTATGTCATAAAGTGACTTCCAGTTATACGATAAAAGTAATTTATTAAAAGTTTATTATTATGAAGAGTAAGGATATAAGGTAGGTGTTTAATTGTCAATTGGCTTTAGTTGAGTGTGATATGTTAAACTCATAAGTATGTTGTTTTAGAGATTTCAAATTCATTTATTCATTCACAAAAAGATATCTAAATCATTTCTATTTACATAATCAAGTATTTCAAAAAACAAATGTTATAAATTTTCAATATAAAATACACTTCTAAATCATTTTTATTTACATAATCAAGTATTTCACAAAAAAATTGTTATAAATTTCCAATGTAAAATACACCACAACATTTCAAGTAAGGATCTATACCAAAAGATGATACTAATAACATGACTAAACTCATCAGGGAAAATAAGCTAAACTAAAAAAAAAGGAATACAACTAAAAGTTTCAAAAAGAAAGTGGCAATGATGTATGGTGCAAGAAGGATGACAAAATAACTCATAATGAAAACATACACATAAGCAATTGTAACATTTAAGAATATTACAGTATATCCCATAACATAAAAAAAAATGAACTCAAAAGAGGTCAAACTCATCATGAAAATTTCAAACTCATTTATTCATTCACAAAAAGAATATCTAAATCATTTCTATTTACATAATCAACTATTTCAAAAAAAATTGCATAATCAACTATTTCAAAAAAAATTGTTATAAATTTTCAATATAAAATACCCCACAACATTTCAATCATTTCTATTTACATAATCAACTATTTCACAAAAAATTGTTATAAATTTTCAATGTAAAATACCCCACAACATTTCAAGTAAGGATCTATACCCAAAGAAGATACTAATAACATGACTAAACCCATCAAGGAAAAAGAAGCGAAACTAAGAAAAAAGATACAACTAAAAGTTTCAAAAAGAAAGTGGCAACGATGTATGGTGACTAAACTCATCAAGGAAAAAGAAGCGAAACTAAGAAAAAAGATACAACTAAAAGTTTCAAAAAGAAAGTGGCAACGATGTATGGTGCATGAAGGATGACAAAATAACTCATAATGGAAGCATACACATAAGCAATTGTAACATTTAAGAATATTACATTATCCCATAACATCTAAAAAATGAACTCAAAAGATGTCAAGTTCATCATGAAAATTAATGAGAACCCGCCATGTCAATTGCTAAGGAAATAAATAATTATGACTTCAAGCATGTATGAATTGTTTTCTTTGAGGTTGTCATTTTAAACTTTATACATACAAGATGGCAAGTAACTGTTATAGCTGTCTAAAATATAGAATGATAGTTATTGTCAAAGCAAAAGAAAGAAATGCATTTTAAATTATGAAATAATTAATTTTGAAAACATAAAGAAAAACTCTAGTATAACTAGAATACAGAAGTAGACATCTCATAAATACAAAAACATAAATTATTTAAATTTTAGAAAATTAAAAATAAAACTATCCATTCAAAATTTTAAAGTTACATTCCTTCTTCATTGTAAGCAACTTGAAACATATCTTAAATTTAAAACATAACATATAAATTTATAATATAACAACCTGAAAATAGAGTTTAATAGGTAAGTATAAGTTCATGGCCTTAATGTATGTATTTTTTAATGTTGATTAAGTAATGCGACTTCAACATTAATTTAAAATCTTATATAAAACAATAGTCACAAATTTGTTTGAAATGACTACCAAGTTTTTGCATGTCCAGATTTTACATATAAAACAATAGTCACAAATTTGTTTTGTTTGAAATGACTACCAAGTTTTTGCATGTCCAGATTTTACATATAGATTGAAGATTCACTAATGTGGCGCCATTATATTGTGATGGTGAAGTTACAAATAGTATGAGATTGGAGTGATCATTGGATCTGTTGCTCTAATAATTCCACTCTTATATTAATCATTAATAAATAGTTGAATTGTTAAAAGTTAAATTACAAAGTAAGCATTAACTATTCTAGTTGAAATTCCACTTTTATCTCAACAACTAAATTTTAATAACATTTTAGGATTCTTTAAAAAATAAAAATTGTAAATACATTTAAGCATTTAGTTAACTTCACCATATCCATACTATATCGAATATTCATTGAATTTGGAATTCCATCCGAATTTCCATACACGAACTCCCAATACTACTGAATCTTGCTACTATGTATAACGTACAAGAATCATAGTCCCCTCTAGATCTAGATTTCATTGACAACTTATCAGTGGATAAATATGACAACTCATAAAGTGATAAGAATAACAACTCGTATGAAAGGTGATCTATGACTTTTTTATTGTCCAGGGACTTATAGTCTGATGTCTACCCCCCAATCACAAGTCTAAATAATTATATACTAGTAAGGCAACATGAACTAATGCATGAACTGGTATCATCTTCAATTTGAAACTTTTGAAATGAGTCTTGATAAAGGTATGCCTAAAAAACCACCAATTTGGATGTTGAATGGCTATTTTATTTGTTCACCAAATTAGCAGAAGATGCTAACTTTTTCTAGCAAAATCAAGGAATGTGGTAGAAAAGGCTTTAAGCCATTCTCTTGCATTTGAAGGAGGTGCAGGTCACGGGATCAACCTACAGGATCCATGTGCAACAACAACAACACCAAAAGAAACCAGTCAAGAAGATAATTAATGGTTCATTTAGTATACAGAAGATGAGATAGCAAAGGTAGGTGCGAGGGCTGAGAATCTTCCTCTTTTGTTGGTTTCTCTTGTGTGTGTCCCATGATCTCTACTCAAGTCAACAACATACAATTGATCTTCACATCTCCCAACTATGTAGCCACTAGATCAATGGTTTGCCTTTAAGTTGAAATCAAATTTTTACTATAAGATCTAAGTTCTTCCTTTAGGTAATTATCTTCTTGATGCTCTTGATAATCGTATATGCATGATCTCAGGTGGTGATATTCCCAATCGTTAACTTCAAACTTCAAATTTCAAATGGATTAAGCTCCATCTTTTGTGCATCAACTAGTGGAGCATCTAACGCATCAACTAGTGGAGCATCTAATAAAGGGGATGAGGATCTATTGGATTTTCTTGACCATGGAGGGATCAAGCCTTTAGAAATAGAGTAAGCAAACCTTATTCATAGACTCGATTGCCAAATCTGCTAATTGCGGTGGTGTTTTCACATCATCTTTCTCTATAACGTAGATATGAATGGATTTTGTTACTTGTCCTCCATAACAGTAATTTTGTCGCATAGATATGTCCACACTTACTTAAGTCAATTGACAATGGACAAGACCTCTAAGCAACCATGAACTCTCCAATTTTACCATCTCTTTGCCATGGGATCTCAAATGCAACATGTTAAAAACAAGGAAATCTCTTTTTCAAAATATATAAGAAAACAATGGCAAATTCAATCAATGAAAAGTCAAAATAACTATGACCTTGTAGGGAGCAATCTTCCTCGCCATCATGGATTACTACCATGGACTCACAAAACTTCTACACATCTCACAAAGAGCCTTCCATGGATCACTACATTGGAGAAGTTATCAAGCCCTTAAAACCGAAGAGGCTATAATACCATGATAAGAAATAGAGCAAACACAAAAACTAGCAAAAATGCTTCCACCCATTCTCTTGCATTGATATTCATATCAATGATGCTATAATATAATACAAGGATCTTAGTCACGTCTAGATCTCATTGACAAGTCATCAATGGACAAGTATGACAACTAATGAAGTGATGAGAATAACAAATCATATGAGAGGTGATCTAGGACTTTGTGATTGTCTAGGAACTTATAGTCGAACCAAAAAGCATCAGGAAGTTGCATAACAAAATGACAAAAGAAAACCTTCTTAATGCTAAAAGGGCAAGAATTGTTTTATCCTAACATAATAATAATGAAGTAGAGAAGAAAGTAAATAAAAACTTAAAAGTAGATGTAAAATTGTTAAATGGTGATGCATAGAATCCTTAAATATTTAAGCAAAAAAATGCATAAGGATTGTTTTCTTGGTGCCATAATAACAATGAAGGAAGTAGAGATGAAAGTAAATAAAAAGTAGATGTAAATTGGTTAAATTGGGAGGCATAGAATCTTCAAGGATTTAGGCATAAAAATGCACACCAAAAACATATTGAACTTTAAAACCAAAAAACACCAAAATTTACATGTCTCAAAACCCCACCCAAAGGAACAACTACCTATATGTAAACTATGATCCCATTAAAAAACATTCAACCTAACCTGAACTTTGTCCCTTCCTTGTCTAAAATTAGACCAAGTGAAACAACCCCCATGATCTAATCATTTTTTCTTCTAGTTAGGGTCATATAGGTGAAACATTCATTTCCTCTACAGCCAAGCTTGTTTCACTACACCACTAACCATAGTACCAGCACCACCACCTTAATCACCTTCCCACTAAACCATGTTCTAAGTAGTCATGGTACATGTACAAGGGGGTTGCGCACGCGTGCCAGTATTGGGTACCTGTACCGCCGTACCCGGTACGGGAACAAGTACTCCTGAGAGTACCCAGGAAGTACCCGGTACCTTTCCCAAGTACCCGGTACTTTCCACTCTCCAGTCGGGTATTGGTACTCCAAAAAAGGCAAAGTACCTTGATTTTGGGTAGTTTGGGGGTACTTCTAGCCTATAAATCTTAGTAGGACTTCAAAATCCTTTTTTTTAAAGGTTTGAAGTGAAGTGGCGGTAGGGTATGGTGGGGCCCTCTCCCAAAGATGTCCAAGTGTGCAGCCATTTGCTTCAATGACTTCCACAACATGAATAATTACATTATCTCAATATGCTATTACACAATTTCTGAATAGCAATAGACATACTTATGGAGCTACATTGTTTTAGTGCAACAAGCTCCTTACACAAGCCAAACTATTCTTCTTACAAATAACTTTCAGCTTTTGAGGCATTTGAAGGCAAATGTATCATGATTCATGTCTCACAGTTCTTACATTACAGATTCAAATTAGATGTATCCAGTGATGTTGCAGATGCTATTGGTCTAGCATAGATGGCTTGAGGAAGCCAAATCTGAAATCAACTATGATGTTTAGTATTTACATAGTATTTTAGTATTTTAGTATTTTGTATTTCATGTTCGAAAATATGGCAAATGCCATTTGTCAAATTTTGGATGTAGTATGATAATGGACATATATAATGATGATGATTCATATCAATATCAATATGCAATTTGAATTTCAAGCAATGTGCAATTCCAATGTGTGTTGGAGTTTACTGTTTACTTGTTGAACAAAGAAAAACTTAATAATAAATATTAATATAATTTATAAACTTGAAAATTTAATTTATATATATATATATATATATCTACAGTACCGCGACGTACCCAAGTACCCTGTTTCAAAAAGTGGCGTATCCATACCCGTACCCATCCCAATAACTGTCCCAAAACCCAAGTACCCTGGCGACCTAGTGTTAAAGTCACCATCAACAAACCAATTTGCATTTGATACTTTGTTGGCCAAGGTATGTTAAGTGACTCGATCGACAAAGAAGGGAGAGGGAGAGGTAACCGACCCCCTCGCCTAACCATCAGAAGGGCAAGGAACGTTAAGTGTGAAGACCAACAAAGGAGGTTGAGGTATGTTAAGTTAGTTCACCAAGAAAGGAGAGAGATGTACATAAGTGACTCGATGGTTATGAAGAGGTCATCCAATCCCAAAGAAAACTCCTCTCTACACTAAGATTTGGTGTATACATTTAATAGAACCCTAGTCGTCAATCTTAAGCCAAAAAGGTAAAATCCATACACACCAATTATTTGGATCACACCCTTGATCAACAATAAAACTCCGCAAGTAGAGAGAACTAGCAAGGACCCTCCCCATCAACTTACCCACTGCCCTAGGCATGTTTTGTGGCCCAAAAAGAGCCAATAAAAAATAACTTATCTAATTACAAAGAAATCATGTAGATTTGACTTCCTGGAGAGGACAAAGGCTAGTCTAGTCCTCTATAACACTCTGTGAGCAAACTACTTCCAACTTGAAATCATAATCCATATCATGTTCCATGATATAAGAGACAACTTTATTCAATAAGAGGATTTCCAAGGCTATTGAAATGGTTGCTCATCACCACATTCCCCCAAAAAGAGGTCCTCCATTCAAGAGAAAGGACCACGGCATCCTTAAAGGACTTCACACTATAAGGGCTCAACTCTCTACCAAGCTTGTACAAACATATAGGAGAAGACACTTCCATTCGTTGGACTTCACTTACCATCCAACACCTACATCCATACTATACAACCGGCCACTCACCCCCTTTGAAGCTAAAGGGGTAGCGCTCTAGTTATGGTTGGTTATCTATCACAGCCTTCCATCCAAGGTTTTGTTGGCAAGAAGTGGTCTCTCCGGTGGAATCTTCCCTATTTGCAACCATTCTGGAATATGTTTTGGGATTGTCAGCTTGCCCAGAAGTGTTGGGATCATGTGCAGAAGAAGCAATTGGTTCTTCTTTAGGGGAGAGTTCACTAGCAAGTAGTTTTGTGTAATGACTCTAGGTCTTTGATTCTCTCTTCTTTTAGTCGCATTTGGCATTGTATTAGCATTTCTACACAGTTTGTCTTTTAAAAAAATTGCTGTGTTTTTTAGAATCGGGACACCTCTTTGTCAACTTTCTGTCATATGCGGAGGGGCGAGGTATGCATGCAATTGTTGGCTAAAGGTTTCTTCATTATCAAAGATGGCAAGTTGTTAGAGCTTGATGCATATTTAAACTTTATTTCTACTTTAATGGCATTGAGGAAGAGGATATAGGTGCCATTGTATATACCCTTCCTCCCTTTGTTTTCTACCTCGTTGATGTAAATATATTTATGTGAATATAATAAGTATTATTTCATTTTTTTAAATTCAAGAATTCCCTCAAATTTGGAACTTTGAATCAATAAGCAACCAAACTCAACCTATGCATGGCGTCATACATATAATTCCAACGTTGAGTGATGATCATTTATAAAACACCCTTAAACCCAATGGAAAAGCTAATTGCTAAATAGACACACACACACCCTTTCATAGATAGAGAGTTATATATAAACACACACAGCTTCTCAAGTTTACCATGGAAAGAATCATCATTGACAATGACTCTTCATCAATCTCGTCCGAAAATACCAAGAAAAACCATGGCAAGGCCTAAGTTATTATAGGCTAAAGACCTTGATCATGTCCAACCAATCCTTACTCTTTCTAGACAATTGTAATTACTAATTATTAATAATTTTTTTGGATATTAAAACGATGGGATTGTTGCATTGCAAATGATCATTCAACACAAATTAAAATGAATGCTATAAGAAAATTGTCTATTCATCACCTAATCCATGAAGACAATTGGCTAGTAAGCTCTAATATGGAAAATTTATGAATAAATATCTCAACACAACCATCTATTAAAGTTAACCAACTCTTATTCATAATCAAAATAGAGTCTTACATTGATTTATATTATCCCCAAAATAAATGAACCTTAAACAAAATAGAGTTTCCTAGGTTCTATATTGATTTAAAAATAATAAGATATTAATTTTTATAAAATAACAACAAATGTGTTAACGAAGTGCTTGTCATAAAATAAAATTAACAAGTATTTCCGAAATAGTAGCCCCATCCTGACTAACTTTTTATTGATTTCCAAGACACACTCTTTGTATTAAATCATTAGTAGCCAACCCAAACAATGCACCAGTGAAATATGTACGATAACAAGGAGGCTAGGCTCATTATCAACTCGTAAGTATCAATCCCACGATCCTAAATTCTTTTCTCATTCCTCGATTCTTCCTCTACTAAAGTTCAACTCGTAAGTATCAATCCCACGATCCTAAATTCTTTTCGCTCGATGTTGAAAAGCTTTGTTAAGTATGTTGTCCTATGCATCTAAACCCATTGCCAAACATCCTAAAATGGGCTCACAGTTTATCTTATTATATTAAAATTTTAGTCAATGAAAGTAAAATAGAAGTTATTTATATAAAATATCAGAAGATAATACAAATCCAAAACAAAATCTTATTTGGACAAGTATGTTGGCTTCATATTTAGCCTATTTCTATGTGGATTTTGCAATTGTCGATTTTTCCATACTCGAATTCTCTGTTGACTGTTGTACGTCCATTTTTCCAAGTCAACTTGCCCATGGATTAAGTTTTGCAAAAACAAAGATGAAGGTTTGATATTGAATTTCTGTCCCAAACCCAGACACTCACACAGATTTAGCATTTGGCCACTCATCAAATCCATTTGATGGTGCATAAGACTTGCATGTTTGTTCAAGGATCCCAATAAATCTTATTCATTGCATAAGTTTACGTAATGGCTGAAGGCACCTTGATCCCAATACTCCATTGTTTACTGTTCTCTTCAAGAAGAAATTTCATAAGGAGTTGCTAATGGAAGAATTGAGACAATTCCACATGCGTTATAGTTTCGTCTTCATGTGGCTTCTTAGTCCTACCAGTACTTAAGTACCATTCAAGGGTAGTTGTTTGTTCAAGCATATACTCGGAATTCCTAACTAACTTCTTTTACCAACTTATCTTCAACGATTCTATTGATGTTTACCAAGGTTGTAATACATGGTATGGCATCTAGTGAATTTTGACAGAGCTCGAATGCATATAAAACAATTTTATGGTTTTACCACATTCGGCTGCTGAATATAAAAATTATCCCCTCGGGTGAAACAATACATCATATCCAACGGAGGAATATCTCGTGAACTACATAAAAGTGGAAGCATATTATCAAGATGCATTCTCCCACTTGAAGGGGTTACTGTCTATAACAGATCTCAAACTTTTCATATATCCATGCATTGTTATCATACAGATTTACAGGTCATTGGCCGAAGGATTATTGTATACAAGTTAGATTCATCATAACAACTATAACCTTACCATAAACTGATTATATATACATCACCATGCCATCTTAGGGCTGCAAACAGTCTTCTAAATAACACTGAGGATCCAGGGCTTACTAATACATGTGCCTGCCAACATAACCAAAAAACTTGCTTCAACAACTACTTTAATGGTTGCAATATTACATAATCAAACAGAAAATAATTAAATGTGCAAAATAGGATGTTCATAGAAGATCACCGAATGGGTGTATGTTGTTTCCCAAGCAGATCCACTATTGAGTTGCTCTTGCCAAGCTCAGACAAAGCACTGATTTGCCTCCCAAGCAATTGCTCTCCTTCCTCAGAGACTCACTGCACTGTTTAAAGTAGCCTATAAGGGTGCATGGAACTTTATTGCAGAATGATCCGAACTAAATCCAACTGACAAATTTAAAGAAAAAGTTTGTATGACAATAAAGAGATAACAATAGGCGCACTTTCACTAATGAAATTGACATAGAATAAACTAAACTCTACTGCCTATTATACATAGATAAAAATGGATAGGTTGATGGTTATGAATAACTCAAGGTAAATAAACAACCTAATCTTGCGAGACTTGATGGCACCAGTAGAATATAAACAAAAATTATTATATCAAATGTATAGCATGCTCACATTAATCAATCCTTTCAAGGAATTAATTCATGCCATTTCTTATTTGAGTATAGGTTCAAACTTCTTTAAAGCCCCAAATGGTAAATCATGTGGCAATCTTAATGGCTGTCAAAGTGTGGTTATTTAGTAACCAAATCTACGTGCTTGGGAGATTGTTACAATAAATATTCCCCATGGTTCTGATAGTTAGAGGGTGTCTATTTGAAGGTGTCCCTACTATTAACATGGTTCTGATAGTTTGAGGGTGTCTATTTGAAGGTGTCCCTACTATTAACAGGGGAAGGCGTAAAGATGTCATAGTTCTAACTTTTCACATATATTGTGAAGTAGGAAACATACGGTGAACCGTGAAAGCTGCAATGAGTAACGATTTGGATGAGATATTGTTCCTTTAGTTAGTTGTCTAGCAACGACTATTCAAATATCACAAAGACGAAGGTATATATGGTTTATAATGAAATGGACTACATAAGAACATGTTCGTATTCGACAAAGATCTCGAGGGAGAAAAATATATCGTTTCGGAAATTAAGATAGAATTCCATCAAATATACAGCACATTTTTTCATAGTTTACACATTTAATCAACACAAAAGAAAACATGAATGAGAAAGCCAAGGAAAGATAAAAAGATAATCATCGTAGTAATGGTGAAGTTTGACAAGAAAAGCACATGCTTGACATAGAAAAATTGCATAGGTAGATTACAGACTCAGTGACCAAGCAACAAAAAAGGGACAAGCAAAGATAAAAGGCTGAGGGACATGTTTAACTAATAAAGGACATGCATGAAATAACAAGATTGCAGAGGTAGATTACAAACTCGGTGACCAAGCAACAAAAATGGGACAAGGAAAGATGTCCAATTACTTTTATATTCACAGCAGCTGAAATTACAAAGTTGTAACTGTAACTGCAACTCCATTTAGCATGGGACATTCTTCGCCACCATTGACATTGAGAAACCTCTAACTCTGACTTTGTTCTTCTCTCTTGGTGGATAAATGGTTCTTTTTAAATTCAAACCATAGAAACTTTGTAATGTCCCCATTTTTGGATTCCCTTGCTCTGCAGTTGGAGATGACTTTATGGGGTTTATGTCAACCTAACTGGAGGGGTAATTTGATGTTTTCAGAGTTCCACTTATCATCTTTCATCATCGGAATCACTCTTGCGCAGTCAATTTCAATTCCAAGGCATTTCAACCATTCTCGTAAATTGGGAATATTATTGAGCATTATTTAATGGGATTTACTAAGGTTGTCATTTTAAATAAATTATTAAGAGGGGTACCTTGGTGTAAAGCTTGTTGGAACCACGATGAAGAGCTTTAAATGTTGAAAATGATGAAAAAGGACTTACAATGCCCAAAATTGCCTTGAAATCATTTATCAAATAAATCACTTTTTGAAGTAAAAATGTGTAATAAATCAATAAAGCGATTTTTAGGGAAATAATCAAAAAAGAATTAAAAAGTCACTTTTTAAATAATTATTGAGCGGAAAAGACACGTGAAGTTATAAAAGGAAGTTGGGGCTCAGTCTCTCATTCATTCATGTTCAGTTTATAAAAGATTGATTTGGAGAGCTCTCGTAGCTTCTTTGGGTTTTAGGGTTGAAACCCTTGACGAAATTGGTTTCGGTGGTGCAACAATTCCTCCCTAGCCGATCTTAAAGAAGAGATCACTTAGATCTTTCATTGGGCTTCATTGTTGTAGAACATATTCAAGTTTCCTTGCAGACTTATGGAGATATTCAGAGCTTTTGGTGATTTGAGGAGTGCATTTGCCTAGGAGAGCATTGGGGTGTTTTTCCTCTTCATGTATATCACTGCCTAAGACAACTGAGAAGAGAGGTCGATGTCACATTGGCTTGCTAAGTACACTATCAAGAGAAGGAGGCGCAGCACCTTGTGGTCATTTCGTGGGTTTTGAGGGAGGACGCTCCCAACTATTGTCAACCCACTGTTGAGAGAGGGTGCATCACACTTCACTTTCTCTTATTATCCATTGGGGTTGTTGTATACTGTTGGGTTGGGAATTAGCACAAGTTCTGAGCACATTCCCTTATATCTCATAGTTTCCATAGCTTAACCTCAATCAAATCGTGGTCTTGGAAAGGATTGTGTGTACCAGTGGAGCTGCAAACTTAAAGACACAAGCTACAAGACAATTTTATTGAGGTTGTTACAATTGTCATCTCAGCGAGTATTATGCACAACGAGGGGTATGTGTCATCATCAAAGGCGACAGCCTATCTATTTCAACCTACAGGTCATATCTATGATGCGTGGAAGCATCCCCCCCCTCTACCCCCACTCCCGAAGCTCGCTTCCGAAGAAAGTGTCCAAGAAGCGTTGGGGAAGCGCGCTTCCTAAACACTCTCGTATGGGAGCATTTTCAGGAAGCCTGCTTCCTTGCAAAAAAAACGCTCCCTCCTTTTTTTTCAATTTTTCTTAAAAGAAAACCAAAAAGTTATTTGATGGGTGGAGTGGAACTAACCCTACGCCCACACTAATGCTATATAAAGGAGGAAAAGCCTACTCTAATAGCAAAAAACCTGACCTTAGTAAATCATCAGTAGCATTAAATGGTAATATTAGAAATTCTCCTTATCTTTCATTTTCTATCCTTTTACTTAAATTTTTAACATTACCATTAATTGTTTTAGGATGTTTAAGAGTGGTTCCAACCTCATTGGACTCCAAATACAGTAAGCAAAATTTTTTATCCCATTCAAAATTCAATAGGATTAAGAGTTTTTAGGATTTTAGGGTTGCTATGTTTCCACTGGATTCTATCATGTCTGAGGGTATGGGATTGGCATTTAATCAAACACATCATCCCCTCTATGTACCTTGATGTTGGTGGTGTTGATTGTTTAGATTGATGTTGGTAGCCTCAAAGCTAATTTTTGAAGAATCCCTAGTTTATAGCCTATTTATTGATGTACTTTGGTTCAGATTAGGATTGCACTCGGTGTTGTTTTGGTTGTATGCATTCTTTCGATATACATAAGAAACTTTGCATATTTTTGTATAATGGTTTGAATTCTGATGGATGCACATGGTTTTGTTGACATATGCATCAAAATATATAAAAATATATATTATATAAAAAAGGCTTAAGAAACACTTCCAAATTGGAAGCTTTTAAAAATTTCGTTTTTCGCTCCCGCTACCACTCCTACTTCCCACTTTCGCTCTTCCTCCCAAGTAACCTAGGGTCGGATTAAGGAGTAACCAGCTCTTAAATATTAAATAGAAAGTTTTGTTACAGTTGTTATGCCTTTTAATTGTTTGCAAATTGCTTGTGTATTGTTCTTTGCTGAAATAAATAATGAGCAAGTACAAGGTGACACTATCTTGAAATTGAGATTTGAAAGTTGCAAACAAATTACACCAATGGTTAACCAAAAAAAACAAGAATCTTGACCTAAACCAAGACAACCAAATGAAAATTAGTCAATATACCTTTGGGTTACTTCAGTGGTATTAGAGTAGTTGTATCCAAAGTGTTTCACAAAATCCCAAACCGACATACATAAGCAGAGAACTCAAAGATCAGACCAAACCTAGTTGTGGGAAACTACGGTGGTATCAAAGGATTATCAGAGACTATTTGGAGTGCTACAGTGGCCTCATTAGCAAGCTATTTGACGAAAGTCTTAGGCCACTATTTTCCATAACAGTCAAAACAAAGAAATCTTATCTCAAGAAGAAGGGACTTTAAGTAGTATTAGAGTAGCATTACCAAAATGTTTGTCAGAAGTCCAACCCAAAACACCACAACAGTCAAGTTAAAAATCAGCCCGTATCTGGTTGGGTATATTTCAGTGGTATCAGAGCTGTGCATCTTGCCAATGAGGGGTTATTAGTGAAAGATATCTTCAGATTGCTTGTGGAGTGACCAGCACTCATCTCTCACAGTTTAGCAAATTGTTGATTCGGGAAAGATGAAGTCTATGCAAGAACTCATGACAAAATTTATGCAGGTCTCTCAAGAATATCAGAAGAATCTAACAACATTGTTAGAGCGCCCAGAGTTGTTGGAGCCTCACTTATCAATTGGGAAGAAAGAAGAAGGGTTCAAATCTAAAGTGGTTGGTTATGTGATTGCCTCACCTCATGAGGGAAGTGTGCATAACCCCAGGATGACTTCTTGGAAGTGCCAACACCTATTCATGTTGAGGATGTGTGCAACGAGGTTGACAAAACAACAGCCTCTAATAAACCATTAGAGTTATCCTATGAGGTCGATAACACCAGTACATATGATGGGCATGTTGACAACACATATGATGAAGTCTTCCAATCATCTAATGATAATAACCCGAGTGTGTTAGCACCTAGTCATGATGAAGGTTTGGTGTTGGATAAATTTCCAGTGGATGTTGATCTAATTTCTCGGGAGTTATGCATAAAGGATGACAATGAGAAAGTTGATTTTGGGAAACATGACTGTGAATACAAATCAAAAAATTTGTATGAAGTTGATATTTCCCATGAGTCCCATCATTTGACAAGGCAGTTGAAGGTAAGCAAAGACATGAATATTGCAACCATAAAACATTTTGATGATACTCATAAGTTGATGGCAAATTGTTGATGGAAGGAAGTGACACATAAGAATTTTGCAAGAGAAATTTCCCTTGCAGATTTTCAGGCACTCAGACAAGCATTGATGATGATGAAATCTAATTACCTACACCTACTTTCAGATAGAGATCATCTTCTTATGCTTGATGAGATTTATTTTGATGCGCTAAAACGAAAAAAAGAGGAAGTTGAGAAGCTTAACCATGAGCTTCAGGTTACCAAGGATTCTTGGAAGAGCACTCAAATGGCCCTTCAAGAATAAAAAACTTGGGTGGATGAGCTTTGCAGGGAGTTTAGTTTGACACATTCTTCATCATCCATAGCAAAAAACTCACTCATATATGGCATAACACATGAGTATGCTAGTGGTACTCAGGATCTAAGGGAAGAGACTCTTGGGATGGTCAAGCATGAGGGGCATTCAGATTTGCAGGGGCTTGAATAGAGGTATGACTTAGAGACTTATGATTATAGTGACTTATACACACTCTGCATCTTGGAGATCATGAGCCACTTCTTTTGGGGAGCCCATTGACGGCTCAAGTCATAATTGTGGATAGGGGAGTTGAGCAGATACCTTGTGGACCAGCCATCAGGGAGGTATATGCACCCACTTATTATGGAAATGCATATATTGAGGACGTGGACACATTAGTATGGGATTGTGGGGTGATTCCTTCAAACAAACTTCTTGAAAGAGACTTTGAGAATACCATGGAGTTTGGATTGTCCAAGGGCAAGAAGTTGATAGATGAGCTTCATCGAGCAACATATTCCTCAAGGATTGATCTCCGATTGGGATATCACCAGACTACTTTTGGGTGTCATTATGGGCACTATGAATTCTTGGGCATGCCATTGGGGTTGACCAACATACTTGCCACCTTTCAATCTCTCATGTACCTCATCTTCACAACGCAACTACAAGGGTTTATGCGTTGTTCTTTGATGATCTCTTCATATATAGCAAGACATGGGAGGATCATTTGAGACAGTTAGATGAGACACAGAGCATGATGGAGAGCATATTTAGGCATGGGACAGAGTACTCTCCAGAGATTCATCTTCGGTCAAGCTATCAGCAAGACAGGAACAAGGAGTTGGGCATGAAAGATGCTTTATATTATGGCCATGTGAACAATATGCAAGATATACAGACACATCAAGAGGAGATCCATGACACATTGGATTGGCTCACGGGGATTTCAGTTGATTGGAAGTCCCGCCTATTGGTGGAATATTCCAAGGATTGGTTTGCATACGAGTTGATGGATGGTCATATTCAAGATGACAGGTATAGAGTGGTGGACGATATCATCTACTACAGAGTTAACATATACTTAGTCTCTGAATCCACACTTATGGAAGAGATCATGAGGGTTATACATGATACATCCTTGGTAGGGAATCCTGGGTACTTCCAGACTTACCAGGAGATTAAAGAGAGGTTCTCACGGAAGGGCCTCAAGGACGATGTGTGGAGACATGTGAGGGAGTGCATGACTTGTTAGCGGGACGAGTCAAAGCATACCTATCTAACACGATTGTGGCAGTTTACACTCACTTCTAGACAGAGGTGGGAGAGTGTGTCGATAGATTTCAGCACAAGTCTACCAAAGGTGCATGCCAAGGACTTCATTAGAGTATGAGACACCACAAGTAGCAAAGTGGTTCTTTAGGGAGGCGTTTAGGCTCCATCGGTCGCCTGAGTACATTGTCCATGATCGAGACAACACAGTTCTCAAGACATTTTGGCAAGAATTGTACAAATTAGTTGGCACAGAGTTGATCAGTGTAGCACAGTTAGAGTCAGTTGGTATGAGGCATAGTGGACTCATAGTTTGGATTATCGGGAATGCCCCTCACTGGCTCATTGACTCACTCACCTCATGGACTTCTAAGCACGGGATATCGCAACTGGGCATGGCACCACTGCCTACTAGTGCAGCTGAAGCAGAGGTAGAAAGAGAAATCTGACCTTCGCCTACCCTTATCGATTGAACAAATAAATAAAGAAATGCTCTGGTGGTCTACGTGAACATTTTTAAATTAAGATTTTATTTTAAGTTGACAAAAGGTGAAGAAACCAAGACTTTTGAATCTTGAACTTACGGAGTTTTTTGGGTGGAGCAAAGAGGGACTTTGTCTTTTCCAAGAGATCCGAAATGAAGAAGAAGTCAAGCAAGAATCGCCATCTTTCCGGATAGAAGTACCTACAAAGCTTGGAAAAAATACTTGCCAAAAATAACCCTGTCAAATATGTATAGCCTACACTCAAGATTAGGATATCATGCACGTAAACAAACTAAAACATGAAAATTCCTTAGTCTTGAAGCATAAACAAAAAAATGAGAAAACTAATCTAGATCATCTTCTCATTCCTATGGATTAGAAACAATCACTACAAGGCAAAAAGGTTAGCAAAGCAAATAATAGACAAGTAGACTAAACTACAGTTACCTCAATGAATCATAGAGACAATTGACATCCACACAACCAAGATGATATACCCATGTAGCATCCAAAGCTTCTTATTCATTACTCAATGCTAAACAAATACAATAGCAAAATGGCAAAGCTTCAATCCCTCTATGTCAACAATGAGGAATGAGCTTGCTTTTATAGCCAAACCAAGAGGAGATACTCTTTGACACTTGGAGAAATGAGTTGATACACTTGGAAAAGGCTTGTTGACACATGTGAGAGGTTTGGGGAGGTTAATGACACATTTCTCTAACCATTTGACACTTTTCAACTTCCACTTGACACCTCTCCAACCACAAATTCCCCCCCCCTTTGGTGGATCTTCAATCTTCAATCAAATCATTATTTATTTGCTCATATTCTCTCTGATTTGATTGCCAATCAAAGGAGATTTGATTCCAACACATTTCCTTGATCCATGGGATTGGGATTTTGTCTTTATTATGTCTTTTTTGCCAATTAAATTGGTCTTTTTGGTTTTTGGGGGTTTTTTGAGTAAATATTATTTTCTGAGATAAATACTTACTCAAAACTTAGAATAAGTGGGTTTATGGGTTTAATGGATGCTCTGGCTTAGAAAACAATCATCCATTGGACAAATTATGCCCACAAACCATACTTTTATTACAATTTTAATTTTTCCAATTAAACTATTAAAAAAATGGTATAATTTTACGAGAAAATTTAATTTTCTCATAATTTAAAAAAAACTTGGGAGGACCTAGCACATGTCCATATGACTCAATTTCAATGCCTAGCATGGTCTAATACATTGACACTTAGGCTCTAATAACCTCCTAAGGCCGAAACACCAAGCCGACCACCCCAACTTTGGAGGTATGAGTGAAAAACTCGAAAATTATTAGTCGTGTGTTCAACAACAAATAATTAACAAGGGAAAAAAACACTCTGGGCTAGTCAGATTAATGTTTAAGTCCTAGGAAGTCGAGTCTTTTACATACAGCTACCATGTTAGCACATTTTATTACAATTCCCCCGAGAGGGTATGAACATGTGGTACAAAAAAATATCAAAGGGCCTAGAAGTCCTGATGGACTTCTGAACTTTGATATGACCAAGTACACTTGATCATGCTTTGACGGCTCACTTGAAATCCAACTAAGTACAACTTAGGTGGTAACAAGACCAACTTGGTCAACTTTGATATGTAGGCTCAATAACCCTCTTGAGTGTGCCCCAACCCCTCTTGGGAAGACATCCTACTTTAGTTGTGTAGAAATACACAACTCAAACTGATTTATTAATTATCTCAAGTGATCTCACTGTGGCAAGTGATCATTCTTTAGCCTACGAGCATAAATATTTAATTTAATAAGTGGTAAGCCTATGCACACATGCACTTTGTGTCTCATTTTTCATGTTTGTCGTATTTTATCTAGGTCTGGTTTGACATCTTCTAGTGATTGTTATATTTTTCTCTTGGTGCAAATTGTCATTTTTTCAAACAAATAAATAGGGTTACTATTTGTCTCTCCCACCACATGGTTTTGGGTTGGTTTTTTGTTTAATTCAATCCCCTCTTTGATTTTGATCTCAACTCCATACTCAATTGTGTATATTCAACAAGACATGTTCTCACAACATTTATTAAATTACTACTAGAAATATAATAAGTTTCTGCTTTATTGTGTAGTGATTACTAATGCTTAAGAATTAGCATTAGAAATGCACTACTTTCTTTATGGAAAATCATTGAGAATACAAGGACAAAAGTCACAAAAATACAATAATAAAAGGAGCATACCATTAATGCATTAAATATCAAATGTACCCTAGAGAAATCTATGAGGGTGAAAGCTCGAACAAGAAATAAGTATTGTGCCATGTGCTTTTATACTCAAATTTATAGTGCAAATTACACCGAAAGACAATCACTCTCTAGGGAGTAGATGGACAATGTGCCTGAATAAGTTACTTCGCAATCGCATCCTTCCTTTATTCTAATCTCATATACCACTACTTTTCTCTGTTCAATTATGGAACAGTTAATCAATATAATAGGAAAATGAACTCTTTATCCCCTAGTGACTCAAGTTTTAACAATACAAAAATGTATGCATCGTCTAATGGATTGATCTACATCTTCTTGCATCTTGGTCCAATACACATACCTTTGCAAGTTGGCTATTGTTTTTTGAATCCCAAAATGACCTACAACTTTGGAGGTATAAGCCTTTCTTCTGAGTTGCAATCTATCACCTTTAGGCACACAAACCTTATCTAGCTTGGAGATGCTAGTCAACATTGTTGTCACCTTATTCTTCATCAACTTAGTCTCCTTAAACTCATCTTTAGTGTATTCATCTTTGTATGCATCATGGGTGAAAACCTCCATGTGCATAAGAGTACACAATGTTGTAATCTTAGGTGTTGGTGTTCTTGATAGATTTGTCTACCAACTTGTTAGTGTTTCCCTTCTTATACTTCATGACTAAATGAAATTGCTAAGAAAATTCCATCCATTTGTAGTGTCTTGCATGATATCAGTTACTCTAGGCTTGCAAATAATGTAAATGCTAGTAATCAGTGTGGATGATAGTGTTTCCAATCCTTAAGGGCTTGCACTAAGGCATGGAGCTCTTTGTCAGAGGTGGGGGTAATTTAGGACTGCACCATAGCATGCCAACTTGCATTGAACTCTACTTCAAAAAGATTCTACAAATTCGCCAATGCCAAGACTAGATCTTCACTAATTTTATATTTGAGCTCTTCAAAAGCCTTCAACTCAGTCTTTCCCCATTGGAAAATCTTTCCAATAACCATTATAGCAAGAAATGGCACAACTACCGCTTAAAAAGAATATATGAACTTCCCCAAGTACTAAGTTGCTCCCACAAATCTCTCAGACTTTAGTCACATTGGTAGGAGTTGGCCATTTGATGATGACCACCATCTTCATAAGATCAATCTTGAGTTCTACTAAGCCAATCACAAACCCCAAGCACACAAGACATTGGTGGGCAAACTTACGGTTTTTAAGGTTTGCCACCAACTTGTGCTTCCTCTATGTCTCTAACACCTATATCAAATGTGAGACATGCTATAGTAGGCAGACCTCCACTTCCAGACAGCAGTGATGGGCTACTCCCATGACACTGCAAGACACGATGCAAACCGGCTCTAACTACCATCAATATTGTCATATTTCTAGAGATAACACAGACTTACTCTTCCAGCCTTGCAAATTTCTCCATGTAATCATCCTCTGAAATACCATTGTACCTACCCATCATTGCTAGGGCTTGAGGTTGTATTCCTTACATCAATCTCTAGATCCTGCAACTATTCCATGGAAACCCCCACGAAAACTGCTCTGATACCAATATGATCTATACATTGTTGCAAATATTTCACAAGAAAGTTTATCATAACAGATCTTAAATTTTCACTGCAAATACAGTGAGGCTACATTATATTATGCAATGATTACTTATTATTAAGATATAATATATAATATTATAAATGCATTTCTTTCTTTGTGGAAAATCACTGAGAAGATAAGAACATAACTACAATTACAGAAAGAACACATCATTAACACATTAAAAACCAAATGTATCTTGGAGAAAGCCATGAGAGTGAAAAATCCAGCAAGCAATAAGAATTGTGCGTTTCTCCTTTATTTTGAAATTTATAGTGCAAATTACAAAGAAAGATGATCACTCATTATGGAGTAGACGGATATTGTGGCCTAAATATGCTACTAAAGAATTGCCTCCTTCCTCTACTATGCTTTGATGTCCCACGACCTTTTCTCCTATTGACTCAGATTTCAACAATCCTTGTTACCCATTAGGGTTCGGGCTCATGTTTTGCATATCCCATCACTCAATTAGGGTTAGGGCATTAGACCTTCTAGAATCTTCTTGGATAGACTTACCTGGCTATCCACATCCTGTAAGTAATGAGTGTTGACATGACTTCCACTTGGTGCTATGGTAATCCCATTACACATGGGACTGGGACTTCCAATTGAGTCTATGCTGATCCCGTTACACATCTAACCGACTCAGGTTATAGATTGCACCTATCAGTGCAATTATATATATCTATATATCATAGCCAAAAGTTGTGTTACCGATTTCATTTGCTTCAAACCAGATTCAAATCCAAAGGACCCTGCTGACATTTCTTCCCTTGATCCAATCCCCACACTTAGTCCTCCTTGAGAAAAGGAATAGCATTCTTTACTTGTTCACTTCGAAAGATTCAGATGGAATGGGTGCTATAATAGAATTGTAGGAAAATCCATCTTGCGATGTATATTTTGAAAAATGGTAAGTGGCATTTCCCTAGTACTTTGCTGAATACTAAGATTGATGTTGAAAGCCCTAGGCACTTGGAGCACTCATGAAATTTCCCTCCAAACAATAACTTATGCCCAACAATGTACCTGGAACTCTCATTTGGTTCTAAGGGTATGGATGATAGCAGACAGCACTCTGGCTGGGATACCACTCCAAATGAATTTTGTACAGAAGCAGGATAACCGTGTGCAGTAGCTG
The DNA here is from genome assembly GCA_027924585.1 of Larix kaempferi. Taxonomy (NCBI): domain Eukaryota; kingdom Viridiplantae; phylum Streptophyta; class Pinopsida; order Pinales; family Pinaceae; genus Larix; species Larix kaempferi. Next base: position 9,858,657 of record BSBM01001022.1, read on the forward strand.
ATCTAGCAACAAAAGTGGCGATTGTAAATCAACCAGAATGCCTCTAATCCTTTGTGTCACGGACTAGTGGTTGAACACTTTCCATAGTCAATGGATGAGATGGTATGCTAGAATCTGTTGATGCTTCCTTATTGTCCGATATCCCTTAATTTATTGTGATTTCAGAATTGTGATTGACATGGACTGATGACGATTTTGGAAATTTTTCAGCCTCAATAGTGGGTACACACTGTTCGTCTGATGTACAAACAGACATACTTCAATATGCATCATCCTCAATCAGCAAGTACCATGACATGGCTATCAGTTTTTGAACCCATTGAATGTTTTTAAAGATTGGAATCCTGTCAGCAATATTAGAAAGGCAACACGGGATATGTGTTTATCTGTCAACACAAAATAAGCTTGAAAAACATGTTCATACTTTCAGAGGTCGGTGAAGTTCAAAAACATGAGCTGAAAAGATCTTCTGGTGCCTGATGAAAGCAGAGGGATTCCGAATTTAAAACTGTCAGAAATATGCAATTGGAAGTATCGTTATCTATTAATTTGTGATAAACAATTGAAAACGACTGAGTCATCAGTAAGATGTCTTTTCTTAAAACTCCATAGGTGGCCTTGATCGCAGCTACTACAGGGGAGCAAGTACTGACATCCAGTAAAAAATTGTGGATACATAACTATAAGAGTGAAGACCCCTAGTAAAAAAAAAATCGGTGAGTAGAGAGCTATGGTCAAGATGGGGCAAACCAATTATAAATCTCTATCCCATAATTTTCTGACACCAGAGAAGAACTGGCTAATTGTATGAGCAACATTACTCAATTCCAGGCAGGGCCATTGGAAATACAATATACTCCATTTCCAGTTCCACAGTTTCTTATCTAGCAATCAAAATTCTGCAGTTGGCAGTTACTGTAACAATGATTGTAACATCTTTATAAGGCCATGGAACCCTGGCTCCAATACACATATAGAATCTTTATTGTCGGTCCTGGTATGGACGGGTGCAAGGGCCTTGTGACTGAACATCATTGGGTCGAACCATAGTAGCAATATTAATATACATATTCAAATTCAAATATGATTCAATATGGATAAAATACATGATAAAAAATATCATGTATCGCACTGATACGGAAGTATGAATCTCATAGATACAAAAATATGCATTTTGTTCCAAATTTTAGAAATGTTTCAGCCTCAACAACGTCCAATAAAGCAGCTAGATGATTTTTTTTGTATTATTGTCTAACGAATGATCAGAAAAAAAATATTCCATTTCTTGAAAATACTGTGATTGATTAATATTTATAGATGTATTGAAGTTTTTTTTATGTTTTTGAGAGTTTTGGTGTGATTAGTTTCTGGTTTATGAGTTGACAGGGAACAAATACTTAGGGTATAATATCAAATACAATCAAATGTAAGTTAACCATTATATATTCGTACTGTACCAAATTTTGTATTAGTGCATAATTTATGTACAGCAAAGGCCAATACAGCCGAATCTTGCAACTAGTGTAACCAACCAAACAGCAAAATGACTCTGAATGAGTGTTCATGGCAAATGACCTCACTCCATCCCTGGATGACATTGTTCAGAGTTGTCACAGCAAATGACCTCACTCCATCCCTGGATGAGATTGATGATGTTACTAACTCAGCTGTGGTAATGGATATACCCGCTTTGCAGCCACTAGTCTCCTCTCCCGGCAGCCCCTCTGCGGTAAACAAGAGGGAAAAGAAGGTGCATCATTTGGATAAGCAATGGAAACCAGTACCTTTGAGCCAACCGATAGAGGAAAGGCAAACATTTGGAAAAGCAGCTTGCTTCATAGCCTGCAAAGAAAAGCTAGACCAAAACTAAAACGAAAAGTAGGGTATTGCATCTTACTGTATGATCCTTCAAACAGGGAATCCAAGGAAGGCTGCCCCTCCTTGAGACTTGTAATTCATCTAAGTCAGAACCCAAATGTTGCATCGTTTTGGGTCCATTAGCCAGCTTTAGAGTATGGGGTCATCCCATATATCTAACCTTGGGGTCAATTGTTAAATAATAGATCTTGGATCTGAAGACCTTTATTCAGTGGTTAAATGTCAAATATCAGACACTCAATCAGAAAAACTTAATTGTGTGCGTGGCATATTTTAAGGGTTCGGTTTGTTTTGGTCATTATGCTTTGTCCTTTCGTCTTGATCAGCTATCTTTAAGCCAGTCTATAGTTTAGTAGCTAATTAAAGAATTGGCTATGTTATCTTGGACAGTGTTAAGCCTTGGGCTTCCTGATATAGAAGTTACGGATGAAGAGGCTACTCCTTTATAATAATTTCTAAGGGGAAACCCTATCAGTAACAATAACAATGCTCATAATATTGCAATGACCAGCATCGTTTACACAAAACCGCAAGCATTGACAAGCCCCAAGGGTTAGCTCAGTTGGTTCGACCCCTACCACTAAGGTGTAATGCCCAAGGAGACCGTGGGATCCATTTCCACCCTTCTATCGGGTTACCAGCAGCTATTGTGGCTGGCTATTAATAATACTCTCCATCTGGTAAATCAAGAAAAAGGGGGAAATCTGCATGGCACTAGCAAGGTACCAGTTTCCTCATACTGAACATTTAAGTACATGAAGGTGAGGGGAATTAATTTATCTAGAAAAAAAATGTTGCATTAATCCTGACTCAGTCAAAGAGTAATTAAGTTAACCATGATTAGGTCAGTAATGGATTTACCGTTGAGTGTCAAGCCTATGGTATTGCGTAACCTATGGTATTTGATGTGATGAAGCCTATTTAAACACTTGGTATACTTCATTTTAATGTGTGCCTCAAACGAACTATTCATTGGTCGGCTAGGCAAGATTTGCCAAGGTTAATAATAAAAGATATATCTTTGGGGAAAGTTCATTGGTCGGCTAGGCAAGATTTGCCAAGGTTAATAATAAAAGATATATCTTTGGTGTTGGTTTCCCTGTAAAGGGTTTCCAAGGTAAAATCTATTGTTCATCTTTTGACTACTATGTAATTCTCTTAGTGTGCTCCATTTTTTAATATGGTATTAGAATTGGCTATATTCCTAGACTCTCCAAAAGAGTGGTTTAATGCCCAAAGCCATGTTCGGATGGATATATCTCTCACACAAGAGAAACCCAAGATTGTTGGCTTACATGATGAAGCGGAAAAGATAGATCTATTGCTCAAGTACCTAGATCTCCAAAGAAGAGCATGGATCTAAGCACAAGCTATGCAATTTTGGCTGCTTTGGAGGAGATTGAGATACTTTGGCAGACCGTGGCCATAAAATCTATTGTATGCAGATCTATAAGGTTATGATAGATATGAGGCTTGCACTTGTGATTTTGATCACAAGGATAGAGCTTGCAGGATCACGTGGCTAGATGATTGGATGGACTGGTGTTGCATGTGAATTTGGTTTAGAAATGGTGGTATACTTTGCATCTATTGGTGCTTTGACGATTGTTGGGAGGTACTGGATGATGTGTTTTTATGTGCTAGTGGTCGTTTAATTCATGAGATTAGCTTTGTTGGAGTTTCATGAAGTGTTCTACTTACACTGACGCATTTTTTTAACCCTTGCTACAGTACATGGAGTAGAAATCTGTCAAGTCAGGACCTCCCTAAGTTTCAAGTGTTAATAATTTACTTGGTGTAATGATTGGATTAAAGGGTGCTTTGCTATGGTTTCTAAGGTTCTATTATGATGTGTTGACCTTTATGGAGGTGGGGCACCCCAACACTTTGACCTTTTCTGCAAGGTTCCAGCATAATGTTTTAATTTGAAGCCTCCTAGTTGGAGTGCCCTAGGATATATGAGGGTATTTTACACATGAGCCAACTTATCATGTCACTCTTCACATCCTTTCATGTAGCGCTTTTGCATCCTTTAATGGAGCAATCACCTAGGGCACACACTTCAATGGTGATTTAAACTCTCCAAGGTTCCAGCATAATGTTTGAGTTTGAAGCCTCCTAGTTGGAGTGCCCTAGGATATATGAGGGTATTTTACACCAGAGCCAACTTATCATGTCACTCTTCGCATCCTTTCATGTAGCGCTTTTGCATCCTTTAATGGAGCAATCACCTAGGGCACACACTTCAATGGTGATTTAAACTCTCCAAGGGGTGATTTCATTTTGTTTTGACCACTTGGAGGCTTATTGAGGGAGTGCCCTAGCTCTTTTGTATGGTTGGACACTTGGATTGGGGGTATTTTGAGATACATCATGGCTTTCATTGGAGCACACTTCTTCTTGGCACATAAAATAATTTGAGGCATGCATAAAATGTAATAATATTATGGCAAGAAGAAGTGGGCACACTTCTCTAGAGCGCACCTGCTTGTGTGCTCATGGTTTTGGGGAAAACAACAAATGGTTTTGCAAAACAATTGATGGTTTTGGCTTTTGGTTTGAACTACAACAAAATTGGCACACTTCTTTAGGGTGCAATCCTTATGGCCCCTTGTTGGTTAGCATGGCATGTTGCTCAAGGGCTCCTCATCACTCATAGATTACTCTAGTATTTCTTGTCAAGGTAGTCTCTCTTGCACGCACTTCAAAGGTTGTTCACTCCTTGTACACATGGGAGGTTGTTACACATTGAAAATAGTGTTAAGGAGTTGGTTAAGGAGGCATCTTAGCGTTGAGTAGTTTTTTAGAGCCACACATGCCTCTAGAAAGATCTGGTTGCACTTTTTTTTAAGGACATGTCGCATGGATGATGTCACTTGGTGGACTTTCTTGCTTGGTGAAACATCAATTCATCCACCTTGGAGCCTTTCCTACATGTGAACTCTCTCTCTCTTGATTGGCGCACTTGTTAAGGGAGTTATCTATCATTTCATGAAGGCCATTGCTTGGTCAAACCCGAATCTAAAGGAGGCACCCTACCTTCTTGGGCTATATTTGGAATAGGTTATTGACTAACTCTTTTATTTTCTTACTGTTGAATTGTCTCAAGGAGTTAGTTATATAAGAGATTTAGTATATTGTTTTCCTTGGAGATGAGGATGATTATTGTATTGCTTCTTCTAGGAAAGGAAGTAGATCTCAAAAACTCATTACTACTTTAAGTAAGGTGTTTGTTGAGAAGGTTAGGAATGTAATATTTTATTGTATTCCTTGGAGAACTAATCAAGGAAAACAATTACTTGTTTATTGTAAAAGGAGCTGGAGCTCACTATATATAAAGAGAATCTCTCACCATTTGAAAGATGGTGAGTTTTGGATAGCTCTCCCCTTTGAGCTTTTTGTTGAAGATCTTGAAAGCAATGCAAGCTGAGGGCTTCCTTGCACGAGTTATAATACTTATTGATTTAATTTGCAGAATACCAAGCCTAAATTCATTAGTATCAAATGTGTGTTGAAGGGCTAAACAAATAAGTAGCATGACTCCTCATCAAGGAGTTTGTATTATTGTTATGAAGAGATAGGTTGTGGCTTATTCCCCTCTGATGTATCTTTGTATTTACTATTGGCGATGTTTTAATGTGCATCTCAAATTCTATTCAAAAGTTAGCTACCATATCATATTTCCTTTATAGTAAATACACCCTCACATGAAGGGTTTTTCTACAGAAACCCTAGCACAAGGTAAGTGGGCTCGATAGGCTAGTCCTCATTGGCACAGTAGCTGACAAAGTCTAGCTGTCAAAACACAATGACAGATTATGAGTCGCTTGTGGATTATAGTTAAGATCAGTGTTATCGGAACTGGACCAAAACCGGTAAAATTAGCCGATTCGACCGATTCACAGGCCCAACAGGTTTGGTTAGGTGCCTGTTATCACATATATAGTAGCCGGGCTACCATACATTATTTTTCTCATTCCAGTACACTATTCAGCCAGTTCCCTTACATTTGAGATGCTGAGATGAGCATCTATATTGGATCACTATCAGATTGTGGACAGCAGTTGTGTTCCCATGCCATGACTGAGTCTCAGGCACTCAGAGAGATGACCGATGTAGCCATTATACCATTGGTACAGAGCAGTCAGTAGTGCCCAGAGTTGCAGCAGCAGTTTCAGAGGACAGATGATGGTACAGGTTGATGAGCATTCAGGTATATGACTCAGCAGGTATATCATGGTGTTATGGTTGGATTGCTTTTATACTTATTCTTATAGCATGTCTTAGCACTTAGTGTCATGATCTGGAGATCATATAGATATGTGGACCTGGTTGATCTATTATATATATTATATTGTCCCTACTCAGACTTAGAAGTTCACTATTCATACTCATTGGTACATACCCTCCTTAGGGAGAATAGAGGTGATCATTACACCATACTTTGGCTTGCTAGTGTTGGCTCCATCATTTCATTGTCTTCATCCATCCATGGCCTACCTTTTAGATTATCACCCTGACATACTACTTGACTAGTGGCATGGACGACTTTTCCCCACTGTAGCCTCTGTATTGGATGAGCTTCCTTGTTTATTGTGTCTCGGCTCTGAGTTGGTGACAAAACTTACCTATGAGTTCCTTGTGAATTCCCCCTAGTCACTAAAGTCGTGTTGGCTAAACCTGAAACTTTTAGTGCTGCCATGTATACAAAATCTGGAAAAATGAAATGCTATATCTTGTATGAAAAGCCCATTCATGCAATGTGTTTCTAAACACACATGAATGAGAGGCATGCCAAATGAACATGGCAATGAAAATGAAATGTTATATCTTGTGGAAAATAAATACCTAGGTAAACAAGCTGTCCATGACACACCTAGAAGTGCTTAGGTAAACAAGTGCCTTAAAAACACACCTGCAGCAGAAAGCCTAAAAGAAAAATGTAAATCTATGCAATGTGTTTGTAAACACACATAGATCAAGGCTATGGAAACTTCAGGCCCAAAAAGCAATGGAACTTAAAAGCTACATCTAAACAATTGCTGGCCTTATTTGTATTATGGATTGTGCGCATCTGTGAAGGTGAATAGACCCTCTTTAAACAACTCATCCATTTGTGAGACACCGCCATTCCCTGTGTTATTACTCATTCAGTATATACTATGGTGTATTCCCTTTCCCTTGCCAAAGTGTCACAAAGTCAAGACAGTTAAGTCATCCCTTAGCCTAGCCAGTTAATTTAAGCCTTCACCCTTCACTAGCAAATTGATCACAACTATGAAGTGAGTATGATCCTGAAAGTCTAGTCTGAATAATAATAATACTTAACGACACTATATATTTGGATTTAGATCGCCAGTCATGATTACTCTGTGTTATAATTGTTATTTGAATAAGTTGTAGAGCATATATTAACCTTGACACTTTGCAGCAGCTATTAATGATGATCTGAGTTATATTTGGTCTTGGTTAGACCTAGTTTGACCATGGAGGACCATGGGACATGAGATGTTGGACCTTATGATGATATGGATAGATGATATATGGTCTATGTATACATACATGATGACTCTATGCAGCAGCTACAGGGTTATGATGATGATTCTGGGTTGCAGCAGTGTTTGTATATGTACAGCGCATTATTATTGACCTTGATCCGGTATATTGGATATTTATTTTGATCAAGCAGAGATTCATATGGTGTATGAGTACACATCTTGGATGGATTTGGATCTTCTGAGTCCAATGGGACAGTTTGTTTTCAGTTCCGGGCACTTACAGTGATGATTTAGCCTCAGTAGGCTGTCCTAGTGCAGTTTTGGTCTGTCGGAGGCCCTGTCGGAGCAGATGTGATTTTTATCCGGTTGACCTAGGGCGCTGATGATGGAGGGGGTGGTCTAGCCACTTGTTTTTACCATATTACCCCCCTTCCGGACACACTGATGCCCTCACCTTAACAGCGCCAGCACTCCAGGAGGCTGTTTGGGGCAGTTTCACGCTTCCCGAGGCATTTCAGGATTGGTAGAAATGGCTATTGAGGAAATCGATTTGGGCTACTGAGGCAAAGTTATGGCATGGGATGATCAGTGATGATAGATCGGGACCTTCCACACCTTCTCCAGCAGTTTTAGCTTCATCGGGGCCCGCATCCATCACTTATGGCACTTTCTGTGGATTTTTGAGGTCTGTTGAGGACCACGACTTCACTATGGAGGCACGATTTGGTACATTCATGATTATTTATTGGTTATTGTGCTATGGGGATTGACCAAGGAGGGATAAAATTACCCCTTGGACCCACCATAAGCCTCTTATGATATTTTATCATCATGATTTGGTGGGATTCCCCTCTTATAGGGCGATTTTGTCCACTTACATTATATTTTATTAGTGATCCATGTATTTTATTGTTGAGCTCATCTCAACCATTGATTAGACATTTGTATCTTTTAATCTTAGCCACTCATTCAAAAAGTGGTTAGGGTTTTGGTGCCTCTCCTTCCTATTTAAAGGAGAGAGCCTCTCATTGTAAAGGGACTTTTGGCTCTGGATTATTGGAATAGAAAATTATTATTGCATCTATCTCCAGTGTTGTGGTGAATGTTTTTGGTGTTCGTTCGTTGGTTCTTCCTTTGCACTGAGTTATTGGAGATCTTGTTTGCCATATCTTTGTACCACGATTTTGCATCTACAGGTGGAGGCCGATTTGCTTGGAGGAGGAGGTATTGGTAGGGGAAGACTCTCCCTACTTCTTCTTTGGAGCTCTTCGTTGGTAACAGGGAGTATTACTGTCCCAGGACCTTCTATTTCATGTTACTATTGCATTTCTCTTGTATTTCCTCCATACTTGATCTTACTGATTGAATCGCTGTTCCTTGGTTTGACAGGTAGAGGAGGTCGCACTTGTGGGCTAGGGCATCAATTCGGCAAGAAAATCAACAATCTCTCATTTGATCTCTGCGGGAATCTTCCTCAACATCAAGGCATCTCATTCACATCACTCAGGTATGATCTCAAGGTAAGTTCTATCTCCATGATCTATCCAATTGTCAAAAACATTTAAAACCCTAATTAATCAAAACCCCATTTTTACATTTTCTCAGATCTATTTAGATCTAGTGGGTTGTTGGGCATAATATTGAAAACCCACCTCTATAGCATCCACGGCATCCCGGATCTATAGTTTGGTGAGGATTGGCTTCCATTTGACCCCCCTCCCATGCCAACTTAGTTCCTCCCAAGCAAAGCGCACTTCCTAGTTTGAGCAAGTTGACCTAGATCTAGGTGGTGGGTGTTTGAGATTCCACTTGATTTGTCATCTACACATCCAATAACATACACCCAGGTTGTTACTTTTCTGAAATTCACCTTGTGGCCCCTATTCCACATTTTAAGGGATTTAATCCCCATTTTGGACCACTTGGAACACTCAAACTCAGATCTACTAAGATCTAGCCGTTGGATTGCCACGAAATTATAGATCCATACTCCTACTTGACTAACCTACCCGGATCTAAAGTTTGGATGCCATCCGACTTGTCTTGACCTACCTAACCCTCATTTTTGACCTCCTTGGGCAAAGTCGCACCACCTTGGAGAAGTGAGTTAACTCACTTCTGGGACGTGGGTACTTGAGATTTTTGGAGATTTAGAACCGGAATAATTCAAAACCTAGGTCTAGACTATCACTTTGTCAAATCTTGCCTTGGGGATTGCATTCCTTGTTTTAAGGGATTGTGGTCCACTTGGGTCAAACCTAGATCTAGATACATTCATCCATCAAGACCTCTATTGCCCACCTGTCCCAAGTACTAGGAGTCCTAAACCACAAGTCAACCCTACTTTGACTCCACTTCCCAATTCCCAAGGCACTGGTTTCTCTCCAAGTTAATTCAACTTTCCTAGATTGTTGGATTGACTTGTGTTTTGACCTATGCATGGTGAACTAAACCTTTGAAGCTGTCATGTATCATGGTCAATCTTGTCATTTGTACTAGTTAGCCCCAATACAACCCTTGAACTACCCTGCACTGGACACGATTCCCAAGGCAGTGAGTCTTCTGATATTGTACTAGTACACTAGCCCTAGATCTCATTTCAAACATTATAAGTCACTCTCACATCAACCATGAACCAAAGCTATACCCATTGAACCCCTCACTTGGCTTGTGACTTCAACCTATAAGGTCTAGGATAAACCATACACCTAACTTCACTTAGAAATACCCTGATTTGGTGTTTTGGTTTTGATCTCTCCTGTCGGGAGTAGATCGGGTCTCCCCCTTTGTTGTCTGGGCTAGATAACATAAAGCGAAGGTTGCCTCGACTGGCGTGACAACCATATACTGGAGGTCGAGGTGATCGTGGTTGCACCTTTTGAGTTGCCCTTCCCTATTGCCATCCATGACTGGATACATCCATAGGGGTAACTACAGCTTAGGTCATAACATTTTGGCGCCGTTGCCGGGGAGGCAATAGCTTACCTCGGTTCGACATACCTTTCTTAAAGCCCTCCCATTCTCTTTCCCTAACATTCTGGTATTGAAGGCATAGGGCTTACCTCGGACAAGCTAGTAGTCTTTACTCACTCTCTCCTGCATATACAACGACACATATCTTGGTAGAAGAGTTTAAATCTACCTGGCGACTCCCAATCGTGACTCCGCTGAGGAGCGAGCTCATTTACATCCTTATAACACTATAATTTAGACAGATCTTATCATTATCTAGAACCTATGGGGTGCATCATTTTGTTTTCAAGTTCTTGAATTTAAAGATAAATATTAAAATATTAAAAAATAAAAATAAAAAAATAAAAAATATTATCCATGGCTGCTTCTGAGCGACCTAGAACTTTCGGTCGTTTAAAAGTTTTTGACTTTTCAAAAATTGTTGGGTATCCTCATCATATTCCTCATCAAGCATGTGCAAGGTTGCCTATTTTCGATGGAAGTTATGAAATCTCTGCTAAAAGACACCTTGAACTTTTTAGGGAAATTATTAAAAAGTTATCCATAACCCATGAGGATGTGTGTATGAGACTATTGGCTTCATCTTTCAAAGAAAGAGCTGGTCTCTGGATTTCGAATTTGAAACCCAATAGCATTTCTGGTTATGACATGTTCGAAAATAAATTCCTAGAAGAATGGGAAAGTGAATTCGATGATATGTATCTTTCAAATCAAATCCAAGATCAAAACCTTCCCCTTTCCGATCTTATTGTGGAATCATTTAACAATCAAATATCAAGTGATTTGTCAACATCCGGACAAGAACTTTCCTACCCAATTTCTTTTGATGATAAGTCTTCTACTTTTGAGTCAATCGAATGTCAAATCTTTAATCATTGTACAAACCATAAATTTTCAAATTGCTTTTTAGGTAGCCCTAGTCCTGATCCTGAGGGAATTTCTGAGGATGAGCTTTTAGTTAACAGGTGTACTGAAGTTCCTCCCTCAGAAAACTCATTAATCATTTTGTCTTTAGTGATCATTCAATCCCTTATCAACTTACCGAAGAAGAAGACAGTGGAGACATTAACCAAGATCATTTAGTAGTGCTTTCACATGATCATTGTGCAAATAATCAGGATGTTTTAGATGAGCTTGTTAATTTTATCCCTGACAATGATCATTTATCCTCGTATGAATTTAATGATGAATCAATAAGTCAATCTCAAGGTGAGGATGAATTAGTGAATCATACTAGATATTCTAATCTTTGCTCCACTTCTTATAATGAATCTTTAAATTTTCTTTTTTTCATCTTTAATCAAGATAACTTAGAGTTAGATAGTTACGGTCAATCTTGTCCTCAGGTTGTAGATATTAAATTTGATCAAAAGCTTGAAATTATTCCTAGAATAAATAATGTTTTCTATTATCAAAATCCAAGGTCAAACTTGTTTATCCATCTGGGAGAATTTTCATATTTGCAATCCACCCTCCTTTCCCAACTCTTTCAATCATCTTTGGGTTGGTGCTCTAGTCAATCTTTTGCCTTGGAAATTTTTAATAGTGATTACATGTTTGGAGAAAAAGCACTTCATGTCCTTTTTCAGTCACTTTGGAACCATAATACTTGTTGTCAAGTTATCAATCACTCTTGGTGGCTAGGAATGGTGTTTAAAGATCAATTCCATTTTTTCTCCATTTTTGAGCATCAAGTTGGTTTGACTTTGTTTTTCTGTCCTTTAAACTTTAAGTTATCCCCCCTTGGTCTCTATTTGATCATTAATCCCAGGGAGAACCAAATCAAATATGTAAGAGAAGTAAATGAGGAAGTTATGTTCTGTGAAAAAGAATTGAGTTACAAGCCTTATATTTTTCCTCCATCAATCTTAAGCAATAACTTGCATGAATTTTATGATCCTATCAATTCTTGGATGGAGGATGTTTGCATCAGTCAATCTTTTCCTTGGCATGATTTCATTTTGCACCATGCAAACCTTTATTCAATTTTTGAACAAACCTGGAAGATTGCATTATCAAATTCTCTGATCTTTAATCCAATCATGACTTGTTTCATTACCAGAAATCAAAGAAGAATCACTAATATGTTTGATGAATGGTTACACTGGATTTATGATTTTACCTAGAATTTGTGCTAACTGGTTAGATTAGAGTAGGTAGGAACTGAATAAGCCTACTTAGGCAGTAGTTAGTCTTTTTAGCCATTGAGTCTAGCACCTTGTTTATCTCTAAGCTCCGTTGTAAGCTCTTAGTTTAATTGAGTACCTGTCAATTTTCTTTTCCTGCACAATAAATTTCAAATTTTGCAAATTATGTTAGTAGTTTTATTTACTTTCTGCATTTATATATTTCATGCATTTATATTTCTGACATAGAGTAGATTTTATTTCAGTTGGTTTTATATTTTTCCCACACATGCGGCATGAGGTATTTTTGATGTCTGTGAATGCAGGAATAGGTTGCAAGAATAAAAACTAGAAGCAAAATGGTAGAGTGCTGGATCGCGGATGCGAGTAGCAGAATTCGAGGACCAGAGATTCTGAGGTTCTCAAGCGCTCATTTCAGCAGAGCACTTGTCCCAGCCGGAGCCAGATGTTATCACATATATAGTAGCCGGGCTACCATACATTATTTTTCTCATTCCAGTACACTATTCAGCCAGTTCCCTTACATTTGAGATGCTGAGATGAGCATCTATATTGGATCACTATCAGATTGTGGACAGCAGTTGTGTTCCCATGCCATGACTGAGTCTCAGGCACTCAGAGAGATGACCGATGTAGCCATTATACCATTGGTACAGAGCAGTCAGTAGTGCCCAGAGTTGCAGCAGCAGTTTCAGAGGACAGATGATGGTACAGGTTGATGAGCATTCAGGTATATGACTCAGCAGGTATATCATGGTGTTATGGTTGGATTGCTTTTATACTTATTCTTATAGCATGTCTTAGCACTTAGTGTCATGATCTGGAGATCATATAGATATGTGGACCTGGTTGATCTATTATATATATTATATTGTCCCTACTCAGACTTAGAAGTTCACTATTCATACTCATTGGTACATACCCTCCTTAGGGAGAATAGAGGTGATCATTACACCATACTTTGGCTTGCTAGTGTTGGCTCCATCATTTCATTGTCTTCATCCATCCATGGCCTACCTTTTAGATTATCACCCTGACTTACTACTTGACTAGTGGCATGGACGACTTTTCCCCACTGTAGCCTCTGTATTGGATGAGCTTCCTTGTTTATTGTGTCTCGGCTCTGAGTTGGTGACAAAACTTACCTATGAGTTCCTTGTGAATTCCCCCTAGTCACTAAAGTCGTGTTGGCTAAACCTGAAACTTTTAGTGCTGCCATGTATACAAAATCTGGAAAAATGAAATGCTATATCTTGTATGAAAAGCCCATTCATGCAATGTGTTTCTAAACACACATGAATGAGAGGCATGCCAAATAAACATGGCAATGAAAATGAAATGTTATATCTTGTGGAAAATAAATACCTAGGTAAACAAGCTGTCCATGACACACCTAGAAGTGCTCAGGTAAACAAGTGCCTTAAAAACACACCTGCAGCAGAAAGCCTAAAAGAAAAATGTAAATCTATGCAATGTGTTTGTAAACACACATAGATCAAGGCTATGGAAACTTCAGGCCCAAAAAGTAATGGAACTTGAAAGCTACATCTAAACAATTGCTGGCCTTATTTGTATTATGGATTGTGTGCATCTGTGAAGGTGAATAGACCCTCTTTAAACAACTCATCCATTTGTGAGACACCGCCATTCCCTGTGTTATTGCTCATTCAGTATATACTATGGTGTATTCCCTTTCCCTTGCCAAAGTGTCACAAAGTCAAGACAGTTAAGTCATCCCTTAGCCTAGCCAGTTAATTTAAGCCTTCACCCTTCACTAGCAAATTGATCACAACTATGAAGTGAGTATGATCCTGAAAGTCTAGTCTGAATAATAATAATAATTAACGACACTATATATTTGGATTTAGATCGCCAGTCATGATTACTCTGTGTTATAATTGTTATTTGAATAAGTTGTAGAGCATATATTAACCTTGACACTTTGCAGCAGCTATTAATGATGATCTGAGTTATATTTGGTCTTGGTTAGACCTAGTTTGACCATGGAGGACCATGGGACATGAGATGTTGGACCTTATGATGATATGGATAGATGATATATGGGCTATGTATACATACATGATGACTCTATGCAGCAGCTACAGGGTTATGATGATGATTCTGGGGTTGCAGCAGTGTTTGTATATGTACAGCGCATTATTATTGACCTTGATCCGGTATATTGGATATTTATTTTGATCATGCAGAGATTCATATGGTGTATGAGTACACATCTTGGATGGATTTGGACCTTCTGAGTCCAATGGGACAGTTTGTTTTCAGTTCCGGGCACTTACAGTGATGATTTAGCCTCAGTAGGCTGTCCTAGTGCAGTTTTGGTCTGTCGGAGGCCCTGTCGGAGCAGATGTGATTATTATCCGGTTGACCTAGGGCGCTGATGATGGAGGGGGTGGTCCAGCCACTTGTTTTTACCATATTACCCCCCTTCCGGACACACTGATGCCCTCACCTTGACAGCGCCAGCACTCCAGGAGGCTGTTTGGGGCAGTTTCACGCTTCCCGAGGCATTTCAGGATGGGTAGAAATGGCTATTGAGGAAATCGATTTGGGCTACTGAGGCAAAGTTATGGCATGGGATGATCAGTGATGATAGATCGGGACCTTCCACACCTTCTCCACCAGTTTCAGCTTCATCGGGGCCCGCATCCATCACTTATGGCACTTTCTGTGGATTTTTGAGGTCTGTTGAGGACCACGACTTCACTATGGAGGCACGATTTGGTACATTCATGATTATTTATTGGTTATTGTGCTATGGGGATTGACCAAGGAGGGATAAAATTACCCCTTGGACCCACCATAAGCCTCTTATGATATTTTATCATCATGATTTGGTGGGATTCCCCTCTTATAGGGCGATTTTGTCCACTTACATTATATTTTATTAGTGATCCATGTATTTTATTGTTGAGCTCATCTCAACCATTGATTAGACATTTGTATCTTTTAATCTTAGCCACTCATTCAAAAAGTGGTTAGGGTTTTGGTGCCTCTCCTTCCTATTTAAAGGAGAGAGCCTCTCATTGTAAAGGGACTTTTGGCTCTGGATTATTGGAATAGAAAATTATTATTGCATCTATCTCCAGTGTTGTGGTGAATGTTTTTGGTGTTCGTTCGTTGGTTCTTCCTTTGCACTGAGTTATTGGAGATCTTGTTTGCCATATCTTTGTACCACGATTTTGCATCTACAGGTGGAGGCCGATTTGCTTGGAGGAGGAGGTATTGGTAGGGGAAGACTCTCCCTACTTCTTCTTTGGAGCTCTTTGTTGGTAACAGGGAGTATTACTGTCCCAGGACCTTCTATTTCATGTTACTATTGCATTTCTCTTGTATTTCCTCCATACTTGATCTTACTGATTGAATTGTTGTTCCTTGGTTTGACAGGTAGAGGAGGTCGCACTTGTGGGCTAGGGCATCAATTCGGAGAGCAAATCAACAATCTCTCATTTGATCTCTGCGGGAATCTTCCTCAACATCAAGGCATCTCATTCACATCACTTAGGTATGATCTCAAGGTAAGTTCTATCTCCATGATCTATCCAATTGTCAAAAACATTTAAAACCCTAATTAATCAAAACCCCATTTTTACATTTTCTCAGATCTATTTAGATCTAGTGGGTTGTTGGGCATAATATTGAAAACCCACCTCTATAGCATCCACGGCATCCCGGATCTATAGTTTGGTGAGGATTGGCTTCCATTTGACCCCCCTCCCATGCCAACTTAGTTCCTCCCAAGCAAAGCGCACTTCCTAGTTTGAGCAAGTTGACCTAGATCTAGGTGGTGGGTGTTTGAGATTCCACTTGATTTGTCATCTACACATCCAATAACATACACCCAGGTTGTTACTTTTCTGAAATTCACCTTGTGGCCCCTATTCCACATTTTAAGGGATTTAATCCCCATTTTGGACCACTTGGAACACTCAAACTCAGATCTACTAAGATCTAGCCGTTGGATTGCCACGAAATTATAGATCCATACTCCTACTTGACTAATCTACCCGGATCTAAAGTTTGGATGCCATCCGACTTGTCTTGACCTACCTAACCCTCATTTTTGACCTCCTTGGGCAAAGTCGCACCACCTTGGAGAAGTGAGTTAACTCACTTCTAGGACGTGGGTACTTGAGATTTTTGGAGATTTAGAACCGGAATAATTCAAAACCTAGGTCTAGACTATCACTTTGTCAAATCTTGCCTTGGGGATTGCATTCCTTGTTTTAAGGGATTGTGGTCCACTTGGGTCAAACCTAGATCTAGATACATTCATCCATCAAGACCTCTATTGCCCACCTGTCCCAAGTACTAGGAGTCCTAAACCACAAGTCAACCCTACTTTGACTCCACTTCCCAATTCCCAAGGCACTGGTTTCTCTCCAAGTTAATTCAACTTTCCTAGATTGTTGGATTGACTTGTGTTTTGACCTATGCATGGTAAACTAAACCTTTGAAGTTGTCATGTATCATGGTCAAGCTTGTCATTTGTACTAGTTAGCCCCAATACAACCCTTGAACTACCCTGCACTGGACACGATTCCCAAGGCAGTGAGTCTTCTGATATTCTACTAGTACACTAGCCCTAGATCTCATTTCAAACATTATAAGTCACTCTCACATCAACCATGAACCAAAGCTATACCCATTGAACCCCTCACTTGGCTTGTGACTTCAACCTATAAGGTCTAGGATAAACCATACACCTAACTTCACTTAGAAATACCCTGATTTGGTGTTTTGGTTTTGATCTCTCCTGTCGGGAGTAGATCGGGTCTCCCCCTTTGTTGTCTGGGCTAGATAACATAAAGCGAAGGTTGCCTCGACTGGCGTGACAACCATATACTGGAGGTCGAGGTGATCGTGGTTGCACCTTTTGAGTTGCCCTTCCCTATTGCCATCCATGACTGGATACATCCATAGGGGTAACTACAGCTTAGGTGATAACAGTGCCTGAACCGAAAAACCCCCGATTATATCCTAGACTGGTTGTGAACAGGTCGGTTCCATATGGAACCGGCTGGTCTGTACTCTGTTGTACCGACGTGAAGGGGGACCCATGTTTTTCAAATTGAAAAAAAATAAAATCAAAAAACTCTATCCTAAAGATTCTAACCTAACCCTAAGCCTCTACTCATGTTATTTAAAGACCCCTACTCATGTATTTTGGTTCAGAATTTCAGAGATGCATTGCACTTGGTGCTATTTTGATTATTTGAACGTGTACTTGCTACATATATGAGAAACTTTAATATTTGTGTATTAATGGTTTGGATTCATATGAATGCACATGAATATATATGATTTTTACAAAATATGAATATTTTATGTATTTTTTGGTCGACTAGTTTTTTTCACAGTATTTTTCCAGTTTTGGTCTCGTTTCTAGTCCGGTTCACATTTTGTACTCTACCGGTTCGATCACCGATCCAGTTTTGATAACATTGGTTAAGATACACTTTTTGAAAAGGACATTTTCATACAAGTGGAAGACTGGAAATAGACTGGCGGCACGTGGAAGAGATTGAAAGTAATGTATCTCGCCTAGGCGGATCAGATTGCATTCATTGTTCCTTGGATTCTTAAGGGGGACGGAAGCAAAGTGCTCCAGGTATTGTGCAGCTTGAAGGCCATGGTGTCTTACCCCTGAATGAAACTCTTCTTAAGCCTTTCTCATTGGTTCCCCTTCAGACCAAATTATCTTTAGCTGCAAAGAGGATCTCGACTCTTCTTAAGCCTTTCTCACTGATTCCCCTTGAGATCAAATTATCTTTAGCTGCAAAGAGGATCTCGGCCCCCTCTTTGTCTTTTTAGAGGAATCAAAAGGGCATGGTGATGAAGAAGGATGTCCAGTAGCGAACACGCATGGGAGTGATCTCCTTGAAAAGGAGGATCATGGGTCTAAAAAGAAGTGCAATGCGATAAAATCACGCAAGAAGGCTACCTCTCTCGTTTTGGGTAAAGATTTGCGACTTGAACAAGTGGGTTTCTTGTTTGGGAAAACCCTAGTCCGTAAATTGAAATTCTTAGGCTAGTAGGTGAGTATGGATAGTATAATTGTTGGTCTCAAGAGAACTGGATTTAACATCTAGTATATGGTCCTATTATCCATCTTCTATAGAAAGACTGGGTAGGGTTCATTTTCAAAACCCAAGAGGATGCATATAAATTTTTGAGGGGATTCTGGTTTATGGATTGTGCCTATCTCTCTCACAAACCGTGGACGTGTGATCTTGACATGCAGATCGAGTTTGTCAAGACTACTCCAGTCTCGGTGAAACTCCCTTATGGAACATTGGAACGACCAATCCCTAAACAAGATCAATGACCATTTGGGTAAGTTTATTTTGGTAAATGATTCATACAAATCTAAGAATCCTCAATCTGTGGCAAGAATCCTTGTTGACATCAATGTTAGCCTTGTGCTCTTTGAGACCTCGGGGTCATCCAACCACCTACAGGTCCTAGAATATGAAAATTTCCCATTTAGATGTGTTAGATGCCATAGGTATGGTCATCTGGTGAATCAATGCGATAAACCTTTCACCATAAGGCGCTGGAGGGTAAGAGAGTCTAGAGAGATGACCCCCGTGGTTAAAGAAAATGTTGCTTCTAATCCTCCTCGCAATATCCCTTCCTTTGATGCAGAAACCGTACAAGCTAAAGATCCAATATTTATGAATCTCTCACAACCAATCCTAGGTGGGGAGGAGACAGTTCAAGTTGGATCCCTCACTATACCACTGGAGGGCCAAAGATCCCCTCTTCCTCTCTCGCCAGAACTCCTGGGTTCCCACTTACAGTTGCAAAAGTTCAACGCTATTTGGAAGAAGTGCACAATTTAGGTGGAAGAAGGCAATCCTTTCACTTCCTCTGAAAGAATGATATTGGATTCTAGTTCGACCTCTATTGTTCCTAACATGAAGAATACTTCCTCTCTTCTTAGTTTCTCTTGAAATGTTTTGGGACCTATAATTAAAGGGGATCTTTTACTTTTTGAGAATCCATCAAATGTTGAGTTGGTTTTCGATTTGAATAATGACTCAGATCCATTGGGAATTTGATCTCGCCAAGCTAATGGAACCTTGCAGAATCCAGCTCTAGGACTATCTCGTCGTGGGAAAGAGGGGGAGGATTTATTCCCTAGGACCTATTGTTTTGATAGAAAACCCCTCCTCCCGGTCTCCAAACCCATCACGTCATTCCTTAAAAAAGAAGCCTACATTGTTAAAAAAAGAGGGCATTGAGGGACAAGCATCTGTTAGGGTTAGTTGGGGCATGACACCCTCCTTTTTCCCTACTTTGCACTTGGTGGACCCTAATTGCACACGTTTATTCTTATTTTATGTCATTTTATGCTTTCGTCCCCAAGTTTGTGGGTGCACTAACCTAAAATTTTATATTTTGTCATTAACTTGTAGACTCAAACTTGTAAAAGGTTAAGAGTTGTCTCATATAAATAAAACATCCTCTCCTCATTTGTAAATCATGGACAAGGGTTCAAAATTTCAAATATGAAACTTTTTCTTTTCCTACCGGTTTATTGGAGTGTTTGAAGCTAGTGTTACCTCTCTCTTGGATGTCCTTTTCGCTAAAAGGATGAATGGATGACGTTCTAGGGTTTGATTTTGCACGTGATAATTTGATGCTAGACTAGTTGTAATAACTCATGCTCAAGGGTGACCTACGATGCATTATCTTGCTCATTCTTGGTTAATGTTGGTAAGTTTATCTCCTAACCCTAGTTTAATGTTGCTCTTGAAGTGCCTTGGAATGAGTTAGGGTTTGTTTGCTACCATTTTATCAACTTGTTTAAGACCTTCCTACCAAGGAGCTCTCCATTATTTTGTTGGGCCTTGGACTTCTCTATTTTCCCTAACTATTGTTTTGCTACCTAACCCTTGAGATTGCTAGCTTAGCCCTAGTTGTAAGTATTGAATACCATCTCAAGAGGAGGGACATTAGCCTCGATCTCTCATAGCCCTAGGGTTTGAGACAAGAATCTAATACCCTATCTACCAATCCTCTTTTTATCAAATTTTACATGTTTTATATTATTTTACGCATAGAAATATTTTACTACAAAAAACAACCCTAAAAATCTAAATAAATTCAAAATTCCAAAAACAGTTGTGATTTAATATTTCTGGTCCACCCTAAAATTTCGCCTTACGGTTTTAGCCACAAACCCTAGAGGGCATCCTCTTCTGAGGAAGTGCATTGGGATACGTGAAACCCTCGTAATTGGTGAATTAAAGGGTGTGTGGTGTTTTTGGCTTATCCTCTAGCTTTGCCCTTGTCCAATTGTCCTCTTTCCCTTGAGGGCACATTTTTTGGACTGAAAGCCTTGGAAGTGTGACATTGCCTTGGGAAGCATGAAATTGCCTTGAAAGGCATGATATTATTTGGAATTGGTGATAAAGTGAATAAATCCATTTATATATGATTCTTGTGTCTTGATTTGATATTGTTTGACTCCGATAAGGCGCTGATCATAGCTATTAAGGTTTCGTGAAAGGTAGTTGTGGTTTGTTGGGGGTTACAAGTGTCTTTCATTGATTCGGGTCTCCCCCTAGGTTTTGGAGTTATGTCTCCCCCTAGATTTTGAAGTGTTGGCAGGTTAGACTGTGGTGACATTGGGTATAACTCTCTACCGAGCTAACGGATATTATCCCTGGTCCACACAATTTAGTTGCGTGGGCTGCTAGTTTGAGCGGTAACACTCTCTTTTAACCTATCACCAATGAGGAGCTACTAAAGGTAATGACCACCTTCAAAAAGGAGCACAGCCTAGCGCCGGACGAGTAGCCCATTGAAGACCTTCTCACAATAGTGGAGGAAAAAAGATCTCAGACACAGATGGGGAGGATGTTTCGGCTTGGGTATGGAATGGAGAGAGTTGTATGTATAAGGTCTCTCTAATCTACGAACCCCAGCTAGACCCATCTCATAACACAAGTGATTGGTGGTGGAGAAAGATGTGGCAGGTCCGGGCGCCGGCTAAATCAGTATTGCATATGTGGCTCATTATCTTCAACAGGCTCTCTATTTGGGATCGTCTTCAAAGGAGGCAATAGGAAGGTCCCAATGGACCTTCCAGTGCTGCTTATGCTTGAGTGATACAGAGACAAATTTTCATCTCTTCTGTTCATGTTCATATATCAAATCTATGTGGCATGACATCGAAAGTGCTTTGAATCTGTAATCGCTTTGGGCGCAACATTCTGTCTTGGATAACATGAAATACTGGCTATAGTGCAAGGAGCTCAAGCATCTCAGATCGATTCCCTTCCTTGTTCTTTGGCGAGTCTCGACAGCTAGAAATGTAGGTATTTTTTAGGATCCCAAGATGCTGAGCTACCTGGTTGCATCTCAGGCTTTATCCTTACTTTCTTATTTCCAGACCGTTGATATGGAAATTAAGGAGCATTCTGTAACCCGTTTATCCCCCTCAAATTGACAAACCTACTCCTTGGGATTTTTTCAACAGAGCCAATCAGCAGCAAGGCTCCAAATGCAGTGCTGGATATGTTTTGTACTTGATGAATGACACCCATTTTGCAGGGAAAGTTTTCTTAGGACAAGGGACCAACAATCAAGGATAATTCACAGCCCTTCTCCTTCTTATGAAATCGGCTATAGATAAGGGAATTCTGTCCTTGCAGGTTTTTGGTGATTCTCAACTTACCATTCAATGGATGAGAAGAGCATCAAATTGAAAGAAGTCAAATTCTTAACTTGGCAAAACGCTTAAAGGACACAGCTGCTTTCTTTCAAATGACTCGTTCACTAATGTTTACAAGCAATATAATTCACAAGCAGATTCTACAGCCAAAGACAGTATTTTGGACTCAAACTCTCTAGTAACAGAAGTTGATGTAAGGGAGGGGACTGAGATCTCTTCGAAGTCTTTCTCCTTAAATTTTTAGGCCCGGTTGTTACAAATCACTCATGTGCTGTAAGTAATGTGCTGATATATGTCAGGTTAAGTCTCTGTTCAGAGGTCCTATATAATGTCTTTTTTGTAGTTAAAAACCAGAATCCTTTTGTAAAGGAATATCTCCAGGTAATACTGCTGAAGACACTCTCTTTTGAAGATTTGACAGTGATCATTGAGGAATGTATTTATATTTCTAGGCTGAAAATAAAAATGCAATTTTTTTCTAAGGAAAAAAAAAATACACCCTCACATATATTTTGAAATTCTCCATAATTAGGGTCTTTAACAAAAGTAACTTTTGGTTTTAATGGACAGCGACATAAGATTGTATTTCTCCTTAATTTTGAGCTACAAAATCACATAAGAGAATGCCCTCTCATTGTTATTCGTCACTCCACTTTCCCAATAGACAGGCATTGGGATTGGTCCACCCATCACCATGTTATTTTCCTAATCTACAACTTGTGTTTTGCTAAAGCCACTTTTCAATTTCACCTTGAGCCCAAATGCCTAAGCTTTAGCAATACTAGCCCAAATGGCTAAGCTTTAGCAATACTATGTTAGGGAAGCCCCCTTGTGTAGAGGAGAACCAACCTAAAGTGAATAAAAGACCCGGTGAGGTGACATGGCCTCCCTCTTAGTTGCCCATTAACTAGCATTGTTCTTTTGGACTTTAAATCTTAAGTACTAGTTTGTGAGGTAACAGAGCCCAATGGATACGTTGAAGTATAGATATAACCAAGATAAATATATGAGAAGTTCAATGTACAAAAACGGAGATGGGATTTTCGATCTCTCAACTGATGGACTTCCTCACATGGCATTAGCATTGAAGGATGCATTTTAATGAGAATACATGGTAGGCAGTCCTAATGACAAGTATCTCAAATTATATGCACAAAAATTCCATATGACAAAGCTTGAATTAGATCCTGTTAACCCGCATTTTACACGTGTGTCCACTCGTGATTTTTCATCAGAATTTCAATGGGGCTGACATGTTGATGATGCTTTGGATGTTAGCCCATGGATGTTCCTAAGATTCGATGCCTTGTGTTCTTGTTGGTTGATGAGGGTTTGGAGAGTATATTAATGGTCTTCATGGTCGTATAGAGCTCTTGGCGTCAGTTCATGTTTTGTACCTGGTTTGTTATGTTGTTTCTAGGGCAAAACAAGACCGTGTTTTCAAACCCTTCGTTCTCCAATGCCCTAGCTCAAATGAGGGCTTCTGATATATGGTTGGAAAGCTCTTCCCAAGCCCTTTTCAATGGTGCAGAACGCTCAGCCTCATTCTTTAGGGCGTTAGAGCAATGTGGACATCTTTCTGGCCATCAAATTCTTGTTTTGAGCAGCTTTCAGCAATTTGGCACCCTGTCTTCAAGAAGGTAGTTCTCTTTCACCCTAGCTCAAATGAGGGCTTATGATACCCTAGCTCAGATGAGGGATTATGTCTTTCATCAATTGTGTGTCATCTATTTCATGTTTGAGGCTCTATATTGTATCTTAATCACATTCCATGGTTTAATTGGTGGAGCTCTTAGGCATATTTTATGTGTTTCATGTTTGGAGTTGTGTTGTGGATGGATTTCTATGCAGTGCCTCCATGCTAGCTCATGTGATGACTTAGACCCACCTTTTCTGTTTGAGTGTTCAAGTCTCTCATGGTCTAGGGAGCATATTGGTCCAAAAGGGTATCCAAAACAGTGGAATGCTCCCCTCTTTTCTCTTGACACGTGTGCATATTTGAGGATGGGACCTTCCCCTTCTACATGTGGTTGATTGTTTACTGTGACAGTTAGTCTTGGGATTGATGCTTTTCTCATGGATGGATGATCTCCTTAGATCTAGAACACGGATTGATGAGTTGGAATGGAGGTTATGAGTTGGTTGGTTGCATTTGTTATGGATTTGACCATTGATGGGGTCAAAAGGGACGATAGCACCCTACTTATTCAGCCAACTTGCACATTTATTCATGTATTTCTTGAGAAGCATTCACTTGAGAGATCCTCTTTGACTTGTTTTTTAAACATTATGAGGGAACGCTCTACCTTAAAATGGCATTTGCACATGTATCTATGCTTGGGAAGGTTCCACTTGCATCATTTATTGCCACTTTGAGTTAGCACTCCACTTTTGAGACTCATTCATAAGGAGCATTCAGTTGGGAGGGAACCATATCCTTCATTTATGATGTTAGAGGCTCATTTATTGGAGGTTGTCGAATATTTGAGTGGATCTAAGAGTTCCAAACCCTAGATCCAAGATTGTTCATTGTTGTTTGACCATACCT
This sequence comes from Larix kaempferi, assembly GCA_027924585.1. Taxonomy (NCBI): domain Eukaryota; kingdom Viridiplantae; phylum Streptophyta; class Pinopsida; order Pinales; family Pinaceae; genus Larix; species Larix kaempferi. Next base: position 9,883,404 of record BSBM01001022.1, read on the forward strand.
ATTGGAGCACTACACTTGGAGCCTTTGGAGGCCACTCATTATTTTGTGACATGTTTATTCCCTCATTTATGGAGGCAAAGCTCTCATGCTTTGTTGGAAACATGTATTTGTGGCTTTGACAGCCATTATTATATTGTATTTATCGTAGTGGAGCATCTTTTCACTCCACACATGATCTAGAATTATATTCATATTTTACAGTACAGGAAAAGAGTTGAAAGCTACATAAGGCTTTGCTCTCTTCATCATTCTGTATGGTTGGATTTTGAGAGTTCCCTCTCTATTGGAGCCTAATAGACATATCTTTCATGGAGCAAATCAAATTATAAAGATTTATTTTCCAGTCCAAGTGTGGTATCTCTATTCCCAATTTTAGTTGCTGTTATTGCTTTATAGAATATCTAGACTTCAAGATTAGGGCCAAAGAAAAACAAAATCATCTCATTGGTAGGGTTGTGAGAGAAAATATCCTTAGACCCTTTGCTGATTTATGCATGATTGTATTGTTATAGCATCTCCTCATATTTAAAAGTGCTGCTTTCCAATACCTTATCACATAAGTCACACCCTAGTTGCAATGTTTTGAATTAGCACCGAATAGGGTCTCCTAGCGATTTCTTCTTTTCATTCTTCAACATGTTGGGATTTATTTGTGGATTGTGAGAACAGCCCTAATTCCCCAACTCTTCAAGAATGCACCTATTTATTGGCCTAGATACCTTTTGACTGCATTTTCCATGGGGATTGGCACCAATCTTCATGGTCCTCCCATCAAGCCTTTATCCTATAGAACAAAAAGACCCATTTTCCTAGGCAACCTCTTAACCTTGGCCTTCATTCTCAAAATCCTTAACAACCGTATTCTAGGGAAGGCCGCCTTGGTTGAGAAGAGCCAACCTAAAGCATAGGGAGGTAGTTACTTAGGTTACAATGGGTAACACCACTAGGTTGCAACTGGGCTAGCCTTGTCCTTTGGGATTTTGATCACACATGCTAGTTCAAGTTGTAACAGAGCCAATGAACTAGGCAAAAGACAAAAAGGTAAATTTTGCAGTCCATGTGAAGTCAATATACGTTTTAACATTGTAGTTGTGATATCTCCAAGGCTTTGTTAAGATTTAGATCTTAGGGTAAAGTCAACTAAAGAATTTTTAATATATGTCCATCTGATAGCTCATTGTATTGCTATGTTATCTTGTTAAACAAAAAAGAATTCTTCTATAAATTGAGAGGGATCAAGTGTACCCACTGAATTGCAGTGGCAAGGAAATCTGGATGTTGACAAGAGTCAATCTATGATAAGAGGATAATGATCCATTATAAGCATGGGAACAAGCATAATATGGTAGGCATTTTTTATCGAGTTGCAATTATTACATATTTAAATGGACAAATGATTGTAAGACCTATGTAGGCATACATACCCCTAGTTCGATGGTTCGTCGATGTAAGTTCTAGACGTAGACTTAGGTGAAAGAATTGGCAGGGGCATATTGTAATCACAAATACTCAATTATAGACATCGAGGAGACAAGTGTTTACACCAAGTCAATTTTAAGGGCAGAATGTTGGGTTGATCTTGACTCGGCCAAAGGGTAATAAGTTAACCTTGTTTAGGTCAATAATGGGTTTAACATTGATGGTTTACAACCCCATGGCATTGGGTTACCAATGGTATTCATCCATGGTATTTGATGTGATAGGATACTCCGTTATAAAGTGCCTCAAGCACCCTGATCTTTGGTTGGATTTTGTTTGGCTGGATTGGCCAAGGTTAATAATAAAAGATATATTATTGGTTTTCCCAATAAGATTTCCAGTGTAAAATCTATTATTCATCTTGTGACTGTTTTTAATTCTCTAGCTATACTCCCTTTTTCAATTAAAATAACCTCAACCATTGACCATATAATGTGATCCAAATAACCCTCATATCACTGACTATAGTATAAACGGAAAATGCAAACATCTAGAGGAAAACAGATAGCTTATAGGGGTGGCTTCAAAGACAATGAAGCATCTCAGAAAAGAACATAAAGACAAAAGTTGCAGGCAAATTGAATAACTTCACTTGAACGGGGTCTCCTCTTACTCCTGCGTAAGAAAGACTACTGACAGCACTGAAGGTAATTCTACAGGAAGGTAAGACTAATGCAAAAAAGATGGGTCTCTCATTTCAATTCAATGGGCTCAAATAAGGACCCAAATTCAGGCAATAATTTTGAGACTCCCTTAAAGATATTGAGATAAGAAGATATTAGAGACATTGTAGTAAGAGCAAATTGTACTACGAAATCCATAAAAACGAATGAGACTTTCATAACTTGCAACAAGCGGGATAGATGAGGAAGATTCAATCTAACAGATAATTCTACAGGTGCAAAGCTATGAGAAAGGACAAGAATCGTTAAGGGTATACCTTTTGCATGTATAATTCCTTTCAGTGAAGAGAGGTATCAACCAAGCTAAGAAGAATAACATTAAAACCTCTCTACCATTGAAAACTGAACCAAACTAAATGAACGGTTACAGGCCCAGGAAAATCTTTAACATGAGGAAACCTAAAAAGAACAAAAGAAAACATAAAACAGTTCCTTTAACTTTAAGAACAAATTCCACTCGCTTGCAAAGACTCCGGCGAGAACCCTAACCAGGAAAATATGGGAAGTAAAAGACAACTTAATAAAAGATGCGCATGGGGCTGTACCTTCAGGTTGCAAGCTGATTAATTTGTATTAAAAATGAGATATTGATTTCAATGAGAGAAAATGTAAGTTTTAATGAGAAACGTTATTTTGAAACGTTTCTTTTAGCATGGTCATTTACTAAAAAAATGGTTAGTAGTTTTTAAAAAGAACCTTCCCGAATATTTTTAACTGAAAATACATTTTTAACAATAAATAAATACAATAAAAATTGTCAATGGTGACATTTCCTACCGTAAAATTGGGTGTTATTACTGTGATCACCGACGTTAAAGTCTCTACGTTAGTGCTTGTGAAACGCAAGTGGGCCACGTGCAACTCCTCAACAAGTTTGAGAGATTAGATACCCTTTGCTGGTGACCTTTTAGTCGAAAGACAACTTCAGTAGCTTGGTCAGAATTTTAGGTCAATTGAATTCCGAACATAGAATAGTAGATTGCTTGTGTGTAACATATAATAATAGTTGCTTGTTTGTAACATATAATAAAGCATTTAGTGAAAAAATTTAAAAAGAGATTCTAGAAATAGTATTATAATACAATTGAGGGGGTAGTATCTGTGATGTAATGATGGGAATAAGGTTGTATGTTACTTAAAGCCCATTAGGTATGGTCCTGGCACATCATCCAATAAATGGGTCCTAATGCCTTAAGTAGGATCTCCCATCTTAGCTTGGCATCCATGATGTGGTGAAATGCCAGCGAATCGATCTTTATATCTGCACTAATGAATCTTAGCTTGGCATCCATGATGTGGTGAAATGCCAGCGAATCGATCTTTATATCTGCACTAATGAAAAGATCATAAGATCAATTACATTAGATCTTGAGAGTTGGAAAATACATGATTTTATTGGCGTAGCTCAATGATGATAATAAGGGATATTGGTTTTCTTGTGATGCTAAAATATTTTTTGATTTTAGCGTTTGATTGGCTAAGAACCAAGTTTTAAAGGCATCTAGTAAGTGTAAAAGTCTACAGTTACACCCTTATGGACCATGAGAAAGTTATTTCATGTGACTACAGTTTGTCACCATTAAGAAAAAAAAGTACATACAAAAAAAGCACTCTCTTGCTTAAAAAAAAAGTATCAAACACCTTGTTGTGTGGACATTAAAACCCCACGAAAATTAAAAGAGTACATATAGTACAAAAACTTATCTAGCATGGAAGTTAAAATTGTTATTGAGATTATCTTCCATTTAAAAAACATACTATATAAAATGATGGCATACAATATTTGTCAGTCTTAATATCAAACTAGTGAATGAAATTTTTTGGAGAAATGGTGTTGCATGAGTGTCATCCTCAAAACCATCAAGAGACATCTTCCATATGTCTTCGTTATGAAATAAATGTGTAAAAGGAAGCAATAGGTAAGTCCCTCACATTCTACGAGCATCCCCTTCATTATGAAATAAATGTAAAAGGAAGCAATAGGTAAGTCCCTCCCATTCTACAGGCATCCCCTTCAAAATGGAGACATCACTTTTCCATTAAAAAAATATACAATATAGCATTATGGCATACATAATATTTGTCATGATTTTAATATCGAAATAGTGAATGATGTTGTTTTGGGGAGAAGTTAAGTTGCATGCATGTCATCCTTCAAAATGATTGAAGATATGTCTCCATGTGTACCCATTTTAAACAAAATGTAAAGGGAATAGTAAGTCCCTCACATCCTTGGGGTATCACCTACGAGACTTCGGCCTATAACCATGTCTCCATGTGTACCCATTTTAAACAAAATGTAAACGGAATAGCAAGTAAGCCTCTCACATCTTTGGGGTATCACCTACAAGACTTCGGCCTATAACCTACAAGTCCTTGGGAACGAGAAAATGCAAAAGATGCATCTCTAAGGGTGAGGAAGGTTCCCTTGCTACAATGCTAAATTATTTGTAATAAATATCAATGCTAAATAATAATCTTAATTGGTACCAACAATGTCAAACATCATATATGTTTAAATTCAATTATAGAGAAGAACACAAAATGATAAGACTTGAATAAAATCATTTAAAACTCGAGTAAAGAAATGCAACTCAAAATATTGCTAAGAAATAATACTCAGCGATGTAACTACTAAAGTCTACAAAGGTGTACATACCCTCCCCCTCCGAATTTAAACATATGACCTCTTAGGAAGAAACACATGTTCTTAATCATTAGGCCCACCTGTAACAACACTAAACTTACAAAAATTAAAATCCCCTTCTTATTACAAATCAATATTATCAATATACTTATAAAATAATAATGATATAAAAACTGAATGGGCTTTTATCAATTAAAACATACCAAAATTATTAGCATGGTTAAAAAATAATGATATTAAAAATATATATATTAGAACAAAAACTAAATTTGCTACTATAATACAAAATAAGCAACAACAACAACAAAAATATATATATATATATATAAAGATATGACCAAAAAATTAATATATAATGAGAATAATTAGGTAAATAAAGACTATGTATAGCAAAATTGTATAATATTTACATAGTAAATTTTCATAATATTTAAAAATTTGATATTAACTTATAAAATCCAACAAAAACAAACACAAATCAGATAAAACTTATTGTAAAACTCAATAAAGTTGATACTTATAAAAGAAAACTAAATAAATTTTAATTGTTTGAAGTTGTCTTATTGTTTTTTAATGTAAAAAAAATATAATTGCAGGATGATTATCATCCAAAGAACTGAGTTGATACTCATCAAAAGAAAATTAATTAAATTTTAATTGTTTGAAATTGTTAATCATTGCATAAAATATAAAATGATGATTACCATCCAAAACAAGTATGTATCCATTATCTTTTTTTAAGTTATTTTTTGAAAGATGTCCATTAAAAAAAATCAACAATTTAAACTCTATCCATAATAAAAGGAAAAAAAATTAACAATTTAAACTCTATCCATAATAAAAAGACCATGTTCCCACCGGGATGAGAAAGGACAGGAGAAGGCCACCGTTACATGCTGAAACGAGAGAAAGGCCGTGCACTTACTGCTGCTACGAAACAATGGTGGAATGTTCCAACATGCACTTACCACTATTCCTCTCCAAAGCTCCCAAAGAAAATAGAAGTTATCATTACATATAATAAGAATGTGATCACTATCCATAATAAAAGGCAAAAAAGAGAAGTTACCAGTGCATAAAATATAAAATGGTAATCATTATTCACATTGTCAAATAATTGGTTTTTATATTTAACCTTTTAAATACCAAAGTTGTTATTGTGCCAAAGTTGTTATTGTGTGAATGAAAAGCAAGTATTTAAAAGTTGTTATTGTGCCAAAGTTGTTATTGTGTGAATGAAAAGCAAGTAGAATGCAGTTTAGAAGGTAGTTTAAGAAAAGTAAAAATATTTTATTTTATTTTATTTTTAAGATCATTGATTGTTTTTTTATTCTAATAAGAATAAAATTGTTAAACAAAAAGGCCAGAATATTTAATATTTTAACTAAGTAAACAAACCATGAAATTAGTCAACTTTAAAAACAAATAAGATACAAAATGTGTATATTTCAAAGACTACATTAGAAATTAAAACTATCTAAATATAAACCACACCATCATCTCATTATAAACTATTTCAAAAAAATCCTAACAAAAAGTTTGTATCTTAAAACAAAAACCACCAAATACAACCTAAGAATGCTCTTATCCATAAGTTCTTATAAAAAGCCACCATACACAACTTAAACATACTCTTATCCATAACCTAAGAATGCTCTTATCCATAAGTTCTTACAAAAAGCCACCATACACAACTTAAACATACTCTTATCCATAACCTAAGAATGCTCTTATCCATAAGTTCTTACAAAAAGCCACCATACACAACTTAAACATACTCTTATCCATAGGATTCCAGTGGTGAAAGCTAGTTGTCCAAGAAACACCCTTAAATTCACTATTAAACACATTTTATTATAAATTTACCTTAAATGTAAACACACAAAACTCCAAAATACCTTATTAGAGAGAACCAATATTTACAATCTCCAAAATACCTTATTAGAGAGAACCAATATTTACAATCTCCTTCACAAATCCATTGTTTAAAACCATTATGGAAATTCATGGCAAGACCAAAACTATTATAGGTTTGAAAAAGACCTTAGCCATGATCAACCAATAACGACTCTTTCCATTAGAAATATTTACAACTTACTAATTATTGTTGATACTCTACTCTTTACAATATGAGAATTGTTGACACAAATCAACATTGATGTTATATTATAGTTAAGTACCGTAAAGCAAAATGGTTTTAATTATACATATTTCATGACTAAAACAGTTAATCCATCACCTTAGCCATCTTGATTTGTGGACCAAACTAATGTAAGGATAAGAACAACATGACCATATCATTAAAAATAGCTAACTCTAAATGAAAAAACAAAATATTATTATGTTCCAATAAAGCCACCATGATGTTCCATGAAGAGCCTTGATTTCATAAGGAAGCTCATGGTGGATCCTGAGAAAGAGACAATAACATTCATGATGAATTAGGAACAAGGAATGTGAATACAAGGAAAACCTTCACCATTTTGATAAGACAAAATAAGATATTTGATTGTTAAAATATGAGGCAACGAGGCTCTAGTATGACAACAATATTGTCAAGGTCAAGGATTGTGATACATGAAGAGGAAAGGAAAAGGGAAGCATTAGCTAGAACACCAACTACAAAGTGTACATTAAAACATTAATAATCACCTCATTCAAATGACGAAGAGAATTGTGCTTCACATATTTAAAAGTGGATTAGCGTGATGATAATATTGCCCATATTTAGAGATGTGAGGCAAGATGGGGAAGAACAGAAGATCTGGTGGCATGTGTTATCGATTTTTATGAACTTTATAAGATTATTTGCTCAATGAGTATTGCATTCATACTCCCATCCTAGCGTATAGGGGCATTGACGCCATGGCAAACAATAGCGCCTCCTACCCTCCTTCACTGTGACCCGTCCAAAGTTACCAACTCAAATCCCGAGAGAGGGGTCATCCTTCCAATAGGCATCCCTCCACTTCTAGACAACAACAACAAAATGTTCCTTGAAATAGCAAGACATTCAACAAACCAATTCTACTTCCAACTCCTCTAGATAGTCTTATATTACATGTTTCTTTCTTTGACCTCAAATGCTATAGAGGTGGATGATCCACAAAGTAGGGTTCCCTCCTCCTCTTCTACCAGCAAATCCAAGGGGCACTAATTTCCATGTTCCCTCCTCCATAGTATTCCTTTGGGGAGTTTTGGTCAATGGGCCATTACTAATTCTTGTATCTATCCAGTCTATCCAATAGTACATTATTTCCTAGTTTATAGAGTTAGATCTTAGATTATATTTACTTTTGACTTTTATAGGAGTAGCCCTTGCACTCCCACAATGTATTGATACCTCTGTACTTAGAGTTCCCATTGACCTATTTGTGGTCACTTGTTGGACATTAATAAAATTATCTTCTCCTCTTTTATCTTATCTCCTAGATTTGGGCATAAATATTATATTGAATATCTTTGAAATGTGAGTTATGGGTAAGCTATAAACTTACAAAGAGATCCCAAAGGTAAAAATCAACAACAATGTAAGAATATGGACACATGACAAACATTTATGGAACCATCTCCTCCCAACATTAATCTAATAGTAACCACTAAAAAGATGTTTGCAACCAGAAAAGCAAAGATCATTATGAAGGCAGTTACTAAATCATGCTTTATAGTCAGCAAGGCCATGGTTCACTGGTTAAGTGGGGATGGTGGCATTCCAACCACGAAGGTTCAAAACCCCCAAAGACATGGTTCACTACTTGTGGCTTGTATCTCATGTGCAAGCAAGTCGTTCCTTGCAATTGGGACAAGGTGCAAGTCTTAGAGGATTTTGACACAATAGAATCCCACCACACATGGTGTCTCAACAAAATGTGTTCAAATTGAATGTTACACCTAAATTAAAGAGTGTGTGCCTCATCGCATTGTTAAAAAACAAAACTATAAAAAAATGATAATATATGTCCTCCTAATAAGCATGCACACCCTCAAAAAAATGATAATATATGTCCTCTTAATAAGCATGCACACCCTCAAAAAAATGATAATATATGTCCTCCTAATAAGCATGCACACCCTCAAGGGAGGCAAGCACGAGCGGGGTTATTTTCAATCTTGGAGGGAATGTAGCGTTAACCTTTGTCTGTGGTATATGGAATGCTACTAACAATTTAATTGAGATATATGCCTTATATTTGGGACTGGATCAGGGTGTCTCTCTTGGAATCCAATCGCTAGTGGTAATAGGAGACTCTCCTAATTATCTCTCAAACTAGGCATAGGAAGGAAATTGTGGATCAAATTGCCTGAAGGTTACACAAACGCATCATCAGTCTTCTTATTCGCATTCTAAGTATTCAACTCTATCATGTCCATCGAAAAAATAATGCACCAACTGATAAGTTAGCAAAAGAAGCATCCCTTCTACCTTGTGGGGGCATTAAAACAAACGGGGGGCAACTCTCAACATGTTGGCTCCCCACAGGTCTCAATTATAAGATATAGTTCATTTATCGATTAAGGAACAAGTCTTGTCTATCATTAATGACCAGAAAGATGACAGGAAGAATGTTTAACGTGCTAATCAATCCAACTGACCATGCAAAAGACTCAAGGCATCTCAATTTATGAAGCTTCTTGAGGACTCCAGGATCGCACTTTTGGGATTAAGTCCGATACACGTGGAGGTACCCACTAGCAGTTTTACCATGAGGATGTTTTGTATTTTGGCATAACCCACTCCATTGTTATCGTCATTCTGTAGTGAGTAGTGCTGAGGGGAGGAGGTCAGGTGTGTGCAGCAACTTGGGGATCGTGTTGCATATCGTTTGGGATATTGATGCCTTCCCCTGCAAACTAGGGAAACATTTTCCTGTTGATATCAATGTTGAGTGCCAGGTGGATATTTCTCAGGCCATCATCTGTAGGTTCCGCTTATAATCAGCTCTTTCTTTGACCTGGCAGGTTTGGGATTCAGGAATGTTGGAGAAGTTGTTGTCTTCCCTTGTACCCTAGGGCCGTGGTCATTAGGTCCAGACTTTGCAGGGCGAGATAAGAATATTCATCAAGGAATTTGCAGTAGATTGAGTGCAGAGTTAGCTCTCTCAATCAATTGGAGAGCTTGGGGTACCAGATCTATAGAATAGGTGTGCGTTTGAATAGTCATAAAGCCTACATGAATATAGAAAAGAAACTGCAGGAATTATGTGAAGGCATATGAGATACCTGAGCGGACATTAAGGACATTTGCGACCAAATGAGGTGGATGAGCTTGCAATTGGAAAGGTTAATTGTTGCAGTTCGTCTAGTAACTGCTCACACGCCTATTATGGAATCCTGCCTGGAAGAAGCTTAGGAAGCTGCTCAGTAGCTCTGAAATCCTGCCTCCTGTCTAGATGGTTGTCTCAATGAATGTGGAGGGGAATGTCTGAATTTGTGAAGCCCAAATGGATGCAGTTTCAACTACCTTGGAAAAATACAACGATGTTGAGTAGATAGTGCACCAGCTTTCATCACAAGTGTCATGTTTAGATGTTCATTTAGATAATGTGGAGGATAAAATTAGTGTACCAAAAGCTCAGGTTGATACTATTCAAGTCACTCTGGACAGACACGATGACCTTCTTGCAGCAAAATAGTCTCGCACCATTGACTATTTCGGTAGCAAGGGAACTAAGGGTTCCTATGTTCGACAACCTATTGCAGTTGTTAGTAGTTACCATCTCAAGTTTGAACAAGCAAGAAGACAATGAAGATCCTGAAGATCCTAAAGAAAATGATGAAGACCAGGTCATGAACAATGCTCATAGTTCAACCTAGATTTTGATGTTTAGGGTCTTTTCTTGTCTATTATTATTCGGCCACTTTGTTAAAATTTACACAATGTAGTCGTCTTTAGATATAGGGAAATACCTACAATTTGGATCACTATGTTTGGGGTCAATAGTTTTTGCGAAAACTTTATAAGTTCTCTTGTCCACAGAACATGGAACTTGGATACATAACTAGAAATCGGTAAAGGAATTGGAACTTCAAGATGGACAAGAAGTTGAGTGGACACAATATACAAATCTTCTAAAACATAATGTCATTAGACTCCAGGAACAAGAGGATGAGGTAAAATGGTCAAGAAATAAAGCTATGGGAGTGCTTAATTTTAAATTGACTTATGAAGTTAAAATAGAAGAAAACTTAGGAGCGAAGTAGTGGTGGTGGCACGGTGGTGGAGACTAATTTGGATGTTAAAAAGCCCATTAAAAACCAAAATCTTCCTTTTGCTTCCTTTGGATAATAAGATACTTACCTTGGATAATGACAAAAAAAAATGGTAGAGCCTGGATGGTGCATACTGTGTAAGGAAGCAAGTGAGTCTATTCATCATCTCTTAGTTAATTGCTCATTTACTAAGGTAATCTCCAACGAGATTTTACAAAGCTTTAAACTTAATAATCTTTGGGATGAATTATCCTTGTTGGATTATATAATAAAGCTCTTCCATGCTATGTATTATGAGTATGGTTAACTAGAAATAAGATGATATTTCAAGGGAAAAAAGTACATGTGGGTTGTTTAACTCAACAAATTAGACTTTCCTATGGAAAAGGTTGGAAGTCTCCTAAAAAGGGACCAAGGAGATTACAAGAACCTTGTATTGATTTCAATAAGCCTTGGGGCTTCTTTGACATAGCATGTCAAGGTATTCAAGATCTATGCGGTGCAAATGCCATCTTTTTTAGAAATAATGCACAATATTATACTGTGTAGCTTGGAGCTAGGAATGGAAGAAATAACAAAACAAAGTTATCTGCTCTTTGGGTCTTAATGAAAATTGCTCTTGAAAAGGATGTAGGCAAGATGCAGATCCTACAAGACTCAACGTCACTAATAAATTGGGCAAATGTGAAAAGTCAAATTTCAAATCTAGCTCTGGGACAAATCATGGAAAATTGTTTGGAGACAAAATTTAGTTTTAAAGAAGTCACCTTTGTACACATTTATAAAGGCTCTAATCATAAAGCATACCAACTTTCAAAAGAAGCTCTCACGGTTCAAGAAGGTTGTTAACACCAAAAAATGACCATGTATCATCATGCATACCCTATCCCTATGTTTAGACCCTCAACATGAAAATTAATGCAAAAAACCCAAAATGTATGATATCCTAAATCCTAAAACCCACTTTGGACAAGCTCCCCAAAAAACCGCACCAAAAAACACCAAAAAACCACACCAAAATATATTGCGAATTTTTACCCTCATTTATATATGTGAAGCATTTTTGCAAACCTCCATCCCTTGGAAGCTACCCTCTACAAAGTCTCCTGTGTGAAGTTTGGACACCTCTTAGTTCCCTTCACTCCTATCTAGTTGAGACTTTGTCCATTCAACCCCTCTGGTGGCTTGGTGGAAGAGAACTGTTCGAAGAACCAAAGAGCTGCTCCAACTTCAAGCGAACGCACGGGCCCTTTTCCCATTGAGGTAATCCAAAACCATTGTAAATCTCATTTATTGGAAATACAAAGAAACCTATTCTGTTGTAGACCTATTCTATTAATGTGAATGAAAGGATTTTTACGTGTGTGTTTTGGTTTTTACTGCAGTAGATGTTGTTTTAAATTAAATAGTTATTGTTTTATTGTTACTTGTTACGGCACCTACATATTCTTGCTTAGTTTATATATGCATGCATAGTTCAATCTAAATTTCCTTATTTTTACTTTGATTTACTACACCTATTTAACACACAAAGCTGCAAGAGACACCCTCTTGTGTGCTCTCTACCTTGGCTTCCTCAAGCCAGTAGACCACCCATTTTCACCCGTTGGAGTGCGAAAGCACTAACAACAAAGGTTGTCTGACTGAACAAGACTTCCGGGATATTATCCCTTTGGAAGCAAAGTTCACAAGACTATTTTTTGATGCTTTTTCTTGGATTGAAAAAAGTATACTCTTTTTGGAACTTTTGCCAATACTATTTATCTCAATATATAAGATATATTTTGAACAATAATCGATCTTGGATATCTTTTGAAGGATGATTGTATGTGTCATACATCTAAGATGAACACTTTCCCTTTTGAAATATAAAATAATCTTTTTTCATGGAAAAAAAAATCATTAACCACTGATAAGAAAATTCCTTAGAATTTTTATCATTTAAAATTTCTATATAAAATGCATTCCTATATATAAAGGAAGGTCACTATATCAAGGTATACTCAGAAAGTGCAATGCCATGGAAGGTCTCTCCATATGCACAATGTTTGCATACATGTGTACTTGCATAGAAAAAAATGAGTGTAACAATGGTTTTTAAAGATGTACCTAGTTATGTGTTTTATAGTATTTTCCTTACATGGTCAAAGACAATTCAACATAAATAAGTACTAATTAAAAATAAAATGGATTTAAACCAAGCTCTTATTCTACATAGAAAAGTAGGCAACAATAAAACTATATGAAAAAGGTTCATCCAACTTATATGATAAAATGTCAAAGAAACTTTTCCCTTGTTACTCAAATTTCAAAGAAACTTTTCCCTTATTACTCACTTACTAAGTTCCATCTACTTAGTTTAATTTGTTTCATGGCATTTTGTTTTATGTTGAGCCATCTATTGTAGAATGTTGAGTAGCCAACCCAAACAATGCATTTGTCGAATTGAAGCTTGTATGGTAACAAGGTGGCCAGGCTCTTTTACCAACAAATGCTTCCCTGGGCATTTCTTGATTATTCATTTACTACAATTGACCTTGTAAGTATCATCTTGCAATCCCTTATAGTAATTCAAGGGGGTGTAGGAGGGAAAGTGTTTACAAGATTTTGTTTACTCAATGCTGAAATCATAAAAATGTGTTATGTTAGAACAATGAAAAACATCTTAATTTCCACTTTCTTGTGTGAGGTCCTTCTTGTCCAAATCCATTACCAAACATTATAAAATGGGGGTCCCACTTTAACTTTTAATGTAAATTTAAGTTCATGAAAGTAAAATATAAGTTAAAATAACTATCCAAAATTCAATCCACGAAAAAAGGTTGATCAAGTTTGCCACTATCATACTAGTGGACTTGAATTGTTCATTATCTTATCATAAATTTTTCCATAGTCGATTTCCTACCATCAATTTTCCCATACTCAACTTGTTTGTTGATTTTCATAAGTTGACTTTCCCTGGTGGAATTTTTCCCAAGCCCACTTGCTTGATTTTTCCCAAGCCGACTTGCTCGTCACTTTTATAAATCGATTTTTCCAAATTGTCTAGCCTATGGATTTTCATAAGCTGGTTTTCCTAAATCATTTTTCCCAAGTTGACTTCCGCGTAGTGTCATGTTTGTCAAATGTGTTTGAGGTTGATTTAAATCAAAATATATAAATAAATAAAATGGAATTAAGATGAAGGTTTTATTTTGAACTCCCTGAGTTATGGTAAGTTTATTTAGGTTCCCATACACTACTTCCCAAGCTTGAAGACTTTGATTTAAGAAATTTAGCATTAGATCACTCATCAAGTCTATTTCAATGCATGGCGATTGGTTTCTATTTCCCACATCTCTACCCAGTGGATGTCTATAGGTTGGATAATACTTACAACTCTATTCGACAATCCCAATGAATCTTTTCCCATTACCTAAATTCTCATAATGGCTAAGGGCACAATAATCCCAAAACTCAATAGTTTACTTGCTCTCTTCAAGAATAAATTTCACAAGGATTTGTTCATGAAGGAATTTAGACAATCTCACTTACACTTTTGCATTATAGTTTTTTTTCAGCCTCTCACAACTATCATTGCATAATTCTCATTCAAGGTGGTTGCTTATTCAAGCACACAATATGTGTTCCCAACTTGCTTATTTTGTTTACCAACCTATTCTTTAACAACTATGTTAATGTTTGTCAAGGTTGTAGTTCATGGTATGCCATATTTTTTATTTCGACATCCTCAAAACTATAGCATAGTTTTATGATTTTTACTATATTTGACAACTGAATATAAACTTTGTCCCTTATCATCAAATCAAAAACAATATAAACATTTCATGAATTACATAAAAGTTAAGCATATCATCACATGCATTTTCCCACTTAACAAGCTACTTTCTATAATAGTTCTCAAAAACTTTATGTGTATGTCTAAGTTAACATACCGATGTAAAAATAATTGCACAACACTAAGCTTTACACAAAGATACTAACTTACCGAATTAACATAAGAGTATTACAGTGAAGGAACTAGGCCTTGGTAATACAATTCCCTACCAATAAAACCATAAATTTTGCTTCACCAACTAATTTAAGGATTGCCACTACAAACAAAAATAAATGTTCTAACAAAAATAGAGAGTTCATAGAAGATCACCAGATGTTTGTGTATGTTGTTTCCTTTGATGATCCACGTTTGAGATGCTCTTGCCATGTATCCAAGGTAAGGGGAAAATTACAATATGGGCAAAGATGTTAACGCATTTATGAACAAATTTTTTACCTATAAAGTATCGTCAAACATTATTTAAACAATTCCAAAATTTAAGCTTGCTTGTACAAGAGTATGCTAATAATTAAACAATGGATGAGGTTGCATATTAGAACAAATTTATAGTAAGATAATGGAAATTAGAAAGGTCGATACCTTCATGGATAGTGTTTTCATCTAGAAGGCGAAAGGTTGCATATTAGAACAAATTTATATTAAGATAATGGAAATTAGCAAGGTCGATACCTTCATGGATAGTGTTTTCATCTAGAAGGCGAATTTGCTATGTTGAAGTTTCATTTAGTGGATGAAGCATTCAAATGTGTTTGAAGGCAAAAGAGAAGTGTAATAGAAGTAGAGGTGGAGCATTAACTCATACGTAGTCAAAGGTGTAAGTCAAATATAGAGGAAATACATCTAGATTTTTTGAAGATCAAAATGAGACGAGAGATGATAGGAGAGGATGTTAAAGAGAGAGGAAGAACGTGATGGTTTTCATGAACATGTTACATATCTTTTAATATTGGAATTTATAAGACACAACTTTGTGTGATGTAGTTACTTGTCATTTGTTGGTTTACAAACTCTGGCAATATGACAAAAAAGCATTGCACGACAAAGCCAACACATGAATTGTGATTCAATTGTAAAAGGCATAGTTTGAAGCATTTAAGGAAAAATGATCCAGCATGTGCATCTACCTAATGCAAATATGTGTCCATTTTCCAAATTCGCCAAAGAGAAAAGGGATTTCACAAAAGACCATATTTTAAATGGTGTTGTCAATACCTTGGGACGCCATATCTATGCACTTTGAATTGGAATCGCCTCAAGCACAGAACGAATCAATTTTCAAACATGCCCCATTTTGTTCCTTGGAAGAAGACAAAGGATGTTGTTAAGACCATTGAATTATTAACTAAGGAAGTTATATGCTTTCAAGGAGTGCCCAAAACCAATGTTGTAAATATCATTTTTAAGGGAATATATCATCGAGGCTCTTTGTAAAGAAACTTATCTAAAATATTGGGGAAATATCGGCAAGCATTAAAATTGAACTTGAAAAACTCGAAAGAAACAAATTTGGCACCATGAAAAAACTTGGACAATAATAAAAAATATCTACAACAATCCCAAAAAAATTACCAATGACAACGACACTCATTTTTTGGTCATTTTTGGCGAACACTATGGCATAAGGTGGACAACGAATTGCAATACAATTATGTCTATTATCCACACATCGATGGGCAAACAAAGGTGGTGAATCAGAGTTTAGGAGAATTCGCATGTAACTCTAGTGTGGATAGATCTACAAGAAAATCACCACTCCAAATTGTTCAAGGAAGGAACCTAAAAGAAGTGAGGATTTAGTGTGGTTTCGATTTGATGTGAAGATTAGCAAAGACGATGAATCATTTGCAAAGCACATTGACGAAGTTCATGTGCAAGTGCCATGAGAGAGGAGTTTGGTCAATGAAAGCAAAGTGTTCTTACAACCCCCACCAAGATTCAAATCCTTAAGAAAGTGGTCAATGCACTTTTACAAGGGGGACATTGAATTGGTTGAGTCATCACAATCGTCATTAAGGAAATTTGAGGTCTAAAATGGACCACCCTAGAAAAATAATGAAATAATAGTTAAAATAATAAAATAATATTTATTAATTTTGGAGGAAGAAAGAAAAAAACTACTCTTTTATGTCATCACGACGTTTTTCAGGTATTTCTTGTTTTTGGGGCAACAGGGTCCATCAAAAGTATGCATTGTGGGTACTCATAATTCCGCATCCAACGATTGCTCCCACTCGAAATTTGAGTAAAAACACAAGGAGATATGTTGAAAATACAAACAATAAAAGTAGTTTTTTTTATGACAAATATCTCAAGTCAACCATTATGGTTGACTCATTTTATTGAAATTCTATTGGTTCTTGAATTCCAACTCATCAAGAAATTATTGTTGGCTCGTTTTCTTATATGATGGCTCGTTTTCTTATAAGGCCCATTTTAGACCTCAAATTTCCTCTAATGTTTCGATAGTGTAAGAATGTAAGGATAGTATAAGATATATTACTAACAAGAAAGCATTATCTAAAAAATATTAGGCTCGCGTAGAACAAAAACTACATGAGATGACAAAAACATACAAGGCACAAGCAAAACTCCATAGAAGAGAAGGTTTTTCAAGTTGGAGAGCAAGTGAATGGTGTATCTAAGAAAGGATCAATTTTCGAAAAGTGACCACAACAATTTAAATAGAAGAAAATTAGACCATGTAAAATTTTGAAGGGGATAAATGACAACGCATATGCCATTAATCTTCTAGAAGACTTAAACATCAGTCCGATTTTCAATGTTTTAGATATTTATATGCATCGTGCAAGCTCAAATGATGAACTTAATTCTATGGTGGAGGCAACTTGGAAGCAACAATTGGCAAAGAAGAAAAGAGAAGAAATTGAACAAGTTGTGGGCACTAAATTGACAACTGCACAAGAAGGAAATTGCAAACTCTAATTAGTCAAGTGGAAGGTCTTGAAAACCCTAATCAATATTTCAATAAATGAGAAAGAATTGATGAAATATAGTGGCAGTAATGTGATTGACATTGAGAGTCTGAACTAGGAGGTTCATTTTTTTTGGGCAAGAGGATGATGCATTTGTATGCAAGCATGAGGATAATTCATAGATATGTGAACAAAAAGAGAAACCTCAATGGGTGGATAAAATGAACACACATTAGGATAAGTCCACATAAAGATGTCAATTAGGTGTAGTTTGGGCGGTTGAAAGGAACCATTATTTCCTCCCTCACCCAAGTTCAAATTCTGCTTTGTGATATGTTTGCTATTTCGTGAACCAATTGTTGTCGACCTATTGCCTTGGCCTTGAACTCTTAGAACATCTATTAATGCAAGCCCAGACAAACTATGCAGGAAAATAATAATGAAGTGGAAATGAAAACATTGGAGTTGCATGAAGATAATTTTGCATAATCTTTTAATTAATTACAAGTTAGCTATCTCAAATTAGTGGATAATAATGAGTAAGCCATCTCAACTCAGTAGATAATAATGAGTTTGAACTGTATTTATGTCTTGCACTTTTGAAGGCAGGGAAAAGGAGATGGCTGTAAAGAAAAATTGAATTAATCAAAGTGTTTTCGTATGTTCAATCCACTTTGAATAATTCTGATTTTGTCTGAGATGAATTTTCCACTTTGAATAATTCTGATTTTGTCTGAGATCAATTTTCCCTGGGAATTTTCCCTCGTCAGGCTAAGGCGATAGCTTTTTGTCGTATTGGTTTATGGCACCTTAGATCTGCAGGAGTTCATAAGGCTGCACCAACTGTGACCTTCATAACTATGAGCATCAGCTGAAAGTCTCCAATTCATGCAATTAAATTTTTCATTCCGAAGTGGGATGGTGGACAGAGTTTCTATAACCCTGCACTTTTCGGATAAAAATTCAGAGGGATGGTGGACAAAGTTTCTATAATTTGAAGGCAGGCAATGGTGCTTTTACTGGACGACAGGTACGTTATCTTATCAAACTGAAATCTTAGATACAAAACCTTGGGCATGGTGTATTTTTGCTAGACCGGTCAGCCGAAAGGTATGTTACGTATTTCGTTTGCTTCAAACCAGATTCTTCCCTCGATGCATTCCCACACTTAGTCCTCCTTCAGAGAGATAATAGGATTCTCTATTGTCTGTTCGAAAGATCCGATGGATGGGTTCTGTAGTAGAGTATTACTATTTTGAGAAATGACCTTGGACATTTCCTTGGTACTCAGCCGAACACTAAGACTGATGTCGACAATCGTGGAGATTTGGAACACTCGTGGAATTTCCCTCCAAGGGACAAGGTATGCCCAACACTGTCCCTGGAGTTCCCAGTTGGTTGAATGGGTGACTCGGTGAGGATGATAACAGGCATAGAACCTAGATTTTGTTCATGAACAGGATAACCCCATGCACTAACTGATAGGAACAAAAGTGGCAACTAGAGAAGAATTCAACTAATCCTTTGGATCATGGGCTAGCGGTTGAACACTTCCACCAGATGATGGTTGAGATGGTATGCTAGAATGTGTTAATGCTTCATTATTACCCAGTTTTCCTTTATTTAATACAATTTCAGAATTGTGATAGCCATGGACTGAGGATGATTTTGGCAATCTCGGGATTGATAGTATATACACACTGTTCCTCTGATGTGCAAACAGGCATACTCTCATACGCAGGGAAAAGGAGATGGCTGTAAAGAAAAATTGAATTAATCAAAGTGTTTTCGTATGTTCAATCCACTTTGAATAATTCTGATTTTGTCTGAGATGAATTTTCCACTTTGAATAATTCTGATTTTGATAGTATGTACTGTTCCTCTGGTGTGCAAACAGGCATACTCTCATACGCAGGGAAAAGGAGATGGCTGTAAAGAAAAATTGAATTAATCAAAGTGTTTTCGTATGTTCAATCCACTTTGAATAATTCTGATTTTGTCTGAGATGAATTTTCCACTTTGAATAATTCTGATTTTGTCTGAGATCAATTTTCCCTGGGAATTTTCCCTCGTCGGGCTAAGGCGATAGCTTTTTGTCGTATTTGTTTATGGCACCTTAGATCTGCAGGAGTTCATAAGGCTACACCAACTGTGACCTTCATAACTATGAGCATCAGCTGAAAGTCTCCAATTCATGCAATTAAATTTTTCATTCCGAAGTGGGATGGTGGACAGAGTTTCTATAATCCTGCACTTTTCGGATAAAAATTCAGAGGGATAGTGGACAAAGTTTCTATAATTTGAAGGCAGGCAATGGTGCTTTTACTGGACGACAGGTACGTTATCTTATCAAACTGAAATCTTAGATACAAAACCTTGGGCATGGTGTATTTTTGCTAGACCGGTCAGCCGGAAGGTATGTTACGTATTTCGTTTGCTTCAAACCAGATTCTTCCCTCGATGCATTCCCACACTTAGTCCTCCTTCAGAGAGATAATAGGATTCTCTATTGTCTGTTCGAAAGATTCGATGGATGGGTTCTGTAGTAGAGTATTACTATTTTGAGAAATGCCCTTGGACATTTCCTTGGTACTCAGCCGAACACTAAGACTGATGTCGACATTCGTGGAGATTTGGAACACTCGTGGAATTTCCCTCCAAGGGGCAAGGTATGCCCAACACTGTCCCTGGAGTTCCCAGTTGGTTGAATGGGTGACTCGGTGAGGATGATAACAGGCATAGAACCTAGATTTTGTTCATGAACAGGATAACCCCATGCACTAACTGATAGGAACAAAAGTGGCAACTAGAGAAGAATTCAACTAATCCTTTGTATCATGGGCTAGCGGTTGAACACTTCCACCAGATGATGGTTGAGATGGTATGCTAGAATGTGTTAATGCTTCATTATTACCCAGTTTTCCTTTATTTAATACAATTTCAGAATTGTGATAGCCATGGACTGAGGATGATTTTGGCAATCTCGGGATTGATAGTATGTACACACTGTTCCTCTGATGTGCAAACAGGCATACTCTCATACGCATTATCCTCAATCAGCAAGTCCAACGAGATAGTTATCAGTTTCTGGACCTGTCCAGTGATTTTTAACGTTAGAAGTCTGCCAGCAATATTAGAAAATGCCACACAGGATACGCATTTCTACATAACATATTTGTCAACACAAGATAAGCTTGAAAAACATGTCCACACCTTCAGAAGTCGGTGAAGTTCAAAAACTTGAGCTGAAAAGATCTTCTGCTGCCTGAAGAAAGCAGAGAGATTCGGAATTAATAAAGGTTAGAGATATGCAATTGGAAGAATTGTTCTCTATTAACTTATGACAAACAGTTGGAAATTATTGTCAGTTATTAGTAGGATGGTTTTTCTTACTACTTCATTGGTAGGCTTTGATCGCAGCTACTAGAGGATGGAAAGTAACGATAACCAGGATAAAATTTGGTGGTATTTATGTAACTAAGGGTGAAGACCACAAGTAACAGAATTGTTCGGGCAGTCGAGGTTTGTGGTGAAGATGGCCAAGTTGCCAACCATTTATACATTTCCATCCCATGAATTTCTATCCAAATCCATTTATACGGAGTTTCTTTTCTAGCAAACAAAGTTCTGTAGTTGTTAATTACTGCAACAATGGGTATAAGTTTAACATCTTTATGAGGCCGTGGAAACCTTGCTCTCTATATTGAATTTAGTTTTTCGGTAGTTATATGAAATTTAAAATTTAACCAATATATATATTATTGCTCAATAATTTTAAATGTATATATATATAAAAGTTTATAACATCTCAAACAATCATAAACTCCATACTCTCAATATAATCAAAACTTGAATCTGAATGACACGGGCATATTTTACAACTTTGCTTTGATCATTACCGTGTGGTATTTTGTCTTGATCAACCAGCTTTAAGCCAATCTATAGTTTAGTAGATAAGCTTGTATAGTGTTTGCCTCGGGCTTCCTGATATAGGAATTACTTATGAAGAGTCTGCTCCTTTCCGTAATATATATGTATAGGAATATATATAAGTATAAGAATATATATATGAGTGATAGGTGTGGGGTACCATTAATCTTGATGGACAAGAATAAAGAGCATTTGCATGGGAGCAAGGAGTGATGACGAACAATAAAGCAAAAGTTCTTGCATTATACCAAGGTTCAATGATGTTGCAGGTCAAGGAAGCAAAAAGGATCTCAATCTTTGGCGATTCCTTGCTTATTATTGGACAAATTAGGTTAACAAGCTTATATTTCTCATTACCCCTTTCCAAGTACTTAACGCAAATTAGGGGTATGATTTTAGCACGATGATATGGGTATTTTATTAGTGAATCTAGCAAAAAGTGTGATGGTTCAAAATGAGGGTGTGGTCACCCCTTGTTTAATTCCATGAGGTTATTGAACTGCAGCCTTAGTCATATTTCATTTTAATCAATGATGTACAATTGCCAAAGAGAGAATTTTGAGCACAGGGAGTTATGCAACCCCCATCCCACATACCCACCATTGTATTCAATCTGTTGTAGGGGGGAGTTATGGTGGATACTATGGGTGCATGCATGTGGGATAATTTGGGTTTCCTAGGTGGTGGGTTTTTGTTGTTTGTTCCGTACAGGTTGTTTTCACTCTAGTATAGTGATTCTAAGTGTGTTAGGCAAGGATTGTTTTCTTCTGGGAATGTTATGGAGTAGTAGATATTCCACACGAATTAGGGATATGATCATTTGCTTTGAACATATTGAATTTTATATCCTTCGAGGTTGTAATGTCCAATCATATGCTATGCTTACTTCAACGGTAAATCTAACAAAAGGAGTGATGGTTCAAAAAGGGGGTGACCCCACCCCTTGTTTAATTCCATGAGGTCACTAAACTACAATATTACTCATATTTCAATTTGATCAATGATGGACACTTAGAAAAGGGAGAATTTCGAGCACGGGCAGTTAATGCCACCCCCATACCATGTACCCATCATTCCATTCAATATGTTGTAGGGGTGAAATTATGGTGGATGCGATGGGTGCATTCGTTCCATGCGAGATAATTTGGGTTTCCCAGGTGGTGGATTTTGTTGTTTGTTTCATGAAGGTTGTTCTCACTCTAGTACAGTGATCCAGGGTGTGTTAAGCAAACCCTGTTTGCTTTTGGGAATGTTGTGGATTAAAAGACATTCAAGGTGGGATAACAAATGAGAGCATTTGACCCAATATAAGCCTTGTCTTTGTGCAATTTAGGTCTCTGGGGTCCAATTGTTTTTTTCCATGTGGATTCCTCTGGTATACATGAGCCTATTCAGCTGAGATTTGTCAACAAAAGTCAGTTGGATAAAATAATTGCTCTGCAGATAGGCTTTCGACATCTTCTGGGCGATTCTATGGTGGAGCATAATCACATTGGGAAATGTGTTTTGTGTGAGGTCCTTGATCTTAGAAAAATTTTAAGGTCATTGGTTAAGCGATTCGATGCATTAGAAGATGTGTGATTCTTCATCGAAATCAAAGCAGTGTGAACCATATTGATACCCAACAAGCTCAATATGATGACATGGACGCTAAAATTGAAGCTCAAAGAAGATGGGTGGATAAATTGGTCTTTGTGGTGTACATGCATTATAACTAATACTTGGTTTTGCTAGAAGTTCACAGTCAATGGTGGACAGGCCCTCAGATTCCATAGGATCAGTCGAGGTATGCATGCAAAACTTAACAGTGCAACAAGAAGTAGAGGGGCACAAAGTGGACTGGGATAGCAAAAAGATGCGAGGATTACAAGGCCATGGAAAATCAAAAATGGAAGAAGCTCATAGTGAGCATGGTCTTGCATAAGGGATTCAGGTTTTATATATGTATTATGATCTTTTTTGTGTGATCGTTTTGTTAAAATTAGACATCAAATCTATAGAATATTATTGACAAACAGTAAGAAAAACCAATGGATAGATATTTGTCTAAACAAGAATTAGCAATTTTACCCTGTTGTATTTTGAAGTTTTTGAACATTTTATATTTATGTTGACTAATTAGAACACAACTTATACCTTGTCAAATATTAAAATTATTTAATATTTTCTACATAAAAGAATTTTAGCTAATGAAATTTTTGAAAATAGCTCTAAAAAAGGATTCACTTATACACCATTTGTAGATGGAAATTTTACAATAATGTTTTTTTAAGTAGTTAACTTTTATTGCTCACATACCAAGTTTCTTCTACTTAGTTTAACTTGTTTCTCCATTAAAATTCCACTCTTTTTTTAAGTACTTAACTTGTATTGCTTACATACCAACTTTCATCTATGTAGTTTCACTTGTTTTTAAAACATTATTTAACCCAACCCAAACAATGCACCCTGTTCAAAAAATCCCATGTGATAATCATGTGACTAAGCTCATGATCAACATATGCTTCCTTAAATTCTTTTTCATTAAATTCTTTAAAGTAAAACTCCTAAACTTCAATCCCACAATCCTACAAAACCAAAACCAAAACCAAACTACAAACTGAGGGGGTGTGGAAGAAAAAAGATTTTTGTTGTTGCTATGGTCATTAATCTTAACTTTTTAGTCCTTCGTGGTTTATTTATAATTATTTATGACTCTTAATGCTAAATTATAAAGCACATTGATAATTAGCAAGATAGCTTTAATGGTCCCATGGTTTTGTTTGGGGTCGTTAATCTTAATGGTACCATGGTTTAAGTGTTAATGGTCGTTGATTTAAACCTTACGCGTATTTATATGAAACTCTATTCTGTTTGTATACATTATGTATATTACTCTTAATGTTATTCACTGATATATTTATGTATCAAATATATATGTGATACACGGATACATCTTCTATTATCTATACATGTTTTTATTCTAACTTTAACATTGTATCAACATAGAGATATTGATAATCCCCAACCTTTGATATGTTGAAGATTATTTCATTGTTGTTAATAGATTGTGTTGTAAAATAAAAATAAAAAACACTTAGTATTTCCCTTCAGGGGAATTTTTTCCTCGACAACACTTGCACTTCATGCACCTCTCCGAGACACCTAGCAACATAACGCTACCATATTGGCAGTGGTAAGTTCTCTTTATATTTTTTTTCATGGATGATCTTGATGGAAAAAAAATATTTTCTATAGAAACATCATGACGAGTGCATCGCATCTGTATAGGACACCATTGACAAACTTAATAAGTAAGTTTCTCTATCATAGGATTCTAATGCTCAAGATTTTAATGATATTGTTTCTTTGTAAGAATCACCCAACTTCGTAACGAAGCCACTTATACAAAGTGATGTGATTCGTTTAATCTTAGTGTGCAAAATATTTCCCAAATGGATAATCATAACATGCATCATGTTGAAGTCAATACATTACACGACACCATTACCCAACTTTGTGAGAAAGTTGTTTTACTTTAAGGTGGTAACACAAGACTCTTTGACGAGTATCAAGAATTAAACATTGATCACAATCCTTTGCTTTTGCACTTAGCCAAAGAGAAAAAGTCATCCAAACATTGAATGACCCCAATAAGAACCTTGTCCAAGAAGTATGTGAACTTAGAAATACTAAATGTGAATTTGAGGCTTGATTTACAAAAATTAACACTTACTTTGAAAGCAATTCTAGTTTTGTAATTGAGTTGTGTGAAGCATCGTTAACAAGTTCATTGTTCGACTGTATCTCTCAACCATTTTTGTTTTGCAATCACCAAATCCTAGATCATTTGATGATTCTTCTATGGCAACTTGAATCTAATACCGATTCATGGGAACTAGACACTACACCTTTTGCTCAATCAATATCGAAATCCTCATGATAGAGAGAGGAGGCATTTTCACTCTACATTGAAGGGGTGACATTTTAATTGCCACATAATGGTATGATAACAGTTCTTACAAAACAACAATTAATAAGCGTAGATCACAAGACTTTGCATCGATGCCCACTATGAAAACTTATTGCATGTAGATTGATGATTAATCATAGACAATAATAAACACAAATTTGAGGGATTCATATCAACTTGTTTGGTTCATTGCCAATGATATAGTCCTCATCATTCTTTTTTATCGATTAACCATAACATAAGTCTTCTTCATAGTATTTGTTTTGCAACATTTATGTGTTGCTTTGCTTAGGCACATGTGCATTCTATTGATGGGAAGACCATCTTGTCGCAATGTGGTGTTTGGAGAGCACTTGTTGATCCTTTCGACCATGTTAAATGCATGGTCATATTCTTTGTTTGCTTGCTTGAAGCAATCTTGTTGCTATTCAAGATTCTTACCTTATTGGCATCTTCGTGGGATCACTTTCAACTTTGGCACACTTTGTATCATCTACTATATCATTGTTTTAGATTGTTCTCTTACAACATTGTGAGATTTGAGTTCCTACTGATAAATTATCCATATGCTTATTTGGAGAAACGTATGCTTGTTTCACCAATTCTAAAGAGGGTCGTGTCAAGGTTTAATTTGTTTTCGTGGAGGCCATGGTTCTAAAGGACTCTTTGTTGATAGCTATTGATCATTGTTTTATCCCCACAACCTAATTAAAACATTAAGAGAGATTATTATAATGCTTATTTGACCTACAATTTGCCTTGGAAATTCCAATGGACAACGTCACACAACGGATCTAAATATGCCACTACAAACACAGTGAAACTATAATCTATTGTGCAGTGATTGCCTATGATAAAATTATAACATTAAAAGCATATAGGTTTCATTATAGAAAATCACTGAGATAATCAAAACATAACTACAATGGTAAAATCACACCATAGTACATCATGGACACAACATAGACCCTAGAGAAACTAGTGAGGGAAACACTCCAACAAGAAATAAGAATTATGCCTTTCTCTTTTATTCGTAAAATTACAATGCACAATACATAGAAAAATAATAACTCCCAAGAGTAGACAAACACTATATTTGAAATATCCCACTACAAGATCACCTTCTTCCCAAACCTAATCTACTATGGTATCTTACTCCTTTGTAGTTCTTGGTGATGGAATATAAAGTTGCTACAATAGGAACAGAACCCCTTTCTCTATCAATTATCAGATCCCAACAATTATCGAACAATCATGGTGGGCCACACATTCTCTAAACTCTATGCTACAATCCTTCATATGAAGCGTTTTGGAGAGATTGAGAGGAGACATCTTAGAGCTAGACAATAGGCAAGTTTTTGACCCACACATCAAACCATTGACCACATTTTTATCCTTTGGGCCATCATTGAGGAGGCACGGCATCGCTCTTTAAAAGTCTACTAGCTTTGCAGATTTTCAAAAAGCTTTTGATTATGTCCCTCGAGGGGCCCTATTCCAAAGGCTTAGAGACATTCGCATCTCTGAGACCCTACTAATTGCCATTATTTGCCTATATGAGTCAATCCTTGGTCGTCTTCGCACAGCTAACAAGGTTTTGGATTGCATCTGAAGTACCATTGGGGTTAGGCAGGAATGCCTCTTGTCCCCCACCTTGTTTAAAATCTGTCTATATTGATGAGTTGGAGACCTTCCATCAAGAGAATATCGAGGATGGCGATGGGTGCTTGCTCCACCATGTTTTGATATCTATTCTCCTTTTTGTTGACGATGTGATCCTCCTAGACTCATCTTTGGAGGGGTTGTAGAGACAATTGGATGCTTTAGCTCTTTTCTGCGATCTTCAACAATTAACTGTCAGGTAAAACAAAGGTTATGATCTTCAACGAGACAAAGAAGACTTTATCATAACTTCATTTTTTCTTCAAAGAGGAGGAGATCAAGACCACCAACTCCTAGACATACTTGGTAGTGCAATTTTAAGAACCTTGCTTTAGTTTCAGACATGCCCTTCAGTCACGAGTCAACAAGAGCTAAAGATCCTTGGCCCTTCTTGAGAGACAGTGCTTCCCACACCACTTTCAAGACACCTTGTTGAAGATGGCCCTCATAGACTACACTCCCTTATCCGACCCATTGTTTTATATGGCTCAAAGATTTGGGGGCCTTGTTTGCTGGATTTTGATTGGGCCTCAATCAAGAGAGTCCATACTCTTCTCCTCTGACACATCATTTGGTGCAAATAGATAGTTCCTCAGCACATCACCCTACAAGAGTTTAGTGCTCGACCCTTCCGACTTGAGACAGTGTCTATTCTGGTCTCTTTTCTGCATCACATTCGGAGCTTTGCAGACTCGATGAAAGTGCGGGATAGGTACCTTATACATGGCTTATTGTTCCTTCCAGACTATTGCCTTATCTAGCCCTCCAAGACGTGCTTGAGGTTGGTTTGTGGGGGTCTCAATTCTCTTTGAGTATGTGGGCATTCAAATGGACCGACTCTCTCCTTCTATATATTCTTTGGATGCACCCGACCACCTCCTACCTACTACACAAGAATTGCACAAGATCATCAGAGATGACATTTACAAATAGCTTATCCATATTACTTGGGTTAACCCTCGAGGCGTGTTACGCCCTAAGATACCCTTATATGTTGAGCACTTCCTGGAGATGAGAAACGGACTTATTATTAGACCACAATATACCCTCCACCATTGCTCACATGCTCTTCGCATTCCCCTCAGCAAGTTTTGAGTGGATTCTCAGAAACTTCGGGTAGAGACAAACCACTAGATTGATCGTTCTTACACGATCTACCAGTTGTGCCATCTTTAGGTGGTCGAGACAAAGGAGCACTTCATTTTCCATTGCCCCATATACTATGAGATCAGAGGAAGGTCCCGCTACCTTTCCAAGGGGACTTGGACCTTCACCAGCTTCTTCAAATTTCTCGACCATATATATTTGGCTTTATACATTCAATAGACCCTCAGGCTTTGAGCTCTTATTCTTTAGTGTTGTGCTCGACCAAATTCGACCCAGTGGATCACCTCCTATTTCACAATGCTACACTCAAGAAAGGGCACTAAGAGACAGTCCAATAGCAACACAATCGTAACCTCCAGATTAGTGTGGACTCATGTGACCCTCCCCCATCCCCCCGAGATCCCAATGGCATGACAAGACCAAATACCTCCCCTTGAGGCAGACGAGACCCCCTAGGCCTTAGCAACGAGCTACCTCCTCTCGACACCAACAAAGTAGGCAACCCAGGTCTTCCATCAACTCTTCCTCCGAACAAAATAATATTTTGAGTTTCCTTCATTTGGCCTTTAAGGTTAGCAATGATAGCTCTATTCCATGATAGACCTACCTCATTACTTCTATATCTTCTTGCTACTGGATCTTTTAATCTTGTACATCTCCACCTCCGTGTTGTCTCTCGTGACAGGGGTTAAGAGTTTTTTGTGTTTTCATGTTTTTCATGACCTAGTATAGACTTCACACTCCTCTTCATTACTTTCCTTTCATGTCTTCTGCCATTTATAGGACATTGTTTGGTGCTCCTGCTTTGTAATGGCATCATTGTACTCAATAGACCCATTGACCGACTTAGTAAAATTATCTTATCTTATATTAAGGTTAAGGTTAGGGTTTCTAGATTCCCTAACTTCCTATTAGGGTTAGGGTTTTGGATACTCTAGAATCTTCTTGAAAGTCCATACATAGCTAACTTTGAATATGTGAATAATAGGTGTTAACGTGGCTTCCACTTGGCACTTACAGTGATCAAAACATAGGTCAACTTATTGAAGGCATAACTTTCTCATACATACTCGAATTGATGTGTTCTTTAGACTGTTGGAAATCTCTCGTCAAGGAGAATAGTGTGGAAAATTAACTACACCCATTTGATCAATGTTTTACCCCAAAAAATGTTGTTTAAGATCTTAAACAAACAATTTACAACTTTAACCATGCCCAATAGTATTCAATATCAATGCCGAAAATAGCCCCTACAAGTGCACAACTTTGATTTTCCACCCCACAAACACCAAAAAGGATGACAAAACATATAGCGATCCATATCAAACCACACCTCCCCATTTTGAGAGGATTTTGGTCCTCACAAGCTTTTAACTTTAATGGTGATGCATATAAATTTCTTCAGCAATCTACCTAGAGCACCACTTGACCTTCCCTAGCAATTGCCCTTTTAATCCAACCTAGCAAGGTTATTGTTGACCCTATAGGGATGTTTTGTGCTTCTTAGGTACAAGCATGTCTCAAAGACTTGATTTTCTTGCCAAGTCCTTACAACCTTTCCTTATTTAGTCGCACCCAAGATCAATCTCCTACCTTGAATATCTTTTCAATCCTATGGTGATAATGCATGCCCGTGTATTTTTCCTATGATTTCTGAAGTTTTTATTGTACTTGCAAATGGATATCCCTAATCTTGTCTATGATTTTTTTTTGCACTCAATGCTTCCCCTATTGTGTCATCATCTAAGAAACCGGATTCGCTCAAAACCCTCAGCGTGTCGCGTCGGGATCGAATCGGACACGATTCGGTCTGAATTCGTGTCCGATTCGAACTTTGAACGAATCCGTTTTCAGGACACGTTGGGAAAACGAATCGGACTCGAAATGTGAGCGTGTCCTGACTGTTGGACACGAATTGAGAAAACAGGACACGTAAATCGCGGAAAAAGGCATCTGGGTTTGCTTTAAAACAAAATTTTGGCTTTCTTTTTGTCATTTGCAAGGAAGCAATTGGTTGAGAGTGAGTGATTCGTGAATACTAAATCGTGATTTGTGAATGACAATGTGTAATCATTAATGTGTTTTTATTCTAATTTCTATTGAATATTTGTAAATGTTCTAGTTTCTAAAGATTTTTGGATCTATATGTCTATATTTTTGAATTTTAATATATTTAAAAATATATATATATATGTATATAAAACGTGTCCTACGTGTCCTGATTCCGGGGGTCACCGTGTCCGTGTCGGACTCTCGTATTTTCGTGTCCTTCGTGTCCCGTGTCCCCGTGTCAGGTGACTTAGGTCATCATTATATCCCCCATGTTTCCCATACACAACATCTAGAGGTGAAGGTGGCAGATATCCATAACAAGTCTTGAAAGGGGACTTACTTGTAGAAGTATGGATTGCTTTATTGTAAGAGTGTTTAATGTAGATCAAATCCTCATCCCAAATCCTTTAATGATTTGATTGTAATCTCTCCAAAGTTGAACCAATGTCTTGTTCACCACTTTTATCTATGTACCTGTTACGGGAAGTTGTTGATCTCTTCAAGTTTGTGCCCATCTTCTCCCAAAAGCGTAGGCCAAAAGGCATAGAATTATCTTGTATCTCTATCAACAAAGACGTTATTTGGTATTCCACTATGCACCCAAACCCCAAAAACAAGATTGTTGCATCATGTCCCTCAATGGTCTTTGTACAAGGCATTAGGATGCAGGTGTTACTAAATCTATCCACTACCACAAAGAGATAATCATGACCCCAACTAGTTCTCGAAATCCCACCCATACTATCTATGAAGATACCCTCTCGTGGCCTAGTAGGAACATGTAAGGGGTTACAAACCTTGCTTTCTGTCATTGGATTTTTTGATACAGTGATACATCCTCTAATGAACCAAACATCTCTACTTGTATTTTGGACCAATGCACATAAATTTGCAAATTTGCAAGTTGGAAGTATGACCCTCTCTTATAAATTGTGTTCTTTCTTCTTTAGGCACACCTTTCCCAATTTGTGCAACAACCCACCTTCGAGAACACAATTTGCCTTGTTTTCACCACCTTCTTCATGAATTTGGCCTTGCAACCATTGAAATATCTCCTTTAATTCATCATTTTTGTTGTGTCCTCTTTATATGCTTCATGGGTGAAATACTACATGTGCATTAAAGTACACAATGCTCTAATTTTAAGTGTCGATGATCTTGATAGCATGTTTGCCAATGTTTTTATCGTTTCCCTTCTAATATTTGATATGAGATGAATTTACAGCAAAAGCCCCATCCCTTTATACTATCTTGCTTTCGAGGCTTACTCATGCCCTGCAACTATTGCAAAGGCTATTGATTGATGTGGATGATGATATCCTCACCATCAAACAATGCTTCCAATTCTTAACAATTTGCACTAAGCTCCTTAGTTATGTGGGTTACTTCAGACAGTTCCATGAAACAATTCATAATGATAACATACCAACTTAACTCCAGTAGCATACCCACTTACATATGTCTCCAATTTGAAGGACTTCTACAAATTGGGTAATCCCCACATTGGTGCTTCTTTGATACAATATTTTTTCTCTTCAAAAGCCTTCAATTGTTCCTTCCCCCAACAGAAATTCTTGCCATTCTTATAGTTTGGCGTGGCACATCACCCCGTGAAAATGATGTTATGAACTTCCAAAGACACTAAGTTCCTCAAGCAAAGATCCTTAGTTCAATGCATGCATTGCGATGAGTTGACCTTTCAATGATGGTGGCCATCTACAGAGGATCAATTTGAATTCTCCTCCACCAATCACATACCTCAACTACACTAGGGATTGTTGGGAAAACTCCCATTTCTTAAGGTTTTCCAATGAGTGATATTTCATCAAACTCTAACACATACATCATATGTGAGATGTGTCCTTCCCAATTAGAGTTAAACTTAACATACAATCTAAGTACATTGTTACAAAAGAATCTAGATAGGGGTGTAGTACATTCATCAAATAGATAAATGTCATAATTGCATTACAAAACCAAAAGGTTTACCAACCATTCACATAGACCTTGCTTTGTCTTGAAGGCGATCTTCTAAGGGTGATCTTCTTTGATTCACTCTAGACGATATCCCAATTTGAAATAGAGATTGGGGAAGTATTTTGAATGTGGCAAAAGTCATTGATACTAAGCAACGTTATCGATTCTTGAGAGTAAACTTGTTAAGAGATTTGTAGTCCACACACATTCTCCAAGTTCCATCCTTCTTGGGTACTACAATGATGGGTAACCCAAAAGGCCAAGTACTTGGTCTTATGACTCCTTACTCCAAGAAAGGTTACAACTACTTTCCTCCACTTTATTTGGACAGTCTGTACAATTCTATGTTTGGCAATGAAGAGATAATGAACAATGGTATTTTGTGTTCCACTTCTCTCAAGGAACAACCCTTTAGGTCCTTCGAACACTTCTCTATACACTTGTAGAAGCTTCTCCCACTGGCAATTCTTCTCTTTCATGCATTGTTCTAGAGATGCATTTCACTTTTCCAGATTCATATCCTTGTTGATTCTATGTCAAGAGTAATACAAAGTTCCTACTTGAGCTAATAGCTTGGTTGGCACTTTTTTTCCAAAACAAAAATCACGAGAAAACCTACAGGGATGATATCCCACATTCATGAATGGCATTCCCAATAAACTCATTGAAGTAATGTAATGCACATAACCGAAAGGGGATTCCAACCAAGCACCTATCGATATAAAACTAACCAGTGCTCAATTGGCACTTGATAAATAAATCTTGGAATTACCTTTGTGCACATTGATGATGAATGATTTGACATCCTTGACAAGGGGGTATCTCCTTGTAAAGATAACATCCCACATGTAAATGTAGAATTACCTTCGTGCACATTGATGATGAATGATTTGACATCCTTGACAAGGGGGTATATCCTCGTAAAGATAACATCCCACATGTAAATGTAGGGGCTTTTACACCACCCACATCAAGTAGCACTACATCTACATCCACTTCATCAATGTAATCTGCACTAATGGAAAATTTGATTGTTCATTGCTTAGTAACTCACAACTCTACATCCTTGTTCACCCATCCTAATGGATATGCGTGAGGATGGTCATGGACTTTTAAACCAACCCTGCTTAGTAAGGCCTCTACTATAAGGTTGGCTTGTGAACCAAATCCAAATAGAGACATCTACCTTAGTATTCTTGACTTGTATCTTCATACAAGAGAGTTTGCTCATCCCCTTCTCTTTGTTGTGATGGGTGTTGTTCATGTCCACCTCCCTTTGTACTATAGTATAAACAATCTTCTCATCTACATCTAAATTGCTCTATACTCACTTCATAAATAAACGCATAGCATGTTCTTCTTCTTGGATTGGTCTTTGGAATCATTCCTTTAGTTCAACTCGAGACGTAGCAACCACCGCTTATCTTTGGTGTGACCATCTATGTTATAGTGGTCACAATGGTCCTTTGGATCCTTGCAGTTATTAGCAATGGAAGAAATCTCTACTTTTCCCTTTCCAATTTTTCTTCCTCTCCTTGGAAGCACATTATTGAGTTGTCTACATTGCCACTTTGTTCTTTCTTCTTATTTGTCTCCATGTACTATGCTTGCACATAGGCTTTGTTGATGGATTTAGGATTGAATAACATATCACTTACCTCATTAAATCATTATGTAGACCACCCAAATACTTAATCCCAACTTCTAGGTTCTTTGGAGATATTTTCAATTGAGTGGCCTTGTTTAAACTCCGTACTGTACTCTTGTACACTTTGCCCTTGTCCTTGCTAGTAGTAATGCCAATGAATCCTCTAGTCCTCCTCATAATCCACAGGATAAAATTTTGACGTAATGAGGTCTTTGGAAAATTTATAGTTAATCACTGGGGGATCATCCTCCAATGTGTGCGTCTTTATAAAGCTTTCCCACCAAGTTTGGGCATGGACCTCTAGCTTTAGTCAGCAAAATCTATCCTAAGCTCTTTTTCGACATAATCCACTTTCAAAGAGATTTATTTTCCCACTTCATCCACATTAAAATAGTCTTCTAGTTGTTGCAACCAACAATTCAATGCAACAACGACAACCTCACCTTCATAAGAATTGATATCCACTTTCAAGAACATTTTTAACAAAAGTTGGGCAAGATGTGTTGTTAGGCTTGCCCTTTCTTTCTCTAGCTCTTCTTTGACTCGTCTTTATTTTCAAGTTTGTTATGAGAGCCAAAATCCCCATTACCATTGATCAGCTCCTCAAAGCATCCAAACTTGCTATTTAGGGTTGGGATTAATATTGCAATACACCTAGATATGTTAGAGCCTTACCCTTCCAATTTTGCAAATAGACTCCCTAATTCATAATTTGGTACACATGCATGATGACACACAATCTCTATAGTTTGAGGTTGTTTCCTTGTCTTCCTTGTACCACAATCTCTGGATCCACGTGGTGTTCTTGTGGAAATTTCAAACCCGCTTGTTTATAGTGCAAATTCAAAAGTTTTACCTCAAACTTGAGGTTCACCAAATCTATTTTGGGCTAACATTCAATTGTATGGCTGAATCTTAAATATAAATTACAGCAATATGTATTTCACTTATCTCAAACCAAATACACAAGGCAACCCAAGAAAATAACATCGAACAATTATACTTTAATAGAACCATTTTCTAACACTTATGGCACAAATCCAACAGATTACAGAACTGAAAATTTACTTATCATTGGATTTATAGCCACGAATCTCCCCTTTAATCTTTTATATGCTAGTCAAATCACTAAACAAAATCTCCTAATTGTTCATTATATATAAATGTACCAAACAATGTTATAAATTACTAATTCACCATGAGAATATAATTTCAAAATCGGATCTACAAGTACGCAAGTTTGGACAAGTGCATTTAACACATACATAAGAATGAAGTTACAAATACATACCAATAGCTTATCACACATTAGTACAAAATAATCCTTCAAGCTTATCAAAAGATCGAACTCCCCAATGCTTCCAAACCCTAGTTAAAAACTTAAAGCACCTACCATCAATAGCAACCCTAACCAGCAATATTAAGTTATCTAACCACACCAAAAGCTCCACAACAATCTAGCATCAACACCCAATCCACCCTTGATTTCTTACCAAGCTTGCTTCATAGAAATTCTCCAAGCAAAGAATTTTACCATGCTAAAGGTTTCCAAACCAATACTATTGTCTTCTTGCAATTTACAATCCCTCGCTAGCTTAAAATCATACCATTCATCGCATACAAGACAACTCTAGCACTAGTCCCCAAGTCTACATGCCCATCCTAGCGTTTTAGCCCTCAAACCTTAGGTCTTCTACACTTGCCTCAACAAAAGCACCAAGACATCCATGTAACATCAAGTTTAAAATACGTGAACCTTCTTCGAAACAAGATATCACATCAAGCTCAAGATGACTCCACTCATCAGGCAAGGCTACCCATCTAGCACTCCATGATCTTGCCATAGCGTCCCATGTGTTAGCTCTCTTCTTCATGGTCACATCACAAGAAACAAGGTCACAACATCACCCAAAGCCTTAGTTCTCTTCTTCATGTTTTTTTAGGTCATGCTTTACAAAAGAGGCATAACCTCTACAAGACAATACAAGTGAGTAACTCAAGCCAACAAGCAAGGCTTATATCCATGTCATCAACTGCTCTAGGATTTTCTTGCATGGCACAAAGCTTAATGTCCTTTTGCATCCCACCAGAGCAAACTCTCCAAGAACATACAAGCGCTATCATCCATTTCCATATCCCACACAATACTTACATCACAAACCCTAGGTCTTTCTCCCTACAAGACTCCCCCAAAACAATTACGAAGTCAAAATAATGAGTATATTAATAGGCAGTAAACAAAGGCTCTCTCCTCCCTTAATATAGAGTAAGCACAAGCGGCTAGCATAAAACATGGACTAGATCCACAGAAGTAAAAACCCTTGACCTATGTCAACAAGGTAACCCCACATGGAGCACTCAACAATACTATGATGACAAGTGTCACACTATGGATTTATCAAACCCCAAGGTGGTGCACCTACGAGAATGATCATCCTTGGGATCAACACCCCCCCCCCCCCAAGATGGTGCACCTACGAGCATGATCATCCTTGGGATCAACACCCCTCCCCCAAGATGGTGCACCTACAAGCATGATCATGGGGTCAACACCCCCCCCAAGGTGGTGCATTATCCAACGAGTAGTTAACCTAAAACTCCCTCTCATATGGGGGTTGATTCTCCAAGTGTCCTCATGCAAAGTGCTCCTCCTTTATCTAGGTGTAACATGTCGTCTTGTGCACAACATTCCTAAACATGTTTGCCAAGGTAGTTGCTTACTCCAATGCTTTCCTCAACATGCGTGTTCGACTCCAAAAACAACCTCCAACCCAAGCATCCTCAAGTGAAGTTTCCAACCTTCAAGGTGTATGTCACACGGTTCCATGTTCTTAAGGCTCAATGCCTAGTGCTCATCCTCCTAGGTAGGTACCTCTCCTAATCAAGCGACCAACTACATTGTGAGCAACCAATGGGTTAGTCATCATGTCAATTAGGATAACAAGTGTGTTATGATAGCACTCTATCCAAGTCAAGCATCCCACATAGATAGAGCTAGGAGACCTACCACTCTCCTAGTTAGGTGATACCACTTTGGGGTAACCCCAAAAGCTAACAATTCTCTCAATGCCTTTAGACTTCCCAAGTCCAATAAGCATACATTGCAACTATTCCATAGAAAATCCCAAAAATACTACTCTGATGTTAATATGATATGTATACAAGCTTGCAATTCTAATGGAAAAATCATCACAAAAAAGATAAATATACAATTGCAAACAGAGTGAAAATATATTCTAATATGCAAAGATTACTTATAAGCAAGCTCTAATATTAAGTAGATTGCTTTCATATGTAACATAACTAAGAAAATTTAACATCACTACAATGGTAAAATCACACCATAGAACATCATGCACACAAATATGCCTTGGGAAAGCTTGTGAGGGAAAAAAACCCATGAAAAATAAGATCTATGCCTTGCTCTTTTATAATCAAAATTACAATGAAAAATAGAGAAAATGAATAACTCACTAAGGAGTAGATAGCCATTGTGCCTTGAGAATGCTACCATGGGGTCACCTTCTTCCCCTCCTTTACTCTGATATCCAATTCCTTTTCATTGCTCCACTTTGGAATTGAAAATTACTACAATAGGAACAAAACCCTTTTTCCTCCCATTGATTTTAAAGTTTTAACACTTAATAGTCATTAGGGTTGGGATTTTCGCATTCCTCAAGTCAAGACTAGTATTAGTGTTTTGGACCCAAGAGAGTCTTCTTGAAAGTCCATACATCACTAGTTCCACATGTGTGAGTATTAGGTATTGAGTCTTCTTGAAATTCCATACATCACTAGCTCCACCTGTGTGAGTATTAGGCATTGAGTCTTCCTGAAATTCCATACATCACTAGCTCCACATGTGTGAGTATTAGCCATTGATATCGACTACTGCCAACCCTTAATTGCCAATGAGAGGTCATTGTCTAGTCAATGCTACATCCTAACCCACTTCTTTTGTTTACCAAACTATTCCTCAACAATTCTTTTAATGTTTATCCAAGATGTAGTTCACAGTATGGCATGTTGTCGATTTTCACAAAGATCAAATGCATATAAAATAGTGTTTTGGTTTTCCCAAATTTCACAACGAAATATAAGTTTCATCCCTTGAAGGTGAAACAATACATCATAACAACAATATAATCATATCATAGCTACATAAACATCAAAGCATATTATCACACATGCACTCTCCCACTACCACACATGCATTCCCCCACATATGGTGCCTACTTTCCATAATAGTGCTCAAAGAATTCATTCATATACCTAGGTCAATATATAGGTTTAGTTATTATTGCTCGAAAGCATATTGCATATAAGTTGTATTCATCATTACAACTGTAACCCAACCATACAATCGTACTTATATCAACCTTGCCATCTCAAGCACACAAATAGTCTTGTAAATTATAATTATAGTAAGGATCAAAAATAGTCTTCTAAATTATAACAAGGACACAATCCTTACTAGTACATCTGTATTACAACATAAACATAAATTTTGCTTCTACTTTAATGATTGCAACCTAATCCGTACAAAAAATGAAATATTATAAGCAAGATAGGGAGTTCATAGAAGATCACCGGATGTATGTGGATGTTGTTTCCTGACCTGATCCCGCTTTTGAGATGTTCTTGCCAACCTCAAACAAAGCACAATTTACCTCTTACCCAACTCCTAAGGTCTTTCCCCGAGAACCATCACGCTGCATAGGTGGCCTATAAGAGTGCAACTGATACGGAAACACTCTTTGAGCACCTGCATTACCTCCCTGATTGTCGGTAACCCAAACCGTGCCAAGAAGATGATAAATTTAAAAGACAAGTTTGTGTGATGATTTGACTCTTACCAACTCTCATAAATCAATGAAATTGAACATCGGATAGACTAACCGTGCCAAGAAGATGATAAATTTAAAAGACAAGTTTGTGTGATGATTTGACTCTTACCAACTCTCATACATCAATGAATTGAACATCGGATAGACTAACTTCTACCAATCTATCTGCATAATCGATAAGCTATCTACATAATTGATAAGGCGACTATAATGGCAGATTGAATATTTATAATCAGACGTAAGGC
Source organism: Larix kaempferi (assembly GCA_027924585.1). Taxonomy (NCBI): domain Eukaryota; kingdom Viridiplantae; phylum Streptophyta; class Pinopsida; order Pinales; family Pinaceae; genus Larix; species Larix kaempferi. The sequence continues at coordinate 9,922,614 of BSBM01001022.1, forward strand.
CATTAAGTCTTACAAGTTGTAATGGCATATTAATATATAGTATACACTCGGTATTTTTTCTTAAACCAATTTTATAGCATGCTCACATCTATCAAGCCTGTAGGTGCATGAATTCATAACCCTTCTTATTTGAGTAGACCCAAACTTCTTTCGGGCCCCCAAATGGTAAGTCATGTGGCAATCTTAATGGATGTCAATTCAAAGTGTGGCTGCCCATAGATTAAATCTACATGCCTCTGAAATTATTAGATAAAATATTCCACCTGGCTATGTTAGTTGGACGGCACCATATTTAAGGTGTCATCAAAAAGGGTAAGGCATAAAAATGGCATAGATCCCAACTATATATATATACTGTGAAGTAAGAAATATAAACTGCAAGCTGGCAAAATGGCATAGATCCCAACTATGTATGTACACTGTGGAGTAGGAAATATAGAGTGCAAGCTGGATAAGTAAGGATTTGCACGAGGTTTTGTTTAGTAATAAATAGTTTGGCAACGACTCTGTAATTATCACAAAGATGAAAGCAGATATGTTTTGATGATGTACTAGATTACATAAGAACATGTTCATCTTGGACAACGTTTGCAAGGGAGTGATAGATTATTAAGACAGAATGCCACCAAATTTACAGCACAAATTCTATAGGTGAAACACAAAGTAGACATGCATGAGATATCCAAATTCCAGAGGTAGATTACAGATGAGGTGACCAAGCAACAAAAGTGAACCAATAATGAATAAAGTTAAGGGGCAAGAAAAGTAAGGGCTAATGGAAGTAGTGAAGACCAAGTTTGCCTGGTAAAGTCAAATCAAAAGAATTTCTGCAGGTAACAATAGCGACCAAAGATGAGAAGAAATTTTATATCTTCGGTAGAAAGTATTCTGCACCCTGCAGGTAATGACGCAGGTAGAGCGATGGAAGTGATGACACAAGAGAGGGGATTGGAAATGGTGATGTTGTATAAGTGGCCAAAAGGGTTACCTTGAGCAATGGCAGAGGTTAAAACATTTTATATTAATAATCTCAAGGCTAGAGAAGAAACATATGCCTATGGGTTTCAATACAGAAACTCTAATCTTCTAGTTTGAAACATTCCATTTCATGGGCCGGTTTTTTAGAATCTCGACCCACATTTTTTTATCTCCTATACATGGAATGGGGGAGGCCAATGGAGTAATGTGCGTGATGGGCCAGGTATAAAGAGACTTACAAGGGGGCAAACAAACAAAGAAAAATTGTGTATCAAATTTTCAATATCACGTCAACTGTAATCGCCATCCAATCATTGTAACTGCAGCTCCATTTGATTTGGTATATTATTCACCACCATTGATTTCAGGTAGCTTCTAACTCTCACCATGTTCTTTCCATCTCGTGGATAACTGATTATTTTTAATTCCAAAGCATAGAAGCATTAACACAGTACGTCTAGTTTTCAGTTTAGATTTCTTCAGTAAATTCAGCCATGCAACAAATATTATCAATACAAGCAGGATGGCTTCTTCTATCAATATTCACTGTGCAAATTAAAACAAACCATATGTTTTCCTGGGACCACAACAACAAGCAGGATGGCTTCTCCTATCAATATCACTGTGCAAAGAAAAACAAATCCTAAGTTTTCCCAGGACAACAAAAATAATTGTTAATACATAACAAAAACATGAATACAAAAAGTCACCTTTCTTATTTGTCCGAGGAAAAGTCACGTGAATTTGGCTAGGACCCTCTTGAAAACAACAGACATCCTCTCTTTTTTAAATGAACTGTAAGGCTATTATTCTAATCAATCTTACTTGGCCACTATTGTTGAAATGAGTTAGTATTACTGTTTACAAAGGTCATACAGAAAACTTTATCTCTACAATGACCAGATTGCAAATGGAAAAATGCAAGAGATTGAATTCTATCAACTTGCACAGAGACTGCGAACAGGCTCATTAATGTCTATCCAACATTGGACAGATGATGTAAAATACTCGAGGAAATCAATTTTGTAGGAAACAGACTTTGACCACAATGATTGACAATAAAAAGACAAGCAACATATTTGATAATAATTGATATATCCACCACCCTTTCTGGATTGTGTAATTCATAAAATGGCAAGAACAATACCAAAACATCCATGCTTTATGTTATACGCTAAACAAATGTTGTCATTCTAATTTTACAATCTGATTACCAAATGGCAAAATTCCATTCAAAAGGGTCAAATGTGGAAACAATGCATAAAAATATGGCCTTCACAGCCACATCCTAATGAAGAGGCCTACTGATCAAGAAAACACAAACGTGCCAGAAAAAGCATGGTCCATCATGAACTGCATACTTTAGGACAGCAAAAAATATTTTGAAGACAAATTGTATTGTGGTTGTGAACTTTTTGGATCATTATGTATGCTTCAGTACTAAATTAGATCCACTACATGGTTTCACAACATATCTGCAGTTCTCTTAAGTGGGATGGTGGTAACAAGCATTGGAAATTAATGTGTAGACAACATTTTACTTATACACCTAGTGGATCTAATCAAATTTACATTGGTGTGACATTGTTAGTAGGGGGCAGAACCAGCTTCAGACATTTTACTAGAAGCAGCACTGAAGATACACCTCTCACTATAATTAATGTCCAATTAAAGGACTCTACGACACAACGTGGCATAAAAAAAAATGCGGAGGAGGCTTTGAAAGCAAACCCAGTGCTGCTTGTAGAGAAAAGTGGTCTCATTACTGTCTCTCGCGCTGAAGGGACAGAAGGATATCTGCTGTTGATTCTGATGCTGCCATGGCTGCCCGTGGAACAGACTTAATCACTCGCACCCGTTGATCATTTGATGATAAAAGAGATTCGTCTCTTACCATTTCAGAAGAGTATGAAACAGATGATGACATAGGAAAAAGTGATAAAGCCTGATTTTCAAGATCCCCTGCAGCCAGTATAACTGCACAATTTTTATCCAAATCCTTTGGCATGTGACCTTCATAATTATGATCATCGGCCAAATGTTTCCAGTTCATAGAATTAAATCTTTCATCCCGTTTGGAAGTGTCATCCCGCTCTTTTTCTGATAAAGACTCAGAGCAATCGTGCACAGAGTTCTGGTGGTCTGAAGACAGGCCATGGTGCTGTGACTGGACAACAGGTACACTATCTTGCCTAACTGGAAATTTTGATACAGAAACTTGAGAATGGTGTATATTGCTAGACCTGTCAGGTGAAGGGTGAGCTACCTGTTTTGTTTGCTTCAAACCAGATTCAAATCCAAAGGACCCTGCCAGCATTTTTTCCCTTGATCCACTTCCCACACTTAGTCCTCCTTCAGAAAAAGAATGGGATGCTCTACTTGTTCGTTTGAAAGCTTTAGATGCAACGGGTCCTGTAGGAGAATTGTAGCAAAATCCATCTGGGAATGGATACTTTGAGAAATGTCCTGGGGCATTTGCTTGGTACTCAACTGAACACTGAGATTGATGTTGACATCCATGGACATTTGGAGCACTCATGGAATTTCCCTCCAAACAAGGTATGCCCATCACTGTACCTGGAGCTCCCAAATGGTTGAATTGGTGTGGATGATAGCAGACATAACCCCCTGGATGGGATGGCATTCCAAATGAATTTTGTGAATAAGCAGGATACCCCCATGCACTAGCTGATCCTGGAACACCAGCAACAACAGGAAACGGAACAGCATTCAACCGATCCTCTGTATCCTTCGCCAGTGGTTGAGCATCTGTATCCTTCGCCAGTGGTTGAGCACTTTCCTTAGCTGATAGATGAGATGGTATGATAGAATGTGTTGATGCTTCTTTGTTGCCTGTTTTACCTTTGGTTACTGCAATTTCAGAACTGTGATGGACCTGGATCAATGACGCCTTTGGAAATTTTTCAGGATCAATAGCAGGTACACACTGTTCCTCTGATATACAAAGAGGCATGCTCTCATAGGCATTATCCTCAATCAGCATGTTCGACGAGATAGCTATCAGTTTTTGAACCTGTCCAGCATTCTTTTTAATGTTAGAAGCCTGCCATCAATATTTTAAAATGACTGCACCAGATATGTATTTCTACATAGAATATCTGTCAACACAAAATAAACTTGAAAAACATGTCCACACCTTCAGCAGTCGGTGAAGTTCAAAAACTTGAGTTGAAAAGATCTTCTGCTGCCTGAAGAAAGCAAAGATATTCAGAATTATGAAAAGGTCAACTATATGAGATTGGAAGAATCGTTCTCTATTAATTTATAATGAACAGTTGTAAATGATTGTACCAGTTATCAGTAGGTTTGTTTTTCTTAATACTATATAGGTAGGCTTTAATCACACACCTGCTAGAGGTGAGAAGGTATTGAAAACCAATTGGAGAAATGATGGATGCATATGTAACTAAGAGTGGAGACCGCCACTGACAGATATGTTCAGGGAGTAGAGAGTGTGGTCAAGACTCAAGAGAGCCAGCCAATCATACATCTCTAACCCATAAATTCCAGAAAGAGAGAGGAACTGGAAAACTGTATGAGCAACCTTTCTCAAAACTCCAGATATGCATTGGAATACAATATACTCCAATTCAAGTTCCACAAGCACTTCCCCATCTCACAATCAAAATTCTGCATTTGTCAATTACTGTGACAATGGTTATAAGTTACAACATATATAGGAAGCCGTGGAAGCATGACTTCAACATGCATACAGAATCATTATTGTCTGTCCCAATCTGGGTAAGAATGCCCAGTCTCCCTCTTGGATATTGGAACAAAAATTTAAAAATTTCTAACGGCCATTGGTAACACTCTTGGTAAGTTTATTACCCTGAGCCTAAAGACCAGGGAATTGCCAGCCTCTACCATTGCCCAAATCTGCATTAATACTGATTTCTGGAAAGGTTTTCCTAAAATATTTGTGCTGCAGGGTGACGGCTGCAGCTGGACACAAGTGTTAGAATATGAGAATATTGCTTTCCGCCGCAGGATCCATACTGAGCACAGATGCATTGCCGCTTCTTGTCCAAAGGCAAATGCTTCTCAGCCAAAAACAACAGAGGGTGAAAGGACTCTGACATCACTGTGTGCAACCAATCAAGGAACAAAATGACTCTGATCCAGCAGAATACCATGTTCCACCCACCCCCAATGGGATGGGTGATGCTACTGACCAAGTTGTGGTAACGGAGACACCCCACTTACACCATCAGTCCCCTTGCCTCACAACCCCTCTGAAATAGACAAGATGGGGAAGAAGATGAATAATTTTCAAAATGAAATGGAACGAGTCCCTTCTGACAAGCCTGTTGAGGAAAAGCAAATAGGGTTTCCAAAGGTTCCAACAGTTTCAAAGCAGATTGCTTTGGATCCTGCAGAGAAAAGCTTGATCAAAATTACAAGGAAAACTGAAGGGTGGTGCATCGGACTATATGATCATTTGATCAGGGAATCCAAAGAAGGCTGCCCCTCCATGAGACTTGTAATTTAACCAGCCCAGAACCCAAAAATGTATCTTTTGTGGCTTTTGGCCAGCTTTATAGTATAATAGATAACAATCATCCAGTAAATCTAATCTAGGGGTCAATCGTTGTATAACTGAGCAGGATTTGGCAAGCTTTGTCTAGGGGAAAATTGTTGAATATCAAAGCCTGGATCTGAAGAGCTTTGTCCAGGGACTAGGGATCAATTGTATATTATCATAATCAGACCCTAGATTTGAATAGATCAGTTGTATGCTTGGCATACTTTCACTGTTGGGTTTGTTTTGATTCTTGTCTTTTGGTCTTTTGTCTTGATCAGATAGGTTTTAGGCTTTTAGCCAGTTCATAGCATAGTAGACAATTAAATAATTGACTCTTTATCTCGGATAGTGTTAAGCCTCAGATTTCTGTTATAGCAGTTACCAATGAAGAGGCTGCTCATTTTTGTAAACTATTTCCAGGGGTAACACTGTCTTTAATATCAAGGTTCTTATTTAACAAAATAAAAACAATGGTGGGTACCTTGCCATCGATATAAAAATAACAAAAAATAGCGAATGAGACTTTCATAATTTGCAACAAGCAAGATATATAGGGAAGCTTCATGCAGCAGAATTTTAAGAGTGCATGACAATGGAACAGGACAAGTAATCGGAAAAATACAAGGATATACCTTTTGCATGAATAATTGCTTTAAGTAATTTGATTAAATAGGTATCAACCAATCTCACAAACGTGAAGAACATTGAAACCTCCAGTGCTATTTTATCTCTTCAGAACTAAAGCAAAATAAGGGAATGGTTACGGGCCAAGGAAAATCTTGAATATGAAGAAACCTACAAAGAAAAAAGAGAAGCCATAAGATTGAACTGAAACAGTTCCTAGAAATTATTCCCACGAGAAACATAACCAGGGGCACATGGGAAGGGAACTGCAATGACCCCTGAAAGAGACTCTACAATCTTCAAATTAAATAACAACATAAATCACGATATGGGCACAAGGAAGAAGATTAAAGACCTCCACATATACAAGGATACTGCAAAGCAAAGCTTACAATAAGATCAGACTTGAGTGCATTATTCATTAGATGCAATGATCAATTGATCACTTACAAGGAGGAAAGCTAAAGCACCTAATAAAAAGGGTCCAGTTCATCAAAAGAAGTTCATTTTAGAACGAGTCGACTCCAATGATTCCCTCACTAATTATGTTAAAATATGTGCTCACAAAGACACATAATCTTCAACATAATTCAATAAAAGACGTACCAGGCATAAGAGAGGCACAAAAAATGCCCAAAGGACAGTGATGCAAAAATATGTTGTTTTCCTTTACCTGGTAGTTCTCCAGAACTTTAAACCAAATCCAGTAAAATAAAAATAAGTATAGCAGCAAGACAACCAAGGTAAGCCATAATTTGTGAATGCAATTGCCAGTTTGGATGTAAATCCCAATTTGGCATTTTGCAGGGGTTCAAGTGATCAAGAGTGCAAAAAAAATATGCTTGAGAAAAGGTTAAAACTGATGCAACACCATGGGGGAATAAAAGTAGTGATAGCAAGGTTCTCATAAAGAGTAAGATAGCTAAATTGAGCAACAAGTTACAAGCGTGAGGCAATTAAACTTTTAAGAGAAATAAGTAACAGACTTTGCCATAGGTGATCTGGTTTATTTCTTAATTTTATTTAATGTTTTTTATTTTTTATTTTTTACATTGGACTTATAGTATAATACTGTTACATGACAGTATTATAATTATACTGTCATGTAACATTATTATATTATAGGCCTACTGTCTATAACAGAATAAGAGTAAATTATAAGTTTAAATTTTAAAATTTATTATTTGTTAATTTTATTTCATGTTTTTTTATTTTTTAGTTTTTACATTGGACTTGCAGGGCAGTTCATTTTTGTAACTTTCTTGAAGCCAAATAACCCTGCTGCCAGTGAAACAGTGACTATTTGACAGTGAAAATGCCAAGAGAAAAAGACTTTGCTTGGGCTTACTGTGAGAAGATTCAAGGTTCAGCTAAGCTGCTCTGTAAATTTTGCAGAGAGCATTTCAGTGGTGGAATTTATAGATTCAAAATCCACATTGCTAAGCTTCCTGGGCATGACGTCAGTCCTTGCAAAGCTGTACCTGAGGATGTTAGACACCAAGCCAGCTTGGCCATTGATTACATGAATGAATCAAAAATGAAGAGAGCAAAGGTAAATATCGAGATGGCAAATGTTGCAGGTGGACAATCCTTTAATACCCCCTTGTCACCTCTTTCCGTTGAATCCTCAATGCCTCCACCTAACCCAAGTTTTCATATTCCAAACATGTTGAAGGTCAAAGCCAAATGCCACCACCTCCTCCTCCTATTCCTACAAATTTGAGCACTGGAGGAGGAAATATACACACTTTTTTGCTCCCCGTACACAACCAGGTGCCCAACCTAGCTTAGATGGCACTGGTTGGAAAAAGAATGTCCATAAGCAAGAAATGAAGGCCATTGCTAACTTTTGGTACTTTTCACATCCATGAGCCAGTCCTGTGGTTGAGATAAGCCTTTTGATCAGCAGTGATGCATATATTCCAAAGCCAGCAGCAGCAGTTTGCCCCCATGTCATGACTGGTTCATTCATGCAAAGCAGTTAGCCAGTGATGTCCTTTGCCCATGATCAGTTGCAGATGTTCCAAAGACAGGTATATGGTTGAGCAGAGGGGTGTGTGTGTGTGTGTGTGTATATATACATATATATTAAATTTGGATGTTTTAGTTGCTCTATAGTTTATTTTAGTTATTGTGACTATGCATGTTCTACTGATAGTGGCATTATGAGCTTCATAGTTTGAAACCAATGTCGAGAGTTGTTAGAAAGTCCCTAGTGTAAGGTCATTACATATGCTTGCTAGTATCTCTTACCTTACATAGACTTGGCCCTATTTTGCTTTGATGGCATCACCTTTTTCACCTTCCTCCACTCATCCATCTCTTCCATTATCTGGTTCAATCCCGACTTGTACTTTGACTAGTGAGATCGACGACTCCCCCAATTTAGACCTCTTTGTTGGATAGACTCCATGTCTTCCTTGTGTCTCGGCTCTGGAGTGTGTGTCCTATGTCACCGGGATGTTATCCTTTAGTTCTTGAAAGCAAGTACTCCTACAAAAGCATCTGATCGCATAAATGCTATATCTAAATGGATGCAAAAAGTCAACTACAAACAGTGTTGCTAAACACTGAAGCAAATAAAAAGTCTTTCGTAGCTAGTCGGTGGCCAAGGGACGAGCACTCTTCCCTTGTATGAGGTAACGTTGTTTGCCCCTACAGGGCAACAAGGTGGTAACTCCATCGCACCTATGGACAGTGGCGAGCAATGGTGGTAAGACCGAGTCATTATCTGAGGCCTGCAAGGCTATTCAAGGCACCTGCTCTTGGAGGCTAGCTAGTGAAAGATGATCAAATGTTAAATGTTAAATGTTAAATGTTAAATGTCAAATGTCAAATGTGCAAAAAGCTGAGAATAAATTAAATGCAATAGGTTGTTTTTCTAGAGACTAGCTAGTGAAAGATGATCAAATGTTAAATGTTAAATGTCAAATGTCAAATGTGCAAATAGCTGAGAATAAATTAAATGCAATAGGTTGTTTTTCTAGAGTCTACTGGAAGTATTCCAAGCACTCTACCCATTTGTGAGGCACCGCCATTCCCTAGTGTCTTCTATCCAACATATGTCTAAGTGGTTTCCCCTTTTCCCTCATGTCCAAGAGATCAGAGTGTTGAAGTTATCAAGTCCTTCCCCATTGTCCTAGCCTCGTTTTCCACTTCACCCATCCTAGTAGTTTGTCTAAGTCTGTGAGTGAGCATATGTAGGGGGATTCGTGAAAGACTTAATGGTTTATCTCACACAGGTATATTTTTATTTTGATATTATAGCCATGGTTATGTATTTCATGTTTTAGTCTGGTTATTAACATAAACTTCTGAGCATTATTCATCCATCATGCATACAGGACCATCCAGATTATTGCTCTACCTTCAGTTTGAGTACTTTGACTTGGTCAACACGTTTCCCAAGGCAGTGACTGCAGTGTTCGAGATTGCTTACTTATCCTACAAATGTATCCAGTACACCACTTCCATGCTCAGTTTTTTATTTGGGGCCATTCTACAGCAGTCACAATGATTATTATTATTTTTATGGCCATTTTTTTATACTGGATGTGGTGTTGGGCTTCAAATGGCATATTGTAATGGACATATGGAGTATGTGTAGTCACTATTAGTGTATTTCATGTCTTTGATTCACTTGGAGCACTCAGATGGTGACTCAGAATGGTGATTTTGGGAAAAGGAAGTGGACCTAATGATGACTTTATTCTCCAGCATGATGGGCCGACAATTTTTATTCATAATAAATGACCATGGCTTCACTAGGAAAATCGATTTGGCTAATGTGGGTGAGGAAATGACATGGGTATGGATGATGATGATGAGATATGGCTCTAGATGCATGTACATGAATTTGCTTTGTCTGGGATGGTCCCCACTTGATGTTATCCTTGTCCTAGAGAGGACATCTTCTCCCTTGGGGTGCACTTGATGATGATCACCTATGTATATCATGTCACTATGTTATATCTTTGTAAAAGGTTGGGTCCTAGGGTGATTTATGCCCCTAGTGACCCCCTTTCTTATGTTATCCCATGTTATATCATGACGTTATGTTGCATTAGCCCCTCCTAGGGCGTCATTGGGCAAAACGTGTGCCCCCCTCTTTGACTTGATCATTGATCCATGTAATGTAAAATTAAAAAGATCTCCATCGTTGATGATCTTCATTGTATCTTTTAATCTCAACCACTCATTCAAAAAGTGGTAAGCGTTTTGGCTTCTCTCGGATCTATTTAAGAGAGAGGACCCCCTCACTGTAAAGGAAATTTTGGCTATGGATTATTGGCAATAAAAGAAAAATTTTGGGAAAATCTTGTGTCTTTGTTGAAGATTGTTCTCATGCTTGATTGTAGATCTAATAGCCTAAGACATTCTAGCTATATGATGATATATCCATGCTATATAAGGTAGAGATAGTGTGTGATTTGCAGGAGGGCGACTTCATTTGGAGAGATTTCGTGGGGGTGCTCTGGACTATCCATTGGATGAGTTTAACAATCAGGAAGTAGTTTCCATTATATCTTTGATCATTGTTTATGCTCTTTGATTTATCTTGCATCATTCACTTTCCCTCCTGTGAATCAAATCTCACAGTAGTTTGTCTTTGCAGGAGGGAGGGCACACTAGCTCAACTTGGGCAAATCATTTTCATCTTGGAGCTCATCATTTTGGCCGAAAATTGATTCAAGGGGGATAGAGCATCATTGCACTTGGCATCTACAAGACATAGAGGTAAGTTCCCATCTATTTTCTTTTGCTTCAAGATCTATTCCAGTAGTCTTTGCTTAGATTTACTTCAAAAGCCTAACTCCTAAATTTATAAAAAATCTTTGCGTCACACAACTTAATTTTTTGGCAAATCCTTTTTGAGTATTTCTCTTTTTCCTTAGCTCGAAGAGGGTTCTCAAGGGCGTCACCCTTGGAGGACTCCTTCTGCCCTATCCTGAAGGCACTAATCTTCAACACATTCGCCCTCCTTGGTTTGCTCATCTTTCGGTTGGCTTGTGATCTGGGTTTTGCTTGTGTGTGTCAATGTTGTCAGATCCATCTCCAAGCAACTTAATTAAGGTGTTAGAAAGCCCTTATTCTCATCCAACTCACTGCTTTGGACACTCCATCAATTTTTACTTTCAATCTCCCCGAGGTAGTATAATTGATCATTTGGTCTAGCACCTAGATCCTAGATCTTTCATTAAAATTCATAAGTCACTTAATTAAACATTTTGGGTTGATAATTTATTAATCATAAGCCTCTCAACTCAAACATAACCCCTATAGTGGCTTCATCCCTTAGATCTAGGGTTTCATTCACTGATCACCTTACGTACTCTAGTCTCATAGTTTGATCTGCTGATTCGGTTTAGATCTATCCTTTTAGGTTAGATCAGGGTCTCCCCCTTTCCTACCTTGGGCTTTGGTGGCATAAAGCAAAGAGTGCCTCGATTAGCGTGACAACCGATCTACATGGGGATCAAGACCCTCTTAGGTCACCTCTTTGGTTGCCTGGTTCCTCTACCATCGTAAATAGGATCATCCAATAGGGGCAACAACAAGTTGTGTGATAATAGGACCTAGACGTTGCACTTAGAGGATGTTTTGAACCCCACATGTGCATATCTTGGAGGAGCTCTCTAGGGTATGAAAGCTTATTGATCATTTTTGTTATGAGGTTGACCATACCTTGTGGAGCACTCACTCTTTTGGAGACATATTGTATCACTTCTTGCATTGCATTTGACCTTGGACTTAGAGGTGCACCCCCCCCCCCCATCTTGGCCATTTATTAGAGTTTTGGAGTTGGTTATTATAACATCATTTTGTATGATAATTTGACTGTGTCTAGAGGATTTTGATCCTGCCTACGATATATCTAGAGCTTTGGTCCAGGATATTGTACTTTGATTGGAGGATCGTTGAGCCTAAAGCCTATATAAAAGGCTCCCCTATCATTTGTATCTTCTTGTTGTTAAATGGAGAATAAATTTTCTTTTGCCTCAAGGCTCTTGGTATAGTAGAGATCTTTCTTATGTTGTGAAGCATTCTTGGTGAATGCTTAATCCTAAGGTAACATGTTTATTTTTCCATTGTAAAGCTTTTATATCTAGTTCATAGATGAGTAAACTTGCTCCAATGAAACTAAGTAAAAGAAAATCCCTTTGCTTGTTATATGCTATAATTTTGCTAGCTTGCTTGTAGATGGCATCGTTGTGAATCTTACCGGTTTAAATGAAGCTAAGCTAGGGTATATGATAGATCTACTTGTTGAGGTGTATGCCTATAGGGATGGAATTGTCATGTATTTTGTTGGTATTCCAACTCCAAGTAATTTCAAATTAATCCATTCATCTGCTCTACATACCTTTAACCTTTAATGAGTACGAAATGCAAAGGATCTTTGAACCCCTATTTTCCTCCACGCAACCACTATAACTTGGACAATTTTCTTATGCTTTTGTAACATGTGCAAAGCACAAATTACCCGCCTCTCCATATAACAAAAGCCCCACATGTCCTTGCCTTAATCTATTTCTTTTAATGGTTTATTGCTTAGCCCTTATGCAATGCACATAACACAAAGCATCAAGCTCCTCCCCTTTTCTCCACGCCTATGCATAACCTAAAGCTCTACATAGCTTTTGCCTTAGCAATTTTTTAAGACTTCCATGCACCTTTCCAAGGCATCATGGCCTCTAAAATCAAGTTTTAAGCACAAATTATGAACAGCTTCCCTTAAGTGTAAATCCTATCACGCTTATGGTCATTTTGGTAAGGACTGCAAGAAAGTAGGGCATATAGCCTTTAACCCTCAAAGTCAAGAAGATCAATGGAAAACAGTAAGAAAGAAAGCTAAACAAGCTGCAGTAACAAACTTTAAAGATATTCCTTCTTCATCAACTCCACTGGAGCAATCTTTGCAACTAGTAATCTTTGTAAATCAATTTGAAAATCTGAGTCAACAAATTCCTAGAAGCTTCAGTGAAGTAGTTGCTCCAACAGTGAAAGAACATGGATCCACCTTCCTCCCTAGACTTCCATCTATTATGTATGGTTTGGATCAACCAGTTGTGAAAGGTTATACGGAAGAAAAACCTTTAGATCAAGAAGAAGATTGTGAAGCAACACAAGAACCGCAAATAATAACAGCAGGGGTGGTCACCAAAAATCAAGCAAAGTTAGCAATAACAAATGAAGAAAGAGATTTGAATGAGGGAGAGTAAAGATCGTCTAGGAAAGGGAGAAAGCCAGGTAAAGAAGTTAGAGAAGAAATTACAAATCCTGAAAAAATGATGGGGTTGCAGTCAACTTTGGACCGTAGTTTACTATCTACTTCAAAGATAAAGGGAGCATGTAATCCTATAACTCCAAGCTCCCAAAAAGGAGGTTCTACCAAACCAATAAATAAGTAATTCAACTAGTATCTTGGAATAACAGAGGGATGGGCAGTAGAGATAAAGAGGAAGCAGCCAAGCAATTGATAAAGATGGAGATGTCGTCAATCCTTCTACTCCAAGAGACTAAATTACAAGAAAGGGTTATGCAAGAACTAGGCCAGAAACAATGGAGAGCAAGCAAAAGTGTGGCAGTGAGCTCGCGAGGAGCATCTGGAGGAATTTGTACCTTGTGGAATAGTAATGAATTGGAGCTGATGGCTACAAAGCAAACGCAGCACTGGCTTTACACGAATCTGGTAATTAAAGAAATTGGAAAGCATTACAATCTTTTTAATCTATATGTTCCAATGCACTATAAATAAAAGGAAGAATGTTGGCAAACATTAATGAGTGAAAGAAATAGCTTAGGGCTGGGTAATATCATAATAGCAAGAGATTCAAACAGAGTCTTATCTTTTGAGGAAAAAAGAGGGGGGCTAGAGTTAGAGATGCTTCAAGAGAATTCTTAGAGGATATAATAGCAGATTGGGACTTAATGGATATAAAGTCCAAAAAAGGAAAGTATACTTGGTCTAACAGAAGATTAGGGACAGGAAGCATTTCAGCCAGATTAGATAGATTTTTTATAAGTTGTAGTTATCTAGAGGAAGATTTGGAAATTTCATCTAACAATTTTCTTGTTAGATGCACACATTCTACAATGGATCAAGAGGTAAATATAAAAACAGGAAATTTCTCAAATACACTATAGAAATAACCATTATTGACAATAGCTCTTTAATAAATCCGATCTCCAAACCCATAGAAAGACCAAAACTAGTATAAGCTAATTATACATGACAACATGTACCCATGGTGGCATTGTTAATACAAATGATTATAGTTAACTAACACAACCAAAAAAAGGGTGTTATTATACATATGCTATAAATACAATTTATCCATCAACTTTGCCACGATTACAAGTTGGCCAAAAACAGGAATAGTTATGGATAAGGACCCAATACAACCATATCACCCAAAGGGGTTGGATCCATTGGTGAAGAGCAAGGAGTTTTTCACCAGTGGGCAAGGTTCAATTCCCATGAGGGCTTTTCCTGGAGCCATGGGGTCACCTTGAGATAGTGGTCGAACATGTGGTTGCACCCAAAGAGATTACATTAAATGATCTCGTGACCCATGCACACATAAGTGGATCAAAGCCCACCCCCATTTATAACCTGCCCATTTATAACCTGCAGCAAGAACAAACATGCTTTAAAAGCAAGTAGATGAGATTGGATTTGGTTGGTTTGAGTTCACTCACTACACAACCAACAACATAACCAAAGATGAACAATCCCCTGAGACAATAATCAAAGGCTGTAGTCCATGACAAAATGGCAAGGGCCAAGCTTTTGTATTCTTTGCAGAAGTAATGAAGAAACAGTCCAGCACAAATAGATGGTTTTTCCCTTCACAAAAGTACTGTGGATGGAAGCTCTCTCTCTATCTGGACTCTGTAGGCAAAGGGAAATGGGAGGTTGCAATCTTGACTGAAGGAATTATGCATTGGATAGATGACAGGGGTATATCCAGCAAAAAAGTGTGCATTTCAGCTCAAAAAATGACAAATGAACAGTAAAAAACCCAAAAGAATACCTAGAAGGAAGCATTCCACTCTATTAGCATAGAAGATATGCTTATTAATATCAATGTTGTGATCTTGATAAAACCCTCTTGCTATCTGTCTAATTGTTTAATTTTCTCTTACAAATTTGCAAAGGTGGTCAATTTTAAGTTTAGAAAAAAATTGTACATGTCCTGATCCTAAAAATTTAAAGGTCATTTGTTCACAATATGATTGCTTTATGCATCTGAGAACACATACTTTGTCCTGTCTATGGATGAGGTAAATGCCATTTTCGTTGTGGCGTGATCCTAATCTTCCTTGAGAGATTGTTAATACAAGTTGTGCCGATCCTAATTTCTAATACTAAACATGCTTATCCCAAATATACATATCCATGGGCTACCTTTGCATTTTTTAGAACAATACCGATAAGTATAGTCCAAAAACACATTATTTAAAAGGAAATGATCGGTGGCAACCAATTCCTTGTAATCTGAACCTTCATGATAGCTCTGCTTTATCATCGTTAAGGAAACTTAATATAAATCCCAGCATTTTAAATCTGCATATGCACATTTTTAAATTGTAATTGACAATATCAGATGTGAGGGATACCTTAGAATCGCTTTCCGGACTCTCCAAAATTCTTT
Source organism: Larix kaempferi (assembly GCA_027924585.1). Classification (NCBI taxonomy): domain Eukaryota; kingdom Viridiplantae; phylum Streptophyta; class Pinopsida; order Pinales; family Pinaceae; genus Larix; species Larix kaempferi. The sequence continues at coordinate 9,938,421 of BSBM01001022.1, forward strand.
CTGACCAATTGCTGCTATAACATTATTTGGAGTGATCTCAAAGATATGGACGGAGTCTACCATTGATGAATCTGAGTTGTAGTCAGATGGTTCACCCTTTCCAACCTCCAGAAGTCCTGAATCAACTACCATACTCTGACGGTCATTGCATGGCTTAGATTTACACTGATCTCTTATGCTTTGTTTTCTTTGGCTTTCTTTAGGCCTTTGAACACCATCCATTACATTTTGTAGGTCTATAGAGATATTTTCTCCTGCATATTGCAATTCAACACACGCCAAACTAGATTTCAGAGGTTCGTGAATCCCATGACTCTGCCCTACAGTCTGGCACTCTCCTCTGGAAGAGAAATTATCAACACCTTTTGAATCTGCAATATTGTCTGATGAGCTGCTGGTTTTACTTTGATAATTATCATCATCATCCACTCTATACTCATCTTCAGCTCCTTCATTTGGACACCTTGGTAAACACAGTCCATCCTCAACATAATATGCATCACCATGAATGGACGGACTTCTTTCCCTACATAAATCAGCGCCCCTCTCTCTAGATCCCATCCTATCACTTGGCATTATAATGTGCTGAACTGGAGATTTCAACCCATTGTCAACCTGCAGTGGAACAGTTCTCAAGCCCTCAGAAGCAGAGCCTACCACAGGATTGCTAGTTCTTTGCCCACTTTTATGCACATGCAAACCTCCCACTGTAGCATTGCCCATTAAGTTATTGCTGCTTAATCTGCGAGATATCTGCAGTGAAAAATCTTCAACTTCAATGCCAGCTGTTGAGAAGGGGTTTGGATTAAGTTGAGATTTTGAAACCCTTGGATTACTGCAAGTTGCTTTTACAGATAAATGTTCTCTGTTTTTGGCTAGAGCACACTTTGTCGACTTGTCAGACTCAGTTGCAGTACTATTACTGCGAGATATCAAATTCTGTCCCAAAAACTGGCCTGGAAAATTCACAGTCGCATAAGCATTTGGAGAAACATAATATGGAGTATACATAAACCTCCCATCACAAGAAGCCTGCAAGCCAGATTCTTTTATCAGTCCAAAGTTTTCCTACTTTGATACATGCATACTAACTATATAACCATGAAAATATAGCTCTCATGAAAATAGCGGCTATACCATGCACAAATTAGAATTGCAAACACCAGTAGCTATCACATGCATTCCACAGCAATTACTGCTCAATATTCCACTGAATTATTATGTACATCAGTCCTCAAGCAAGTGAAAATATGTAAGACATATTTGAAGACGGAAATTAATTAACTGGGCCCAAGGTTTGAGATCCAAGAAAGTGAGATCTCCACCATTTATCTTTGTTTCAAGTTTGCAGTTCCTGTTTTGTAGTGAGGAGAATATTGGCCTGGGTAAACTAAAACACTCTTGTGATTAGTTTCATGCCCTAAATGTGTGGAGCAAGAAGCTCAGATCTTGGCAAAATACCAAAGGCCTTTATATAAAGTGGATATAATATTAAGGTGGTGGGATATAGAAATGGTCTCAGTAGTTCAACACACTGAAGGTAGATTTACAATGACAGTTGGCTTGTTACAAGGCACTCGCCAACCATTTTTGTAATATTTTCTACTATTAAACGAAACCCTTTTCATAAATGCGCACACACATACACACACAAACTTTCCAGCTTCAAATCACATTTCAGAATTTGTTGAACTATCTAGTATCAAAAGAAGGGCTCATGCCTTTTGTCATTATCATTTAGTACTGTACTGTCCTTTCTTGCAATGTCCAGCCATCAATCTCTCACTCTTTGGGTGGAAAGGCCTATAATGGCTCAAACCCAGAAGTTAGAAGAACAGCACCATTAATGCTACAGGTGCTGCGGAGAATGATGCCAAAGAGACACAGAAAGTTTGTCCCAAAAGTCTACCACGAGATTACAAAATAGAAACTGGGGATGAAATCCCCATTGTAATTGATGTGTCTAAATATAATAATATCTGTGAAAGTGTAAGACAGCATGCACTGCTTGCTTATTTCATCTGTAAGGTTCCATTTGAGAGCACAATCAAGACCTGGATCAAGGAAGCTTGGGAGCCACATGGCTGGCAAGTCCAACTGTCCAAGTATCGCTGATTTGACAAAGGGTTTTTCTTTCTTTCCCTGTTTCTGGACCCCAATTCTTGCTATCAAATTCCTAGTTGCAATCTGAAGGTTTGTTGTAAAACTGTAGTTGTCATTTCCTGAAGTCAAAGACATTTTGGTTGGCATGGCCGCAAAGCTGCACTGCCAATCTAGGTGGATTCTCAAGCCTCCGTATTCAGTACTAGCCTTTCTTGCATTGGCTTGGCAAGCTTCTTGTGAGTTTACCCATCATGAACTTTAAACTTACAGCATATTTTAACCCAAGGCCTTGCAAATGTATCTGTGTCCAGGTCCACCTTTGAAAAGCCTGAAGGAATACATAATCATTTAGATTGACAATAAGAGTTTCCTCATAGAGGGTGAAGATGCAATCCATGCTCTAATAATCCTTCCTGAAATCAACTTGCACCAAGGCCTTAAAACCATATCTCTCAAGCCAATCAGAAACTACCCATCTATAGTTATTGCATACGATTGGGAAAATGTGTGTTCAATCATGATGCTCCTGTAGTTATTTGGGCCAGATATGTTCCCAAATTCATGGATATGATGGATGATGTGCTGGGACCAAGATATTTGAAAGACAAAGCAAATGACTTCATTAAAAGAAGTACCAATGGGGTGCACCTAGGTTTCCATGTCTATACTTGAGAAATTAAAATTAGAGTCCCTCTAAGTTGGTAGCTTTGTTAGTGTAGCAATTTTAGATGGCCCTCCTAACAAGCCTATTGCTGAAGAATTGAATGGAAGGAGGGGAGAAGAGACAAAAGTGGGAGACGAGCAAAGGATGCCATAGAGGGAATAGTTGTGAATTGTGTTAAAATATTAACCAGGAAAATATTGAGAAGGAATGCATGCTAGGGTTTGCATGCACCAGCTGTTAGGTTTTTGGTAAACCTAATTTACCAGTGAGATGTTATAAGGAGACAGAAGGGGTCTGTCTCACTCACCGAGACAATTGATCTGAGATAGATCAATAGAGAGGAGGACGACTTTCTTAGAGAAGGAGGGCACATTCCTACTGGAGGAGGAAGCTCATACCACATCCGGTTGAGCAATTGAGTGTTTGTAACTTGCAGAGTATCTTCGTCTCAGTGATTGAGGAAGATCAGTGACAATCAGAGCTCAGATCTGCTGAGATCCGATTTAGTACGAATCACTCTTCAGTTGAGGGAGGGCGCACGTGTGCATGCAGAGAGGGACGTTTTTAGCAGCAGGCTTCTTCAATTGGCAGAGCAAATCAAAGCAGAGGAAAGAAAGAGACAGATCAGGCAGAGGTGCTTACAGGGATACTCAGATCCAGTCTTGCAGTTAGGGCTCATTCTTCTAGTGCATGCATCAGTTGGATGCATGCAAAATCCAGAATTTGCCTGAGTTACTTCTGAGGTAACCCTATATTGTACTTGTCTCTTTTCTTATATGCTTTGGGCTCGAGAAAGAAGAAAGCCCGACAGATTGTTGGTTTTTCCAGTAAGGGTTCCAGGGTATATTTGTTGTTATGTGTATGATTGCATATGTGTTAAAGTGGTAAAGAGATCTAGTTGTTAAGATTGCATATGTGTTAAAGTGGTAAAGAGATCTAGTTGTTAAGTTTATGTTTGTATGAGTATTTACTTACATCGGGACTCAAACTGCTTGAGATCTCAGGGCGATCCAGAGGGAGTAGTGATCTCTGGATCTAATATTTTGGTTGGCATGGCAGCAAAGCTGCAGTACCAATCTAGGTGGATTCTCAAGCCTCCGTATTCAGTACTAGCCTTTCTTGCATTGGCTTGGCAATGCTTCTTGGCAAGATCTGGAACAGGAGTTGCACTATGTCAATGGACAACCTACAGAATTTCATGAACATGCATGGGAAGCTTTCAATTGGTATTTTGACAACATTTTGGCATCTCATTTGGATCGTTTTGGATCCTATTACACATCCAACATCAAATGAGTGGAGGTTGGTATCCTACACAGTGTTCCAATCATGGAGGATTAAAATAGGCTTATTTCTGCTCATTTCGGATTAATTATGGCTAAGACTATGGTTTTAAATAAAAAAATTCCTATGTGTAGCATAATTAATTTATAAAAATTAAAAATGTACACCACAACTTCTAATTTCACTTTGAGATTGCACTTTTTAATTATTTGGGAAAATTAAATTAATTTTTCTAGGTAATTTTAATTAAAAATGAGCATGGCACATATGTGGAGGCAAAAATATATTATTTTATCGCAATACCACAAGAAGAAATTAAATCAAGGGCTGAAATTAAAAAGTCAATGGAAGATTAAGTCCCATCCGCTAATTAAAAAGCCAAAGCACATGGATCAAGAGCCTTTTGAGGAAGAACGACATGGTAAAAGGGGCTAAAAGAATACAACCCATGGTATTTGAAAAGTGTTTTGGCCTTTTTCCCTTGACATTTGTTCCAACCCTTGGTATTTGACTTGGAACGAAGGTATTTGGCAATTTTTAATGTTTTTCTCCTTTATAAGTGAATGTTTCACTAAATATTTTAATATTTGTGTAAGTTTTTTTTTTTAACGGAAACAGTTATGAGCATATATTTATAAAAAAGAGGGTTACATCAAAAAGGATTGATCCTATTGTTCCCATAAAATGAAATCAACCATCAATCCAAGTTCGTCAAGATCCAACTGAAATTTAGCATGATACCTACCTGTTCTGTTGAAGCTATAGCTTCTAACAAACTATCCTGAGAGAAATATGCAGAAGCAAAACATTACTGGAAGTCTGTTTTATACAAAATTGGCAATTAAGCCCATCCAAGTGCCTTCAAATAACTTAGAGCCTAAACTGTAAAGGATAGAAAGTCTATGCATAATACTATAAAATATAGATAACAAAAAACGACTAAAGAGTCGACCCGAGACTTCAGAGCTAGTTAGGTCCAATGTCCATGACCGCGTCTGTAACTTCCGCGGCCTTGTTCTTTTCTGTACTCAGATCTACATAATTACCAGCTGAAGCCATGAACTTCTTCAGCTTCTCCATCTTCCGGTTGATATCCACAAGTTCACTGTCAGTTACTTTGGGTTTCCAAACCTTGCGAGGATAGGCCAGACCCAAGGTTTCTTCCAAATGCTCAATCTTTGCAGCTATTCTAGAATACTGATCTTTTATCTCGATTTGAGAAGCAGTTGCAAAGTTATACATTCGAGAGATTACCTTCTTGAATTCGATGTTGTCTCCACAAACCATCCTCATCTACAGCTCCAGGTCCTGCAGTTGATCCAAGAACTCCACCTCAAACTTTGTGATGTTGCGGTTTCCATCCTGGCCGACTACATTTCCGGTTCCTGCATGCCTTCGACAGGGTCCTATTCCTGGATGGCCTTCCATTTCCACAGAATCTCCCCACATTTCCTCTTGCTAAGCGCCCTTGCCACACCCCACATTAAGACCGCTTCTCGATTTACAGCAATTCCCACAGGAGGGTTTCACATGTCCTTGGTAATGCCCACCGCCATGACAATAGAGCTCCCCGCCACTTCCAGTTCCATGGTGAGCCATATCTTTACCTACACCAGCACCGTTCCACAATACCAACAGCAAATTCTGCCCAGAGAAAGCGTCGAAAAAACAGAGAGCAGGAGAATGTGAGCCAAGGGTTGCCCAGAAGGGGTATTTAATTACTCCGATGTTAGCGCATGCCATCCAGATGGCAAAGTTCTAAGCAGCATTAACTCCGTGCATGGGAAGAACACTGTCAAGGAGGGGAAAGGCCGTCGAATCTTCAAGGGAGAAATCCCAAAAAAAATTAATAATGAGGCTAATTAAGAGTGAGATGACCATTAAGTGGGAAGAGTCCATTAAGCTAGATATGAACCAATTCATGAATTAAGGGATCCATGTGTTCTCCAATTTATCTTCATCAAGCCTAAGAGTTCCATAATCAAGCTCGACATCAATATTCGCCATTTTATCTGCCTTCTCGTTTAAACCTCGAAGAATATGAAGGAAGATGAGCTCATGGAATTCTTTACTGATGCAATGGAGCAAAAGATGCATTTTAGAGATGGGGTCTTTCCGATTTGCTATTATACGCCTCGCTTCTCTAATAATGACAAGAAAGTCACCAAGAACAGTGAGTTTCTTGATTCCCAAGCTGGTTGCAATCTCCAATCCTTTGAGGAGTCCCAACCAGTCTGCTGCATTGTTGGTCTTTCTCCCAATGCCCCAAGCGAAGTCTTTCTGCTTGTTCCCCAAGGAATCAAGAATTACTCCCCCCCGCGACTGCCAACCCTGGAATATTTTTGTAAGTTGAGAATCATCCAAGTTGGAAATTATATTTTATGTAACCACTTTTGATTCTTCAAAAGCCTAAGGTGCCCTCGTTGTGCTATAAAAGGAGAGGTATTAGCCTTAGCAAAAAGAGAAATTTTGGGGAATAATAGAATTACACTCATATTTGCTCTAGGCTCTCAGGTAGTCTTGGCTATTCAATCGTGGCTTGTGGATTATCTTAGAAGATTTTGTGGAATTTTTGGAGAACACATAAGGGCTTAAGGTAAATCTCTATTTAATTAGCTTATGTTGAGTAAATTACTTGATGATTGCAACAACCAAGGCTGGAACATGACTTTGACGAGCAAATTGCCCGTCACGAGGCGATTTGCCCATCAAACACTGTGCCAAATCAGCATATCCCGTCATAGAATTGGCTTAAAATGAACAAAACGTTTGATTAAATCGTTCTACCGTCAAATTTGACAGGTGTGTTGGATTTGAAATTCCAACCCTAACAACAACTTTATCTAGTATGGATATAGATTGATGTGCTTATTTCCATAATTAATCCATGTTCACTTAACATTTTGCTAACCCTTGTTTGAGCTTATGCTAGGATATAAGGCTTCTTTCCCATCTTGACTTTTGCAAGTTTAATCAATGGATTGGAGCTAAAGAGATTGACGTTTCCTTGACCTATCAAGGAAGGGGATTGCTTCGTCCTCTACTCTCCCTTAGGTTATCTATTTTTTTCTAAAATTTCCGTAAGACTCTATTGCCCCTTGATGTTCCCTAAAGGCACTATCTATAGAGATCAAAGGGTTTATTTTATTTTTTGTCAAAATTTTCTCCAACAATTTATCTTATCTTGGTTTCTAAATTTTGCAAGTGTTTGGATCTATATCTGGAAAGTATCTTTTGAAAACTTATCTTAGGGTAATTTTATTTGAAGTAAAAAAAATTAAAACCCTAGATCTATTTTCTAAACTAGCCAAGAACCTAGATTTTCTTTCCAAGCATTTTTATTTCCAACTAGTGAATTTTATTGAAAATCTATAACACTTGTAGTAAGAGCTTGTTTCCATATAAACTTTGTGTTTCTCCATCCTTCTGCAAAGGGATTCCCCTTTGCATGTTCACTATGGATGAGATCTAAATTCTTAAACAAAATTTCATATTAAAATAATAAAAAATTAAAAATTACAAAAAAGAAATATATATATATATATATAAAATAATAAAAATAAAAGATAAATATTATTTTTCTTATGCAAAACTTGCTCTTCCTCAAAAAAAAATCAATTGACAAATCTAGCACGTGGTAAATTTTGGTTAAGGTTGGACCCCCAACACTCCACTGAAATGTCTATTTGAAGCAAATAATTGGTCTCCTCACACCATCTAGATTTTGCAAAATTTCCGTTGAGGGTTATATTGTATGGCAAAATCATAAGAATTGTGGTGAAACCCCTTAAGAACTAGACGTTTTCATAGTCTTCATCTCTGAAGTGGTTTGTTGGCATTTCCAGATCTAATTTGGATCCTTTTCTTATATATTTTGTTCTCAGATCTGCAAAATTTTAGGTGTAATGATAAGAAGAAACTACATAATGGCAGTATTGAATTTCATTTGAAGTTTAATAAATCTTCTTTAGCCAAGCAGAACTTTATCATTGTCTGAGCATACTCGGCCAGCCCCTTGGATTTTCAATTTGCAGTTTTTGTCATTTGGTAGAAATTTCAAGGGGCTCTTGTTGGTTCCTGTAGAGTTTTCCTTAAGGTTAAATGCTCCTGATATTCAATGATGTGAGCCATATTAAATGCAAAATCATTAACATTGATAAGCCTATCCGGCCCTCACTCCAGTGGCACATTTTATCTCAAAATGATTTGGTTTGAGATCTTTAAAATTGTGAAAAGTAATTTCATCTTTTGGTGGTGGTCCTAAAGTCTCCAAACAATTTTTGAATGTTGCCTGAAAAGTGTGATTACTAATGCATTAGCATCAACAGGTCCCAAATATCCTATTCGGCCCCTGTTTTGCAACAGAACAATATCATCTTGAGGTGGGGTTGACCTTTAATGTTTCAGTAATACAAGTCATATCTTGTGAAATATGTCCTCTCTTTTATGCTCTCATCTTGCATACAAAGCCAATAATCTTAGCCTCCTCACTTAATGCATGAAAATCAGATCCTACGGGGTTGATTCGGCCACATTTTGAAGACTGCTATATCCTCTAATAAACTAGCCCTCTGAAATATATTCTCTTCATTTTGAACTTCATATCCTTTGGAAATACTTATTATTAAATTCACAAACTGAGTCAATCACTTGAATGTTTGTAACTTCGGGATATCTGTTATATATCTCACATTGGTTCAAAGTTACAATTTACTCTATGAAAGAGTTGTTTTGATCTATTTTTCATATAAAGTGTACTAACTACTAACATCTACATGGTTGAGATGTCTTATTGTTTAATGCTTGAAAAGTGCGAATCCATTTGTTGATGACAAGATATTGGATAAAACTCTTTGAACAATTTGTTAAAATCTGAAGTGCTTATGTCTAGAAGATCTTTGTATTCAGCTTATTTTCCCTTTCAGATCTCAAAGATTTGTGATTTTGGCATCAAGGATAATCGGTGCTTTGAGGGACATATTTGAAAAAACAAGTCCCATCTAAGACTTGAGGTCATTGTTGTAACAAGCTTTCAAGTTATTATTTGTTGTAACACCCAACACAAATGAGCTAGAGTGATCGTTATCATTGGTCATTATGTCTTTGGGGTAAGTTTTTTTTTCACCTTAGCTAGATCCCCTTGTCCAATTGTGGGGCACTAGCCTGTCTTTTTCTATGTGGCTTTAGGGGTAGCAAGAGTGATTATCATCACTGGCGCCCTATTGGTAAACCACTTTGTCTTATGGTACAATAATTTCTTGTGGATGGCTTGCAATGAATGTCTAAGTAATTACACCTAAATAATTCTAAGTCATTCTAAGTTACTAAGAGAAGCAACTTCTTTTCCATAGCATTGATAAGACTAATCCATTAAATATTGGTAATTTAATTTTATGTGGATAGTTGTTTATGATTGAATGATGTTTCGTTAGATCTTGTGCCATTTTATTTAACTTTGCTAGTACATTCTTCATTTATCTTTTGCCTTGCAAGTAGTTCTTTCATTGAAGGACATTGTATCTTCTACAAGTACATTTCTTTCAAGTACCTATGAATGACATGATTGAACACTAAGTGATACATCAGTATTTTCGATACTTGCGGTAGTCTATAAATATCATGCAAGGATTAGTTGTTTAGCATGTAAACCTGTGGTTGGGATTCTACTCGTTTGGAAACAGTTGGTTCGATAGCCTTTTGAGCTGAAAGTGCAGACGATTGTTTCTGGCTAGTTGGATACTGTGTTGGCCACCACTATTACCCACTCCAGTACACAGAGTGCCATATTGCATCAAACGATCGTTGAACATGGACTCGAACCCTACCTAACTTTGAGTATATTGAGGGCCTCCTTAGGAAACCTGAAACCTATCCATTCAAGCTTAGGTTGGGGAGATACGAAATTTTGAGTTTAAATGTTATGATTTATGAGTATTTTTCATTGATGTACATTGTTTGAAATGTTTAAAATGCTTTATAGCATGTTCATAATTATGTATTGATTTATGTACTTTCTTTTATTTACTATAATTGATGTCATTTTATGGTTAATGGTGAATGTTCTTATCATTGAATAATAATAATAATATAAAACCACCTTGACTAGGAGAGTGTCTAGTCATTTTCCTTTCCTATCTCTTAGACACCTCACTAAAAATCAGTGCTAGGCATATACTTAGGGTTGTTTTAGGATAGCTCTAAGCAAAAGCTTGGTTACTATCTCGATTGGATAGTCTAGACTCATTTACTATTGGGTCTAGGAAGCCAAAAGTGACAAAACTCCCTTTTGTTAGTGACACGTTGGGTTGGAAGTTCATAGTTGTGTCAAGTTAGCAGCCAATCAGCTTGTTCATCTTCTTGGGCTGCTAGTTTGCACATCAAAAAGCCCATTTATTTAGTCAATGGGTAGTTGTTTAATGTAAAAGGGCCTTCCTTATTGAGTAAAGGCCCTTAGGTGGTTGGCCCTCATTAATAGTGGGACCACAAGTAGTTGGACTCAATGTCACAAGGTTTGGGTTTGGGTTCGGGTTCGACGACCTTCAGGTTCGATTCGGGTTCGGATTTTCCTATGAGGTTCAGATGTGGTTCGGCATAGGTTCGTCTATATACATTTTTCAAATTTTAAACATTTTATAAAATTAACCTTTCTAATATATTTTTATATTCTATAAATAAGAAATAACATTTAATACAATTATATATATATAAAATATTTACTATTTACTATATCTAGATTAAAACATTTAATATTTAAGATTATAACGTGTGTAATATAATGTATCATATACATAAATAAATAAAATTACCATTTACTATAAACTAGTCTACAATAACCTAAACATTTGATATAAATACATTATAATTTTATATCCCTTTAAAAGATTTTTAAAAATTAAATGTAGTCTCGATTCGGAATAACAGTTAGGGCACAATATAGCTTTGGAGGTTAACAATTTAGAGGGAACGAGTTTGAGGATCGAAGAAGCCTGCTAACCCTAGCGCTGTCACGGGTTCTTTGAAGGTCGGCGGCTCTACCATGGAACCGCCCGACCCAACCTTTGAGGAAAGGTTTCAGAACATTGTCACCTCCCTCTCGCGCGAGCAGCCTGTCGTGGCCCCTGCCTCCAGGTTTGTTAAGCTTGCAGATGTACCAGAAGTGAAGCTCAGCTCGGCCGCCTCTAAACGGAAGGCAGTTTCCCTCTCTGAGAAGGGCCTCATTGGTTTATTCACCGGGTTATGGCCATCTCCGCGCTCAGTGGAGATCTGGCTGAACAAAAACTGGAGAACCCTAATACAGGGAGAAGTCCAACAAATATTTTGTGGAAAAGGATACTTTACATTCATCTTTGAAAAAAAGGAGGATCGGGATCTAATATTCAGGAATGGGCCATACTTTATGGGCCCTCGAGGAATGTATCTGAACAAGTGGGATTTGACCTTCAATCCTGAGAAAGATATACCAAAAGCAGTTCCTGTCTGGGTAAAATTACCCCATCTTCCTCTGCATTGCTGGAATGATGAGGATTTTCGAGCAATAGGAAATACTCTGGGAAAATATGTAGACAAGTCCGAGCCGAAAGCCCCAATGTTCTCCTGCGCCCGAATCTGTGTTGAAGTCGACCTTGAAAAGGGTTTGCCAGAGTCTATCAAGCTCTCCATTGATGGGTGGAACCACCTTCAAACAGTAGACTACGAGCAAATCCCGTTTAAGTGCAAATACTGCCATGAATATGGCCATTTTGCCAAATCATGCCCAAAGAAGCCAGAAAGACCCTCCACGGAAAACCCTGCTAGTGAGGGCTGGAATATTGCAAATGGGAAAAAGGCAGCCAAGCCCCAAAAACAGCAGATCCCCACATCAAAGAACCCCACCGGAAATAAGTTTGCGGCCTTGGAGGAAGAGACTCAGGAGGAAGAAAATCAAGCAAAGAACCCAGAGACCTATGATAACAGAACTGATCCGGTACAGCTTCAGGATAGCGAGACCCCGGAGATCGCCGTTCAGCATCAGACAACCCAGGAAGCGGAGGCTGAGCACCACAAGGGCAGGAAAGAGCTGGATATGACCTCTGAAGGCTCTGTCACGAGATCAAGGGCAAAAGCAAGCACAGAGGAAATGACAGATACTTCTATAGAAGAACAAGAACCGCTCTCCAGGAAAGGAAGGAAAACTAATAAAATCATCCGTGAGCAGGAGGCAGCAAGGGAAAAGGCGGCAGGAAAACAGTCCAATTTAGATTTCTTGGTTAAATCCTCGCCAGCAAGCAAATATCTCATGAGTGCAGAGGAGGAAAAAAAGGAGAAAGAAAAGGCCCTCAAGCAGCATAAGAAATAATGAAAATAGTCTCCTGGAATTGTAGAGGCCTGGGAGGAATGCAAAAATTAGAAACCATCAAGAGATTCAAATCCTTGGAATTAGCCTCAATCCTTCTTCTCCAGGAGACTAAGAAAACTGCTGAAGACAGCGTCGCGGTCATCCAAAGTATCTGGCCTAAAGGGAATGGTATAGCCACCAATGCTATGGGAGCTTCTGGGGGCCTCCTATGCTGGTGGAGCGCAGAAAAATATGAACTTCTTTCTGCTGTAGAAAATAGAAACTGGCTTCTTATAAAACTTGAAAACAAAGAAAGCAAAGAACAATTTTGGATCGGAAATATATATGGTCCAACCCTGAACGCTCAGAAGGATAGCTTTTGGACTTCGCTCGAAGGGCAATGCGAGGATAAAAAGCTCCTTCCCTGTTTCATAGCAGGGGATTTCAATACTACCATCACGGCAGCTGAGCGTAGAGGTGGTTCCAAGGTTAGGGACCCCTTCGGAGAGCGGCTAGAAGACCTCATCTCTCAATGGGGCCTTACAGATTTAAAACCCAAAAATGGCACCTACACTTGGAGTAACAAACGAGTGGGTCCTGGGCACATCGCTGCTCGTCTTGATCGGTTCTTGGTGAGTACACATCTCCTTAATTCCACCCCGGATGTCAAACTCCTGTGCTCGGCGGTCTCGGACCATAGGCCATTATGTCTCTTCTTCACGCCGGAAGCAAACCTTGGGCCACTGCCATTCCGGTTCAATCGTTTATGGATGGAATCGGAAGAAGCCAAGGAAATCATAAACAATTCCTGGCGCTGTTTTATTCCAGGAACCCCAGCGTTCATATGGGAGCAGAAGCTCAAGAGGGTGAAAGTAGCTCTCAAGGCGTGGGTAAAGTCTCAATATAAAGAACCTGAAAAGCAGAAGGATCTTATCTTGGAGGAGATGGAGCGTCTGCAAACTGAAATGGAAGTAAGCACGATCACCAAGGAGCAGCTTCTCAAAGAAATTGAACTTGAAACACAACTCCAGAAAATATTAAGGCAAATAGAGGAGGAATGGAGGCTCCGCTCGCGCATCCTGTGGCTCAAAGGAGGAGATCAGAACACAAAGTTCTTCCAATGCCAGCACAGGGACAGGCAACGATGGAACACAATAAGAGAACTAAAAAGCGAAGATGGCTCTGACATACAAGGGCAAGCAGCAATCTGTGCTGAGGTAAGGAACTTCTTTGAGCATTTATATAATGATGAGGAGCAAGTCACTCGTGGCCTTATGGAAGAACTGGCTTCTGACATCCCTTCCCTTATAAGCCATGAGGACAAAACCCATCTCGATTCCCCTATATTGGAAGAAGAAGTTAAAAAAGCAATCTGGTGTCTTCATCCGGATAAGGCCCCAGGCCCGGATGGATTCCCAATCTGCTTCTACAGGACTTTTTGGCCCCTCATTAAGAGAGATCTGATGCGCCTGATAACTTGGATGTCGAAAGGAAAAATGGGGGGCGCCACCAACTCCACATTCTTGGCCCTTATCCCTAAAGACACCAATCCTTCTTCCATCAAAAGATTCAGGCCCATTTCATTGTGCAATGCATCTTACAAAATCTTTTCGAAAGTGCTGTCATTGAGAATCAAAAGAATTATCCCCTCCCTTATTTCTCCCAATCAAGGAGGATTCGTCTCTGGCAGGCACATAGGGGATAATATCCTCTTAGTGCAAGAAGCGATCCATTCCAGCAATAAAAGAAGAGAGCCCGGGATGGCCATCAAGCTGGACTTGGCTAATGCATTTGACAGACTAAGACACTCCTTCATCATTATGGTGATGGAAAGATTTGGTTTTCCTTCTACCTTTATCAACCAAGTTCAAGCATGCATCTCTTCCCCCTGGATAGCCCCCCTTATCAATGGCAGGCCCTCCAAGTTCTTCAAAGCCTCGCGTGGAGTAAGGCAAGGATGCCCGCTTTCCCCTTATCTTTACATTTTGGTTGCAGACTCCCTTAGCAGAAGACTGAACAGACACCAAGCTGAAGGCTCCCTTCCTGGCCTCTCGTTTAGGAATGGTGTGCCATCTATCAATCATGCACTGTTTGCAGATGACTCCATCCTTCTCGGAATTGCATCAACACAAATTGCTAGAAACTTCCTCAACCCTCTAGACCTCTTCCTCCAAGCCTCAGGGAGCTCAGCAAACTCAAATAAATGCCAAATCTATAGCTGGAACTGTCCTGCCCCCACCTTGCGTAGGATATCTCACACTCTGCAAATCAAAGCTAACCCAAATTGGACTCATTTCAAATACCTGGGCATCCCTGTGGTCAAAAAATCCCTGACTTCCTCATTATGGAATCCGGTTATCGAGAAAATTAAAGCCAAGACCCAATCCCTTGGGACGAGATGGTTGAATCTGGCTGGTAAGACAGTTTTAATTCAGTCTATTCTTTCTTCTTATCCCATTTATACTAGCTCGATGGTTCTGGCGCCGAAGAATGTCATCACCAGCATATGCAAAGAAATCAGGAAATTTCTCTGGCAGGGAGGGAAAAATCAAGCGAGGAAGTTCCATTTGGTCAAATGGGATACCGTCAAGCGAGCCAAAAGCCAAGGTGGACTTGGCATCAGAGACCCGGAGTTTACGAGTAAAGCCATGGGAGCCAAATTGATTTGGAGACTGGTTACTGGAAAAAAGGAATGGTGGAAAGAAGTTATCAGGAAAAAATACATTAAAAAGCCCAGAACAAAAATGTTGGAAGGAGAATGGAAAGGGAAAGGTACCACTTTATGGCAGCTGTGCAAAACCTCAGTCAAAACAATCACAGAAGACTGTTATTGGATTCCCGGGAATGGGAAAAGAATTAATGTCTGGGATAGCAGCATATTAAGACAACCTCCGCGATCTACGATACCTGGTATGGTCCATTTCTCTGAATGGCTGTCTGAGCAGGAGATAGTCACTCTTTTCGATTTATCAAGATGGGGAGAGGACGGCCAATGGACAGGGTGGAAGGACATCTCTCCTCCACATCACATGAAGAATGCTGCAGAAATTTTCATTTCCTCCCTGCATGGCCTCTCCCCGACAAGTCTTTCAACTAAGGATCGGATGGGATGGGGAAAATCAGGGCAGTATAATGTCAAGGAGGGATATAAAAAAATATCCATGGAGCAGGCAACGGCAGATAGTTTATGGAAAAAGGTTTGGCATCCTGACAGCATCCCCAAAGTCAACAGCTTCACTTGGCTCCTCCTGCACAATAAGCTTTTAACAGCTGATAATCTAAAGAAAAGAGGCATTCTTGGGCCATCCAGATGTGCCTTGTGTAATGAAGCAGAAGAGACATCTAGTCATCTTTTTCTTCAATGCACAGTCTCCATCAGCGTGTGGAAGCTCGTTCTCCCCAAAGAATTCAATCGTGATCTCCCAGGTAATGCAACACAGCTCATCAAAGATTGGACCAATCTTTTCCCAGGATCTTTGTCCAAGAAGCCCACTCTAAGTCGCCTTTGGGCTGCTGTCCCTAAAAACATCTGCTGGCAATTGTGGCTAGCCAGAAATCGGGCCATTTTTAAGGAGAAGAAAGCAGTCCCAGCATGTATTGCTGTGAAAGCCATAGGTATGTTAGCTGAAAAATTTGCTTCGAATAATGTCAGCTACCCAATACATGAGACTATTCCTGAACCTCTTGCCAACTGGTGTAAACGTTTATTAAAAGTTCACAGCTCTCCACAGTGTAAAAATTCCTTAAGAGGAACAATTCAGCCTAGACGCTTATGCCAATGGGAAATTCGACTTCCTACCAAAGATTTCCAAACCTGGCTCAGGGATAAAAATTCTTATTCTTTCTTTTTTGACGGAGCATCGAAAGGTAATCCTGGCACAGCTGGTGCGGGAGGGATCCTGCTGGATCCAGGAGGGCAAGAGGAACAAAGATTTGCATGGGGACTTGGCCATAGAACCAACAACGAAGCTGAGTGGATGGCCCTTCTCCAGGGTCTTCAACTCATTCGTGAAAATAAGCTCCGGAAGGTTCTAATATTTGGCGACTCCAGACATGTCATCTATAAGCTGATCAATGGGTATCCAACTGGAGACATCAAATGTAGCCGGTTGTACAAAAAAGCAAAGCTTCTAATGTCTCAATCCTTTGAAGTTTTTCATATTCTTCGAAGTAACAATAAGGAAGCGGATAAAATGGCCAATGTTGGAGCCAGTCTACCTCAAGGCTGCTACAGTCAGGATGGAAAACCTCCCTACCTTAAATTCATTCCATGAACAGCAATAGCAAAATCCTCTCCGGGCGTCGTTTAATGGTGAAGTATATAGCCATACATAAGAAGACTGGATGTCCTCTCCCCACTCCCCTTCTATCTCTTTTTCCTTTATCCCCTCCCTTTCTCATTTTTCCCTTTTCCCTCTGCCTTTCCACTCACACTCATACTCTGTTTTCCTTTTTGAATTCTGAAAGCCATCCCCCAGTGGCCGATTGGGCTTCCATTAACATTTCGGTCATACCAGATTTAAAGTCCAGCAATTTTTCCATGAATCGACTCATCCTCTATCATGTATGCAGACTATTCATTCCCTTTAAAGATTCGGCCCCGTGGCAGACTCATCCTCATATGCTCTTACGTGCCTCTCTCAAAGTCTGCCTTTCTCTGTATGCATATTTGTACTCTCAACGCAGTCATCCTCCAACGTCATGTGGCCCAATTGGCAAAGCTGGTACAGAAGACTGGAAGAGAAAAGCAGAAGGACCATTGACAGCGAAAGAAGATGAGGTAAACAACTCTCATTGGCAAAGCTGGCGCACCCACTCTGAGCTACTTGACACAAAAAAGACCAGGAGTAAGTTGCACGAGATAAGTGAGAATGGAGATTGTAGTGATGAGAACGATAGCAATGAAGATTGTATTGATGAGAACGATAGCAACCTGAGTAAGCTGGACAGAACGCAGGAAGCTAAGGATAATGCAGCTCAGGGTATTTGGGTTTCTGGTTTAGTCTTAGATGGTTAATGTTTTTTTGCAAACTTCTTTGTAGTCAATTTGTGAGGGTATACACTACCCGCAGAAATAGCAATTTTGGAATGAACATAGGCATTGCTCTTCGGGAAACCCTCAGGACAAGCCAGATGGGCAGCAATTTAGACCTGCCGGCAATTTATATTTTGCTCCTATGTAATGCATGGCTGTGCACAGCTTGTTAATATATCTCCTTTTCTGTTTCTGTTAAAAAAAAAAAAACAGTTAGGGCACAAAGTTCAAACACGGCTCGGCACTAGTTCCCCGAAGACATCAGAAGACCTGTCCAAAGCCTCGGCACTGGTTCCTCGAAAACTTATCAGAAAACCCATCCTCGAAAACTTATCAGAAAACCCGTCCTCGGCACTAGTTATTGAAAGGGTAATCGCACCGGTTACTCAATCGGAAGGCCATTCGCAGTGCGCACAATGGCAAAGTTGGAACAGTTGTGGATCGTGGGATAACTCACCAAAGGTAGAGTCCGGAGATAGCCAGATGGATTGCAGAGCTCGAGTTGGGGAGAAATCACAAAAGAACAAAAAAAAACCCTGAAAATTAATGTTCCACCTTGAAGTTCATCAAACCCAAACGAACCTAAAAAAAAAATTGAGGTTCGACGAATTTCGAACCTGATGGTTCAGGTTCGCCGAACCCTGTGACACTGGTTGGACTTGGGTTGTTGAAGTACCATATATAGAGTATTAAGAAATGTAATGTGTAGTCAAGAATTGTCATTGTATTTGGAGCTAGTGCTTTTGGAGGTTGCCCCCTTAAAGAGACAAGTGAACATTGTTATCTATTTCATCTATTTTTCTTGTATTTTTTATCTTTTCTACGAATTTCTGGGTTTGAGCATATTACAAGTGGTATCAAAGCTCTCTTGGGCCAAAAAAGAAGAATTTTTCTAGCTTGCCTTCTTAGTTGTTGTTTTTTTCTTTCATTAGTTTCATTAGAAAAATTTTGCAATTTTTATAGTATGGCCAAAGACACTTTTTAAGTGCTTTTTGGCTCTTTTAAGACTAATTTAGTTCGCTGGTTTTTTTTTAATATTTTAGCAGGTTTGAACATTTAAATGGCCAAAATCTGAGATTTGTAGGCTTTCGTGACCATCCGGGGAGCTAGTTTTACCATCCTTTACTTCTTCTAGCTTCTGTAAACTGTCTTGGTGTCTATTCAGAAAGGACCAACAATATTTCTTTAGTTGGGTTGATGTAACACAAAAAATAAAAGGAGCAAAGCAAGCTATTCCAGCCAGTATTGCAAATATCGTGTCGGCGAATATATCGTCAAGGGTCCAAAAAGAAAATATTGGATTTATCGGGGAAAATGTAGACAAACATCGGCAATATATCGGCAAAATTAAAAAAATACAAAAATATTAATTTTTTGATTCAACTGATATTTCTCGATTTTTGGCGATATTTTTCAATTTTTACCTATATTTTGCCGTTTTTCGCGATATTTGCCGATTCTTGCCAATATTATCGGCGAGCTGGGAACATTGCGATATATCGCTAATGTTTGTAACAACGATTCCAGCGCCTGCCCCCATCCCCCCAGGGGGGGAATCTGCGTTTTAGAGTTTTTTGCATTTTTTAAATCCTTTTTACTTTAGCTTAGTTCTGTTATGCAAATAGTAATTAGATAACATCACAAGCACAGTCGTCCACAGAGGACTATTAGATTAAATTTATCATTTCATGCATTTGGTCATTTTTACAATCTTTTAAAGCTTTTTGCAATAAAATTAGAGCCCTTGCTTTTCCGAAGTACTACACCTTTTGCTATGTGAAAAGAGACTCTTAGGTTGTAGATTAGTTAATAACTCACATCAAAATCTTAAATAAAATTAACCAAGACTTGAAATCCGAAGTATGCTCTTGACCGCTACAGCTCAGTCTGAACAGTTGGGTCAATCAGAAAATGACATAGAGTGACTAGTATTAATAGAACAATCCTTCAACGTTTCAATCTTGAGAACTCCGTAGGTCGAGTGAGGCTAACTATAGAGTCAGCAGGCTGCCGTAAGAAGGTTCATCCTCGCCTGGTTGGACACTTGGTATAGTTGTCACATCGCCCAGTTCATAGGAACGATTCAGAGTTGGGCCAAACCAGCAATCAACCCACTCCTTAATACTCATTAATAATTTAAATTGAACAACAAGACTTTGCAATACTTTCACGACACAACACAGCAACAATCGCACTTACAATATCGGCACTGTTAAATTTTGTACCAAGGGAAGTGCTTTTTCACCTTGAGATGCCTAGGGGTGGACAAAATATTAAAAAGTGGTCCCCAGCACTTTATTAAAGTGAGATGTACTTTATGTTTAAAAAGTCACTTTATAAAGTCCTTTAAGTTGTTTTTTCTCAAGTTCACTTTATGAGTATTTAATTAAAAAGGGAACTCACGTAATTAAATGATATTTGAGCATTAAATATTATTTATTGAATTATTAATGAGATATTAATGTGAACCCTTGATCATATCTAATCTAAGCCATTGGATGAAAAGGAGGAAGTTGCCATGAACAAAAAGGGAGGAGTTAGGGATTGAAGGCATCATTATTCACTTTTGCTTCCATGAGTTTTGGAGAGAAGAAGAGGAAGAGAGGAGAGGTCGATTTTTAGAGAGAAAGGACAAACCCTTGCACAGAAATCGAGAAGATTGGCTGGGCACATTTCCCAAGGAGAAGGGCATGAATTTCTAGAACAAATCTGGCACAGAAATTGAGGCATTTACAGCAGCAATTAATATGCACAGAAATTGAGGCAAGGAGGCCGTACAGTGCATTTAATTCTGGTCCGTACAGCAGCACAGAAATCAAGGAGAATGGCACTGTGTTCGAGGCAGAAAACTGGCACAGATTTCAAGGCTGGAGTACAGTAACTAATGCTGTCCATAAAGCACCCATACAGCAGCATTAATTGGCACAGAATCAGCACAGAAATCGAGAAATACAGTGCATACAGCCCACACATGTGAGGCCATACAGCATGTTTTCCAAGGAGGCCGTACAATTCTGTTTGGAAGAATCCATACAGCAGATCTGTCAGTGAGATACTGGCACAGTTTTCAAGAAGAAAATAAAGGAGATAAGTACTACTGTAATATTTTTATAATTTCTGTGAAGAAATAAAATCTCTCTCCTATCAGGTTTTCCCTTCGGGGTTTATACTGAGCCAAGTTGGCTAAAATTTCTGAGTCTAAATATTTTCATGTGACTGATTTAAATTTTTGTAGTTGAAAATTTGTACAAAAAATCTCATTTGTTTCAAGCAAATTGTTAGTTTTCTGTTCATGAGAAGCTAATGGGGTTTGGGCATTAAACTCTATGCAAACAAAACTTGAAACCGGGTTGGGGTTCTAAAATTTACAAGCATTGGTCATCGTCTTTTTTTTGTTTAAGTTAAATCCATAAAATGTCATATATATCTTTCAATATCATGTGTTGTGGTACTTAAAATTAATTGCAATTGTTTCTTGTTTCAGTTTTTCCATTTCATCTCTAAACTCCTAGAATAGCTGTTACTCTTTTTTATATAGTTTAAAAGCCATAGTTTCTTTTATAAGGACCACCCCCCTTGGCTTCACTAGGAGTAACCTAGACGAGTCGAGTAATCAGGTGACACTCTCACTTGCCCCCGAGGACAAACCAAGCGGCTTGAAAGTTTCATGTTGCGTTCCCCATGTGTGTATTAGGAGGCAACAATTCCCAACACTATAAGATTGAATACACGTGGACGAGATAATATCAAGCCTAGTCACCACCACCACATTCGAGTTCTCCACTTGCCATGGCCTCCTTTGTCATTCGCTCAGTGCCAGATGCTTTTTTATTTGACCTCGGTATCCATAAAAGTGAGAGTTTGCCTTAACATTGCCAACAACAGTAACTTCCGGTGCTACCACAAAAATTTAGCCAAAAAAGACTTCGGAACAGAATAAACCACATAAATTCAAATATAATCCAAATTCTGTTTCCAAACTTAACCCACCACCCCTCCCTCCGCAACCCCACAAAATTCCTGCTGCCTGTCATTAATGATAAATTATAAATGTCTTTTGCCAAAAAAAATCTTAAAATATATTTTCTCAAAAATGATCAGAACGTACTTCAAAGAACTGCAGGATTTAATTTAAAAAATTAAGAAAGCATGCTTAACAGAAGGCAATAAGTGCATGCAGTGCAAAAATGGCCTTTAAATGAACAGCTGATACGAATCTGCATTTGAACTCTGAAAAACTCCCTATTATCCATGACAAGAGTCACTAAATACCGAAACCTTCACAAAAAATCTACAGAAATAATATTTTAAAATATCATATGCATCTAAGATTTTTTTAATTAATAATAATAATCAACAAAACACAAGCGAAATCTTAAACTTCTTTGAAAAATAAAGATTATAGACTCCTATTTACATATATCGCCAAAAACACTTTTCTTTGAGGCAGTTTTTTTCTTGGATGATGTTACAGTTTACACTCAAATGGATAGTTTCAGGGGAAGGGGAGGGGCGAGTGGGAATGCATAGAGTGCCCTTAATTGCTGGTTAATATAAGCATACCGGCTGATTAAGTGATGCGCTTGTGTTTTGCCGGGCAGCACAGTGGGAGGGCTGAACAAAACGGTGAGACGGTATCGTAAACTGCTCATACAAGGCCATTTTATTCCTGGGAGGAGCTCGTGGCCCAGCCGTTTTAGTTTCCTTCACGTTCAGACGGGGGAACAAAACCCCGCTTTCCACGCCTGCTTTATCCGTTCCGTTCTTGCCATCATCACCCTTAATATCCCTTGCAACTTTCATCGTGGCCGATACAGTTCAACCCAGCCTTAGTCAAAAGGAAAAGGCCTCCGTTTCCCGCTAGTACTGCAAAGTCGACTGATAGAATCTACCAAATAAGATGCAAAACGCTACAAAAATCAAGAAAAAACAACGCATTCTCGAAGATTTTGAAATAAGTCCACTGACGAAATCCTTTAAGAGGATCAAAACCACTTAATTACACGGCTATTCCATTGAGATTACACGGAGTTCTTCCCATTAAAATCGAGATCCTTCCATGCGCACAATATTAGAGGAAATTCCAACGCAGAATTAAAACGGCTTAATTTCCAACGCTGTTTCTGTAAATGTAACGCGGCTTTCTTCATATTGCAGCCGAAACCAGACACCGCGCACAGAATTTCGCGTCCTAACGCGGCGTTGCTAGAAGAACAGTCAAATTTCCACGGCAAGGGCCAAACCCGAGCTCGTTCGAATTGAGACGAAGCGCAGAACACTCCATTTCACATCCGCGGCTGCTCTATTGCAGTGGGGTATCAAAGAATGGAAAAATCTCCACGGCAAGGACCGAAACAGAACTCCACCGAACCGCAGAGAGACGCAGAGCACCAAGCCGTGCGATCAGGTGTCGTCCGGGGGGTGCAATCGGAGGTAGAATCGATCGAAGAAGGCGCGCAAACCCTAGCGGGAACCTGAAAACCCCTATTCCAGCGAGATATTTTTGTCAAAATTTGTTATGAGGGGTTCATGAGAGCATGGCATGGCATTCATTCGATGGGCTGCCACCATCATCCTCATCCCGATCCTTGACACGTGTCCCACCGAGACCTTAACTTTACATCGAGACGTGACGCGTGTCCTCTCGGCTCCCCCTTGGCCAATTTTTGCGCGAGAGATCGATCAGATACGAATTGCGATCCGGGTGTTCTACGCCGTCAGATGGAGATGGACGGACGAGAAGAGTGGATTTTTTTATGGGGAGTATCCTGCCGCTTTTCGCTTTTCTGATATTTAGTAATGGGCTTCCGACAAAAAAGTGCTCCTTTGTTCACCCTCTCGTCTCGGTCATCAGGCGGTGGAGCGGAACAGGCCGGTGGAACGGGCAATGCAAAGTCAAGCGATCGGGATTCGGACCAATTTGCGCACTCCATGTTGGGGGTCTTAAATTTTGCGGCCCTGAGGCGGTGAGGCGGTGGACCGGCCAATGACAAACTCAATTGATTGGGCCAATTTGCGCACTCCATATTTGGGGTCTTAAATTTTTTGGTCATGACACGGTGGAACGGGAATGGCAAAGGGAGTAGTTTTCTATTCTAGGTTTTGGAGTTTTGTTTTATTTTATTTTTTAAATCTAATTTTGAAAGTGTTTAAATTGTGGTTTTGAATTGATAATTATGTAATTCCTATAATTAATATTGGGGTTTTAAATTTTATATGTGCTCTTTAAAAGGGTATTTGTTTTGATGGTTGGCTTCCTTTTTATTTTTATTGTACTTCTCATTCATTTTATAATAATTTGGTCACCAAGATAACCCTAGTGATTGGAATTGGGTTTTTTTTGGTTCAAAGCTTGGTTAAGGATGTGATTGGTGTTGTGTAGATTCATATGTTGAAAAGTTGGTAAGGGTGTGAGTTATAACAAAGTTAGTTGGAGTGTAATAGTAACACTGAAGGCTGTGTTGTTGTGAAAAGTGATTTTACAAGTAAAAACGACTCAATAATGAGTATGTAGGAGTGGCCCAAATGGATTGGACTTATTGGCAAGGAATGGAATGTTTTCTCTTTTGAGCATGGTTTATTCCAGTAAGCATTGTTTCAACCTTTTGAGCAAGAGGTGGCAATGGAACATGAGGTTTGCATTCTACTGCCATGCACATATAAGTGAATTAAAGCTCATTCTTATGTTTTTCTTGAGCCCAACAACTTTGAAAGCATAAAGGGATAAGATACTGGTGAGATTGAAGAGCTTTTAACCATTAACCAAGGTTCAATTCTTATGATCCTTTTGACCCATTAAGGCCACTATAGGAACCCACCCCTTCCTTGTGTTCCCCTTAATGCAAATGATTTAAAAAACTCAAAGAGATTGGATCAAATAGTAAGGATGGGCTAATTCTCTATCTGTTAAACTTTCTTTCAAAAAATAAATTAACTAATTCAACATTTTATTCTTAAAAAAAAAATATTTAATATTATATTTACCAAAATTTATAAATTTTATTAATAATTATACATTTCTTATTTAATATTGTTCTACTTATAATTTTTTTTTTTAAATATAGAACAATCGCCTATAATTTATTTCAATCATTAAAAAATATCCTACATATAAATTAAATAATAAAAACAATTCACTACAACCATAACCATATTTTAAGCCTATTTTTCAACCTAATTTACATCCTATCCATCACACTAACCAAAAATAATCAATAATTTCCTTTTAACTATGAAATTCCTTATGAAAAAGTACATAGTATTATATCTTTTTACCCAACTTTGGGGAAATTCATTATGAAAAAGTACATAGTATTAATATCTTTTTACCAACTTTGATAACGTCTTCATCTTTAATTATAGATTTAATATCAAAATTATGTCAAATGCGTAGAAGGTATGTTTTGATCTAATTTCTTCTCAATTTTATATGAAATTCAGGTCGAATTCTTAAAAGCTATTTTGATGTAAATTCTATCAAATAATATTAATAAATTGTTTTTTAAGTAAGATTAAAATGCTTTTTATTGATATTAATATAAGTAAATACAAATCAAAGTTTTGCTTGAAAATCAAAATTTACAATTTTAATTTAAAAATATTGTTTAAAATTTAGAAGATTTATCTTATAATTTATTATAATATTAAAACTAAAAAAAATAGTCATATGAATTAGTGTGATTTATGGATCAATTTTTTAAGTTAGTTATCTTTGTTGCTTTTTTTTTCCATGGAAAAAAGCGTATTCTTTGTATTCAAAAAGTGAAAGCAGAATACATTCCGCAGTGGTTCAGCAGTTTTTGTCATAGTTCGGAAAGGATTCCTCCTTGACAAAAAATATAAAAATTTGTACTTTCAAAAATACTTAAGATTGGTAATAAGGAAAATAACATTGGAAAATTTTGATAGGATTTCAACCTTCAGCCCAGAAAGTCGAGGGACTTTTGTGAATGAGTAATGATTCCTTCTCGCTTGTTTGACACTGTACAAGCCCCAACTTCCATCAGTGCCCTTCTTTTGATAGTGCATCTGCTTCCTTGTTTTGTTCCCTAAAAACATGGTTCTAATCAATGTTGTTGAAGTTTGTTCCCATCCAGAGTAGATTTTGTGCTAAGCTGTGTAATGTGAGGCTTCTAATATTTCGTTCTTTTCTCATGTGGTCAATCCATAGCTTTGAGTCTCCAAATATCTTCATTTTGGTTACCCCTTCCTCAGTTGCAAAATGCATGATTCTTCTTAATGCTAAACCTTCTGCATGATTGTTTGTCCCTTTTTCTCCATTTGCTTTGAAATTAATAACAACCTGATTGGATATGACCATAGAACCTCCAAGCCACAGTTTTCCTCCTCACATGCACCATCGAAGAAGCCATAGTTGTCTTCTTCACATACAATGATCTCTTTCAAGATCCTTGGCTGTTTGATTCTCTTTTGATCAATGAATGATCTATAGATTGATAAAACCTATAAGACAACACAATAAGCAGGAAGGTCTTTGTCCTTAAAGATAGATTCATTTCGAGCTATCCAGATAAACCAAACCACCAAGAAGGGTATGCATCTCAGCGGTTGGAGTGTCGAAGTGACAAATCAGGTATGTAAGTTCTCCTCAATGGATACTTTTTTCCCATAGCTGGGGTAAAACAAGAGTATCCTCAAGACCGTACCAAACTAGTTTTGAAAAAGGACATAAATGGAAGAGGTGGTCCGAGGATTCCTTTGCGTTTCTACACAGTGTGGATCTACCTGGGCCTTGTAAAAACCGAATCTGGAGCTTTTCCCATGTTAGAACTTTTCCCATGAACTTGGAGCGACATCAATATTCGAGCTTTGTGTGGCGCATGAACCTGCCAGATCGGGCACCAACACCACGGGCCGAGAGGAAGAGTATTCTGCCATAATAGTTTGTAGGCTAACTTAACAACAAACGTGCCTCCATCCTCGTTGCCATTCCATTTAAGTTGGTCTGTGTGGTTCGACAAATTGATAAAACTTAAATTAAGGCACCGAATCCACATGTTCCACTGCTCAACCGACCTAGATGGAAGATCTAGTGCTTTCGCATTATACCATTGCTTCATGTGACTTGGACCTCCTCCGATTGCTATGTCTGCCAGTGTGTAGAAACCCTGCGCAGAAAGATAATCAGTAAATACACTAGGGAGAGACTGTAATTTTGCCCCTACAATACAATCCTTTCCTATCTGAACCTGTCGGTCGTCGCCAATTTCCCATGCTAGTTGGTCGCCAATGACAGGAAAGGCGTTTATAATGGCTTTCTAGAAGATGGAGCCTCCCCTACAACATTTTCGTGGATCCCTCACCCACTCTAGGAGAGTCATTGTGCCCAGGTATTTCGCTTTTAAGATATTTTTCCATTTTCCTTCTTTCAAGATGAAGTGCCAAGCCGACTTCGTTGCTAGAGCTTGATGCCCGACATCGAGCTCGATGCCCGGCATCGAGCTGCTGGGCATCGCCCAGCAACCCACCTCATGACCATTAAATGGGTTTTTTTGGTTTTTTGGTTTTTTTTTAAAAAAAAATTCGGTTTTTTTTTTCGTGTTTTGGTTTGTTTTGTGTTTTTTTTTGTGTTTTTTTTTGTTTTTTGTTTTTTTTGTTATTTTAATTTTATTTTTTTTGTTTTTTATTATTATTTTTTGTAAAGTGGCTTGTTATTTTTGTAATTTTTAATAGTTTTTTTTTTTAGGTTTCTAAATATTTTTTCATTTTTTTTAGTTTTTTTCAAATTTTAATTTATTTAATTTTTTGTTTTTTCATTTCTTGAAACTTTTTAAACATTTTGCTATGTTTTTTTTGTGTGTTTTTTAGTTTTTTTTTTTTAAATCACAATTTGTATGGTTTTTTCATTTTTTTTTTCTTTTAAAAAAAATTAAAAACCCATTTGTAACCCGACAAAGGAAAGAAGTGCTACTAGAAGCACCAACTTTCAATTTAGAGGTTAATTTTGGTTTTGGTTACAAGGGAAGTGGGTGGACTTTCAAAATAGTTGTAAATTTAGCCCCGAAAAAAGAACGAATGATACCGATAGCACCACTTTTCAACTCTAGCCTTAAAAAATGCCTCAAAATGAAAATGTGTGATACTGGTATCAAAGCTTTTTGAAACGGAGGTAAAAATAGCTACTAAAATTAGGAGAGAGAAAAACGAGAACTGTGTCGAGTTCTCATTTCATAGTATAAGTGGTTTAGTGAGGTGGTTATTATTATGTATTTTATCATTTGTGTATTTTGTATTGTAATATTATTGTTCTAAGTTTAAGATTATATAAGATTTATTCAAATAAATTTTCAAGAAACTATAATAAATTTTCATGAATAAATAAACTTGAAATTAGAATAAAATCATAACTTTGGAGGAAAGAGCAAAGGTGAGTAGAATATAATCATCCAAGAGTATGGGGTTGTATTACTTCTAGTCGATTTACTATGACCTGGCCAAGGGTAGCCTCATAAGGGAACAAATGAATACCATACCTTGGGGCCAATTCAACATAAGCATGGGGATGATGCTCAGTTGCTAAACAACTGAGGAGAAGTTATTTATTACATCAAAATTTGTGCTAGCTCGTGCAAGGTGGTTGTCTCCAAATGACATTGCTCGATAAATTTTACTGTACTTTAGAGAAGAAGAAAAAATAATAGACTATATAACATAAGTATTATAATTATCACTAAAAATATACACACCGTAAATAATATAACAAATATCATAAAAATAAGGGATGTGTGTGTGTGTGTGTGTGTGGAGAGAGAGGGGAGGGGGAGACAGGAGCAAGCGGGGGGTTCTTATATGGACTTCAAGGAAATCAAGAATCAACCTTAACTTGGAGATTGGGAACAATGTCCAATAACTAGGTAGAACTGCATGCTCTATATCACAAGTCAAAATCCTTCATTCTCAACAAATAAAAAATGCATTAGTATTCAGACATTCGTCCTTGATTGTAAGCTTAATTAGAAAAAAGGGTTGTAGTAAAGGATTCGATATTGTCTCATTTGTTGTTGAGAACATGAAATATCTAGTCCTCCCTAACATGGC
This sequence comes from Larix kaempferi, assembly GCA_027924585.1. Classification (NCBI taxonomy): domain Eukaryota; kingdom Viridiplantae; phylum Streptophyta; class Pinopsida; order Pinales; family Pinaceae; genus Larix; species Larix kaempferi. The sequence continues at coordinate 9,966,879 of BSBM01001022.1, forward strand.
TTATATTTACCGTATTCAAAGAGAAAACAACAATCATGCAAACAAGATGGTGAATATAGTTGTAGATTTGAGCAAAGGAATAGTTATTAAAAATGAGGGACCTCCAAGCCAAGCTTGAATCCCCTAGTTCATGGATTTAAAGCTTCATAAATAATTAATGTCAAGCAATGTGAAACAAATGAAGGGGTGCCTCCAACCCTGCATATATAAGGTTTAACATGTTATCCAAGTGGCAAGTTATAGGACAACCAAAACAAGATTCGAGGGTGGGGTATTAACCCCCCTCGTGCCTCTAGTCATCCCTTGTCTATGCATATCTCCTAGCACGATTGAAACTTAAAGCATGGAGTAATGGAAGACTTACATGAAGGTGGGATTTTAATCTAGTTTTGGCTCTTGCAATGCGAGGAACCTTGTTCGCATTAGTCTCTTTCCAGTGTCTCAACGCAATGGCGGCTCGATGATAATGAATTAGTATTGTTCCTTGGTGTGGTGAGCATAGCTCAATGTGGCTTTGGGGTAACCACGGGCCTTCTCAATTTGAGTTATGATAAGACTATTCTTCACCTACAAATTAGTTACAGGTACCAACATCAGGTGTCATTTCTCGCCCTTTTCTCATTATTTACATTTCCTTTATTTGAAGTCTTGGTGAGTCCTATAACTATTCCTACAATTCTTTCATTCGAATATGTAAAAATGGCCAATGAGTCAAGCTTTGGTGGAATGTTAGGGAACAATTTGAATGATGTTAAGTGAGTATTGATGCATCTCTTAAGACGGATAGAGGGATTCACCAAGTAGTGGATTATCTTAGCAAGCACATGGAAAAACAAGCTATAAAAGAGGAGGAATTAGAGTGTAAAATTAGGTTGAGTGAGATGGGCAGTGACCTTGAAATGCATTATAACATCATATTAAGCTTTGCAAGAAGTCCACAGTCTCTAGCAACCCTCCTATGTCAATTGGGTCAGTTGGGGAGATAGGGGTAGATGAAGCCACAATACAGTAAGAAGAAGTTCACTTAGAAGGACATCAAGGAAGCCCTCAAGCTCGAGAACTTGGAATAGAAGACATCATTAGGGAAGAGGCTCACAATAAGCACTCCATGGCTCAAAATTCAAATCTCTTTTCATATTTTTTTGTATACGGTTAGTTGGTTCTTTGGTCAAGAAATATAGCTATATGTGTTATCATACATAAAAAAAAATTGTTATTTTATAAGGGTTTTTTTGGGAAGACACTTGTCTATAAGCATAGATCTGTAAGACTTGTTATGAATTTTGATATTTATATATTCTTTGTTGTTTGGTTTATCACAACCCTTTATATATAAAAATCCTTAATAATTCATGTTACACACACACACATGCACACACGCATGCACATGCACGTATATATGTATTGAGTAACTCGCTAAGTGGACAAACCCACCCATTTTTTGCATAAATCTTCTTCAAATTAAGCAATATTTTTTTTAAAAATCACAGTTCCACCAAAATGGTCGGAACTTAGAAAACAAAACATTGCCCATATAGGTTTTGGCCCATTTTAAGATGACCCAAATCGCTAAAATTTTGAAAAGAAACAAGTGGATTTAAGCAAAATTTTGTCTTACCAAAAAAGTTTAGGTTGTCCACTTATTAAGCCACTCCTATATGTAACTGTAGAAGTATGTTAATGTCGCAAGTCAAACAAGACAATAACATCTTGAATGATAGAAGTTAATAATGTCACCAATGTCAAAGTAAACAAATTGGGCTAATGTCGATGATTGTGATCAATAATGTTAGGACTACTAACATTAAATTTAACCTTATAAATCCAAGTGTTAATTTATAGTACATATTTATGAATATCATTTGGGATGCGAACAATATTACGAAGTTCAGCATTCAGCATCAACAGTTAATGTGTACACTATGGGGTGGATTTGTTAGTCAATCTACTAACACAACATTGACGATTCATTGAGTGCCTTTCAAACTTGGCACATGGTCACATGTCTTTAAATTCAAAGATATATGGTTGGACAGAGTTCAAACAGGCTATTTTTATATAGGTACGGGCAGAGGACATATCAGAGGTAAATGTGGATAGGTCATGCATTTACAACTGATGCTCCATACTTACAAATTCAGTGTAGTATTTAGAGTAAGTATGGGAGCTTGAAGACCCCCAAAGGGTGAGGTTGCAGTGTTATATTTTGCATGACCTGATCATAGTTTTGGACACCCTTTGGGAAGATATGCATGGAGTTCCATTTTTAGGCAAATATGAGAAGAAGTTATTTTTAGCAACTATTGTTTTTAACAATTTTTAGAGAGTGGTTTGATTATTGATATGGTTTCATATTTGAGGATCGAGTTAGATAATTTTCCTATTGTGTGAGTTTCATTGGATTACGAGGATAAACTATTTTTAGCAGGGCGACTGGAATTTTGGGTACAGATTCTAGCGAGCATCATCAGGCCATTTCGACCACTTTGAAAATTCAGGGACCGATTGCATTTTGCCATGGTCAATAAGGTCTTTTCATGTGACCTTAGATAAGAAATGCTTGGCCTACGGGAGCTTACATTGCTATTTTAAAGTTTCTCCTTACTAAAATTAACCTAGTTCATCATACTATATTTAATCCTCACTTATCCCATAATTCAAGGCTTTATTTTTTTCCACAGAAACGGTTGCTATTTGTATTGAAAAGAAAATTGGACTATGGCCTAACCGTACAATCTCGGATACAAATAGCAAAGCAAAAAAAACCATAGTTTTGGTATGAAATCCAAAGAGACACATGACCATAGTTTTGCATGACCTGATCATAGTTTTGGACACACTTTGGGGAGATATGCATGGAGTTCCATTTTTAGGCAAATATGAGAAGAAATTATTTTTAGCAACTATTGTTTTTAACAATTTTTAGAGAGTGGTTTGATTATTGATATGGTTTCATATTTGAGGATCGAGTTAGATGATTTTCCTATGGTGTGAGTTTCATTGGATTATGAGGAGAAATTATTTTTAGTAGGGCGACTGGACTTTTGGGTACCCATTATGGCGAGCATCATCAAGCCATTGTCGACCACTTTGAAAATTCAGGGACTGATTGCATTTTGCCATGGTCAATAGGGTCTTTTCATATGAACTTAGATTAAAAAAATGCTTGGCATAGAGGAGCTTACATTGTTATTTTGAAGTTTCTCCTTACTAAAATTAACCTAGATCATCATACTATATTTAATCCTCACTTATCCCATAATTCAGGGCTTTATTTTTATTTTTTTCCGCAGAAACGATTGTTATTTGTATTAAAAAGAAAATTGGACTACGGCCTAACTGTACAATCTCGAATACAAATAGCAGAGCAAAAATAGACCATAGTTTTGGTATGAAATCCAAAGAGATACATGATTGTATTTCTTACATAATGGTCGATTAAAGTCTTGGAGATTCTACCACTGTGACTGTTGGTGTATATTATGATAAAACTACCTACCAAAACTTTGTTTTGCATAGCATAAAAACTCATAGGAATTTGTAAAAACTATTGTGCTCCAAATGATAATTTTTGTTACTTGTTGTTGTTGTTGAATTTCCCTGGATGAACTGTTGCTCAACCTGACTAAGAGGCTGCTCTACTGTATGTTCTTCCTTCTAATCCATTGGACGTGAGGCAATTGAGGATTTCTAGGCATACATGTTTTTGTTGACAACTAGGAAAGGGGTAATCTCATCATCCAGACAACAAATGAGCCTATGCAACCATTTATTTTTCTCCTCCTGCTCCTTTGTTCACCCACAAAGACAACGAACTTTGCACTCCAACATGGCGGCCTGGCCTTCTGCTATCTCATTTGTTCTTTGTGCAATTGTTATGTATCTTCCATTTTCTCGACTATGTGCCTTTTCCAATCCTCAATATTTGAAATTACGCCAACAATCACTTCCTGGGATTCGTCGCATCTGCACTCACAACGACGAAGAGCATGTTTCAGATGTTCAAGAGGGGGATTTAACTCAAGGCTTAATTTCAGGGGATGCTCTCCTTAGCAAATTCGCAAGGTCTATTTTAAGCATGGACAAAGTGCATTAAAAGAAGAAAATTGTCATCTATAAGTGTAGTTTCTCTTATAGGTGGTTATTATTGAAGGAGGGTGATATTGAGAGGAGTGGTCTCTTCATACACATGTTATTTTCAATTTTTAAAAAGTGTTATATTTGGAAACTACTATTCTTAATTCCATTCAAGTTTCTAACATTATCCTTTCTCTCCCTCACTCATTCCTCATTCTTTCATCTATATATTGTATGAAACAAAGAGAAGAAGGATAGGATTTTCTTGTCTGAAATCCTGAACTAGTACTATCCTCTTCTCCTTTACTTCTTCTTCCTAGAGTGATTAAGATCGATTGTTGGCACATAGTATATGTGGCAATGATTGGTTCTATTGGGTCATGACTAGCATGGTCCCATTCAATAGAGTTGATTTGTATCTTCATTTTACAACTTTTGGTAATAAAGATAGCTTTAATATTGACAACTACTATAGGTTCTTTATCTGTGAAACTTTTATTTTCAAAGGCTTTGATATGTCATTGATCTTAATCTTGACAGGACCTGAGTGGCAAACTATCTTCCACTCGTTTCACTTTCTTTTTCTATTTCAATAAGCTTTTATATGTTATGATCTTAATCTCGACAGGGATTGGATGAAGAAGCCTTGGATTATCTTCTATCCAATTCAGTTTATGTTCTTCCTATCTCTTTGATTCCATTCACGTGAACCAATTTAATGAATTTTATGCTATTGGTTTCTCATTTACAACCGACTTTCACATCAAATATTGAATAACATGCATCTTAGGCATATTAAAGTGGACATTTATGTCATTTTCATTTTATTTTAAATAGATTGCAACAAAACTAATTTTATTGTAATTTTCATTTTACCACAAAATAGAGAAAAACTTTATGTTTTTTCAATTTTCGTGCATTGAAAACAACCTTAGGCTTGGAAAAATAGGCATAATTCTTCGTTGTAATTTTTTTCAAAACTTAGAAAAGCCTATCTCATCATAGTGTGCCAAGCTTCATATTTTTTTTAAAATGAATTTACAACTTCTTGTAAATTCTATTTTGTAGTTTTTCCTATAACAATTGCATTAATTGTAGTCAGTCTAATCATAGTTGATTATCACATCATTTTCTACGCATTTTTCTATTACTCAAGTTATTTATTACTTTTTTTTTCAATTTTGTGCATAAATTTTTAGGGCAATTAGCCATAGGTTTAATGTGAAGGGATTGCTTATTGCATCATAATTTGATGAGATGAAGAAGTTGAATTGCTAGTGGAGTTTTTAGAGGCAACTGATTCACTAGCAGAAAATTTTAGTGTATATAACTTATTTCTAGATATTATTTTTGAGGTATGGGATTTCTTGTAAGATTACAACTTCAAGCTATTCCCACTCTTATCATCGTTGTTTGAGTTCTGCCCATAGTGAATTCTTTTGTATATGTATGTTAAGTTTCGAAGCATGGTTGCATTCAACTGGTTATGTTCTTCCTAAGCTCTAATCAACCTTGCATTGTCCGCTCTGCAACTTTTAACTCTACTCTCAGACTTCTCGTGGTCTCTGCAATATCTAGAGGAGCTACTTGGTTTCAATGACCATTAGATTGTATCTCTACATTTTCAACATGTATAAGGATCCTATGTATCAATCACAGTGATAGTTTTCTTAGCCCAACCAAGACCAAAGCCTTTCTAATTGCACTATCTTGAATGTTAACCCCTAATTGCCCTTGATATGATGTTGTATATGCAAAAATGTTCATATAAGTACATATTTTAGCTACATTACATCCTTATAACATCATAAAATTATTTTTCATGCATTTTGAAACTACCCATATTAAAAAACAAATGTCCAATCAAGACTGCAACCTCTTTTTTGTTCAATTCTTAGGAATATCTGAAGTACTTCTTCATAATCTAATCATGCACATTTGTTCTTCTACGGGTCAACTTTCTAAAGACTATAACCATGCTTAATTTCGACCTTAGAGATAAAAGTTACAACCCTTCAAAATTGCCAAATTTATCTAATTATGCATTTTTCATGTAGTTGCATTTAGTCCAAGAGACCAACTTCAACCACCTGTAGAAGAAAATATAGGGAGAACCAAAAGAAAATTTTTGTTGGGCATTGATAATACTCAGGACAAGGATGACTTAACAACTTTCATATCATCGATTTGATGCTCTAAACATTTTCTATAAAATTATGGAACTTTCAATTTTTTATTTTTGCACTTCTTCTATACTTGAATTTTTATCAAAATTTGTTATCTCAGAAACGGGGCAAAACTAGTAAATATTCCTCTAAGCAAAGTTGTTCAGCTCATTGAGAAGGTAGAATTTCAAGTGAATAGATTTTTTGGTTTTGACATATTGGGTCAGTTTTACCGCTTCTGAGTTTTCCAAAATTGTCAAAATCTTATCCTAAATATTGGATTTTGGCCTATTTATGGATATGCGTTCCACACTTGTTGGAATTTGGCCAAAATCTCTCCAACGTTTATTTGTGCTTGGTCAAGCACCACATTATAAAACTATCGTCTCAAAAAGGACCCTTATCAATTATTTGGGTACAGTTCTTTGAAAGTCACTAATTCGCCATTTTGGGAAAACAGAGATGAACAAGCCCACCCCTCTCTTTGGCATTTTTGTAGTATTCCTTAATATAGACAAATTCCTGGAATTTCATCAAATTTTGAGTTAATATGCTCATGTTATGGCCAAAACAAGATTTTGGCAAGGTTCACACACACACTTCATCGTTTTTTGACATGGTGGGTGACGTGTTGGCACCGTAACCCTCTTGGACCCTAAGTGTCATCCCCTCATCCGACCATGTCATATTTTGCAGTCTTTTCCCATCTCATCACACGATAATACTCACCTTCTCAAAGGGAATCTCACATATGAATCTCACCTGTAGATCTCAGATCCCAAAATGAGCTGATCCATTTGCATTAAGGCACTTTTTTCGTCATATTTTCCTCTATCCAATTGCACAAACAATATCCACTACCAATCCCATGCACATGACAAGATCAGGTCCATTCGCGAAACACCTCCTTTATCATTATCTGAGCATGTCCATTTGTGCAAGTGAACAAGATCTATGGGTTAGACTTGCATGGTTTAATCTCAACCATTCACAGCAATTCCCCTTGTGATAAGACTCGATCACCGCATTTTCCACGAACAATCAATATTGATTGATCCAACTTGCATGATCAATCTCATCCATTCATGGTGACCTCCCACATGGTAAGTCATGATCACCTTGTTGTGTGTGAATGCTAAAGATCGACTAATCTAACTTGCATAATCAATATCAGCCATTCCTGGTGAGCTCCCCCATGGTAAGTCATGATCACCTTGTTTTGCGCAAAAGGTCGAGATCGACTAATCCAACTTGCACAATAAATCTTAGCCATTCAGGACGACCTCCCCCATGGTAAGTCACGATCACCTTGTTTTGTGTGAATGTTCAAGATCGACTGATAAGAGTTGCTCAGTTCATTCTGACTCATTCATGGCAAGGTCCATGTGATAATTCCAAATCACTTAAATTTGCGCAACCCCAATCGGGGTGAGTGACCCCTCTTGTTAAAGCATGATCATTTACACTTGTGCAGACAGTTTAGATATATTTTAATAGTGATCCAATTTGATCTCAACCCTTAGTTTTCCTTAAAATTTTAAACAACACTATGAACCCAATTGTTTGGCACCTAAGATTTTGTTAATTAACAAAATGGGGATTTTCACCAATTCTGAAAATTTTCCCAAAATTTCCTCATAACAATCTATCATTCCTATTTCTAACCACAAGATTTAATCCCCATATTCTATCAAAACACCATCTGATAATTAAAACCATGATTTTCCTAAAAGCATTTCATTAAACCTTTGCCTGAGAACTTATATTTATTCTTATAGATACCAATTTTGGCCTATACAACCCACTGTTGCAACCAATAGCTCAGATACTCTTTGTAGCATCCCCCTCCATCATTCTATCTACATGAGGGAGTAGTTTCAAATTTCATGTTTCCAAATTGTGCTCCATGGAGCAAATATTTAAAAACATAACTATTTTAATCCCCCCATGGGAAACATAACTAAGAAATGCATGTGTGGGTGCATAAATATAAAACACAATGGGATTGAAACTGTATACACATAGACATCGTGCACAAACAAACACATTCATAATAAGAAGTAATTATAATCATTCCACATTCATAAACAATAGAGAATATTTATCTTTTAACATAAGAAGATCCAAGCAACTAGCTATGTAAGAGCAAGTTTCCACCCAACCGTAGGTACCAACTGTAGATACCACACCCAAGCCGGGGTATGAGGCCACGAGGGCGAATGAAACACCTATGGGCATCTCTCTCTCTCAGTCCAACCCATTTGTTCTCTTGCTTATCCAATCTATTCACCACTGAGCACTGCCGGCATCTCGTTCAACCATTCCACCCATGGAACTCTCTATCCACTCTCCCAGACAACACAAGAAAGGCCTACTCTTTCTCTACTCAACAATCCCTTAGGGTACCCAACCTTTACAATGTTGTTCAATGTTTGGAAAAATAGTCCAACCTATTTTATGCTTTTAGAGAACCTCCTATAACATTAATTCATGATTTCTCAAACATCATGGAGTAGCAAATAAACAATGGGTAAAGGTTCCTATCTTGGCTAGCCTATATGCTCACCTACAACCATATTCTTTCCTCTAATATCTGTAATTTTCTCTTCACGATGTTAATTTTTGGTTATTTTCTCGAAATGGTAATAGGTAATGGAAAAAATAACATGAAGCTACGTAGTGTATGAATTATGCATGGAAAATGAGTGGTAGACTCCAATGGATATGAGAGGATTGGTTAAAAGAGAACTGATGTTACTTCTGACCATAGAAGGAAGGACTCTTACAATTGTCAAAAGGGTATATTCATCCCATGCTTCCATAGCTAATGAGAAGACTTTCCCACCAACTTCACACATGCAGACAATGACTAGGTTTGATAAGTCAGGAGGAGGTAAATGGTTCATTTAAGGCACATGGTAGAAATGGATGAGTTTTGAGGCTAACATTTTGCAAAACATGATTTAATCTCCCATATCCCCCTTTTCCTCTTCCCCTCTAGTGGAATCATAACCCCTTTAGTGCTCTTTATACAACCATATTGGACCATTTTATTATTTTTCCATCATAATACTTAACTAGCTTTTGAGTCATCATGAAAAATGAACCGCATGGCCCATATAGTAACATTTACATTATACATGCCTTGCCATTCATTTGTCTGGTCTTGGCCTTGAACTCCGCACTATGAGTCTTTACTAGCATATTTACATCATTTACATTATCTTATTAATACATTTAAAGGGTGAAACCTAGGGGTATTACAACCATCGAGGGTGCATTGTTCACTGCAAAAAGAATAACAATAAAATGCTATCATGAAAATTGTGTTACAACCCAATCTAAAAAGAGAGAAAAAAGGAAAGTTATGGTGTAGAGACCTTGGAGGCTTTCCACTATATTATGGAGCTCTCTCAATCTCATGAAGTTGTTGTATCTTTTTAGAGGTAGTGACAAGTGTCGACAATCTTTAGCCTTCATGAGAAGCATTGACTACATATTAAGTGTTTGCAGTATATATAACAACCTCCCCAAATCTATTGTTTGTTGTATCATCTTAATTTTTTTGGGGCACTATAGCCTTTTTATATTGTTGGAAATTCTACTAATGTTTTGCTCCTCATTGTTTTTCCAAGCATTTGCAAATTCATATTGTTGTGTAATAACCCAAGGAACACAAAAGGCCTTGATTGTACTTGGTTCAACGTCGTTGAGTCTAATTCTACTAATTTGACCCTAGAGTCATGCATCAAATTCACTCCCAAGACACTAGAGAAACCTTGCTTTGCTCATGAAGCAATACCCTATGATCTCACATGAAAAACCTTGTTGTTATAATCTTCCCCAACTCATGAAAAACTCATGGTTGTTGAATGAACCCAATATTAGGATATTTAGAAACTTAGAGTTAGTTGAGATCAACTTGATCTAATGTAGCTTTAGTTAAAGTGTATTTCTTTAGTGTGCATTTGTAATTATCTAATATGATGGTCACGGCTATACTGTAGACATAGAGTGATTTGATGATCGATCTTCTCCTTAATGTTAATGCTATTGATATGTGGCTTAACACTCAATTGGTCCATGATTTCTATTTAAAGAGTATGGAGGGTCATTTGTTGATGATCAATTGTGCAAAACTCATATGTAAAATAATTCATTTCGCATTAATATATTGCCTCGAGTGGTTGTGTTGGTTGGGACATTGGATTGTCTCCCTCCTTTAAGGGTTTTAACCATGTGATACATTAGTGTAGTGATATTTGATCTATTTGTGTGAGTTGTTTCCTTAAGATATTCGATATGTGTGGATATACTTTATTTATCAAACAAGGTATCAGAGAGCTTATGAAGACTTGTTCCTATTGTTCATCAAGATCTTGAACTAATGTCACTGTGTGTATCAAAGGAATTTTGGATTATGTCATTTATGAGCATTTACGACTTGATAGAACCATTATAGTGCATCCAAAGCACTATTTTCAATTGGAAACCCTTTTTGTTTCACCCATAATTTTTTTTGTTTGCATAAGATATGACCATCGATATAAGATTTAGAGGTATTCAATTTCATTTTGGTTTTTAAATCTCTTTCATATCGTTTTAGTATTTCATTTTGGGCTTTTTGCATATATTTCTATTTTGCTCCATTTCCGATCTACGTATGTTCTTGTTGTGCGCCCTGCACAAATTTGGTAAATAATGTGTAAAGTCATTTGTTTTTTGCATAGGAGATGTCTAAAAATTCGACGATTTGGGTCAAGTGGCTAATTTTAGTCGGAATCTGACATTTTTTATTTTGCAAAATTGGAATTTAGCTATGTTTTATAGGGATTTTGATGGTAGAAATGGATTCAACACCCTAAAAAACCCTAGGGCACCCAAAATTCTAGAATTTGACAGTTGTAACCTGGATTTTGAAAAATTATGCCCGAATTTTTTCAAAATCTTGCCCGAAAAATCATCTCTTCCAGCTCAAATCGTAGAATTTTTAGACTACTCGTTTTTTTTTTTTTTACAGAAATGATTAAAGGAATTTTATATAAAATATCGAACAAAGATTACAAAATATAGCAGCGAGGATGCTCTCTGTGGGGAAGGAGAGACATCATTTCCTGCTTTGTTTCAGACTTTCTAGAGAATTCATGAAAAAACCTATTCTATGAAGCTTGAAGCTCCTCACAAACTGGCCTAGTAACAAAACATAAGAACAGATCATTGCTTATCCCGATCACTGATACAAAAAAGATCCAGATTGTTGTTCTTCTGGAGAGACCCATTACATGATTGAACAGACATAAAAACTGCCAAAAAACGTCCAACCTGGAGCCGAGACATAAGAGAGAAGAACAATGACGAGCTAGACCTGAGTAGACTCCACGCTGGTTCTACCGATGACTCCTTTGAACTCTTCAGATAAGCTCTTGATTTCAACGCGCATGTTGTCGATCTTACCCTCCACCACCTTGGCACAGTTGTGCACTTCAAAGATCATTGCTGCCAGATTGTCGAAACAGGGGCAACCACTTTCGAACTTTTTAGCCAAACTATTAACCTGACCAGAAATCTTGACACTGTTACCCCGAACTTCCGCATTGGTGGTTTGAACGAGCAAGAAGAGATGATTAAGGGCACACTTGAGCATGTATTTTCCCCCCCCGTAGGGTTCATATTCGGGAATCCATATCATTAATGTGAGTCTGAACCTCGACAGGCAAATTGGAGAACCCTATCGCAGAGCTACTGCCACCTTCGTTCAACTTACCAGAGAAGGTGATGATACCATGCCCAGGAGAGTTAGCCTTGCAGGGTTTCGATGGGATGTGATGCTCCAAGCCTGAATCAACCATAATCCTGTCGTGTAGGCATCATTTAACCGAGGGTTCTTCGTGGGTTCGAAGCTTATCCCACCCCGAGAAGCAATAATTTTCCTGCAGAGAATGCATTGTAGCGTAGCAAGACTAGGGGCCGAGGAGTCTTCTTCCATGATAATGCAGCTAGGAGGATCATCGTAGCCGGAGAAGCAATTGCCACTAGTCATTGAAATGCTTTCGGGCTTGAGAATGCACCAGACAACAGGCTTGCCTATGTTCTTACAAAAATTCCTAAAAGCTGGCTTGAATGGAGGAATGTTGAAGTCCCTTCCCTTCGTTAACACGGAGAAGCCTCGAGAACCGGTCAACAGTAAATGTAGCATGGAGGCCATGTGGTTTGAGCATGCGAGGAGGTCCAGATCCGTCGGGGAGGTGCATGAGGTGGCGTCTAACATTAAATTGGATTTATGATGCTGAGAACCAGTTCTAATGTAGCGTGGAGGAGAAGAATTAAGCATCCAACGCTGCAAAAACCGGTTATAAAAGGCGTTGAAGAGGTTGTTCATAAGTGACCAAAGGCGAACTAGTTATGGGACCCAAGCAAACATATGAGAATGTTGGTTGCAAATCAATGCCCCACACTCCAATCTGGCGCCCACATTAGCCATCTTGTCCGCAACCTGGTTGTTAGACCTGAGGATGTGAAGGAAGTTTGATTTGAATTCCTTGACGATGTTGTTCAACAGACGATGCATTTTGGAGACAGGGGTCTTTCTGCTCATGGATAAGCTTCTGGCTTCCCTGATGATCAGCATAGAATCCCCAAAAATGACTAGATCATCAAATCCACCATTTCTCGCAAGCTCCAGGCCCTTGATCAGAGCAAGCCATTCAGCTCCATTATTAGATCTTTTGCCTATCCCCCAAGCGAAGTGTTTCGTTTTGATTCCATTAGAATCGTAGAGGACTCCTCCCGCACCTACCAGCCCTGAAAAATGGTTTTACTTTGTAATAGTTTACATTTTTCACATAATTTTTTTATAAAGTTATACTATGTTTAAAAAAAATTACATATTAAAAAAAGTTCTTCATATATAAAATAAAATTGATGAATATTTAAATTTTAATGATATTTTTTTATTGGTAGAAGACATCATCGATAAGACATAAAGCCCAAAAAAAAACATAAAAATTTATTTATTTTTTAATAAATTTCCACGTTTCATGTAGCATTGAATAAAAGCGATGGAGCTTTAATGTAAACAGCACAACAATACTATCGTTGTTCATATCATATCAGATTCAATAACTTTGAATGCATTGGAAAGTAATGTACTAAGATCTTTGCTGACATGACAGATCATTCGCAACCGAAGTTTGTAGTTTTTTCTTATATTCACGACACAAATTCCCCTTAGATCATTATAGCTCATCCCATGCTTTTGTTCGATCTCCATTTTGTTGTACTTTGCACATTTCTTGCCTATACTTGGGAATTGTTTTCTTCCAAGGGAAGCTTAACAATTAAAATTTATTAAATTCTGAGGGCTATGTTTTATTATTGTTTTAACATCGAATTGGATTTGATATGTTCAAGGTTCTTCGTTTCGCTAAAGGTTTTATGAAAAATAGCCACTTCTACAAGCTTGGATTTTGTGGGTTTGGTAGCAACAATCATGTTGTAGGGATTGGCTTTGAAGTAGACACGATGGACTCTAATGGGTCACCCCCTAATGTGTTCAATAGGATCATATGATGCCTCTTGGAGACACCTAAGAATGAGCCTATGACACCATCTAGTCTTCAAGAAATTGAAGCTAAGCTCAAAGAAGGAGATCTAGGATGCTAGGTAAAGTTACCCCACTTCTAGATTTCATAATTATTTTATGCTTGTATATTTGATGGGAGTTTGTGTATCACAATCATCCTAGTCTAGGAATTTCTAGGGTTTCATTCTCCCTTTCTACCATAAATTTTGAATCTACGAATTGTACATACGTTAGGTATTTTCTTAAATTGCCTAACTAACCCTTAATGCTTTAAAATTTGTAGCAATTTCATGAGTGGTTTGCAAAAAGGTTCGACCAAGGCCTTGAAGTCCAAATCGATTTGCAAACCCTAAAGACTTGGCACAACATCTTGAAGCTAAGCTTTTCAGTTGTTAATAAAAAGAGGTATGATTATGTGCAAGTAGTCTTGATTATGAGTATTGTTAAGCACTTATTTCAAATTTTGCCAATTTTGAATGTTCTTTGTTTTCTGCCCCTATTAGTTCAAAATTTGGATATTCTTTTGTTTTTTGCCCCCATTATGTCAAAGTTTCCTTAGAATTGAATTTTCCAAAAACAAAGTGTAAAATTTGGCTTGAATGTCTGGTATTTGCCTTAGATAGTTGAAGCTGGTTCAATGCTTGTTAAGTTTGGCCTACAATTGAATTTTCCAAGAACAAAGTGTAAACTTATGGCTTGAATGTCTGGTATTTTCCTTAGACAGCTAGAGTTAGTTCAGTTTGAAACGGGAGGGCCCCACCGCTAAATTTGGTGATACGATTTGTAACAAAGGGTTTGTATATCCTTTCAGTAAATTCATTAGAGTCAAATAAAGTATCTATATATGTTTATAGATTGATTGGGGCTCGCTATCACTAGAAACCAATTGCCTACTAAACCCTCCTAAAACCCTCGTTATCCTCCAAGTGTATATAACTATATATAGTGTCATAAACATAGTGTATATAAATGGTGTACATACATACATGATGGCCAAGTAGGCCAAGGTAAGGGCACCATCACATGAGGGAGTTAGAAATCCATCATGGATGTGGCTTAAAGGGGGCTAATATGCTAAAATTGTGGAGAAAAATTCTAAATTTGTGGAGCGAGCAAATACATTTTTTCTATTTAACGTTATGTTCTTAAGTTTTTAATATAGTCTTCATGTTTTTGCTTATTACAATCATGATTTCTTTGGTAACAAGTCCATCTAGAAGATAACAAAATGTGCAATTCTCACGCACACAAATCTAAGAGCAAGCCATTGCACATTTATACTAGTGCCTTAGTGAGATGCCAATTAGTATTTCATGTACTGCTTCAATTATTTGTGGGAAATTATTTTTTTCAATGGAAAAAAAAAACGTACTTCTGCTATTCATATTTTAATAAAAACGTACATAGTTGTTCATATATAGTCTGATGACTGACTGTCTATATCAAAATACTCGAAAACTGAGATATATCTAAATCTAGGACCCAAAACTACCAAAAAAGTAAATTGTCCAACCTATGACAGTATATTCCGGAAATATATCACAAATATAGAACTACAGACCAAAAAAATATAGTGATCCACAATCAGTCTGTGTGTTTTCCAGAAATTCCTCCCAGAAGAGGATCCCTTCCTTGCCATCCAAAGCAAGCTTGGACAAGCTGTCAGCCAACTGATTTTTCTCTCTAAAAATATGATTGAAACTAATCAGTGTGAAGTTCTTTAGGATTTCTTGTATCCGATTACACCAAGGAGTTAATGACAATACATTCAGATTATATTCTCCTTTTTCCCATTTTATGGTAACTCTTGAATCCCCATGATATACCACAAGTGTGACAATACCAAATATGGATGACATTTTGCATAGACACCACAATGCAAGCATCTCAACCTTAATATTTGTTCTGGTACCACAGTGTAATATGAATGTATACATGTGTGTTTCCTTAAGTTGAATGACTACACCTACCGCACAGAGGCCATCCTTAGCTGCACCATCAAAATATCCAACCGCTCCAATATTATGTTGTATAAGTTTTGAAATTCTCAGAGTACATTCTTTTTTCACCCCTGTATTATATTCTCTGAACAAATTTATAATTTGTATACAAACAACATCAATATCCTGAAAATGGTCCTAAAAAACACAATCATTCCTAACCTCCCATATTTTCCAATAAATGAAAGTAGGGAGAGTTTTAAAATCTTTGCAAGTTTTATGCCACTGATAACAATTATGATCAAATTTTGATCTGAACCCAAACTTGTACAATATTAAGTGATGAACACACCTTGTTCTAGATTTTTGAAGTAAAATTGCAACTGACCATAATGTGATCAACAGAATGTGAGTCTTATTTGTAGAGGGGACAAATACTTGGTCCACAACATCCTCTTTTTAATAAATTGTCCCATGTTTTCAGACAGTTTTGTAAATCAAACCACATGAAGCATTTCATTTTTAAAGGAATTTGCCATTTCCATAGTACCTTATACCACCAATGCTGAAGAGTATAATTACTTTCCTGAACAATAGCTTGGTAAGTTGATTTTGCAGTAATCGTACCTGTCATGGGATTTGAGAGCCAAATAAGTGTGTCATGCATCTCAGTTAATCTACAACCAGAAGAGTTGAGTATAGTGATATAGTCC
The DNA here is from genome assembly GCA_027924585.1 of Larix kaempferi. NCBI lineage: Eukaryota > Viridiplantae > Streptophyta > Pinopsida > Pinales > Pinaceae > Larix > Larix kaempferi. The sequence goes on from BSBM01001022.1 coordinate 9,983,356, forward strand.
TCCCATTCATTAGCCCATACACCACTAATTCCCAAATCTTTTGCAGTATACCAATAAGAAATTTCCTGGTTTAACCATTTAGGTCTTCTAACATGTGCAAGAGTATTGTACCCAATCTCAACCAGATACTCCAGTAGATTTGGAGAAAGTTGATAATTTTCACCCAAACCAAGGATTGGATCTATGCCTACCAATACCTCCTTTCCATTTCCTACTCTCCAAGTGAGATCTTTTCCAAGCCATTGATATGTTTTGAGAAATCCCTTCCAAATAGGAGAGGAATCCCTAACATTTTTCTTAAGATTTATGATCCAAGTGATTAGGTTCAATTTTATATATTTTCCATGCATAATAGTAGTCCAAAGATTTTTCCCAAATAATCCACGTTGGAAACTCTTTAACCATAATGCAATACTAAACCAGATTAAAAATTGTATGCCCCAACCACCCCACTCCTTAGGGATAGAGAGCTTTTCCCAATTAGCCAGAATAAGTTTGCCTCTATCTAACCCCCCAATCCAAAGAAAATTGAAGATGATTTTCCTCATAGAATTAATAACTGATAAGGGAACCTATGATAATGATAACCAATATACCGAGATACTAACAAGTATTGCTTTGATCAGTGTAAGCCTTTCAACAATGGAAAGCAACCTGTAGGTCGATTGTTTAATTTTACTTTCAAGTTTTTCAACCAGCCAATACCAATCCTGTACTCTAATTCCATTAGGCTTCAGAAAATAACCTAAGTACTCGAAACCATCTTCTAGATTGCATTCCTTGTAAGGAAGAATGGGAAGTATACTCTCCAAGGAGTCATTTTCCAACTTGTGATGAAAGAAGCATGACTTCTTCACACTCACTTTCATACATGATGCATTAAAAAATAAATTGATGATCTCCAAATAGCATTTCCATTCCTCAACTGAGTCAATACCAAATAACATAACATCATCAACAAAAAACAGGTGAGTAATAAAGACAACAATGGTAATTTTAACACCTTTGATTTTACCTTCAACTTTTGCATTCAGTATAAGCCTACTTAATCCTTCTATAATTAGCAGAAACAACAATGGTGATAGAGGACATCCTTGCCTGATACCTCTAGAACTCTTGAAGAATCCTGAAGGTGTGCCATTCACCAAAACAAAAAATTATGCAATTGTTACACATGCCTTGACCCAATTAACAAAAAGGGGTAGACCAATCTGAATAAGGATCAATCTTAAATAAACCCAGTCAACCCTATCGTAGGATTTTTCCAAATCCATCTTTAACAAAAGTGCCTTCAAATTCCTCTGTTTAATAGAGTGAATAACTTCTTGAGTAATACCTATGGCATCCAATATTTGCCTATAGTGCAGGAAGCCAAATTGTTCTAAGGACATATGTTTTGACAGGAAGGGCTTTATCCGACTAGAGATGATCTTAGTAATGATTTCGTAAGCAAGATTTGCAGAAAGCAATCAACTTAAACTCTGAACAGTTTTTTGGTTTATTACTTTTTAGAACCAAGGTGAGGAAAGTAGAGTTGAGAGCACCTGAGACATAACCTTCAACCTTCAGTTCTAGAATACTCCATATTAGGGTTCTAATTCTATTTGGTTTTAGTATATTAAATAGAGTAAGTTAATAGTGTTACCGTAAATCGATCTTATACTTGAAGATGTGTATCCAAATGTTGATCAAACTTGTTCACTGGTTTATAAGTTGGTCAAAGAGAATTGTAGTGTTATCATAGCTCCGAAGACAAAAAGAGAGGGTAATTTTAATTTTCAGATAAATACGGCTGTGGCATTTTTTGATGGTGGTGCAAAGGATGGTCTGTGTGCAGCGGGTGGAATTATTTATATAAGCATTTTTCAGTTTTTCACTCTCAGGTTAAACTGTGGGCATGGTACAAATATGAAAGCGAAACTCTTGGCTTTGTGGTGCATTCTAAAAGTGATAAACATCTTTGGCATTGGTGATCTTCAGGTCTTTTGTGATTCTCGGGTTACTATCAAATGGGCATGTGGACAATATTCCTTACAGGTGGTGTCTCTAATACATTGGTGCGACCGGATTAAGTCATTATTGAGTAGGCTCAGAGATGTTACTTTTACTCATATTTACAGGAAGCATAACTTTGTGGCGAATAACTTATCCAAACTTGCTATGACTGAAGAGGAAGGCTACATCTATTGGGAGGAAGTTCAGGATGGTTGCAAAGTGGATGAAGGCTCTGTGTATATTTTTGAACGCTAATTGTCTCTATGAGCTCCTTGATTTTGGTTCTTTCTGATAGCTTTAAGATATATATTTTGGAATGTCCTAAGTCATATTTTTTTGTATTGTCTTTCTGAGACTAAACTCTAATGTATTATTTGATTTTATTTTGAATAGCAATATTATGACTTTTTTCTGCTGAAAAAAAAAAATCAATATTATATAGCTATTTATTAATCGATGTCATTCTCTTATTTATTTCCGTTATAACAATGCAAACTTAAGTTTTAATATATTAAATGGAGTAAGTTAATAGTGTAGTATATTGATTTACTACCCTAAATCGATCTTATTTAATTGTTTACTAATCGATCTTAATCTCTTCTCTATTTCCCTTATAGCAATGCAAACTTATACCTTTAGGGTGTATATTGTTTTTCAATGATGGTTGCGTTGGTTTATATTAACAAGAGCCACAAAGTGGCAATGTCCCTGACATTGCCACTTGCCCTTGCCAGAGAAGGGATGTAGTTTCATGCCTCTCAAGTTCAGTTTCTATGATTAACTCAATTACAAATTTTCTTAATAAGCTCAATTACAAATTTTTTGCATTTTCTAATTAGTCCACTTAGTACAATTTTAGCTTTTTTACATTTCCTAATTAGTTCACTCAATACTAATTATGGTAATTTTATTTCAGTTAATAAGAATGAGAGATACTTTATTTCAGTTAATAAAATTTTCAATTAATTTTTATGAACTATAAAATTATTATTAGATATTTTTCAATCAAAATATTAATTATAATGTTGTAATTAATTTTAATATAGAAATATATATACAAATTAAAAAATATATAAATAGATATAAAAGAATACATACATGAATAAAAAAGAAATACATACAAATTAAAAATGAATACATACCAAATTGGTCGTGGCCTTCCAACCTCCAAGGTCATAAATAAACATGGCTAAAGCATTGAAACAACCAACATGAATAACAATGACGCATTCCATATTAAACAACCAACATGAATAACAATAACGCATTCAATATTATACAACCAACATGAAGATTAATCCGCTTGAAAACAACCAACATGAATAATAATGACGCTCACCTGTTGAATACAACCACGAAGATGTCTCATATACAGATTTTGAGCTCTCCATTTTGAATATTGTAATGTGTTGAATATTGTAATGTATTTGCATGCATTACAACTGGCAATGCTTTTGTGCATGCTCTACATTTGCTTGCCTGAAGCTACCATCCGTTAATTCCCCAGGAGCATGAGTGAAATCATTTGTGCATGCCTATGTCCTACCTGATATTCATTTCATGTTTTTGTTTTCATTTTTCTTTTGAGATGGCGTGAATATACATTTAATGTGTTTTTATATTTCAGCTAAAGAATAATTCAGGCTACATTCTATGCCATAGCCAGATCAAAGTCGTTGGGTATACATACCGGTTGAAGAATGTGAAAATAGAGGAGAGGAGGGAGATCTAAGGAGCATGAGTGAAATCATCTGTGCGTGCCTATGTCCTACCTGATATTCATTTCATGTTTTTGTTTTTATTTTTCTTTTGAGATGGTGTGAATATACATTTAATGTGTTTTTAATTTTTATATTTCAGCTAAAGAATAATTCAAGCTACATTCTATGCCATAGCCAGATCAAAGTCGTTGGGTATACATACAAGTTGAAGAATGTGAAAATAGAGGAGAGGAGGGAGATCTAAATTGTTCGGGATACATGTAGGCTCAAAGAATGTGAAGAGAGGCTAATCGGAATAAAGGCTGTTTCCCAAAGACAATTTCATTCGACTCCCCATAGGCAGTACTATGCTGGAAGCGCGACCCATCTCCAAAATAGCTTGAAGTCCAAGGAGATACAACGCTCATCATATGAAAAGCAAATTCAGGAGCTTGAGCAAAGGTTAGATCAATATATGCATCATATACTGTTTTCTTAGGTCTGTTAATTGTTAGTTTTTCAGAATTTACTTCTTTTCTGATCTAGGATCTTAACTGAGAGAATAACATGTACATCATATCTATAGCATATCAATCATGGACACAAAATGCAAGCACACAAGAGACACAGAGTTTACTTGGGGAAAACCATAAAGGTGAAAAACCCCAATAACTTCCTCAGAGATAGATAGAGCAATGATACAACCCAAACATAAGAGATGGACTCTTAGCAGCAGATCCTCCTCCTCTACAAGTGCGCCACTCTCCAAATAGAGTGTGTGAGATAAGTGAGTGAGTGTGATAAATGAGGAACACACCTCCTCTATTTATACACTACTCCGACTTGTCTTTTACATAAAACATGTAGGCTCGAACTTAACCATATAACATAATGCTGACTAGGCCGACCCCCAATAGGGTGGTCTAATAAGCCTTTGACCCACATGGCCGACTCCCAATAGGGTGGTCTAATAACCCTTTGATCCACATGACTTATACAGGGCCGACCCCAACAAGGTGGTCTAATAACCCATCAAGTATAAGTTACGACACTTCCGTATAGAGAAATAATAACCTCTCTATAGGAATACAATATACATATATGAAATACATTCATAAGTTACATATACATCAACATTAATAGATTATGTTGATGTGGTAATGCATTTTGTTAGCTCGTTTAATAGATTAAAACATAATACTGGATTTTTAATTTTTTAAATGGCATTGGGCATTAATTCCATATCCACATAGTTGCCGCAGGTCCCTAATCTAGTATGATTGGTTCATTGCCCCGAACGAGAATGAAAGGAGCTATTTAAGGTTCGTTAATTGCATCGCTAAGAGTTGATTCATACTAATTCAATTGGTTCTAAAACAAGCGTTTCTGAATCCTAGACCAACTCTTGCTTTGACTTCAATGCCTCCAGACTAGCATGGCAGAATAACAAGCGCACTATCTGCCAAATGACCCTAATGACCTGGTTATTTGCATGATGCAAATTTCTATGGGATATCTGAGGTTGAAGAGGAGGCTGTCATTTGGGAAAATTCCTCTGGGCAACATGAATTTTTTTTCGCTGCAGCAAGAAACTTAGCTATAGAAACGTGCTTGCACTCAATGGTTAGCTTTGACAGTGAAAATAATGCATCCACCTCAACCAGGGGATTTAAAGGTAGTTGATACTATGGTTAGTTTTGATAGGGAAAAGGATGCATCCAGCTCAATCAGGATACTGACTATCAAGGTTCTCGTTTCCTACAATGGATCTAGCACAATATTTGAGAACATACTCTAGCTTTTAACATCCAAACATAAGATTTTAATTTTTTAATTCTTTGATCTCCGTAGAATCTACCCACCTTTATAAATTATATCTCTGTTTTTGCCTATCGTTGTCAACAAATTGAAGCTGCCACAACCATTTTTGGTCGCAGAATTCAACTACTTTATTCGCTAATTCTTCAACTCGTTCTGCGTTATGATCGAAATATGCATTTTGGCACTTTCCCAGGTTCCCCCAGCGTTCAAGCATGCTCATGCACTTGTGGTGTTCCCTCTCATCCACTCCTAGAAATAGGATGGGTAGCCACTAACGACCCATTCAAATTCTACACAAGTTACCATTGAACCATTCCATAAAAAAAGAAATGGCTTCCTAGATAGACCCAAAACAATGCAAATGCATGCATAGGTGCAATATTAAAAATGCAGTGGAAACCCTTTCAACTTTTTTGGTCCGGTTTCCAACAATATATAAATCTCAATATACCAGGTCTAGCTTCTAACAATATATAAATCCCAATATACCATGATCCTGTCAATAGGATTTTTTCAGAGATTGACATTCCTATTAATTTAATGATGATTTATTGGTTATCCCAATGTACCATGATCTTGTCAATTGAATGTGTGCAGAGACAGTGGCCTTCTTACTAACTTGATGATGATGTATTGGGTACTGGATGAATATGCAAACTTGCTTGGTCTGCCCCCCGTTATTTTAGTGTATATAATAATAAAAAACAAATACTGAGATAAACAGATAGATATGCTATGTTTGGAATAGTTGCTCTGTGTTTAAAATCTCCCCCTTTCTTTTAACCTATACTGTGCGTGGTGGAATAGCTTATATTTGCAAATGGATTATTGAAATAATAGTTATTGTAATAGTGCTGCAAGTTTTGGAATAGGTTGTTGTGCATATGTTTGTCAATGGGTTATTTAAATCATGGTACTGTAAATAGCAATACATTGTTTTCTGTTTAAGGATTGAGAGAAAAATCGTTTTAAAGTTTTTTTTTATACTTTTATGTCACAATTAACAATTAATAGTAAAACATGATGCTATAAACAATTGGATATGCTCTGTTTTTGGCATATTGGAATTGTTGTTATGTCTTTAAAACTGCTCTCCTCTTTCCTTTTTGGCCTTTTTGTAAATCTGTATTTTGTGAGTTTTGGAGGAGTTTGTTGGCTGTATATTTGTAAATGGGTTATATAAATAATTGGTGTTGTGTGGATGTGTAAACTGCTCTCCTCGTCCCTTTTTGGCCTTTTTGTAAATCTGTATTTTGTGTGTTTTGGATGAGTGTGTTGGCTGTATATCTGTAAATGGGTTATATAAATAAATGGCGTTGTGTGGATGTGTATCAAATAATGAATACTAAAACTAGATGATAAAAGTTAGATATGATGTGTCATAATAAATAATGAATAGTAGAATAGGATGATAAACAGTTGGATATGTTGTTTTGGCAGTTTGAATAGCTTGTTACGTTTGTGTTTGCAAATGGGTTAATTAAATCATTGGGATTCGAATGCCTGCTTTCTTTTTCTTTTTTTGTTGTTAATCTTGCTTTTTGTTGTTGTTGTTGTTGTTAATCTATACTGTGAGTTCTGGAAAAGATTGGTGTGTTTTGTTTGCAAATTTGTTAATCTATATTGCGAGTTCTGGAAATATTAGTGCGTTTAGAATGCAGATGGGATTGGTGTGTTTTGTTTGCAAATATATTAATCTATATTGTGAGTTCTGGAAATATTAATGCGTTTAGATTGCAAATGGGATATTTAAATAATTGGGATTGGAATAGGAGTCCGAATTTTTAAATTATAGGTTTATTTAAATCATTGGGATCAGAATAGAATATCTTTATGTCTTTTATTTTGTTGTTAATCTGTATGGTGGGCTTTGGAATAGGTTGCATGTTTGCAAATGGGTATTTAATAATTTATAGTGTAATAGTACTGTGAGGTTTGGAATAGCTGTTTGTGTTTATGCTTGCAAATGGGTTATTTAAATCACTAGGATTGGAGTATAATATTTGTATGTCTAATCTTCATGCCTATTTGAATGTTTCTGCCTCACTTTCCAGTATCATCTTATTGTCAACTTATCTTTTCTGGTAAAGCAAGCAGTGATGATGCTCTTCTGGATGTACAGGATGGTGCATGTGTGTTATAAAAACTATGAATACTAAAACAGGATGTGAACAGTTGGATTTGCTGTGTATGTCATCATAAATAACGAATACTAATAAATGATGATAAACAGTTGGATCTGCTATGTTTGGCCTTTTGGAATAGTTGTTGTCTTTAAATTCTCCTCTCTTCTCTTCTCCCCGTTTCTTTAGCCGCTCTTTATTTTGTTGTTAATCTGTATTGTGATTTTTGGAATAACTTGTTGCCTGTTTCTACCTTGTTGTTATCATTTTATCCTCGACTTCTTGCGTATTATTTTTCCATTTACCTGTTTCCATTGCTAGGTCATGTGAGCTTAACCTGAATTGGCAAATTGCATGACTCTTATGCGTGGAGATTTTCCATTTTATATCGAGTTGTACTTTTATACTGGGTGTTTTATATGTTATTATGATTGAGCTTAACATGTTAAGGCTACGTTCAAATCATTTCCTGGTTTTTCTTTTTCTTGTGTTGGATGTACTTTTAATTTTTACCCCCCCCCCTCAACCAATTGACTACATTTAAAAATAAAATGAATAACCAAAGCTAAAAAAATTGAACGTATCGATGTTTTCTATTAAAGAGTTGTTTCCTGGTTTCTGTACCTGGTTTTGTTGGGATTTAGCAATGGCTCAGGGGATACACAACACACAAGCAAAAAAAGGAGAAAAGTAAGAGACACAAGAATTTTTTTCGTGGTTCAGCAAAAGCCTACATCCACGGAGCGCACCTGCACTCAATTTCCACTATGAAAAATCAATAATTACAGCAGTGAAGCACTATCTCTCTCAACTCGCCATTTCCTCTGTTCTCTGCTTGGCGCTGTAACCACACATTTTACAATGAGTATATATAGAACAGAAATTCAACAAGATCATCAATGAAACCAACCAGCTGCCACCAACCAACAATAAATTTAGACAGTGGTATGGTATGGGCGGTGCAATTAATTTGATGGACTTGGGCGGTGCAGTAAATGTTGAAGGCTTCACACTTAACAATCTCCCACTTGAAGACTGAAACTCGAGTGGACTTCTTCCTCCTCCTTCGATGACTAGTGGATAGATACAGTGCGCTCATCCTTCTCTGTCTTCAACCTTGAAGACCCACTGAAGCTGCGCACAGCTCCAGTTTCTCCGTAGTGACTGGTTTGGTTAACATGTCAGCCGGATTCTTGCTCCCTGCGATCTTCACAAGCTTCAATACCCCATCCTCGATTAATGACCGAATGAAATGGTAACGCAAGTCTATGTGCTTGGTCCTAGAATGGAACGTCGAATTCTTTGCCAAGTGTATAGCACTCTGGCTATCACTGTGCAACACATTCATCTTTTGCTCGAATCTTATCTCTGCTAATAACCCCTGTAACCATATCAGCTCCTTGCTAGCTTCAGTCACAGCCACATATTCCGCTTCAGTTGTAGATATTGTCACATCTTCTACAATTGAGAAACCCAACTAATTGCAGTACTCCCCAGTGTGAACACATATCCCGTGGTGCTCCTCCTATGATCCACCTCTCCAGCAAAATCGGAATCCACATAGCCTTCCAGCTTGAGCTCATCTTTTCTGAAGGTCAGACACTTCTCTGTCGTACCCCGCAGGTACCTTAGGATCCACTTCACTGCTTCCCAGTGTTGCTTGCCTGGATTAGACATGTATCTGCTCACAACTCCCACTGCATGGGAGATGTCTGGTCTCGTGCAAACCATGGCGTACATCAGGCTTCCAAGGGCTGAGGCATATGGAACTCTAGCCATGAAGTCCTTCTCTTCGTCTGTCTCTGGACACTGTTCCTTGGACAATCTAAAGTGACTAGCTAAAGGTGTTCTGACTGGCTTTGCATCCTTCATGTTGAACCTCTGTAACACCTTACGAATGTACTCTGCTTGAGACAGCTGCAAAGTACCTCCCTGTTCATCTCTGCTAATCCTCATTCCAAGTATTTGCCTTGCTGCACCCAAATCTTTCATTTCGAATTCACTCGACAATTGCTTCTTCAAATTGTTAATCTCTTCCAAATTTGCACCAGCTACTAACATGTCATCAACATAAAGTAACAATATTATGAAACTCGATTTAACTTTCTTGAAGTAGCAGCAATGGTCAGCATTGCATCTGAAGTACCCATTCCTTTGCATAAACCCATCAAACTTCTTGTACCACTGTCGGGGAGCTTGTTTTAAACCATACAAGCTCTTCGTCAATCTGCAAACCATCTCACCATTGCCCTTTTCCACAAACCCCTCTGGTTGCTGCATGTATATTTCTTCTTCCAAATTTCCATGAAGAAATGCAGTTTTGACATCCAACTGCTCAAGATATAACCCCTTTGCAGCGACAATGCTTAACACTAACCGGATCGTAGTTAGTTTAACAACAGGAGAAAAAATCTCCGTGTAATCAATACCTTCCTTTTGTTGAAAGCCTTTGACCACCAGTCTCGCCTTGTATCTCTTGGAACCATCATGTTCCTCTTTGATTCGAAACACCCATTTGTTCTGTAGGGCTTTCTTTCCTTCAGGTAACTTGGCTAACTCCCAAGTTTGATTGGATACAAGCGACTTCATCTCATCCTTCATTGCAAGCTCCCACTTGCTCGCATCTTCTCCCTGACATGCCTCATCGTAGCATTCAGGTTCTCCCGCATCTGTCAACAACAAGTTTTGCAAGTACCTCCTATTTGGTACATGTGGACGAGTGGATTTTCGTAATGTACTCTTGGCCGTTGGGGATCTTCTCAGAGCATTCCCAACCTGTGGATTCAGTACCCTCCGACCAATCGAACTATGTGGTGCTGGAATTTCATCTTGTGGTATAGGTTCTTCAACCTAAGGCTGCACACCTTGTTCTTCATCTTTCTGACTACCATGTTCCATGATCCTACCACCCGATACATCCTCTGGCCCAAAATAGTCTGGTTCTCTCTGCTCAGACTTCTCTGTGTTTCTGTCCTTGTACATGACCCTTTCATTGAAGACAACATCTCTACTTCTGATCATCTTGCGATTTTGGTCGTCCCAGAGTTTATATCCAAACTCGTCTTCGCCACAACCCACCAAAGTGCATTTCAGTGATTTGGCGTCCAACTTGCTCCTTGCATGATCACTTATATGTACATAAGATACACACCCAAACACTTTCAAATGAGAAATTTTTACCTCTTTCCCAGTCCAGATCTCTTCTGGTATAGCGAGGTCCAAAGGTTTTGATGGTCCTCTGTTGATCAAGTATGCTGCTGTATTGACTGCTTCTGCCCATAACTGCTTCGGCAACCCTGACTGTAGGCGCATGCTTCTAGCTCTCTCAGTCAATGTCCTGTTCATACGTTCTGCTGTACCATTCTGCTGCGGTGTACCTGGCACCGTCCTTATGAGCTTTATCCCGCTTTGGTAGCAAAACTTCTTGAACTCGTTGTCTTCTTACTCTCCACCATTGTCTGAACGCAATTTCTTGATCTTCAACCCTGTCTCATTTTCAACCATAGCTTTCCATTTCTCGAAAGCCTCAAACACATCAGACTTGTGTCATAAGAAGTAAACCCATACCTTCCTAGAATGGTCGTCAATGAAAGTGACAAAATACTGTTTACCTCCGATTGATGAGACTGAAGCTAGACCCCATACGTCGGTGTGCACTAGTTCCAGCTTCTCCTTTGCCGGTGCTCTTCCGGTCTTCTTGAAGCTTACTCGCTTCTGCTTCCCAAGAATGCAACTCTCACAGAAATCAACCTCAACGGACTTCAACCCTGGCATTTTACCTCTCGATTGCAAACACTTCAATCCCTGACTACTCATGTGCCCAAACCTTTGGTGCCACAAATTTGGATCCTCTTTATCTTCCGCCACTACGGCCAAACCACACCCATCGGTAGTTGTGTAAAGAGTCCCGTTCTTAGTTCCTCGGGCGATTGTCATTGCTCCTTTTGAGATCTTCCACTTATCTCCCGTGAAAGTCGTCACATAGCCGTCTGATGCTAACTGCCCAATGGAGATCAAATTCTTTCTCAAGTCTGGTACATGTCTCACGTTGTTAAGTTTCCAAACTGAGCCATTTAGCTGGATCTTCACATCTCCTTTCCCGGTAATGTCGCATGCTTGATCGTCACCAAGATACACCTTACCGAAATTTCCGGAGGCATAGTTCTCGAACAAATCCATGTGTGAGGTGGCATGGAATGACGCCCCTGAGTCCAACACCCAAGATTCCATCTTGCTTTCCAATGCGCAAATAAGGCAATCGTCTACCTCCTTTGAGACACAATTTGCACTGCTCTTGCCATCGTCCTTCTTTCCAGATCTGCACTCACTAGAGTAGTGACCCATCTTGCCACAATTCCAACACTCGATGTCTTTCTTGCTTCGTTGCTGATTACCTGAATTGTTGCCTTGACGATTCCTGGACTTGGATCTTCCTCTTGACTTTGATCTACCTTGTTGATTTCTGTTTCGATTCCTGTTTTTGCTTTCTCTACCTTCCATATTCAGTGCTGAAGATGATGCCCTTGATCCCTCTTCACGCATCTTGATTTCCTGGGTCATAATCATGTCTACGACCTGTTGGAAGGCTAACCTTTCTTTTCCGAATGAGTTGGCGATCGATTGACACGTCGTGCTCCAACTTTCTGGCATCTGGCCTAGAATTATGCCTGCCAACACTTCATCATCAAATACTATAGAGACCGAATTTAACCCATTTGTTACCTCGTTGAACACATTCAGGTGCTCCTTGAAGCTCTGATTTTCTGACATCTTCAGATTTACAAGCTTCTTTATCAGATGGACCTTCCTTGCTGCAGAGGGCTGCTCATATAAATTCGATAGGGCCTTCATGAGATCTGCCGCTGTCTCTTGACCCTTGATGTTGAAGGCCACAGATTTCGACAAACTAAGTCGAATTGCTCCGAGCGCTTTCCGGTCCAAAACCATCCACTGCGCGTCGGTCATATCTTTTGGTTTACGTTCGACCACCCATTCTTCATCGGATATGTCCTTCGGCTTTTCTACTATCGGCAAATACAAGTCCTTCTGGTACAGGTAGTCCTCCATCTGCATCCTCCAAAAGCTGAAATTCGTACCGTTGAATTTCTCTATCTTGTATGTATCCTTCTCGGACCCCATTGCTCTGACTCAAGCTGGACGAAATCAGGCCGAAATCCAAAACTTTCGGTTTCAATGTCAAAGGAACCGGATCTGGAAGATTTCACCACGCTGAGACTGGTGGTGTCGGTTTTCTCAGACTCACTACGGATCAGACCTATACAACCTGAGCCTTGAAACCTCGGCACTGATACCAGTTGTTGGGATTTAGCAACGGCTCAGGGGATACACAACACACAAGCAAAAAAAGGAGAAAAGTAAGAGACAAAAGAATTTTTTTCGTGGTTCAGCAAAAGCCTACATCCACGGAGCGCACCTGCACTCAATTTCCACTATGAAAAATCAATAATTACAGCAGTGAAGCACTATCTCTCTCAACTCGCCATTTCCTCTGTTCTCTGCTTGGCGCTGTAACCACACATTTTACAATGAGTATATATAGAACAGAAATTCAACAAGATCATCAATGAAACCAACCAGCTGCCACCAACCAACAATAAATTTAGACAGTCGTATGGTATGGGCGGTGCAATTAATTTGATGGACTTGGGCGGTGCAGTAAATGTTGAAGGCTTCACACTTAACAGGTTTCTTCCGTCCCATTAGATCATAGGCGGGGTGATGTTTTCACAAGGAAGCTTAATGGTGCTTCCGTTGACTTTGCAAGTAGATCAGGTTTTAATCAATGATTTAATAATGGAGTTCATTCTTTGGTTGAACATCTCAGATATTTTTAATCTTCTAGCTTGCTGCGATTCTCATTGGCTTTGTTCTTGATATAAGTGCTTGCATATTTGAAGTACGAGAAGTCTTATGAATAAATTTTACTTGTTTTGCAGGGGCTACTTCATTTCTGTTTACAGAGTACAAATATCTGGGGGTTTTCACTGCATGTTTTGGGGTCATCATATTTTTGTTCCTTGGCTCTGTGGAGGGTTTCAGCACCAAGCAACAGCCATGCAACTCTGATAATTCTAAGATGTGCAAGCCTGCTCTTGCGAATGCATTGTTTAGCACCTTAGCCTTCGTGCTTGGTGCTGTGACTTCTGTTCTGTCAGGTTATCTTGGAATGAAAATTGCAACATATGCTAATGCAAGAACCACTTTGGAAGCCAGGAGGGGTGTTGGGAAGGCCTTCATTACAGCATTTAGGTCTGGGGCTATGATGGGATTCTTGCTTGCTGCCAATGGGCTTTTGGTGCTGTACCTCTCCATTCATGTTTTCAAGCTATATTATGGAGATGACTGGGAGGGTCTCTTTGAAGCTATTACTGGTTACAGTCTTGGTGGCTCTTCAATGGCTCTTTTTGGAAGAGTTGGTGGAGGAATTTATACTAAAGCTGTTGATGTTGGTGCTGGTCTTGTTAGGAAGATTGAGCAAAACATACCTGAAGATGACCCTCGCAACCCAGCTGTGAGTTTTTCTTAGTTTAGATTGTGTGGAGTTACAGAATAACGTTCTATATTTTGGCATAATGAAGAACAGTGTTTTCTCTCTCCAAGAAACCTGATACATATAACAATGAAACACAGCAATTTTCTTTGCTTCATAGAGTACATAGAGAGCCATCATTACATCAACATATATTTTGAATATGCATTCAAGATCTTGTTGACTTTGGTAACTCTTTCTTTGGGTAAATGTTCACAGGAAGGGTAGACTCTTCTCTGATAACCTGGCCGAGTGTATTTAAAAAAATGTTCTTAACCTACAACGGTTCCACATCCCATTTGGCCTCTATGAATGCAACTGAATTTGATGGTTTTGGGCATTGAAAATTATTGACGTTTTTCTTGTTATGTCGATTCAGGTTATAGCTGATAATGTTGGCGATAATGTTGGAGACATAGCTGGCATGGGCTCAGATTTGTTTGGATCCTATGCAGAAGCTTCCTGCGCTGCTCTTGTCGTGGCATCCATCTCATCATTTGGCAATGATCATGATTTGACTGCCATGTCTTATCCCCTGCTTATTAGTTCAATGGGTATCGTGATCTGCTTAATTACAACATTGTTTGCTACGGACTTCTTTGAGATCAAGGCTGTCAAAGATATTGAACCTACTCTGAAGAGACAGCTGATAATTTCTACTGTGCTTATGACGGCTGGCATTGCTGTTGTAAGCTTTGTTGGATTACCATCAACCTTCTCCATCTACAATTTTGGTTCTATGAAAGTAGTGAAGAACTGGTATGAATTCAAACTTCTACAATTTATTATGGCTTTTGTTCTTTAGTCTCTTCTGTGCACTCCTCTTAGTAGATTTTTTGGGTTAATATTTTGTTTGTTTGCATTATACAGGCATCTATTTTTCTGTGTTGCTGTTGGATTGTGGGCTGGACTTGTGGTTAGTTACACTACTGAGTATCACACAAGCAATGCCTATAGGTGAGTCTAATGTTCTATCATGTTTTGAAATAATAAAATCTTTAGACGACTGGAATTTTGGCAGGTTGATGATGACTGATTTATTATGTGTCTGTATTGCAGTCCTGTCCAGGAAGTAGCCCAGTCCTGCAAAACTGGAGCTGCAACAAATGTCATATTTCTTGGACTATCTTTGTTAAAATATAAGTGTAACATCTCTGCTCTTAAATTTATGTTTATAACTCCGCAATTAAGTTGAATCTTTGCTTATGAATAAAATTCGAAATAGTAAACTTTATGCATCCAAATCTGCGCCATGAAGGGTTGACTGTAAGGCCTTTATATTTAGTAGCGTTTATAAAAAAAAACAGATCACCATAAAAATGACTTGATCGATGAAATTCATAAGCGTTTATACTTACAAAAAAAACACTTAACCATAAATGGAATTTGATGAGATTCATTCATTAAGACAATGAAACAACTCCATTTGTCCACCAAAATCTTTCCTTAAATTGGCTCACCTTACCGACGTTTCAACCCACTAGACCTAGGGATTAAGCAAAATGTTACTGCCATACTAATATGAATAGTCCAGGGCTAAGATTACAAAGCTTATTACTAGGATTGTTACAGTATTAGTGAATCTTACAGCATGCCTCTGGTAGTAGGTAACGGGTGATTACTATACACGTGTTTATTTATAAGCAAGCACCTGGGCTTTTCTTTAGCGCAAATAGCTAAATCCAGCTGCGTTCTCCAACATATCTCTAAATTCTTCACCTAAAACGCTTCTTTAATTTAATCTATCTTATAAACCAGCTTCCTCCTGTTTAGCTTCCTCTCTACCTTTGCAGTGCTTCCAGATTCCTTTCATTTCAACACTTCACTTCCCAGGGTTACTGTTGAATAGTCACAGAGATATTAAATCATAGATCTTACTGTTATTATAGTCTGGTAGGATCCCTTGGTCTGGGCGAACGTTAAAATACACCTTTAAAAAGTTAAAATTTGAAAAAAAAAAATTGTGCATAAGGTAGAACAGTTACATACCTGTGAGTGGGGATCACTTTCACGTAAGGGGAAATGGCTTTGTTTTAGACACCAGCACTATATGTTAGTCTCCAAAAATTTAACGGGCCTCTACAACTGCTGATTTCTCCAGACAACCGTCATCTCTAGCCTACAACTGCTGATTTCTCTGATTTCTCAGGGTATCCATGGCTGATTTTCTCCAGAGACACTAATTTTATTGGAAAACACGGATCGTCTAAGCTTATTGCATATTGCATGCAAAACTTCCTTCCTCAAACTTTAAGCAAAACACCTCTCGCTGAACTAATTTGTCCACGGCGCATGGAATTCAGCCGAGCTCTGCCGATTATTTACCGCAAATTCACTTGTTGTAAAAAAGAACCAGAATTTAACAACTCTTCCCCCAAAATTAGCCCTTTACAAAAAACAATATACAGCTGTTTTGCCGAAAGAAGTCTAAATTCCTCCTCCGCTATGTTTACAAAAAACTCTCTGAAACAACCATTTGGACAGAGAGGACTCCAAATTCCTCCTCAACGACCGCTATTTTCACAAAAGCATCTCTGGAAATGCAATTTGCACAAAAAGAACTGCAAATTCCTCCACCGCGACAGCTTTTTTCACAAAAGCCTTTCTGAAACGACCATTTCGATAGAAAGAACTCCAAATTCCTCCTCCGTAGGCACTATTTTCACAGAAAACCTCTCCAAAACCGCTATCTGAATAGAAAGAAGTCTGAATTTTTCCACCGATGCAAATTTCAACCCCTTCTCACACTCTAAAATTCCTGCCTGCTTTCTTCCTTCTCTGCTCTAAAATTTTCCCTCACAGGTGAGAGCTTCCACCCTGTGCCGATCTCACTGGAGTATCTATGCCTTTGGAGCATTACTCTGCCAGTCTTCCTCCTCTTTAATGAATACTTCCAAATTTTTCCTTCTCACACGCCATCCGGACCAGAGGGGACACCTTATCCACCACATCCTGCGCAGAAAAGACGACAATAGTTCAGCGAGATGCACCCTCTCCACGACAGACGACCGGTGGGTAAGGTCGAGGAGCCTCACACCAAGGAAGCATTAAAACTTCTGCAAACACCATACCTGAGCATTAAAACTTCTGCAAACACCATACCGTCGCACACCCACGATCTGGGGCACACAGCCCCAGGACAACGTCACCTTGTACTCAACCAATCAAATAGGAGTGGGCTATTCTCTCGCCCGAATGCACCCGGGGCCCACCGGCATCTGTCGAGAGACCCTCACGCCGTTAGCACCCGGCCGTCCCCTCTCCCATCGGTCGTCGACTTCTCCACTCCGGCGACGGCAACCTCCGGCAATTCCCCCGGTCAGTGCGGGTCCCCACGCCGACGAGATTCTGACAGAATCCAGGAACGAATCAGGGAGAGTTCAGGATGGTCTTGGACGTCACCTCCATGCATTAACTATTCGCCAACCACCGGGACGTAGTTCAAGCCAAAATTTGAACGACCCCCTTCGCTCCTGCGTTGCTCTGCCCACTCTGCATTCCTCTGCCCACTTCCAGACTTCCAGACTCTGCGTTACTCTGCACCCAGCGAAGCTCCTGCACCTGCTCCTGATCCTCCGGAAGGCTCTGCTTCTACGGTAAGTGACCTCTGTTTAAAACCCCGTCTTTTGAATAGAAAACCCCATGTTTAAAACTTGTATAAGAATAACCTGTGCGTGCGATGAACCAGAGATTGTAATTCGTGGTCAATGCATCTCCAATCATTGAACCATCTCAAAAAGTTGGGACTATACATTTGCGTCCTCAACCTGCTTGCGAGTCAGGGTCCAGGGATAAGAATAAGGAAACCCTTTCAAATGGATTCCATTTCTTTTGCTTCTGAGGCATGCCTCGTATATAGTTACCATATGCAAACTTTTTCCTATATGCCAAAGACCGATCAGAATAAGGAAACCCTACATGCCACGTGAACTATAATCAATAAAAACATCACCAGTGATCCATGCAAAGATAATTCGTAACAGAGTTTGTTGAACTTCCATTACTGCTTCACCAAAAATTATGCCACAATTTCTTCTAGAGGGAGTACTCCAAGGAATCTCTTTTGACAGGGATGGTGCGTTTTCATTCTTGGGAGATAGGCATTCAATCTGACACTGATCACCACTCATAGATCAAATGGCATGTAAATAAAAAGTCCAATTAGCATTCAATTCGACTCTCCAGCAAAGAAGAAAATGCTAGAAGTTCCCCAATCAATCAAATAGAGGAGGCATATATTGCTGCAAAGATTAGGCACGATGTTCGCCAGAAATAGCTAAACAGAGAGACTAGTGTCATGCGATTGCAAGGCAAAACGTTTTGAGGAATGTATCACTAATTTGCTCCTGAAAGGAGATACCATAAAAAATACTTCATTTGCTACCAATCGTGTCACCAGCTCGTTGAACTCATCATCGCTGAAATTAATTATTTTATTTTATTTCTTTAATTATTATTTTGAGTGATGCCTCATATAGAGTTACCATATGCCAAATTTTGCCCATATGTCAGAGACAATTCTGTCAAAATTGCCTTAAACTAAGGTACCTATCACACATTAAGCTTGATCAATGGCTTAAAAATTATGCATCATCTTCACGAGTGAACCAACATCCAATTAACTTTTCATTGTTGCCAGGTCCATTGAACCAACACCTCCTGCTGGCCCCATTTTCCATCATGAACTTAAGATATCGTAACTCCAAGTTTGTTCAGAAAGTCACCCATACCCGGAATGTACTTCAAATAATTTTAACCCACATCACCTTCATTATTAAGTTATCATATAGCAATTAGGTTATAAGATATCAACAATTTCTTTTGTAGCAATAGGTCAATGAAACAAGAACCGAATGCAGTGCATTTAGAATGCCAAAGCAAATCCCAATTTCTATCATTTGGATTTGGTTCTATTAAGGCAGGCTGCAATGATTCAACTCCCATGTAAATGCTAAAGAAAATTCCAATTTCTGTCATTTGGATTTGGTTCTATTAAGCCAGGATGCAACGATTCAACTCCCCATGCAACTCTGTAACCACCTACTGAGACCCAACTCTGTAGTCACCCACTGAGACCCATTATCTTTATTTTTATCGTAATCTTTTATTGACATATTTGGCATATAACTGATGAATTGGAGCTTTGAAAAGGCATAATCTTAGTCTCTTTAAATCACTGAATTGTTATTATTTCGAGCTGTAATCCTTAAGGTCTTCTTGAAAATACTTCTAACCAATAAAATCCTAAAACAGTACACAACATTCATATATTTATGTTTTGAATTCTTTAATTTATCTTATACATTGCAAATGGTCTAGACGAAAACATGGAGACATGAAACAAATCTATGACAGAGTACACACCATATCCATATATTTACATTTGTACTTGGAATCTTTAATCCAGAATGGCGTCACCATATCTCAGGAAATCTCCCTACTGGTTCAAAAATATCTCCCTACAGAATGTCGTCACCATATCTAAGTAAATCTCCCTACGGGTTCAAAAATTCCAGTAACACGATACAGTCTAGAGTGTCATCACTACAAGTTACACACACAAATTTTGGGAAGTATGAGAGTGTTCATCAACATAAAGTTGTGTTTTTTTTGTCAACATTGATTATCCTTACTTTCAGCTAATTGTTACATTTTTTAAGCATGTGTTTTTATTATGCCATTGACATCTCATCAAAAATTGTTTTAATTGTTTTGTTTCTGTAGCTCATTCGAACAGACAAGATGGTGCAGACATGGACGCTCTGTATTCAAGTGTCCTGTTACCCCAACCCGGGACAAGGAAACTTTGAATATGTTTTGAAGGATAATGCTTTGAATAAGGTTGTCCAAAAAAGGAGAGAAATACATGGGGTGACAACTAACAACGAAGCATACTACCTTGCCCTTATTGAAGGGCTGAAAACAGCGAAAATCTATGGGGCTAACAATGTTTCTGTCTTCACCAATTCAGAACTTCTTTGTAACCAGATGAAGGGAGTGTACCAAGTTAGAAAATCCAATCTAAAACCACTTCATAGAGAAGCAAGAGCCATTGTTAGTCAATTTCATTTCTTTACGATATCTCACCATTCAGATATTAAGAGAATGTCCAATGGTCTATTGTGTGGGAAAATCTCAAGTCTAGGCGAAGGTGTGAAAACTGAAATGGTGTCAACATATGTTCCTTCAAAAATTATTGATGGATGCTGTTACACATCTTTGTTATGTGTATGTTTTTTTCTTATAATTGTTTTGGTGTCCCTCATGGTGTGGGACTTTCTATAAAGAAGAACCCAATACTATAGTGCATGTGATTGGGCCACCATGTAATGGATGGGGTGTCATGTCTAGGTGACAAGTTCAAGAATGCCTTGTATAGAATGGTGGTGCCTACGGCGTCTTTTGTCTAAACTTTGTGGCACAAAAAATATTGAGTATATATTTATGGAGTTATTTTTGTCTATTTTTGGTTACCACATATATCTAAAATTTCATGATTTTTCTTGCTTAATTCACTGCTGTAAAAACCTTGAGAAAGCAAGCTAATAATTCTGGAATTTTTTGAGTTTGCTGCTATTTTTAGTAACAGTGAGTGTTTCATTACAGCAAGATGCTTCGAGAGTTTTTATTTAGTGAATGTTGGTTTAATATCTCACTTTATTCAAGTATTGGCATATCAACTAATTATTTAACTTCAAGTATTGGCATATCAACTAATAATAAGATCTATGTTCCACACTTGGAGAAGTGATTTTGATGCAAACATGTCTGGCTGCTACAATAACAGATCTGCACAAACCTGCAAAACTCACGCTTGTAAACTGAAACAAACACTGACTACTAAAAATATCCAAATACACAGCTCTACGCATTCGTCTCTCATGATAGTTTAAGAAAGTTGGGCATATGAATATTAATGAATATGCTTTGAAAGTAGAATCTTATATAGGATCATTAGAATAACAACATATATTTACCAAGCAAATGCCCAATTTTCCAGGACTAGTTGAAGAATAGTTTTTTCAACAGTTTTTGCAAAAATTTGATTCAAACTCATAAGACTCATCCAGCAAAAAAATGGCAATTGAAGAACTCGGTAATCTAAGTCCCAAAGAGCAAAGTGTTGCAAATCACTTGAACTCAAAAGTAAGCACCAAAGTGCTTGGCTGGTCAAAACTCTCCAGAACCGTAGTGTTTCCACCACTACTATATTGTGATTTTTCCTTTTTATCCTCAAAAAGCCCTCTCAATCCTCCAAACCAAGAACTACTTTGCCCAGGGCCTTGAGCAGGCTCAGCCCTAGCACCCCTGTAGTGAAAGCTTCTATGAAGGTTACCTACTGTAATAAGTGCTTTGATCTGAAAAAAGAGTCTTGGGTTCTCAGGGATAAAACCCATGTCCAAACCCCATTGTGGAAATGTTGTAATTTGAACCTTTTACTAATACCAAGAAAAGTGGCAATACCTTGTACTTGAGATATGGAAAAGGCATATAAGGTATCCAAGTTGAAAATTTTGTTTTTCTACTGGTTTGGCAATCTATCTTGTGTGAATGCTTTGTTCTCATTGTAGCTCCCAATAAGCTGTCTGATCATAGAATCTCCAAACAGGTAGCAAAAGGGGTCCATGGATCTTAAGAATTCCAAAGAATGATATGGCTTAATTAGGATCTGCATTTGGACAGTAAGTTGTTCTAGCACTGAGCTACATACCCCTTTAATGGTAGGCACCCTTACATACATAACCCATTCATGACAGCCCTTCCATGACAAGCACCCTTATTTGTTCAATATCAGGAGGTGGGTTGCTATCAACAACAAATTTTCCATGTATTTCAATAGCAGTTGATGTTATATATTCCAACAGTGGTCAATTCCCATGGTGACCAGAATTGGATGCTGTAGCCCACACGTTTCTGAGATCTAGCTGAAAATTATTGAAGTTTTTCAGACCATTATTGAAAAACAAAGTGACCATCATGGGATGGAATGAATTCATACTCTGAAGGGGCAATGGAATTTTGTTTTGCCTGGACAAAAGCAAAACCCAAATTGATTTTTCATCCAGGCTGTGTAGGCATTGATAACTATATTAAAAAGCTATGAGCTTGATGGCCTCAATTTATGGACGTCCATTGTTATGCACTGATCTTGAATTAGATGGAATGGTGAAAATATGGGCATTCTGATTTGATTTGGACATTTCATTTAAGAAATTGAATCTTTCACTATTGAAGGTCAACTTCAAATTATACAGTCAAAATGCCCATCAAAAGTAATTTTCATTCCTATTGCGGATAGAAATAAATGTTATTTGCTTATTCAATTTTCTTTCCAACTGCTGATAGTAATGAACGTTATTTACTTGTTCATTGTGTTCCATGCCAAAATGCTTAAAATGCAATTTATTTCTTACCAATATCAGATACAATTTTGTATTATAGAAAAAGTTCATGCATTCTACTTTGTCAACTATTCCACATTTTTTATTAAATTAGTTTTGTATTATACACAAAGTTCATGCATTCCCAAAGTTAAAATATTTTTTTTACTTTCCCCCTATTCTTTGAGCAAAGAAAGTTTTTCAACCCAAACCACAAGTATAGCACTGAACCTCCAGATGTGGAAGTTTAACATCCGAGTTTTTGTCAGTCACTGCACCAATGAAATTTTCCAGAACATCAAAATCCCACCAACAAAAACTTTCCAGAACAGCAAAATCCCTGTAGAGAAACTTTCCCAAACCCCAAAACCCCTCTAAATAATTTTTCCAAAACACCAAAATCATGGCAGAATGGTAGCTTTGTCATTAGCTCTCAAAAGGGCCCTACTTTGATATCTTGGACTTTTTCAACTCCGTAAATATCACTACATCTCCAAGGATAGGGTGCAAGTTAGAAGATTTCCCAATTGCAAGCAACCTCAAAGACTTCAGTTTAAGATATGTAAGTAAATACAGACTTGAACATAAATTTTCGAAAAGAATCATCCCTCTAATGTTTCCTACAAAAATGATGCCACTAAATAAGGCACCGAACAGGAGTTCCATATCTACTTGAAAACAAAACAAAAATTGCCAAGCCAAATCGCTGGCTCATGAAACCAGTGATTTCATTTATAAAGCTTGTTTCTAAAAATGTATCACTTGCACAAAATGTTTAGCGGTCTTCATAATGTCAAATTATCAATTGCCACTTGGATGAAAATTAGCTATCATAAATAAGTTAGTTGAATCCTGCCCTTCACAGTGTCTGCAAGTGTGTCAACTACCCATTCAATTTCAATCTACCCTTTCACTGTTCCTAAGTGTTTGTCAACGCCAAATTGACAATTATTAAGAGTTTGCACAGCCCTTTTGTTGCGATAAAAATGATGCTGCGTGTCAGTTTTTCATAGTAACAATAATCATGAAAATTTCATTGAGGTACATGTTACATTGCAATCCAAAAAGCAGATACGAAACTGATAAAATTAACACCACGAGGAAAAATAAAGTAAATTAAATAATTATAATTAACACCATTTTATTAACAAATATATATATATAATGGTGTTTAATTTGATGTTTTTTTTTTCTCGGAAAAAATCGTAATTTTATTTCAAATAGATGAACAAAATTACATTCTGCACATGTAGTAGAATCACTGAGATCCCTACATTGTCACATATTTTCTGTCCCATATTATCATCATATCTGATATCCCATACATACAACTAAAACAATACTACTGCTGTCCATACAACCCGCATATATCCTATTACATAAAATCTGTAACAGAAATGAAAGAACGTAACCATCATTGGTCAACAAAAGCTGAGCTTGCTCAATGCTGTGCCTCAATATCATCATGAAAAGGTCTGTGATAATAACTGAAAGTGCCCTCTGGTGAATGAATAGTCTCCCATTTGTCTTTGGGATCTTGCAACTCTAAGCCCACTAAAGTCTCCCATTTGTTCTTCCTGCCCATTTTGTATTGAAGCCTACAAAAATGAGCGAAAACTTGAGATTAGAAGACAAAAAGTAATGCTTATTCTCCTTTGATACACAAAATCAAAGTACGTTAGTTTTGTATGAAAAAATCAGCAAAGCTAGGATAATTGCAACAAAAAATATAGGGTAATTGAAATAACAAATTACGCATAGGGTAATTGCAACAAAAAATATAGGATAATTGCAACAAAAAATATCCTGTAGCTAACTGATTGTAAGTCTGCCTTTTGGCATGCAAATTGTAGCAGTTACTTACTGCTTATAGATGATTTATATTTCAGAATGAAAAAGGCATGTTTATCTCAGTATGTTTTATTGTTAGTCAAATTAAATTAAATCTTTCACTTCAAAGTTCACAGTGCTTTACAATAATTTAGCAGAGCTCTAGGACCAGGACCTTACCTGTCTGAGAAATCGGGCTAGATAATATAAGAGCTTTCAGCTGAAACAAGCAAGAGCAATATCACAGGAAGGATTTTAGTACAGATTCTTAATAGTAACAATCCTGGATTCGTTAAGTTAATTTCAATGGATGCCTATATCCTTTGCAAACCAAAAGATGAAGCATGTTGGTTAAAATAACTACAACCAACCTTCAGAGAGTAGATAGTACAGGCATATTTGATTAACAGAATAATAGTATCTGTATCGAATACACTAAATTTACTTGTGCTCAATGCCATTCACGAGAACATTCACCTTTAAACTTTCCTACAAAAATTTAGCTGGCAAAGTGGCTTTGGAATACAACTGAAACAGGAGATTTTTTTTTGTGGAACTAACTACCAACCAAACTTAACAGAACAAGGAGTATTTGATTCATAGGAGATTCTCATTGAAGGCACTCTATTGGTTTGACCTTAATGGTATTCAAGTACATATGTAGCAAACATTCACCTCAAAAAATTTGAGTGGGTGAAGTGAAATTGTAGAAGCTTCGTTTTAAGTTGTCTGCTATGCAGCTTAAGATGCCAAAAACAGTTCAAGATAGCATCAAAATGTGCCCATGTAAAGCATTAAGCATTTTGACTTAGGAGTCTCAAGTCAGATTTAAAAGCATTTAACAAGACAGGGTACTCTGTATTTTCTGATGCGAATTTGTAAGAGGTTACAGGGAAGCAAACCAAAACCAACAGAATATTTGTAAACTAAAACCTTCAGTTATGGCATCCTGTATTTCATTCGTATTCTCTTTATAATGAAATTTTTTATGAGATTCCTTCTAGTACATTTTCCCCTATATGTATGCTTTGTTTCTACTCTGTACCCAACGTCTTTTTTAACATGGGATTACTTATGGGAAGTTTTGACGTTTAGGCCCCTAAAACTCGTTTTTTGGATTCTTGCAATTTTGTTTTTTGTTTTCATATTGTTGTATCAAGGTTGAAGACTGGAAACTATTGTCAAAAATATATATAAATTTAACTGAAAATTGCTATTGAAAACCCACAAATTCTGCTTTTGTGTTTCCTGGTGTTTAGAAGTGAAAATGCTGTCTTTTTGTTGGAAGAAGATGCACATAAAAAATAAGAAATAAATGTGGAACTTGTTACCGCCCTGAAAATGCATATTTTATTTCACATTTTTGGCATCTTTCTCTAACCAGCACAGCTGAAGGAAATGGAGCTCATTGAAGGAAGTAAACTATATGCAAGCCTGAGTAGGCTAGGATAGCTTCAAAGGATGTTTAGTACAATGCAATAAATTTCTATCTAATTTCATGTAAGCTACGTGAAAACTAGGAGCCAGAGATATAGAGATTGCCTTGTCTATGGCAGTTGGTAGTAGTATAGACTCCATTTTTACAAATACAGACAAATGAATTGGAAACCTGGTATAACTACAGACTCCGCTGCTTTGTTCACAGTCGCTGCAAGAAGTACTAAAGTAGCTATTATAGAGGCTAAAGTTCTACTGAAGCGCCACTCCATAACTCCATCATTTAGGATTGCTGGGATCGTCTCCAAAGCTGTAAATGCTAGAATAGGACAAGCATTGAATCTTTGGGAGTTGAGCTCATCAGCAGGTCCCAGATTAATGGAAGAATACATGCAGCAGGTTGATATGGGAGAGTCAAAACAAGAATGCTTGGAAATGTATACACTAAATAGTTGAAAGTGATTGAATTTTGTGTTTGCCAGAATGGAGTGGATTCGAGGACTGTTGGAGATAAAGACAGGGTGGCAAAAGACTCAGTAGATAAAAACAAGAACTGAAAATTGACTGGAATAATCGACCCAGCTCTGTGTCGGTCCTTGAGACTCTTAGATAACCTACGAACGCATGGGGCCACTCATCTGAGATGAAACCAAAAAGGTTCCAGTCTTAGCTGCTTCCAATATATACTTTGCAACATTTACCTTCGACATCTTCAATATCTCTCCGTGAGCCTCTATACGACCTGCCATATATAGCTTAGATTAAAGATTCCAAGTACAAATGTAAATATATAGATATGGTGTGTACTCTGTCATAGATTTGTTTCATGTCTCCATGTTTTCGTCTAGACCATTTGCAATGTATAAGATAAATTAAAGAATTCAAAACATAAATATATGAATGTTGTGTACTGTTTTAGGATTTTATTGGTTAGAAGTATTTTCAAGAAGACCTTAAGGATTACAGCTCGAAATAATAACAATTCAGTGATTTAAAGAGACTAAGATTATGCCTTTTCAAAGCTCCAATTCATCAGTTATATGCCAAATATGTCAATAAAAGATTACGATAAAAATAAAGATAATGGGTCTCAGTGGGTGACTACAGAGTTGGGTCTCAGTAGGTGGTTACAGAGTTGCATGGGGAGTTGAATCGTTGCAGCCTGGCTTAATAGAACCAAATCCAAATGACAGAAATTGGAATTTTCTTTAGCATTTACATGGGAGTTGAATCATTGCAGCCTGCCTTAATAGAACCAAATCCAAATGATAGAAATTGGGATTTGCTTTGGCATTCTAAATGCACTGCATTCGGTTCTTGTTTCATTGACCTATTGCTACAAAAGAAATTGTTGATATCTTATAACCTAATTGCTATATGATAACTTAATAATGAAGGTGATGTGGGTTAAAATTATTTGAAGTACATTCCGGGTATGGGTGACTTTCTGAACAAACTTGGAGTTACGATATCTTAAGTTCATGATGGAAAATGGGGCCAGCAGGAGGTGTTGGTTCGATGGACCTGGCAACAATGAAAAGTTAATTGGATGTTGGTTCACTCGTGAAGATGATGCATAATTTTTAAGCCATTGATCAAGCTTAATGTGTGAGAGGTACCTTAGTTTAAGGCAATTTTGACAGAATTGTCTCTGACATATGGGCAAAATTTGGCATATGGTAACTCTATATGAGGCATCACTCAAAATAATAATTAAAGAAATAAAATAAAATAATTAATTTCAGCGATGATGAGTTCAACGAGCTGGTGACACGATTGGTAGCAAATGAAGTATTTTTTATGGTATCTCCTTTCAGGAGCAAATTAGTGATACATTCCTCAAAACGTTTTGCCTTGCAATCGCATGACACTAGTCTCTCTGTTTAGCTATTTCTGGCGAACATCGTGCCTAATCTTTGCAGCAATATATGCCTCCTCTATTTGATTGATTGGGGAACTTCTAGCATTTTCTTCTTTGCTGGAGAGTCGAATTGAATGCTAATTGGACTTTTTATTTACATGCCATTTGATCTATGAGTGGTGATCAGTGTCAGATTGAATGCCTATCTCCCAAGAATGAAAACGCACCATCCCTGTCAAAAGAGATTCCTTGGAGTACTCCCTCTAGAAGAAATTGTGGCATAATTTTTGGTGAAGCAGTAATGGAAGTTCAACAAACTCTGTTACGAATTATCTTTGCATGGATCACTGGTGATGTTTTTATTGATTATAGTTCACGTGGCATGTAGGGTTTCCTTATTCTGATCGGTCTTTGGCATATAGGAAAATTTTTGCATATGGTAACTATATACGAGGCATGCCTCAGAAGCAAAAGAAATGGAATCCATTTGAAAGGGTTTCCTTATTCTTATCCCTGGACCCTGACTCGCAAGCAGGTTGAGGACGCAAATGTATAGTCCCAACTTTTTGAGATGGTTCAATGATTGGAGATGCATTGACCACGAATTACAATCTCTGGTTCATCGCACGCACAGGTTATTCTTATACAAGTTTTAAACACGGGGTTTTCTATTCAAAAGACGGGGTTTTAAACAGAGGTCACTTACCGTAGAAGCAGAGCCTTCCGGAGGATCAGGAGCAGGTGCAGGAGCTTCGCTGGGTGCAGAGTAACGCAGAGTCTGGAAGTCTGGAAGTGGGCAGAGGAATGCAGAGTGGGTAGAGCAACGCAGGAGCGAAGGGGGTCGTTCAAATTTTGGCTCGAACTACGTCCCGGTGGTTGGCGAATAGTTAATGCATGGAGGTGACGTCCAAGACCATTCTGAACTCTCCCTGATTCGTTCCTGGATTCTGTCAGAATCTCGTCGGCGTGGGGACCCGCACTGACCGGGGGAATTGCCGGAGGTTGCCGTCGCCGGAGTGGAGAAGTCGACGACCGGTGGGAGAGGGGACGGCCGGGTGCTAACGGCGTGAGGGTCTCTCGACGGATGCCGGTGGGCCCCGGGTGCATTCGGGCGAGAGAATAGCCCACACCAAGGAAGCATTAAAACTTCTGCAAACACCATACCTGAGCATTAAAACTTCTGCAAACACCATACCGTCGCACACCCACGATCTGGGGCACACAGCCCCAGGACAACGTCACCTTGTACTCAACCAATCAAATAACAAAATAACAGTTAAACATATTTTTTAAAATTACAAATAAATAAATATTATTTAAACTATAGTCTAAACTTTAATCAAATCAAAAATCAAAATCTATAGTTCAATATTAATGCAAGTTCCCAATTCATATAAATTGCTCTACGTTTATATTTATATTGTTATTTTGAATATAGACAAGATCTTATTATTACTCGTCTAACATTCTTAATGCACATACAAATTAAAATAAAATTTTATTTCTTAAATAATAAAGACGAATCTCAACTAAAAAAACATCATGGGCATTCCTTTTACGTTTCGAGGGTGTTCGCTTTAGTGCCTTGAAGGTAAGATGAGGCACTCAAATCAATTTTTTTCATTTTTCATAACATTTAGTGTTGAATTTGTAGCAATATTTAGAGCTTGTAAAATATCTCTTTTTACATTGATAAATTTATTTTTTCACTCCTCGGTACTCCAATTCAATTTATTTTTTCAATCCTAGGTACTGTAACAATAGTGAGCCATGACATTGGACTCACTTCCCTTTAAATGTTTTTGAGATTTAATGCTCGTTTAAAGTTAGCAAAAAAACAAATGATTAGAACTTATAATTAAGATTTTCGTTAAAGCTACAAGATATTTATATTAGCAATTGCATTTGACGATGCAAAAAGTATGCCGTAAATGACGGGAAAAAATGTAATAATAGGCATGAATAGAAGCAAATATAAAGAATAATGAAAATTGGTAAGTTAGTAGAGTTAAAGTGTTCAAAGAGAAATTTCTATGTACATATGAAATAGATGTTGAATCACAATAAAACTCGACTTATACAAGAAAGATGTTTATGAAAAGTATATACATTTTAGTGTACATGTAAATGGATTGTAATGAGGTTGTTGTTCCAAGTATCGATGTTTCCTTTTGGATGCATGGAAGGTGTAGCCTTTTGTGTTTTGAAGAAGAAGAGAATCTCTTCACAAAGGGAAACTAAAATAGAGACGAAAGAAGAAAACAATAAAGATAATGGAAAACAAAGCATTATATTGTCTTGAAATTGGAAATGCCAACTTAGTGTTTTTTTTTGGAATGAAGGTACATGAGTGAGAAGAATTTAGGAATGTGAATGCAAAAACGATGCATTGGCCACTACACATGGAAAAGGTAGTTGGTAAGTAAGTATTTATAGTGTGTAAAGTGGAAAAAATACTGAGAGAGTAGAGAAAGTAAAAGAGTGAAGGTGAGAACTTACGCTACATATATGAAGCTGAAATGGGAGTAAAATTGTTGCACCTCTCAGCCTAGTATGGGGGAGAACTTGTGAGTCAAGTATTTGTCGAGTTTGTGGAGTAACAAAATAATACAAAGTAAAAAAAAAAAAATACAAAGTAAAAAGTAATAAATATTATGTCGGCCATAAACAAAAAAGAATAATACAAAGTAAAAAATAAGTATGAGACTTAAACTAGAGACTTTAGAGCTTAGGATTAGGTGGTAAATATTATGTCGGCGCTAAACAAAAAAGAATAATACAAAGTAAAAAGTAAATATGAGACTTAAACTAGAGACTTTACTTTTTACTTTTAATACAAAGTAAAAAATAAATATGAGACTTTAGAGTGTTTGTCGAGTGTTTGTTCAGTAACAAAATAATACAAAGTAAACAAAAAAAATAATACAAAGTAAAAAGTAATAAATATTATGTCGGCCATAAACAAAAAAGAATAATACAAAGTAAAAAGTACATATGAGACTTAAACTAGAGACTTTAGAGCTTAGGATTAGGTGGTAAATATTATGTCGGCCCTAAACAAAAAAGAATAATACAAAGTAAAAAATAAATATGAGACTTAAACTAGAGACTTTACTTTTTACTTTTAATACAAAGTAAAAAGTAAATATGAGACTTTAGAGTGTTTGTTGAGTAACAAAATAATACAAAGTAAACAAAAAATAATAATACAAAGTAAAAAGTAATAAATATTATGTTGTCATAAACAAAAAAGAATAATACAAAGTAAAAAGTAAATATGAGACTTAAACTAGAGACTTTAGAGCTTAGGATTAGGTGACTCAGGTATTGCACTCAGGGAGCTATTCAAGGAGAGGTTTGCACCTTGGGAGATTTGATCCCTCTCGGCCCTTGATAGAGCCCAGGATTTGGATCTAAGTTGGCGTAGGTGCAAAACTAAAAAACTGCTAGAGAAGTGTATATGTGCAAACATATATGAACACACATTTGTAGCAATTCACAAAAATTAATAGTGGGTAAAAAAATATGAACTGTATGGTGGAATTAATAATAAGTGCATTTGGTAAGTTGAGAAGTAGTTGCATAGGAACTGGACTTGTTAGAGCAGAAAGGATGGCAAAAGTTTGGAGTGAAGTAAAGCCTCTAAGTGTTTCCTTTGTATGACATGGGGATTGTCCTTTATTCTTTTGAAATGATCAAAGGAAAACACCGAGGAGATGGGAAGATCCTTCAGGGAAGGTACTCTAGATAGTGCATTGAAGATAAGACTATGATGCTCAACAATACTGATGCATCCCTTAAATGTCAGCTGGTGGTGATCCTATGTTTTGGCCACTAAGATACCTACCTCAAGTGTGGATAAGTGGTTCAGCCTCAAGCAATCAAGAGTCGCCTCCAGAAAGAGTAGGGTGGCTCGATGCAAAGAATATAAACAACTTATCCTCAACTTTAATACCCTTGGGAACCGTGCCTTCTTATTCGAGTTTTGTCACACTTGATATAACAAAATTTAAAGCTCCCTAACATACAACAACCACTATCATTTCATATGAAAAAGATTAAAAGACATTATTTGAATATCTAGCCCAACAATCCTAACTTAAAATATTATTTGTTTTATGACCTCAACAAAGAAGAATTAAGTTGGATAGTTTCGTTGCTAGAATAAAGTTTCAATAAAATTAAAGTTTCAATTGGATTTAATATCTAAACATAAAGTTGAAGAATTATAAAAAAGATGTGCATGTAAATGGCTAAACTAAATTAGTCTATAAAGTATAAATGGCTAAAGTAAAAGCTAAACAAAACTTTAATAAAAATTCTACCATGAACAATCTACTCTATTCAAATTGGTCCTCTCAATGCCTTGATCATGATGTCGAGCGATTCCAAGGGTTAAACAAATGAGCTCATCTTAATAATTAATAATATAGAAAATTAAAAATGTAAATTAGCTATGTATACAAAATCATCTAAAACTTTTTAAGATATGCCCAACTCGAGAAGAATGTAAATGAGCTATGTTGGATTGAATAAACACTTGCTTTGAACCAACACTAGATAAAAATTTTAGACTATATTGATAATATGCAATCAATAAACGATAACCATGTTTACGTAGATTCAAAACCATGATATGTTCCAATAAATTCAAACATTAAAATTTGGGTAAAAACTCATTTAATTTATTATTATTATCGAGTATAGATATTCTATCATTGTTAAATATAAACAAGAGCCACAAGGCAATGTCCCCTCATGGTGTAGCTTATTTGCAAAAGAGAAAATCAAAATCTTGTAGTTCATGTTTTATTCATAAAAGCATTAATTTTCAAAATTATTAATTTTTCAAAATGATGAAGATGTGGCTCATATTGCAGAAGGTGATTGGTATATACATTAAGAATGATTATAGATTATAAAATATATAGCTTTATTTATTTGGTATCTTGAACACATCAAAATTGAAATAGCTCTTGACATGTTTGAAGCTGAATTACGCTGCATATCATATATTATAACACAACATTTTGAAACCAATAGAATTATGCAAAAACAAGATTAAATAACTCTTGACATGTTTGAAGCCAAATTAGATTGCAGAGCATATATTATAACATAATATTTTGAAACCAGTAGAATTATTTGAATAACACCTAAAACCATATGCAAATATAAGATTCAATAATCTTTAAATCGCATGTTACTTCAATGACATAGAACAACATAAAATTTAGATATACATTAATGTTTAACTCGTAGATCATTCACATTTTAATCCTTATAGTATTTGACAAAACTAGAAACCAAAAATCATTTGGTTGCTGTAAATTTAAGATTCTTGTCCATGGTTGGATAATCTATGTGTCAATGATTCAACTGATCCTCGTCTATGGTTAACAATGTCATCCAATCCGATGGAGCTTCAATCCACGAGAAACCAAATATAATTCAACACCAATTTTGACGGAGATTCCATCTCAAGAAAACTCCAAATAATTAGTCAATATACAAATAATACAAAATACAAAACCAACATAAAATTAATCCTAGTAACACCACCCATCACCACCGTTTCTAATAGCCAAACTTGTTTATATGGAGGAGTTCGTGTAGAATTCTAGCCACAATCTTAAAAGATAATAACAAATTAAAAATACAGAGTCAATTTAAAATTAATCACAACACCGCCCATTTCCACCGTTTATCATTTTTTTTCCACAGAAAAAAGATCTCAGTTTATTTATATTAAGAAAACACATTTTACATGACCCAAAATTAGGCCCCATCTTAAAAACTGTTGATCGGGCTTATCCCGTCAAAATGTTCATTTTATATGCTTTTACATTCTTTTCTATTTTGGATCAAAACATGACTATTATATAGGTGATCGATAAGACCATACATACTCATATATGTGCTACAATCCAATAATTCATAACTTTAAATGATGATTGTAGCCATGCTATCGAAAAGGATTAGGGCCTGGGTCATCTTCAATAATAGTGTCATTGTTGCACTCCCACTTCTGCCATATACCATTTCCAAATTGAAGCCCAATTTTGGATAATTGCTTAGCTTGTAAGTTTCTTTCTCTGTGCACGTGCTGAAAACTGATATGTGGGAAGATCCTTGCTAATATGTCGACTTCGTCAAATATGGTTGCCAATTGAATGTTCCTAGGCCTCTAAATGTGCTTCATCCAATTAATGACTAAAACAGAATCACCAAAAACATGTAAGCGCCAAATGTCCCGAATGTGCTTCACCGAATGTATCATCCTGTGGAAACCACACATTGATCATTTATGGGATTCAACCATAGAAAGAATATGGTTTTTGCAACTTATAATAACTATTTGCCACCTTATGAGTTTTTGCAATCTAACAGTTATTCACCCTTTCCAATCTAATAGTTATTCACCCTTCTAATTTTTTTTTATCATAGTTGCTTTCGATGGAGAACTAAAACATTGGAGCATAATCAATCGACTATTGAGTCCTTGGATGGACTATAGAGGTAGGGGCGATTCAGGGTAGGGAAGTAGTCCAAACCCGAACCAAGGATGAGGAGACTCTCAAGGGCGAGGTGGTTAGGTTAATGCTTCTACCTATGAAAGACTAAAATTGTTTGTCAAGAAATCAATGGCGGGGTGGTCAGTTTAATGCCTCTTCCTGTGAAAGACCAAAGACCAAATTTGTTTTTCAATGAATCAATGGTAAAAGAGTCTGGTCCAAGCCTTTCCCTTTTTTCTCACATAAGCAATGGGAGAGGAAGCATGCATGTAGATTTTGGTACATAATTCCTATGTCAAAATTAACAAAATCTGATCTCTTATAATTAAGGACCATGTTAAAATTTGCTTATTTAATATATTAGTTGTTGTTGCTTATTTTCCTTGATTTCACATCTGCAAGCCATTTTTGGATTATAAGGACAACCATATATATTTCATTTAATAGTTTCTATAAGCACTCAAATTCTGCATATTTTGGAAGATGGGCCCTAGTTATAGGATAAAACCTTTATTTACCCAACCACCATGACCTTAATCTCAACCCCTATTCTGTACTGAGCATAGAGGGCATAGAGCACTACAAAGGCTATAACCAAGACAAAACGTTTTTAGAAAGAAAAAAAAACAAACCCACATAGCAAAAGGCCATTTCAATATTTCATAAAGAAAACCATTAGGTCAAAAACTTGTGGGACAAAAACCTGGATAAGCTTGCCAACTCACCAATCAAATTAACTACAGAGGCCAATTCACATGATTCGTTACCTTGAGGGTGATCCATCATGATTGAAATGCCAATGAGATTTTCCAAAGCTTGTGAATTACCTGAAATAGAAAAAATAATTCACAAACAAGTAACTTCCAATAAGTAATTTTAAAGCACAAACACCCTCTGATTTAATCAGAGGGTGTTTTACAAATCCATTCCTTCGCTTTCATCTATGTTAACCATTTCAACAAGTAATCCGTTCATGTCATTCACAAATAAGTAGAAGCCTTGTAATGCCTACGATGAGGCCGGTGATAGTGAATTAACAATGTTGTTTGTCGTTTTCACGACGCAGAGTATGGCCAGTTAGAATGATATGGTTAGTAGAGTTA
The DNA here is from genome assembly GCA_027924585.1 of Larix kaempferi. Taxonomy (NCBI): domain Eukaryota; kingdom Viridiplantae; phylum Streptophyta; class Pinopsida; order Pinales; family Pinaceae; genus Larix; species Larix kaempferi. The sequence goes on from BSBM01001022.1 coordinate 10,018,672, forward strand.
ATGGAGGAGGTATTGGATGTAATTGTCATACATTTGGCAAAAGAGGGTTTTCCTTGTCTTTCTCTATCAGAGCGATGATCAACATACCTACCAAAGCAAAATATGGTGCTATCTATTTCCATCATTGACCTACCTCGAGTTACAATAAACAACCAATGCACAACCCTTGCGAAGAAGAACAAGAAAACATCTAATATATGATCTAAGTATATCCTCCGTTATGATTTTCTACACTCAAATACGAGTGGTTGAGCGTGTTAATACTTGTAAACAAATTTTTTTGAATTGAATGGTATTAAATATCTTGTACTAGAGGATATCAAATGCCTATGTACGCCCATTACGATCGTACACCATCACAACCTCCTCTCCTGTGCCGGTGGGTGACACCATGAGTCTACAAGTCAATCACATATCTTGTCATCTATCCGTAGTGACTTGGGGTCCAACATTCTGACGTCCTATCTATATTGGCTTGGGGTCCAACATTCTGATATCATGGTGGACAACTAGTGAGTGGAACCCCCACACCAGTCCCCAAGGCTGACGTCGCCTCTCTTCTACCAATAGAAATTAAGATAAAAAAAAATCAAATAAATAAATAACATTTTTATAATGTCCAACTTTAAACTTAAAAAAAATTACATTATGCACGAACATATTAATATACCCGTACGGTTACTATATGTCCCCGCAGGGACATAATAAACTATTAAAATGAAAAATAACACAACAATATGTAATAATAATATGTACTTCAATAACGAAATTGAAATATGAAAAAAAATAATTAAATAATTTAATCAAATTATTAAAAAGATTTTGTAAGTAATAATAATAACATAACAATACCAATAAAATATTAACAATAAAATCACCCTATTAATTTAAATATTTTAATTAATAATAAGTAGGGAAGAAACTTTTGCCACTTTAAATAAAAAATATAACATATCAATATAATATTGACAATAAGATTATCCTATTAATTTAAATATTTTAATTAATAATAAATAGGAAAGAGACTTTTGAGCCTTGACGGGTAGTTTAATTGATTGGAGTTTTTGAGTCTAATATCGAAGTAGTGGAGGTTAGAAGTTCAACTCTCTAAATCCTTTAGGGGCAAGCCCTCCATCTTCTAAAACTATAAACCACACAAAGAAAAACTTTTACCACTTTAAACAAGCTAAATTAGCAGCAAAGCTGCTATACCTACCTCTTGTAAATATTTTAATGCAATAGGAATACATAATTAAAAATCAAGGGAAATAATAACTCTTTCAATACCGTTTAATCTAAATTAATTTAATATCTAATCTAACAATTTAGAAATGTTTTAATTTAATAATTTAAACTAACAATTTAAAAATGTTTTAATTTAATAATTGTTCCTAGTCTAAAGTTAAAACTAAAATAATTGTAAAAGATTTAAAAAACTTGTGACAATATATTATTTATGCTTAGTCTAAAAGCAAGAGAGAAGTGCAAGTGAGAATTATAAATTAAGATTCATTGAAAGCATCGTATCTATTATGTGAAATTGAAAATTAAAAAATCTATCCTAAAGGCACGAACATTCATAAGTCTACATTTCTAAAATACCTAATAAATTTATTGTGAATTAATTCAAAAGTTTTTAATTGACATCAACACAGTAGATAACTATTTTTTATAATGATATTCTTGTTTTTAAGTTGATGCTTTTACAAATTTAGTTATTTCTAGATATATGTTTTTTTAAAGGAAATTTGTAAACCAAGGAATGCTTCCCCATATTTGTGGATGTCATCCGTGGTAAATCTCTCAAATCTCTCAGTATAAACTAGTCCCCAACTCAAGAACATTTGAATTAGCCAAATATCCAACAATATTAACAACAACTTGTTAAACCAACACCTTAAAATAGATTTACATTTATATATATTTAGAATTGTCAATTTATATAATTGAATTGTAAAAATTCAATAGATTTACTTGTAATAATTGTTACATACACAAAAAAATACATTAACACAAATATTTATAATAAATATTTTATGATTTAAAAATTAATAACAAATTTATTTAAATCATATTTTTAAAAAGTTTTTTTAAAAAAATACATAATTAAAATAATGGTTGAGAAAAATATTAAAACTATCAAAATATTAAATATTCAATTAAAATTTAAAATAAAATTAATAAAAAATAATATCACAATTATATATAAAATTACATAAAATTAATTATATTTATATGAATTGATTATTAAATAAAAAATTATATTTTTGAAATGAATGTTTAATAATTTATATAATATTTAATTTAATGTTTAAATCAACGTATAAATAATAATTTTTTAATTTCAGAAAAGTCACATTCCAGGCAGGGCATATTAGTCTAATCAAATCTGCTAGCCAACTAAAAATATAAATAAAGAATAACCAAAAAAAATAAGAAATATATAATTTATAAAATTTAAAATATAAATTTTATTTGTTTTAAAATCAATTTAATCATTAAAATTTCTAAAACTATAGAACACTATATACAAATTTAGAATAAAAATTAGTCTCATCACATTTAATAACAGCTGTACAAATTATGCCACCTCGCCACATTTAATATTAAAATATTATTATACTATAATACCACTCCGCGGTCATCTTCACAAGCACATAGACATTTAATATTAAAATCAATGTAAACTTTTAAAAACAATATGCTTTCCAGATTGATTAAAACTCTAAACCTAAATAACACATGTTATATTACACTATCTAAAAGTGATTATAAATGATTTAGATTGTGTAATTGTAAATCTAACAATAAGGCATAGCACTTTTATAAATGATTTAGATGGTGTAATTGTAAATCTAACAATAGGGCATAGTTTTTAATATGGACATTGTGTATTGAATGACAACATACCACCAATAATTATAAAAATATGTAAAAACTTTTTGAATATAGTAAACCTTCACGAAGAAAAACGTAGATGATGTAATTGTTTGAACAATATGATACATTAGATATACAATAATTATATAAAATGTATAATTAAAATATAAAAATTATAAATCAATAAAATAAAAATATGATACATTAGATATACAATAATTATATAAAATGTATGATTAAAATATAAAAATTAAAAATCAATAAAATAAAACTATAATAAAATCACTAGTGCTCTTAAGCCACATGAAATTTAATGCTTCTTTAAACAACATCGTTATCAATATCAAGTACTTAAGCTTTTAATATATTTAAAAAATATATAACTTTTATATTGCCTTCACATGGAAATAATTGACTCACATTTATTGGAAGATTGCGAATTTATGTCATGGCGCGCGTGGATATGAAAGCGAGAATAAACTTGGGAGAGGTGATATAGACAAAGTGAATTAATAGAAGGATGGCCAAAGTATTCAATCTATAATCGAATGTTTTTTCCCGGGTCGTACACGTGTATTTGTTTTGAAAATTGAGGCCAGCACTAGAGGAGAGGCCCAAGACAAGTTGGGTACAGTGCGTATCTCCTCAAGTTTGTATCTGGCATTTGCAGGCAGCACACCTATGCAAGGAAAATTCCATCCTTGGCAAGTGCGCCAACTCTCACATGCTTCTCCAGTGTATCTCCGTTCAATGAGAACAACGGAGATGGACGAAAGACAGTGGACAGGACGAAGGACAATAAGGACACACTCAACAACTATACAGCTGTCCCAATTAGTTTTTTTTATAAATTTTAATTTTTAATTTTATTTTTAATTCCAGAAAAGTCACATCCCAGGCAGGGCATATTAATCTAATCAAACCTGCTAGCCAACCAAAAATAAAAATAAATAAGAATAGCCAATCAAAAATAAGAAATATGTAATTTATAAAATTTAAAATATAAATTTTTATTTGTTTTAAAATCAATTTAATAATTAAAATTTCTAAAACTATAGAAAACTATATAAAAATTGTTAGATGCATGATAGACTTTGCATAATTAAAACTTGTTTATATAAAAAATCAGGTTATATGCCTTCTCATCATTTATTTATGTCAATAATTAATTTGTGTGTCTTCATTTATTTATGTAAAAGAAACTGACATTTAATATATATATGCAATACATGCATTTATACAAGAACATAACCAAAGTTTTGAGTCACTGTTTGTAAGTATTACTAACTTTGGCTTTGTATATATTTATGTAAATGTTTGAAACTATTACAAACATACATACATACTTATATTAACAAAAGAATATCTTTTAAATATGAAATTAAACTACATAGATATTGATTTACTATTTTTTTTTCCCAGAAAAAAAAAGCGTAATTTTATTTCAGCAGAGGTGAACAAAATTACATTCTATATATGCAAATATGCATGCCGGTATCCATTTAAGGACAGTCGATTTACTACTTATATATACTATTTTAACTACTCTTTTTTATTAAGTACTTATTTCTTAATGATAAAAAACATGTTAATCAATCCAATAAATATGATATCTCAATGCTTCATTTTTAAATATACTAGCATAGATCCATCTTAAACTCGTATCTAGGGATCCAATTTCTTGAGGTGTATTTTTTTTTTAAATTTAAACTCAAGAACTTTGATTTCTCTTGATTGATAGATCGAGGTTTAAGTTTTAAGTTTTTATTTTATAAACATTTATTTTTTAATTACTTTTCATAATATTTTATTTTATGAACCAACATGGATTTTTTTAAATACTTTTCATAATTTTTTTTATTTTATGAGCCCAAATTATTTTTAATTAATTTGTTACATCACAAAGGTTACATCACAATTTTATGAGCCGACTTTTATTTATTTTTTAATTATTTTGTTACATTAGCATCTCCCCCGTACTGGGTTGTAGAGCACCTCTTTCACTTGGTGCAATAAATATACGTACTACTATAATAAAGTAGGTCAAGAAGTGGATATGACCATCCAAAAGACTTTGACACTTCAAAATGGACATACCTATTCTACTTCAATTAATATGCCAATAATTATTTTTGTTTGTAATTTCCAAAACTATTTAAGTTAATATCATAAATATATATATCCACAATTTAGTTAATTACACATTTAGTTAGTGATATTAATCATTATAATTCCAAACAAATCCTTCAATTTAATTAATTACACGTCTAGTTAGTGGTATTAATCATTATAATTCCAAACAAATTTTGGATTGTGTAATACGCCATCTTCAAATCCCTTTACAACCACACCATTCTCATCATAATAAAAGTGGCTATATACAAAGCAAAGTGCACAAATTACACGTCAGCACATTTGGATTGCAGAAATTTGTTCCCCTGAAATTAAACAAGCAACGCATGTAGTATGCCAATTAAGTCACAGGGAAAGGTAACAGGTATCAAATTATAATGTTTTTCTAGATACTCTTCTTTAATATTTCACCTTATTATATGATTAAATTTTTAAATTAGAAACTCGACTTTCATTCTTTCTTAATTTAAAATGCATTTTATTAACAAGATATAACCCACAAATTAATATTCTGATATTCAAATTTAAATTTAAATTTCGATATAAAATATTTAGAAAAGAAAAAGAAAGGAATATAAAGATTTTTCGAAAGATAGTGGCTGGCATTGTAGTGTTCAAAGATCATAGGGGAGGGAGGCCAGAAGTGGTGCGGCCCCACTTTGAACACCTGGGATGCCACGTGGACGCTACTCGTCGAGGGCCGGAGGTATGCAGGTGGCTGCTCCACGTCGTCCCGAGTAGATAGCGCTTTAATGCGCTTTATGGCACCTCGGGAAGCGTGCTAGCTGTCCCTTTCCCTGTAGTTGCTCCAAGAGCCCGTTCATTCTTGCTCGGGGCTGGAAGGTGAGCGTTTGGCCACCCCGGAACCTGTCCGCCATGGCTCCGCTACTGCTCCGATGCCGCCTCCTGCTGCTGTTCGAACCTGTCGCTGCTTGGAAGCTCTGTCGTCGTGTTCTGGTCCGCATATGTTTGTTGTTCGCGCGGAGGTCGTTGCTGTTTGAGCATAGGTGTTTGTTGTTGTTAACCTTGTCGAAGCTCATGGTGGAGTGGCCCGCCTCCATGGTCATCGCCGTGGGTTGGATAACTGGTGTGGTGTTGTTCTTGTGTTCGTGGTCCGTGGCGTGGGTCCCCCGGTGGGAATCTCCTGTTCCTGCTTGTTTGCGAGCTGCTCTTGGTTCATCCTCGGCTCCTGGTGTTCATGTTCCTGGTTCGTCCTCGGCTCCTGGTACCCTGCTCCGCTCCTGGTTCGTGCTCGGCGGTGGCCACCTGTTCAGAAAACGTGGTAGGATTTTGATCCTACCGGTTTCTCTTGCATTGTGTTTTTCAACACAACCACTCTCTCGGTGTGATTTGCTTGCTTTCTCTGTCTGTGTTCGGTTTGTTTGGGTCCGGTTGCATCTGTGTTCTTGGTTGAATTGATTTTGATGAGTGCTCCGCTCCTGGTTCGTGCTCCACAGTGGCGGTCTGTTCAAATGACGTCGTAGGTTATGGTTTTTGGTTTTTAATGGAGCATTATTATGGTTTTTTGTTTTTAATGGAGCATTATTATGGTTTTTTGTTTTTAATGGAGCATTTTTAGGGTTGAATTCGTTTACGAATGGAACACTGTTATGGTATTTGGTTTTTAATGGAGCACTGTTATGGTATTTGGTTTTTAATGGAGCACTGTAATGGTTTTTGGTTTTTAATGGAGCACTGTTAGGGTATTTGGTTTTTAATGGAGCACTGTTAGGGTATTTGGTTTTTAATGGAGCACTGTTATGGTATTTGGTTTTTAATAGAGCACTGTAATGGTTTTTTGTTTTTAATGGAGCACTGTTAAGGTATTTGGTTTTTAATGGAGCACTGTTAGGGTATTTGGTTTTTAATGGAGCACTGTTATGGTATTTGGTTTTTAATGGAGCACTGTTAGGGTTTTTGGTTTTTAATGGAGCACTGTTAGGGTATTTGGTTTTTAATGGAGCATTGTTATGGTATTTGGTTTTTAATGGGGCACTGTAATGGTTTTTGGTTTTTAATGGAGCACTGTTAAGGTATTTGGTTTTTAATGGAGCACTGTTAGGGTATTTGGTTTTTAATGGAGCACTGTTAGGGTATTTGGTTTTTAATGGAGCACTGTTAGGGTTTTTGGTTTTTAATGGAGCACTGTTAGGGTATTTGGTTTTTAATGGAGCACTGTAATGGTTTTTGGTTTTTAATGGAGCACTGTTAGGGTATTTGGTTTTTAATGGAGCACTGTAATGGTTTTTGGTTTTTAATGGAGCACTGTTATGGTATTTGGTTTTTAATGGAGCACTGTAATGGTATTTGGTTTTTAGTGGAGCACTGTTATGGTTTTTGGTTTTTAATGGAGCACTGTAATTGTATTTGGTTTTTAGTGGAGAACTGTTGTGGCTTTTGGTTTTTAATGGAGCATTGTTATGGTTGAAATTGATTATTAATGGCACACTATTAGGGTCGAAATTTATTATTAATGATTGTATGAATTAGCAATGAATGGTTTTTAATTTGTTAATGGAGTTGATTATAGGATTAGGGTTTGAAGGTTGCGGGAAATTCTGACATAAAAAAAAAAACACCATAACAGTGCTCCATTAAACCCTTCAGTGATTATATTGCTTTCAGTGATTGCTTGAATTTTGAAGGAATGGTTGTTAATTTCTTATTGGAGTTGATTATAGGATTGATGCATGCTTGAGATGAATAATTTGGGCATGCCAATTAGATGAATAATTTGGACTGTGAATTGAAGGCATGGAACCTTTTAACAAATTAGGGTTTGCTATGGTTCATTGATTGTTTCAGTGATTGTATGAATTTGCAATTACGGTTTGGAGGCATGAAACCTTTTAAGAAATTAACAACCATTCATGCTAATTAGGGTTTGCTATGGTTCAGTGACTGTTTCAGTGATTGTATGAATTCGCAATGAATGGTTGTTAATTTGTTAATGGAGTTCATTATAGGATTAGGGTTTGATATGGTTTCATTGTTTCATCGGTTGATAACTTAGTATATTTAAAAATTGAGAGAAGGTTTCATGGTTATGGAAAATTCAGATATGGTTTAATGGTATGAAGGTTACGGGAAATTCTGACATAAAAAAACACCATAACAGTGCTCCATTAAACCCTTCAGTGATTATATTGCTTTCAGTGATTGCTTGAATTCTTAAGGAATGGTTGTTAATTTCTTATTGGAGTTGATTATAGGATTGATGCATGCTTGAAATGGATTTGGGCATGCCAATTAGATGAATAATTTGGACTGTGAATTGGAGGCATGAAACCTTTTACAATTCTAGTATCCCTTTATTGGATGAATATGTGAAATAAGCATTGATTTCTAATGAGAGTATGAGAGAATATGAAGGAGTATTTGAATGTTGGACATGCATATGTGTTTGTCCCATCTACAGTTATCCCTCATTTTGTATTTTTCTAGAATTTTGGTTCTCATTTAAAAATTTGTCATTACTCTTCCAGCAGTAATGCAATATGCAACATGGAATTAGTGATACCACCTGCTTTCATTCTTGCTGTGTGCTCTAACCTAAGTAATCTTTAACTGTGTGCTCGGTGGTTGTTTGCAATGCTTACTATCAATCCAGTTCAAGTCGATTTGCATTCAAGTGAGTATTGCATTCAGAAAAAAATTGCATTCAATTTAAATGTTCAATCAGGTTGGTCTACCATCCAATTTAGCTTAACATTCAAATTAGTTTGCCAACCAAGAAATATAGCAATCAGTTTTAGTAAGGAATGTAGTCCAGTAAATAGACAGAGACATGAAGAAAACAATACTTGACATAAAGGGCATATTCTTGTTCAACATAGTAGCAATTCGAGATTTATACATATGGTTGGTCCATGGTGGGTTGGGACTTTATACATTTACTGTGGTTATGCCTAACATATATCGACTGTCAGATTGGAATCAAACAAAAACTTAGGAAACCATCCAAAATTCCTCCTGCAACAAAATCTAGCTTAATCTAGCTATCACATGTGTATGCCAAAGAAAACACATCTTCCATCTGTCAAACGAAAACTTTGGAACCACCCAAAATCCCCCCCAGCAACAAAATCTTCCTTTCATATGTGTATGCCAAACACAAAACATCTATCATTCGCCAAACAAAAAACCCTATGTGTGAGGAGGTTGACTGCCTTCATTACCCAAACTAGTTGGGTTAGATACTGATGCTTGACCTGGTTGTGTTGAGCTGCAAACATTTGGTGCGGGCCAGGTTGCTCCTTGTAGCCAAGGAGGAATTGAGTAACCATAGTTATGACTTGAGCCTAATTGCCCTGGGTTCACTGGAGGTGTTTGGAAGGCATACACAGTATTTCCCCCTGCCTGGTGGTATTGGGGTATCTGTATGTTAATAAGGTCCTGGAATAATCTTCTGTTCTCTGAAAACTGATCCAATGGGTTGTCAACCACCTCTATCCTCTCCAGACCATTTGGATTCCTCTGATTTGCCTTTCTTTTCTCCCTTTCCTCCCTTGCCAATTGTTTCCGTCGCTCTCTTTCCTCCCTTTGTTTCACTCTTACAAGCCTTTCCTTCCTTCGATTTTCTGCTGCAACAATCTTTGCTTCCTTCTTCTCCTTTGCCAAGGCCTTCTTCTTCTCTTTTAAATCCTGCATCTCCTTTTTCTTGTGCTCAGCCTCAATCAGTAGGGTGATGTAGTCCTCTGATGTTAGTAGTTGTGAGCTCCTGCTTAATCTAAGATGCTCAGCAGTGGGATTAGATAGTTGAGTTGCAACTTTCTCCACTGGCAACTTAAGGAACTAGCCAAGTAGTGGCTCATTTGGTGGGAGTGCCTCATCATCATTTTCTTGGTCCACTGTATCTTCATTTTGTTCAATCTCATCTCCAACACCCCCAAGTGGCACATAATAATGTACAGCTTCATTGTTAAGGACTACTGGCATCGAAGGCAGGTTAAGGCTTTCATCATTGGTGGGGGTGACAATGTGTCTGTTCATATTTGTCATCGCCTCTGCCAACCACTCGGGTTGTTCTGGCTGGCTTGGAAATGTCAACTCCTCGTTGTTGTTTACCACTGCTTGCTCACCTCCATTCACACCCAAATCGGCAACGTTGTTATGAACAATCCCTTGGCCATCTAATTCTGTTTCTGTCCTTCCAACAGCTTCTATATTCTCCCCAACAGGTTCGGTGCCATACTGACTTTCACTTACGTGTTCATTGTCGTCATCCAGTGGTTGGCAATGACCTTGAGAGAGTGATATGATGTTATCTGCAGCATCTGCATCCTCTTTCCCATGAACATCAAAAGCCTGACTACATCCCGTGTCATGTTGAAGAGCATCAGAATTGAAAGGCCATATTCTTGTCCGCCTAAAACCAGCCCTGATATTTGATGCTGTGAGTGCCCTAGCAAAATATTTGCTTGCAAGTTCTGCTAATTCGAACCTCTTCACCTCTACCCTCGGGTTCTTTTCCATCCAGGACGCTCTCTCAGACCTGAAGTAACACTTGAAAGGCCCAAACACACTCACATCTAGAGGTTGCAGCTTGTGGGTGGTATGTGCAGGCAGTGTCAACAAATTAGCCTGTTTGCCTCCTCAATGGTTTGTATAGAAACGTGGCTGCCATGGCCATAAAAAATCAATAGGTGTCTGTTTTCAGGTGAAACATCGCCAGGGACAGAGGAAGCAAAGTGGCAAAGCCAACTCAAGAACAGTTCTTTTGTCATCCAAGCATGGGGGTGTGCAGCCATGTTCACAATTTTTAATGTAATTTTTGAGTTGATTCTTTCCCTTGAACAGATAAAAACCTGGAATTGATGCTCCAACTACGTTGACACAACAAAGAATAGTTATCCACTCCCTACTTTTTGGCAGAATTTTGGGCACATTCCTACTCCCTCTCTTGGCAATTACCCGCATGCCACAATTCCTCCCTGCCTACAATCCAGTCTCGTCACAGTTCCATATATGGTCTCCTCTGTATGAGTGTTTCTCATATGCATCAGAGAGTGTCTGATAGAACTTGGTCACAATTGTAGGGCGTAGATTGAAAGCATTATCCCTGTCAAGCCCCTCCGCTGTGCGTAACACAAGTTCTGGATGCCTTTCTTTAAATCCTCTCCACCATGATTTCCCTGGAAATCCATCTTTGAAGGGGTTTGGCCTCCCTTGACAGATTTGTGCAACAGTGGATTTGAGTTGAACCAACTCCAGACCATGGCCTAGTTGAGCCATCTCTTCACACCAAACCACAACTTCTTCTTCCTCTTTTGCACTCAACACTGTAAGAGGTCCTTTTCGCTTGGTATGGGTGAGGCCATTTATCCAGTAATGGATTGATGTTGGTGGAATCCCATGTTTTTTAGCAGCTGCTCTGATAGAAAAACCATTGAACTCTATATCATCTATGGTAGCCTTCATTTCTTCTTATGTCCATCCTCTGATGGCACTAATCTTCTTACTGGCAGTTGCACCTTGAACTATGGTTGATTGTGGAATAACACCTCCAGGATCTGCATCATTTGCCTCTTCAACTGTGGTTGATGGTGGAATAACACCACTACGCTCTGCATCATTTGCCTCTTCATCATCTCTGTGTGCATTGTTATTATCAGCATCATGTGCTATGTCCTCATCGGATGAGGTGCATCGTAGCTGGGCACCCCTGCTGAGTCTCCTACTTGACCTCCTTGCACGAGTAGTGTTGACTCTTGCCATGACTGCAATCACCCATAGAATTAGAACAAACATGGCTAGGGACAGTGCTCCATTAAAAACCAAAAACCATAACAGTGCTCCCGCCCACGGAATTAGAACTAGCTGTGTATCTTCACAGGGATCTGGAATATTACAATAGCTGTGTTAAAACAAAGTGTTAAAACGACCCTAGGATCTGGAGTATTCAAAAGGATCTCTTGATGTGATTTACATGTTCAATGCAGGTTCTTGCATAAAACTAGATATAGTCTGGCTACTTGAAAACATTATTGAAAGACAAGTTTATCTTGAATGCAATACTTGAACTCTGAATGCTGTCTTGAATTAAGTCTGCAACTGTGTTTTGCTTGAATGCAATGCCCGCACTCTGAAATTTGATGCTTGGAAATAGAGGTGAGTTTAACAAGGTCTGGGAATTTTGAATAGCAGAGAAAATGGAGTTTGTCTGAAGGTTGTAGTGTCTTTATAGCATTTTGGTGTTTGATTTGATTGGCAAGTTTGAGAAGGCATGGATTGCAACTAGCTGGAGTTGGATGAGTGGCTCAAGATTGAGTTGGCCTCGATCCAATGGCCATCAATGGGGCTTTGTCTATCCATGTGCTATTCGAAATGCCTATGGATATGCTTCTGTTTGGTTTTATGGTTGATTTGATGATTTTAATGGAGTTGACAGCATTAATTGCATTGATTGGGCTACTTTGTTGAACAACAATGCACCTGGATCTGACACTCATTCTCCATTTATTATGCAGGTGACATTTGATAAATGTGCAGGTGGGATGCCTGGGTGGTTAAGTGATTCTCGATGCTGGTCTGGGTGTACCCTGAAGCTTGTTCGATGGGGTCCATGTGATGGGCAATATGTCCTTGTAGATTGGGCTGCATGGGGAGTGATGAGGTCCAATTAGATGTTTGTGTCAGTGCATGTTGGGATTTGGAAGGGACATGATGGATTTGATTTTGGTTCTGTCAAGACTGCTCAGTTGTCAACCTTTTGTCCTATAGTTGACAGCTGTGGGCCTACTGTACAGAATGACACTTAATGAACTTAAATAGGAAACTTTTTATATATTTATATAATTATATGTGTTTGACAGTTGGCATTTTCTTGGTCACTTTTTGGGTTGTAACAATCACCGGTTGTATCACCACTACCAGTTCCCGTTCAACTATAGAACTCTCTCCCCTAGTTTTGTTTTGGCTTAATTTGCACGACTTTTTTTTGTGGATGTGGCGTTTCAGTTGCAGTACCTGTACTCTGGAACTCTGGAAGTGCGAACCAATTGTCAACAAATACATCATTGGAGAAATCGCTTATTGGTCGCCGAGTAGAAGGCTGAAGGAACTGACTACAAATGGTCAGTCTTTCTTGGTATGTGAGATGCACGGCCACAGTTACTTCTTCAGAGTTGCGATTCTTAAATTTAGTCATCAATCAAATCACTGATGCGCAGTGGGAGTAGGCTTAAGCTACATGGCGTTTCTAAAATAATCTTTATTTTAAAATTATTAATATATTTTTTTAATTCTGACAAATAGTTTTCAAAGCAGGGAAAATTAGTCAAATTATGGTTTTTGTCCAATCACAAATTAGAAATTTGATATTTAAAAATTATAAAAATTGATTTTTAATTTTCATATATTTAATTTAATATAAATATTTTTCAAAACTATTGAAAAACTATAATAATAAATTTTTTTTGTCAACAGCAAAATTTGCAAACTAATAGACTAATAAATAGAAATCGATTGCTATATAACCTGCCTTGACAAATATAATAAAATTATAACCTAAAATATTTTGTATTTACCATTTCTTCTTAACCTTTTTCATTACATTTTATAAATAACATGAAATCGATACACATGTGAATTGTGTTAATTGTTGTAACTACGAGAAGTTCCATTATCATTAATAAATAATAGAATATTGCTATAAAATAACATGATTTGATTGTGTTCATGATTAGAATTTATAACTGCACCACACACTATAAACATGTGAAAAGCAAATAATACACTTCTAAAAATATGGGATACCTTTTAGCTTTGATTTGTACTTTACATTTACATAGAAATCGATCCATGTCGTGTTACGAGTGTTCATATATATTTATTTCACGAACTATATTTTGGGACTACACTGAACTAGCTCCTTATACCCACACTTTAATATAATATTGCAATCATGTGATCGTTATTTGTTTTCAATGAAAAATAACATATAATTTAATATTAAAATAGCATAAAGTCTTTATAAAAGATAGATGCTTATGAATAAATACAAACTATACCAACCATAATGGATCAGTACATGACGGCGGATCAAAATCAACATAAAGGTCTAGAATGCCTTCCAAAGGCCATATAACATGAGATCAATAAGGAATTAACAAGTTTCCAGTTGGAATCGAAACACGGTCAAAGTCAGAATAAAGCATAAAAAACACTCACAAGAGCTAGGCCACTCAAGACGATTCATCGAGGTAGCAAAGCAGAGAAACAAAGGAGGAATGCCATACATGATTCATCCTAATGTAAACAAAACTGGAAAGGACAAAAAAATATCTAACAAGAGGTTGGATACTCTAGTTAAATACCGTCTTCAAAAATAAATTAACAAAACTGGAAAGGACAACAAAAATCTGACAAGAGGTTGGATATTCCAGCTAAATATCGTCTTCAAAAATAAATTAGATCGGCATAATATGGAAAAAAAAACTAATAATAAGTGAAAGTGTAAAACAACAACTAAATGATCATCAAGCTCCGTGAACAAAGCTGAGCATCCAACCACTCCTCCAAGAAGATGACACAATCATGTGACCATTATAGGTGTATAGGTTCAGTGTGCATATAAGCTCGAGGATCAACGGGGTAATAATTTTTAAATATTATTATTTTACAGTTGTTCATCTGTAAATATGTGGATTTGCATTTCTCAACTACTTTAGAGACATTTATCAAATGCTGTTAACTATTGGCAGAATAAAAGTTTGTATCATTATCTATTATTGGAAGAGGAAGAAGAACCAACTCCCTTCCTACATACTTTTTGGTGGTATTGTATAAGGGCTCACTAAAACGCTTCCGACTAGCCAGAATCCGGCAGAGGAATTCTTGTCAAAATCACAATTTGGATTGCTCGGATCGCAATTTCGACAATCTGGGTAGTTTTAAAATTGGGCAACTAGTCTAGAACATGCAATCCCAATTGTTGAAACTACAAAAATGGGATAATAGCATTTTCCAGCAATAATTTTTATCGGTTTATATCCCAAAATCGCCGGAAAAGCGAAGCATTTTGGTTGTTGTTTATCCTACACACTTTTTAGTCTTTTGGTTATAGGTAGCTTACTCGACTTACTTGATCTTCTCTTTCCTTAATTATTAGAATTTTTTTTACTTAATAATTTTAAATAAGTAACATTATTTTATTTTATTTTAAATGTTACGGGAAGAAATAGAATGCAATTTTATAATCTCAGAGTAAGAAATAAAAGTATTAGTAAGTATTAGTTTTCAGTTGGTGATGTCTTATTATCTTCCCTCATTACTAAATTTCACAAAAACCCATATCTCTTCCATTCAAAAAGTGGTTATCCCTTAATTAATATCTGTAATTAGATTTTAGCTTAACACTTGAATCCTTAATCTCATTTGGCCCTATAGATAGGTGGATATTCTTTTATACGATGCCACATGTAACATGTGCATGAATGGTTTACTGAACCGAGTTGGGAGCCTATATTGTTCCTAGGGTGAATGTGAGAAGGTGTATTTCTTCGTTGAAGTTAAGATGCTTTTTGTGATTTCGATATTCAATGATCACATGGTATTCTTGGCTTTGGATACTTTTGGAGCATAAAACAAAGGTAAAATGGGTTTTCTTGCACTAAATATGATGAATACACTATAGGTCAAAACATGTCTCTAAGAAAATAATCCCAGTAAAAAGAAGTGCCCAAAGAGAAGGACACCTCCGTGGAACTTGGAATTATAAAAGTCTTCAGGACAATATATGGTGATATTGTCTTCAATGGAAGTTCAATTGATAAATGGAAATGTAAGGATAATGACAGGATGTTCAAGGATAAGTCACTTTCCTAACACATGGACGATAAGATGCGAATTTTGGAGTCATTCAGAATAGTAGAAGATCGTATCTTCCACTAAAGTAATATGGAATAAAAAATAAGAGAAAATTTGGAGTTTAAAATGGACCTTACAAAAAAATGTGTCATGGATGAGTTAGATTTTTCAAACCAATAGAACTTCAATAGATTTGGTCAACCATTATGGTTGAGTTGGACATATGATACTTATGTGTCATATTTTTATTTGCAATAGCTAATTCCATTAAAACCTCACTTTGGTTAAGATTGTGAAAAGTTCATTTTGAAATACAATAAATATACTTGAAATAATAAATATAGAGTATTATATATTATCACTACTCCCAAGTCCTTTAAAATATAAATCTTTTTTTTTGTAAGTTCATAAACTAATCTATTAAAGTTTAGTAAAAATACAAGCAGAGATACTGATCACCAAGCTGGAAGGCCAGAGAGCCAACCTAGTTGCTGAAAGAGTCAAAGTTTGGAGAATGCCTGCCCAAAACGGGAGACCAGGCTCAAGAGATAATAAGGATCTGCCCTTGTGGGAAACCAGATCATACAATCGAGAGTTATGTCTGAACATAAATGCATGTAGCTTAAGGCTGCCTATTGGAAAAACAACTAAAACTGTGAATGAAAAGCATAGAGCTAAAAACCTGGAACTTAATGCTTGATGAGCAGCTGGGGCTTTCTAGGATTGGCGTGGCTGGAGCCTCTCCCACGCATAATTAAATGCCCTCCAGCTCAAAATATGGCCAGCACACGCAGAGATCCTCTGAGTCCTTGGAATTATGAAAATGTCCACCATAGCTCTGGTACTGCCCCTATCTGTCTCGTGTGAAGCCATGGCAGTTAATGCCAGATCATTTGGATATATATTGCAAGCCGTCAGCATGGGAAAGTGATTGTGGGGTTGGAAGGTGTCCCCACTGCCACATTGCTCCTTTGATCATGAACACCCGCATTCGGGTCTTTAAAATATAAATCTTACATTGATAGTGGAGTAATTTTGAAATACTAAAAACATTTATATAATTAATCTTTTAAAAGGAAAAATAAATAATATTTAATTTTAAATGGGACAAAATTAATTTTAACTCTATTTAAATATTTTTAAAAGAAAATAAATAGATTTAATTAATTTTAGATGTTTTTCTCCTATAAATATTAAAATGTTCACCTAGGAAATCGTTCTGAAATTTTGGAAAACTCAAAACATAAAAGTTGTATCCTTCGTCAAGACCTTTCCAATGGTATCAAGAGTGTCCAATTCCAAGTTTAGGAACAAAAGTTATCACAAAAATACCGAAAGATTCTTTCTTATCTCTCATCTTTTCTTATTTAAGATACATATTAATGTTAAACAATTTCTTATTAATCTTCTTTTATTTTTTTTCAGCGGAAAAAAAACATATTATTGTTAGTCATCTAGAATCAAACAGTATAATATATATATAAGTCAAAAATTGACTTATGCACTGGTGATATGTAGTCTTCAACTCAAAAACTCAAAAAGCCAAAAAGCATCGAAATTACATATATCACAGGAAACTACTTTCCTGTTTCATTTCAAAAAACTATTCAAATGAAGATGTTGACATCACCCTTCTCTATGACCTGATTACCCTGATATTCTTCCCAAAAAATGATGCCCTCCCTGCCATCCATAGCCTGTTTAGAAAGCACATCAGCCATTGTATTGAACTGTCAGAAGATATGTTCGAAAGTAATCTCCTTCAAGAGATTTATCTCTGCACGTATTCTCTTGCACCACTGGAAAAGCGAGATAAAATTTAATTTATACTCTCCACATGCCCACTTGATAGTCACCCTGGAATCTCCAAAAACTGTGAGCTCAAATAAACCAAAAATATTTGTCACTTTGAGAACACACCACAAAGCTTGTAATTCAGCTTTCATATTTGTGTCGAAACCACAATTCATCTTTAGCGTGTAGAAGTGATCAATATTGAGGAAGATAATACCTCCAGCAACACACATACCATTTGAAGCAGCCCCATCGAAGTAAGCAATTGGCTTATTATAAACAGGAGTGAACATTCCAATATTTTTTGCCCTGCTAACCTCGATCTCTGAGTGATTTTCCTTTAGCAGACCCACAATACGCCTTATGATAATGTCTACACAAATGGTCCTGTTATCAAATAATGCAGCAATCCTGAAAGACCAAACTACCCACGAAATGATTGCAGGTAATGTAGGATAGTTATTACACTGTTTTGTCCAATTATAGACACATTTGTCAAATATGCCCGAACCCCATTTCTGGCTTATATCCAAATAAGAGATGATATTCTGCCAGATGAATCTGGTGAACTCACAATCAACGAGCAAGTGATTTCTAGTTTCATGACTGTTTCTACATTAAATGCATATACTTGGACCTGACCATCCTTTTTTCAGCAGATTGTCCCAAGTTTTTAATACACCTTGGAGAGCAAACCACATGAAACATCTGATTTTAAGTGGGAGCTGCCAGCGCCACAACTCCTTGAACCACCAGTTTGGAGGAAAAATATAGTGGCTTTTAATAATGGAATTATAGGTTTTTTTCGCTGTCACCAAACCATTCTCTTCATTGCCACTCCAGATAATCTTATCATCTTCTTCATTTAACCCGCAGCCAGAAGAATTTAACAAATGGATGTAATGCTTCTAGCTCAAAGCATCACTTCTAGTTAACCCCAATTCCTCCGCACTTAGCCAGTAAGAGCCTTGAACTAAATTAAATTTTGATCTTCTGATATTATTTAGGGTCTGCATCTCCCAACTTTTCAAGTGGTCTAGAATATGTAATGGGAGAGTATAACCTTCATCAAAGCCCAGGATCGGGTCTATGCCCACTAATACTTTTTTCCCATTACCCACTTGCCAGGTGAGGTCCTGCGCTAACCAGTTGTAAACTTTCATAAAACCAGACCAAATTGGAGATGTTCCTTTGTATTTTTTAATTGGGTTGAGAATCCAGTTTGTCACCTTATCCTTTATGTACTTCACCCTGAGCACATTTGACCATTTGAGCACATTTTTTTATATATAACTTGAAACACACGATATTACATTATAAAAAATATATAATACATAATAATAGATAGTGAATATTATTATTATTTTATGTAGTTTCAGATTTTTTATATGTTAAGTATGAATCTTTTAAAGCCCCAAGGGTTAGCTCAATTGGTAAGACGTGTGAACACTCTCTTGGTACGGGGGGAGGTTACGAGTTCGAGCCTTGAGTCCTTAGGGGTTAGGCCAAACCGATATTGTTGGCCGACGGTTTACCATCCTTACCATCCACGAAATGTGGGGAAGTATTGGTGAGTTTCCCATGCACCGTTTCCGCAAAAAAAAGAAAAAAGAAAAAGAAAAAGAAGGTATGAATCTTTTATATATATACACATGTGAAAACACTTGATTTTTAATATAAAAATCATCTGAAATAATAATGATGATTGTTATTAGTAGCAATCGATTTGCATTTGATTTTTAATTAGTTTACAAATTTTTAATTTAAATTTTTATATAGTTACCCAATGTTTTATGGATTTTAATTATTAAATTGATTTTTTAAACAAATTAAATTATAATTTCAATTTTTAATATTACATAATTTATAGTTTTTTATTTGCTTATTATATATTTTCTATATTTTGATTGGCTTTAAGATCTGATTTGACAATTTTGCCTTGCTTAGATGTAACTTTTTTATATAAAAAATAAAATAAAAAAATAAAAATTTAGAATTTTTTTACAAGTGCTACGTTAAACATCCTCGAAGTCGTGCACGATTAAAACTGAACACTCGGGCACTTGCTGCAATAATCCAGTTGTAATACATATTACTCTAACTGATACTTGGCATCTTCATTAAAATTGTTTGAATATATTTGTTGATTATGGATTATTTGTTGAATGCTTATTTTTATTAATATCTCTCCTTAAAAATGCTAGTGAATGGTCCCTTTCATAAAGTAAAGATCAATTTTAAAATGACGCCAACCAATATTTAGCTTTAATGTAATATAGTACTTCATAATATTCGTTGCATTTTATTGGTTATTGATCAAGCAAAAGTAATGTAGCAAATTTAATAAAGATAATCATAGGTAAAACTAATAATTAAAAAAAAAATGTTTTCTCATAATTACTTTACAACTTATTATAAAAGATATTGGTGAATAGAAAATTGAAACCATATTTATAAGAGACAAAATTTTCATTTATTAACATACTTGAAATATTAAGAAGTGAAATCCTTATTAACCATAATACTTAGAACTCTTAACACCTAAAACTATTAATCATTAGTTTTGAATAAATAACGTTTACAATGTCTATAGCCCATAATCGGTTTAACTTTAAATCTTTTTCAAATTTTATAATATTTTGCTTTTTTATAGAAAAATCTACAGATATGTAAGTTTTTTTAATAGCATTATATACCTTTTTTATTAATTCATCGTTGTAGTTTAATAACTAAAAATAGAAGCTACTGTCAACTAAGTACTAGGTGACTAATTCTTTTAAAAACAAAGATATGAATTAACTCTTATTGACTCTTACAAAGTATTGTTAATTAAAATAAATAATAAAAGTAGCATCATACTATTTTTTTTCAAAAGTAGACAAACCATATTTTAACCCTAAACATAATTTTAAAGGAGGGACTATGCTATTTCACTTGTTTTTAATATTATTGTAATTATATTTTTTTCTTTATAATTTTAGTTTTAGATTTTATTAAATATATAAAAAGTAGTGGTATATTTAAAAAAAAATTTAAATAAATTATACTATAAATTTACCACGATATCATTTAGATAACATTTTTATTTAGTATGACATGACGTATTTATAGTGTAACATGTTTTTTATTATTATTTTATTCAAAAAACCCAATTTAAACCTCAAATTTAATCTAATTTGAAAAAATTATGTTAAAATTGCTTTATGAATAATCTTTAAGTATATAATATTTATGGGAAACCATTTAGAACTTTGACTTATAATTCTCATTATCAAATAACAAGGCCATTATAAGACAAGCTTAACCTACAAAGCTCATAAGAAGATCTCCCCATAATAAAGTCATTATCTATGACTAACTAAATTTAAAAAAGACCATCGCATAAAGACACTATCCTCACTCAAATTAATATAATTAGTTTATTAACATTACAATATGGATCTAACTTATATTTAATATCAAATTTATGAATTTAATGAGATATGTCTCATTCATTAAAAGAAAACAGATTAATTCAAAAAACATTATTGCAAAATTTGAAAACCCTAGTTTCACCATTAAAAAAAAGTGTTAAAAAAGTTTAATAATAACAAATCCTTATATAAAACCACAATTTTAAAATGTTAGAGAAAACAAAGTTGTATTAATAATGAAGACTAAATGATACTAAAAGCTTTGTAGGCCTTGGCCCGCAATCTATAGTTAATCTTAGTCCACTAAAAGAAAAATGTATAGCACCAAAAACCTTTCATTTCTTCATCATAATGAAACTTCCTTTATTGCCACCATAGTAATCCCCCCTTTCCTATAATTTATAATTTTAAAAAAGATTATAACGAAATTTATTCAAATTTATAAAAATAATTAAAAAAAATCTCCATTATAATTTGATATTTTTCAATGTATAAGATATTAAAAACAATAAATTTATTTTGAATATCTTTTAATAATTCTAATAATATAAAACCAAACTCCTTCATAATTACTAAATTCTTTACATTTACTTATCTTTTTACTATAATGATATAATGATAGATTCACTACATATGAAGTGTAACTGAGCATTGGTAGTACAGAAAGCTCTGGAGATGGCGTTTGTCATTGAAACTTAAGTGTTTCATGTGGTAAGCATTGTCTGATTGTCTCAAAACTTGGGATAAACTATTAGTAAGAGGTTTGTATGGCCTAAGTATCTGTATGCTCTATAGATCAAGCTCAGAGTCCTTATTTCATATATTTGTGAAATGTTCGTTTACTAGACTTATCTGGAGCAAGATTCTCTTGGCATTAAGGATTGAGGTCATTTGGCGTGTGGATTACTTTGATAAGTGTTGTTTGGAATGGAACAGGAATTGTAAATATCTTCCTGAGCTGCCTGCTTTAATATCTTGGGCTATCTGGAGGGCCCATAACAAAGCTATATTTGAATACATTGAACCAAATGTTTACCATATTTGTATTCAAGTTCTAAATATGGTAAAAGAGAATTGCATTGAGATTATTCCTCACAAGGTTCGAAGAGTGAGTAATTTTAATTTTTAGATAAAGAAGACAGTTGCTTTCTTCAACGGAGCTGCAAAGGATGGTTTATGTGCTGCGGGTGGAAATATTTTCATCAGTAATGTACATTTTTTCATCCTCAGGCTTAATTGTGGTTGTGGTATGAACATGAAAGCTGAACTATTAGCTCCGTGGTGCATTCTAAAAGTTGTCAACATTTTTGGTATTGATGATCTTCAAGTCTTTGGAGACTCTCGGGTAACCATCAAATGGGCATGTGGTCAGTTTTCTTTACATGTGTCGAAGCTTAAACATTGGTGTGATTGGATAAAGTCAAAAATGAAATTGTTCAAAAATCTATCTTTTAAGCATATTTATCGACATCATAACACCGTGGATGATAAATTATCCAAACTTGCTATGATCGGAGATGAAGGATATATAATTTGGGAGGAATTCCAGGAAGGTTGCAGAGTTGCGGGTGGCTCTGTAAATATATATGATCTATAAGTTGTTCAACTTTCTGGATTATTGGACCTTTTTTGAAGACATTTGGATATATTTTGTTATTTCTATATAAGTTATATATTTTTTGTATAGTCTCTATGAGACTCATATCCATGTACTATTTGATTCACAATGAATATCAATAGTATGCTTGCTTTTTTTTTTTTTTTTTTTTTTGCTGAAAAAAAATATGAAGTATAACCTATTGTGATAAATTCCTGAGTCCCCATAATATGAAACACCAAGCTTTACCATATAAACAAGGTCCTTCACTATGTACAACTAATTTAATTAAATCAATAACCAGAATTGATTATTTATTTGAAAACTATTGGAATGTGGATGTGGACTTGCATTTCACAATGAAAGTCGCAACATTGGTAAAAAACCACGCGGTATTAACCCTATGTATTGGCTGTAGGAAATTTGTCTGGCACAAACTCTTTGAACCAGCATATGTTAATTTGTACACTAATTTTATTTATTTATTTACAAGTGATTGGGTTGCTATCTCCATTAAATTTGCAGAACTTGGATTTGGTTAATGGTTACTTTGTCTCGTTTCAAACGAAAATTTTCCAAATGTTTTATGTTTTTTCTTCTTATAGCTTCTCTTTACATGGTTCACCTATTGTTTAGGGACTTATTGATGGTTATGGGACGTCTCGAGGTCAGAAGATAGTCAGATGTATGGGTTTACAGTCTTTATGGGTCGTAGTGTATGATGTTCTACCTTTGGGTTATCTTTAGGATGCCAAAGAGGATGTAATCTACCAATATTATATACTAATAGTATAGAGTTTTTTCTGTGAAAAAAAGCTTCTCTTTACACGGATAGTGTCGTTGAGCCTTCGATGAACATTAAGCTAAAGGATTTTAGTTAATCATGGCTATAACTACTTGAAGCATTTTGAAACTTTTGCGTGAATTATCTTGGGCACTTTGAGTTTGTGAGCATATTCATTGATATGTAGATGTAGATGCACGAATTGAGTGATGTTATTTTTATTAAATGAGCATCCTATACGCATTTTGAAAGGATTCAAACAACTCTTCTAGATTAGAGAAATGTTGGTCATGAATTTTGAAACAATTTAAAAGACGCTTTACATTCTCCTTGTTGTGTTAGTGTTAGTGTTTTCCAATGCATCTAGCCTGTGTGAGTTGTAAGCTTATGTAGGGGTTCTTATTTGCCTAACTATTCTTAACTGTAAGTGAGCCTCTTCCATTGATATAAATGGAAGACCATTCTCATGTACTTTCATACCATTCAAACTAATCGATTAATTTTTTTATTATGTTAGTGTGGAGTTCATTTACGATCCGAGTTAATCTTGGATTTCTACATGGTATCAGAGCGGACCTTTTTTGCCCTGTTTTTTTATGTTATTCAGATTGCATTACACGATCGAGCCCTTCTAGCAGAAACTCAAAGATTTTCCCATATTGGAGAGTGTTGATCCACTATGTTGGAAAACAAACACAGACCCCAAGACTACAACTTGCACATGCCTCTCTTCGTGCATCCAACCATATTTTCTTTGGCAATTTTTTGGCTCGGTTTTTTAGCAGGGGATTCAGGCTCTTCCGTTATACTCAGATTGAAACTGTTCAACCCATTCCAGATCTAGTATTATTGTGAATTTCATTTTGATATGTGTTGGTACTCTATGAATTCCCTTGAGAGAGCTGTCCGAGCCGGTTGTAGAACGACTTCTCCATGCTATCCATGGCTTTCTTCAGTAGAGACAGCCTTCGGGCATGATTCTCTAGCCTTCGGGCATGATTCTCTACTAGCTTCTGAATGGTTTTTTCAACATCGGATTTGGGTTCTCTGTTGTCCTCTACCCTCCTCTTTGGCGCATGAAAGTTTGGTCGTTGTCTTAGATTTGCAATTTTTGGAGTTTTTGGCTGAGTCCATCATGGGGTTTTCTTGTTTCTATTGTTTGGCTTAGTTCATGAGTTGGGATTTTTTTATTCGTTACATAAGCATCGTATTATGCAAATAAACTCTTATTTTCAAGAGTTTGTGTTTTGGAGGCTTTTTGGCATAGTTGATATTTTGCCAATTGATTATTTTAATGAAGTTGTCGGTGGTGTTTTTGCCATAACTTTTTAGTGAAGTCTCAATTTTCCATTTTGTTTGAGGATTTGTGAAGAGCATTTCACTCTCTTTCCAATGGGTGGTTGCATGCCATCCTAATTTTCCTTCTTGAGATAGTTGTTTTTCTCAAGAGCTCAATGAATATATATTGATTCCTCTATTGTAAATGGGTACCTAAAAAGGCCTTTGTCGAGATCCATAACGAGGTTTGTTGTCCATGATGGTTATTGTACCTCTTATTCGTGCAGATAGTCTTTAGAGTGTCACTAGGCATTTGTCTCTGTGTATGGGCTTGCTCCACAATCTATTGGGGCTCACTACTTTGGAGTGTTTCTTGCTTAGGTTTTTTTGCATCTTTGCCACCTTCAGCTCGTACTCCATACTTTTTCCATCAGCTATGACATCTGTTGCCATCATATTTTCCACTCAGTTCAACTTTATGGGCGGGGGGTATGCAATGCTTCCTCTGGTGATTTTACTCACCAGTTTTAATCGAGATCAAGCATCTTTGAAGTCATCCTTGTACACAACACCGATTTTGATATTGACTCAGCGGTTGTAGTGGTTAGTGACACATGCAATATAGCAAGATGATTAGCATCCATAGGGACACTCGATATATGATGTTTTCTTGATTGTAAATGATTACTTTATCAGGGATTTTGTGTCGGGACTCAATTCTAGAGGATCAACTTATTTTGACGGGTGTGCATTAAGCTTCCATTGCCTCAACAACTTGGATGTGCATTGGTGATTGACTCTGTTTTGAGAAGTTTTTATCCTACGAGTTTTTCTCATTTTCTCCACTTATGAGAGTTTTTACATGGGTACCTTAGCAGGCCTCGTTGTCGAGACCCATCTTTGTTTTCTTTTGTTTCTTTCATATGTTTCGCTTATGCGGGAGTGTTGGTGTTGGTGTTTTCCATTGCAACCAACTTGTGTGAGATGTAAGTTCATGTAGGCATTCTTATCTACCCAACTATTCTTAGTTGTAGCTGGGTCTCTTCCATTGCTATAAATGGAAGACCATTCTCATATACTTTCATATCATTTCTATTATTCGGTTCTTTTTTTTGTTAGTATGAAATTCATTTACAATATGAGTTAATACCATATTTCTACATGTTAATTGCTGCTAGTCAAGTATACAAATCTATCATTTTCATATTCATAAAATTCTTCTCCATTGTTCATGTAATATGATGGAATCCATAACACTTATGGACAGTAATAAACCATGCTTGTTGTAGAAATGGAGTGGAAGTTAAGCGAACATAACTATCTTTTAGGGCTTTAATGTATGCATCCCATAGGGTACTGTCTAAATTAGTAAAACACATAGTCCCCGAAGGGGGCCATTCTTGCAAAATAGGTGTGGACCTGAGGTGATCATGGATCTGATAAAGATATATGTATCCTCTATCAATAAGAAAATTAACCATGCCGTTAGGAAGATGATGTGTGTTCTTGCAACTGATCCATAGATCAATACCAAGTCTAATGTTCCTTATGTTTCCAACCTGCTAGGACAAGCAATCACCTTTGATGTCAAAGGCATTTAGCAGAGCCCTCCAAGAAATGGATACATCCCTCCAACTTTTGTCTCCATTGTGGAACCATTTCAATATGTTGTAAGGATAAATATACTTTTCATATATAACCTTAACCAAAATACTAGAGCAAGAGAGCAGTCTCCAAAGGCCCTTATAGCAAGGGCTTTCACAAATTGGTGAGGATGTTTAAGCCCCCATCCTCCCATCTGCTTGGGAAGGGAGATCCTTTTCCATGAAACATAGTGAAAGGGTCAACCTTTAGTCTTCCTTCGCCATAAGAAATTATAACAAAGTTTTATGATGCTTTCCAGGATGCCTGTAGGTACATGGGCTAGGGAAACCCAGAAAAATGGGATACCTTCCAGGATAGACTTCAGAAGTACCGATCTTTCGGCTTTGGAAAGCCATTTGTTACACCACAGGTGTAATTTTCGCTTAATTTTGTAGATTAACCAGGACCATTCCGTTAGTGTATAATCGTTAGGTTTTAAAATAAACCTTAGATATTTAATTCCATTGGCTAAGTCTACGATCTCAAATCCAAACAGAGCAGCTATCCAAGCCTCAGTATAATTGTCCACAGGGATACAGGAAATAGTAGATTTAGACGGGTTGGAAAGCATACTCGTAGCCTCTGTAAAGAGGGAAAGCAAGGATTTAATCTTTGTGATCTCCCTTCCAGATCCATCAGAAAATAATAAGATATCATCAACGAAGAGAAAGTGTGTGATATAGACTGAGCACCAAAATGAAAACCTTTAAGAGTTCTATTGGCTTTGGCGAAAGTAATGATTCTGCTAAGTCCCTCCATAACAATTAGGAATAAAAGAGGCACTAGAGGGAAACCTTTCCTAAGACCTCTGGCTGGTCCGAAGAAAGAGGACGCCGATCCATTAACAAGGACTGCAAAGTTGACCAATTGTATGCATGAAAAAATCCAGTTCACCATGGGGAGATCAAAACCAACATGTATAAGAACTAGCCTATGAAAGGTCCAATTTACTCTGTCATAGACCATCTTTAAATTTGATTTGATGATCACAGTCGAAATATGCTTGATCTTGGCCAAGTGGAGAACTTCTTGGGCTATGCTAATTGCATCGTGGATTTCCCTACCCTCTAGGAAGGTAAGTTGTTCAAGAGTGATGACAGAAGACATAATTCCTTTGACTATGTTTGCAATGACCTTTGCAATGATCTTATATACATAGTTGCAAAGTGAAATTGGCCTGAGGTCATCATCCTGACAATTTTGTCTGTTTTGGGGATCATTGTTAAAAAACAAAATTGAAAGCAATCAACACTCTGCTTTTGGATCTCGATTCTTCCACCATAGAGAGGATATCTTTACCAACGGTCTCGATACAATCCAAGAATAATTCTATGGGCCACTCATCTGGACCGGGGATCTTGTCATGTTGCATGGAGTTCATAGCCAGGTTAAGTTCTTCTCTAGAGATGGATGCTCCCAATGTGTTATTCTGCTCAGGAGAGACAAAACCTGTGAAATCGAGCAATAATCTCAAGTATAGATGGTACCAAAACCCTTGGATCTTCATTGTATAAGTCCTTGAAATGCTTCACTCCCACTTTTGATATCTCATGAAAACCAAAAACCATATTACTGTTTTCATTTTCAATCTCCCATATAGAATTCACATTGATCCAGTGTTTGATATAATTATGGAAGAATTTTGAATTGGAATCTCCTTGCTGTAGCCAAATGGCGTGACTCTTAAGCCTAAGAGTTGATTCCTCTTCCAATAAAAGCTTTCTCCTCTTAGATTCTAGATCCATAGTATAGGATTTATGTTCCCGTGATACAAAACCAGCAGGATGTGAAGAATAATGGCCTTCCAGAAGTGCCTCAGTCGAAAGAAGGTCTGCTAGATGTAATTCCTTTTTATGAGCTACCCAGGGGATAGTCAAAGCCTTCAATCTTTTTAGGTTATTCAGGAAGTGTATTGCGGTCAAGCATCGAGCTTCTTCATTGTATGGGATCCATTGAGATTTGACCAAATTTTGAAACTCATCTTACACTTGATGAAATCTTACAATGGAAAACTAAAGGGATATTTAGCAGTTTCACAATGTACATACCGAACCTCATTAATATGTTCTCCATAGACTTCTGTTGTGATAACCATGGCTTACCATTTTTCTCATCTATGTGTACTTCTATGCCCAATATTTGTTTTGTTGCTGCTAGATCCTTCATCTGAAACATCCAGGACAAATGAGCCCTTACCTTGGTGATTTCAACCATGCTTTTCCTTGTAACAAGCATAACATCAAAATACAACATGAATATACCATTTTGAATACTTTCAAAGTAAACACAATGGTTATAGTCACTTTGGATCACCATGAAGATATCAAACATCCTATACAATTTCTTGGGATCCATCAGGCCATACACTTATTCCTTGAGTTTGCAAACAAATCTACCTTTGCGATCTTAAACAACTTCCTGATTGTTCTTATACATTCTACATCTCTATAAATGATGATTTTGTGGGCAATAGGATCCTATAATTTGCATCCCTTAACTCCATCACGATAACCAACATAGATATAATACAAGCATATTTTTCAAAACAAATATTCCAAGTTTGGAAGTAACTTATGATTTACCAATACCTGAATCCCTTTCTTGCTCATATGACCCAATTGTTAATGCCATAAACAAAAAGATACATATGTTTACTTAGATACCACTGCTTCTTCATTACTCCCTTCTAGCTTATAAAAATTCCCATTCTTTGTTGCCTTCGTTACCCCTAAACTGCTTTTCGACACTTTCAGTGCTCCACCTTGACCTATATACTTATAACCACTAGAAACCAAAACTCTGAAGGAAATCAAATCCTTTTTAAGTTCTAGTACATGCCTAATATTTGTCAACATTCTTACAATACCATGAAACATTTTAATTTGAATGCTGCCAATTCTGATAGTTTTACAAGAAAGATCATTTCCCATAAAAACAACATCGTCATCATTATATTGGTAAGATGAAAATTGACTTCTATTTGAACACATGTGATGGGAAGCACCCGAATCTAACAACCATTCTTCTTGATATTGTGATATACTACAAACATATAAAACGTCATCAACCATACTTGAACCTGTCTCAACCAGATTTTCTTCCGTTTTGGAATCATCCTCATAATCTTTCCCTTTCCAACGATATTTCTTGAGACATCAAGATTTATTGCAGTACCAACATTTTCCCTTACCCTTTCCGCCTTTTGAATTAGATCTGGATGTACCTTTTGAATCTTCCCCTTTTTTGTGGATGGACCTCTAGCCACTATTGCTTATGATGTGGAGTTTTCTAAACTAGATTTTCTCCACATTTCCTCAAACAACAAAGCTCCCACAACAGACTCATAATCAAGGGAGTTTGTTGAGCTAAACCGCATAGATGTGACTAAGTGATCACAAAATTCAGGCAATGAACACAATAATGTGACTGTCTTATCTTTGTCATCGTTCTTTACATCCATACTAGTTAATTGAAAATCAGAGTATTGAAAAAGTTTAAATGATCTGTAATTTTTGTACCTTCTTGCATCCATAAATTGTACAATTGCCTCTTCAAGTAGATTCTGTTCGTCATGCAAAGGCTTTCCAATTTGCTCCATAAGCCTAATGTTGTGTCCTCTCCAACGATATTATACAGAACATCATCTACCGAACACAGAGGATGGTGCTGGGATCTTTTGAATATGATCCTCCCAATCCTCGTCTGTCATGCCTGTAGGTCTCTTCGTCCTTCCTGCCAATGATTTTTGCAATCCTGGTTGCACCAGCGAATCTCTCATCTGAAGCTTCCACAACTTGAAGTTGCTCTTTCCATTAAAATTCTCCACTTCAAACTTAGCACTTTGCACTTTTCCATTAAATGTGTTGTGGAACAAACACCACAAAACTCTAACCAAATATTTTACGCTTCTTAGCCTTTCACCAAACAAACATGTTTTGAATAAAGTTTCTAACTTCACCTTTTATTCCAAAAAAAACAACCTTATGGTGCTTCAATGAGAACCATATCGATTGGTGAAAATGAAAGTGCCTCCCCTTAAACCTAAAATAATCTATTAGTCAATAAGATAAATAACTAGATCTATTTACCTTTCGTGACAACCAGGAAACGCATGCCAAATACCAAGATACGAATCCAAACATGTTCTCTATTTGTCTCTCTCTTGTGCAATGGCTAGAGTATGATAGGAGAACAATTCAAGCTCACAAATTTGCACAAATCGTGGCTCACATCAACGGCTCCAACTCAGGAATGGCGTGCCACTAACTTGAAATTAGAAAATGAGGGAGAAAATATATAGATTTCCCAGTTCATGCACCGATTTGCAACTCCAATTTGTCATGGTTCTTCACAAACTCCAAATGTGATTCCATTATGCAACAACGTGGTCCTTTCCCTAACAACTCGTACCTGCAATGATGGCTGTGAGTTGTCCATTGGTTGTAGCTTGGGTGGTTGGGAGGAAAGATTGTTGCCCTCCCCACCCAGGTTCAATTCTTGTAAGTGACATGATGCTCTTGTTGAGCCCTATTGTAATGATTGTATTTCAAACTTTCCTTGATTCCTTCGAATAACAGGAAGGTGATTAATTTCCCAATGGATGTAACCCTCTAACAAATGGTGAACCATCTTTAAAAAAAAAAAAATGATGGCTATAAATTGCGATACCTCAACAGGAGTTGCAACACAAAGTGTCCCTCAATCGATATTCAAATTCTTAAGAAGCTCTTACAATTGATACAACAACCCCAATGGAAGGATCTAATACCACTTGTTGGGCCTTTTTAACCCATAGGGACGAATTTCCAGCAGTCGAAAATAAATATTCGACAGAAAACAATGTACAGAACCTAAGTGGCAATCACATAAGAGACATAACAATTTTTACATTTTAAAACCCTTTATAGGAAAAATCCATAGGACAATGGAAATCGATATCTTATTGCTCAAACAAGAAGATTTACAAACAATCTAACAAGCTTACAACCATGACCAATATTTGCCTCTATGGGATATATATTTATATCACAACTTTCACAATTACAAAACTTGTTATTTCCAATTTAAGGCAATTTGTTTCAACAAATTGAATAACCTTACTAATTTCCAAAAATGTGGTCATAAGAATTTTTTTTTTTTCAAATGAAAAAATAGTTATACTTTATATGGAAATATAAAAAAAAATATATACCAAGCATATAAAATGTCACCAACAATAACCAGAAACAATCCTAACTGGACAGAAAACATGCCACAGAAATTGTCCCAAAAGAGACTAGAACAGCCATCCAGGCAGATCACCTTATAGTAAATCACCTTATCCTCAATTGCTAGATAATTATTATTTTCATTCAACAAAAATTATTCCCCTGCCCATTCCTTTGGTTTTACTTAATATTTTTGTGTAAAAAACAAAAGACCACATTCCTTTGTTTTTTGCTTAGTTTTTTTTAAGAAAACCAAACAAATAGAGAAGATGTATTTCCCCATTCCTTTGGTTTTCAACTTAATATTTCCTTTTAAACAAAGGAATGCATATTTTTACTTAGTCTTTTTTTAATAACTTGTTTTGTATGTTTGTTATTTATTTTTTATTTATTTAATAACTTGTGTGGTTTGTTTGTTTTTTATTTTTATTTTTTTAAGATTGGTTTGTTTTTTTGTTTTGTTTTGGGGTGAGTTATTTCTATGTATCTTTTTTCTTTTTATTATTGTTTTTCTTTGTTTGATGTTTTTTTTTTTTAATTTTTTTTTTTTTTTTTTTATTATTAATGTTTCAATAGGTTTATTTTTATTTTTATTTTTTGTTTCATCTTATAATGATATCTTAAAATTAGAGGATGGTTACACACTTGTATATGATTTCCATTTGACAAAGATAGACACTTTTCGCTCCATGACAACATATATAATGAAGATGTTTTTGGTACAAGCAATAGTTGCAAGATGGGAGTCCAGTGAACCTAGTCATAATTTTAGAAGGTCTTTGACACTTGGAATGTTGGGCATATATGTAGACTCAAATAGTGCAGTCATTAATAGTAGAGAACAGTATGGGTTATGTGCATCTTCATCTAATCATTCATATGAAGATAATGTAAATACTGATGGTGTGTCATAGTCCATGAGTCACTTTCAATAATTATATGCGACCTTTTATATATATATATATGAACGAACATGATGTTTGTATGGTAACTCTAAAGGAATTTTGATTTTACATATGGTCTTCCATGAAGTTATGAATTATTTCTATGTTTGTTGGATTATATGATTTGATTATTAATGATATTAAAAATAATTATTAGCTTATATAATTTGAAAATGGGCAATGTAACAATATTATTATGAATTAATTGAATGCAATTTGTATTGAGTTTTTTTATTAGAAGTAAATAAAATATTTGGAAGTAACTTTAAATTTTAAATAATGGGGTAGTATTGTTGTACCATTATGTATTTTATAGTGTTGCAATGATAAATTAACCCTAAAGAAGAGGACATTTTTAGGTTGATTTATGGTTTTTTCCACAACAATAATAGTATTTTGGAACATGGTTTCAAAATGTTGCAATTCTAAGCCCCCCAACAAAGAGAGGGTGCTACTTGTAGCATAACATTTTGATTCAAGGGTTGAGTTTAAGATTTTTGTTAAAATGGTACAAGTTGTTAAGGCCATGGTTTCTAAAATATTGTAATGTTAAGCACGAAAAAATGGGTGCTACAAGTAGCTCCACAATTTGATTTGGGTGTTGATTATAAGGTTTTGGTTGCAATGATACTAGTTGTTAAGGTCATAGTTTCAAACAAGTTGTAATTTTAACTCACAACAAATAAGTGTGCTACTGGTAGCACTGATTTTCAATTCAAAGGTTGATTTTAGGGTTTTAGTTAACAACAATATGAGTTTTTAATGCCATGGTTGAAAAATGTTGTAATTTTAATGCCCTTCCCCAAAAAGAGTGCTACCAATAGCATCACTTTTTTATTCGGGGGTTATTTTTGGTGTTTTTGATGCAAAAATATGGGTTTTAAAGGTTAGAGTTCCATTTTGAGGTCACAATTATTGTCAACTAGTTGGTAAATGTGTTAAAAATAAGTTTTAAACTTTAGAGCAATTTCATCATAGAATGATAGTTGTGGATATTCTACCTACAATATAGTAAACAACCAAAAAATGATGATGTTATTAAGTTGATCATGTTCAGAAGGAGGGGAGACCCTCTGGCTAGATTTCTGAAGGAACATTTTGCGGCTGCGGATATGGTGGATGTGACGCCCAACCACTTGGTTCCTACTTGGAATAACGAGATATCGGGTGCAAATGGGCTGGCAAAAAGATTGGACCGATTTCTCATCAAGAATGATTTGTTTGATAGCTCCTTTAGGCACCGATCCTGGGCGGTTGCGACTGGGGTTTCTGATCATAAAGCTATATGCTTGGAATTTCAGCTTTAGGATAGGAGAACGGTCTATCCTTTCAGGTTTAATAGTACATGGTTGGAGGAGAGGAGTTTTTGTGATTTGGTTAAAGGCAGCTGGCATTTGCATTAGGTGGATTGAAATTTCTCTCATCTATACACCCTTAACAATAAGTTAGACTCTCTAAGGGTTGGGATCAAGAGGTGGGAAAGGCACAAGAAGAAGGAAGACGATATGGAGCTCCGGGAGATTGAGAAGGCAATTGCAGAAAGGGAGGAAGGGGTTTTGTCCTTTGATGAAGGTACTCTTTCTGATTCATCCATCCTCTACAAGCGAAAGGAGTCTTGATGGGGTAGAAAGAGAGTTATTGGCGCTTAAAGAGCCGGGGCCTTTGGCTGGCAAAAGGTGATAATAACATGAAATTCTTCCAAAACTATGCCAACATGCGCCGTAATAAAAATACTATCTGGGAGGTCAAAGGGGAAGATGGCGTGTTCAGGGCTGAGTAGGGTCTTATTCTGGAAGTGGCGGAGGAGCATTTTCGGGGGGCTTACAAGCAGCCTCATGTCAACAACCTTTCCGAGCAGCTTAACATCATCAGGATCTTTCCTAGCTTCTTAAAAGCCGAGGAGGGAGTGATTTTCAATCAACTTATTTCTAGGGAGGAAGCTTTTACAGTTCTAAGTTCTCTATCCAAGGAGAAAATCCCTGGCCTAGATGGCTGGACTGCAGAATTATTTTTGCATTTTTTCGATATTATGGGAGGGGATATCGTGAGGGCGGTGGAGGAGTCTAGAAGCAAAGCTGCTGTGCCAAATAAGTTGAATGCTATGTTCATAGCTTTGATTCCGAAAGTGGATAGATCGGAAGGGTTCTCCGATTATTGGCCTACATCTCTTTGTAACACGTTGTACAAGCTGGTGTCTAAGGTCATTGCCTGCCATATCAAACTCTTTCTGGCTAAGTTTATCATGATGGAACAATTTGGTTTTTTGTTTAATAGACAAATTCTGGACGCTATTGGGGTTGCGTAGGAATGTCTTCATTCGGTGAAAACCAAAAATCTCAGCGCTTTTATCCTTAAGTTGGATTTGGTAAAAGCTTACGATAGGCTGGATTGGTCCTTCATTCGTCTCATTCTCATCCAGATTGGGTTACCCCTAAATTTGGTTCAATGGATTATGGAATGTATCTCTTCAACTACATTTGGAGTTCTGGTCAATGGTGAATCCTCTAGAACCTTTTCATGCAGTCGGGGCATTCGCCAGGGGTGCCTGTTATCTCCTCTTCTCTTCATTTTGGCGATCGACGGGCTTAGCAGGCTAATACAGAAAGCCAAGGATAACAACAGCATCAAAGGGGTAAGAATTTCTAGAGCTTTGTCTATCACCCATCTGCTTTTTGTAGACGACATTCTGATTTTTGGGACAGGTTCCTTCAGCGAATGGTCTAGCTATAAAGAAATTTTAGATACCTTTTGCGTGGCTTATGGGATGGCTATCAGTACGACGAAGTCATCCTTCTTGTTCCACATGGTGGAGGAGTGTTCTATTTCTGCTATGAAAGAGATTTTCCCCTTCTCTTTCGTCCACCTTGATTCTGGTATTAAGTACTTAGGGTATTATTTGAAACCAAACTGCTATGGAACTGCCGATTGGGGGTGGTTGTTATGAAAGATTGATAGGTGGATCAATTGTTGGCCAGCGCGCTAGTTATCCATTGGGGGAAGACTCATCTTGGTTTAGTCGGTGCTGCAA
This sequence comes from Larix kaempferi, assembly GCA_027924585.1. Taxonomy (NCBI): domain Eukaryota; kingdom Viridiplantae; phylum Streptophyta; class Pinopsida; order Pinales; family Pinaceae; genus Larix; species Larix kaempferi. The sequence continues at coordinate 10,054,183 of BSBM01001022.1, forward strand.
GGTCTTCCGGTCTATTGGTTCGGTCTCAGAAGATTTCCAGCTTCGATTAATAAGGGTGTTCGTAGTAGAATGATCGATTTCATCTGGTCCGGGAAACCTTTGATTAGGAAGTGGCATCTCTGTAAATGGAAGAGTATGTGCTGGCCCAAAACTTATGGGGGTTGGGGGCTTCGGAACCTAGACTGGTTTAACGAGGCAATGCTTACTAAACCCCTCTGGCGGGAATTGACGGATGAAGGGTTATGGAGTAGGGTCATCCATGTTAAATACCTTAAAATGTACACCACTACTCAGTGGCTTCGTCATTTTCATCCTGAGCCTTCCATAGTATCTGCGATTTGGGCTAGTATCATCAAGACTTTTCATCTCATAAGCCCCTGGATTAAGTGGAAAATCGACAAAGGTTCGGAGTTATTTGTTGGAGTGGACCCTTTCATCAGGGATGAGGGGAATCATAATCTTCACCTTGAGCTTATCATTGAATTGCATGCCAATCAGTTGGTGGTCCTCTCTCAGATCTTTAAAGATCGTAGTGATGTCCCTCGGGAGTGTTGGTTAACGGCTGCTGAACTCAATATTTCGCCTTGGTGGTGGTTGTAGTGGGATTGCTATGTTTCCAGGCTTGCGTAGGCGAGTATTAAACTCTACAACAAGAGTGATAAACTGGCGTGGGATGGTCCTGGTTCAAAGAGCATCCTCAATGTGGCGACTGTTTACAATTTACTGGTTGCGTTGGACCCGAATCTCCCTATATCGAGCTGGTGGCATGACAAGCTATGGGGATGGAGAATCCCCTTGAAAGACAAATGCTTCCTTTGGATATGCATTCAGAATAAAATTCTTACGTGGGCAAATATTCAGAAAATGGGACTTCAGGGGCCGGGTATGTGTTTCATATGCAGAGTTGCGGATGAGGATGTCCATCACCTCTTCTTCCAATGCCGGTTTATGAGAGTTGTTTGGATGATTATCAGGGTTCGGCTGCATGTCCTGAACTTCTAGACGGGAGTCGATCTGGTGGAGTGTTTACATGGTTGGTTTGGGACGAATGGAAAGCATTGTAGTTTGCCTTTGTATTTGATCATTGGCATATGGAAATCGAGGGATTTGGCAATTTTTGAAGACATTCAACCTTCGGCCGAGGCAACGGCCAGAAGAGCCCTTTATCACTGGAATGGTAGGATGGATCTGCAGGTGTTTTCGAAAATTAGAAGGGCAGTTCATCCACCATTGGAGGAGGGCTGTATAAATGGCTTCTTTGATGGTGCATCCCAGCAAGGGGTTTGTGGAGATGGAATTATGTTCATTATCCGCAATACCCATTGTATCAAGATCCAGGTAGGCTTGGGAGGTGGCGATAGCTTAAAGGTAGAAATGTTGGCTTTGAGATGCCTGCTTTGGTTTGCCTGCTTTGGTTTGCTCGCAAGAGGGGATTCCCTTCTATCCACATCTTCGGGGATTCTAGTGTAATAGTCAATTGGTTTATTGGAAAGTATAAGATTTATGCAATCGTCCTGGAGCCTTGGATGGAGGAAATCCGCAGCATTAGTGCTGCTTTCGTCTCGATTAGCTACCATCACATCTACAGGGAAGCTAATGTGGAGGCCGATACTTTTTCTAAGCTTGCACTGGGACAGAATATCGACACTTTGGTTTTTTATGAGATTCTTGACGGGGTGATTGTGGAGAATGGGTCTCTCATTACTTTTTGAAATCTGCTACCTTCAGCTATTGTCACTGTTATGTTTATAGTTTAAGTAGACTGTTTTTTCGTTTGATTAGCCTTAGGTAGCATTACAAGCATCACTGTATGGTCACTGCTCCGGCACTGTCTTTTCGTCTTCTGCTTGTCAAGGCAGCCCATCAATGCGTTGAGCCTGACTCGAGCTATTTTGTATTATTGTCGCCATGGTTCTTTGTATTTCTTCCGTTGTAACTTCGGTTCCTTATTCCTTATAATACCAAGCTACAATTTTTTTCTTTGGAAAAATAGTTATTCAAATAACTCAAAGGATTATCTCAATCGTTTGTTTCTACTGTTGTTGGGCATTTGACTAGTTTTATGGCAATAAGTCTCTAGTTCGAATCCCCCTAGGTGAGGCATACTAGTCTAGATTGACAGGTTTACTAAGCAAACCATCCACAAATGCGGAAAAAACATCTCTTGGAAAAAAAACTATTAAAACATGATATATCAAAAATACACAGACAACAACATGACTAAAAGAAAAAGAAAAATAACTTTGCAAACTAAGTGGTTCTTCTTAATACATATTTGAGTAACATTTTTTTTCCTCACAATAAGGGGAGAAATGATGGACACTATAGGTTGAAAGGGCTTCTCACATGTCTTAAACATGAATTTCATAAATACATATGCAAACTACGATCATGGTCTTACAACCATACCTAACTTCACTTACTGAATATGTCTTTCAATTTTTGTTACTCAACACGTCTAAAGACCGAGTTCCAAAAATCAAACATTTTAGTGACTACCTTGTTGGTTAGTGAAATACATAACAAAAATTGCTTAAAAAATTCAACTCGATGAATTACACCCGAAGAGATGGTGGTCATTATGTTAACCTTAATCATGCTTTACTACACATTATGTGCAGATAAAATTTTAGGGGTGAAATTTATCCCATGGGCTAATTTTTTTATTATTTTTTTTCCCAAAAAAAGATTTGCCAATTTCCATCTTTTTTGAAAATGATTTGCCCAAATTCCACGGGATAAAAATATTTTACTATAAACATTGCCAAAATTGTCCATAAACTACATAAAATCCTTACAAAATTTTATACTTTTACAAAAATATCACCAAACATTTTATGGTTGGAAATTTAAAAATTGTTAAGATTTGCTAAGGTTTCTACACTTTAAGAAATTTATGGATCCTTAAAATTTCCATTGATGTTAGGACGATGATTCTCAATTATCTTAATCATTTGATATTATTCAACACATGAACATCCAAGCTTTATGTCCTTGAATTGTTCTAGTAAGTGAGTTGCAACTCCTTTATTTTGTTAACGCAACTTTGGTCGCGTGGTCGAGACGTAAGTGTTTCTCCCTCTCTGCTCGGATTCGAGTCACTCTTGTGGCACATTGACATATTTCCGATGTAACTTGCCCCACTTAATTCCCTTTGAAATAACAAGTGGGTGTGTATCTTCTAATAAAAAAAGTGAATTGTAACTCATGAAAACACAAATTGAGCCTTCACTGGACGAGTGTTCTATTCCATTGGAATCATCACCACAAAATAATGTTATGGGTAGCCTCTCTCATGCATTGCATGGCTAGGGGAGGATGATTGCTGATGATTTTTTTGAATGTAAAAGTTGCCTTATGAAACATATAACAAAAGTTGTATCAATAAGAAAACTTTGTGCATTGCACCCCCCATGGCACTGGCTAGTGTATTAACCTTGCTCATGCCAAAATACACGCGTTGGAGCTGAAAAATCTCCATCTGTTGCACCATTAAAATTTTTCCACCTAGGAACGTTAAGGCCCTATGTCTTTGAACTACTAAAACCAATGAGTACAATTGTTGAACAAAATTAAGCCTCAAATGGAAAAGTGGTTTGCTCCATTGGAATCACATGCTCAATCCTGGAAGATGCATACTAAAGATTTTGTGAACAAAAATGTCACATAGTGAAACACACATAAAAAGTTACATTAGTAAGTCAACTTCATGACTACCTAAATACATGCGACGTTGGAGTTGACAATGCTCCATTTCGGTTCATCATTTGGTTTTTTTCAACCTAGGATTTGGTTTTTTTCAACCTAGGAGCGTTTAAGACTTGTGTCTCTTAAGTACTTGGCAAGCAAGTCACAACTCAGAAAAAAAAAAAACCAATCACAAAATACCAATCGAGCATTGATTGGACAACTAGTCAATTCCGCTGGACTGTTGCTCTAAAATAACATTAAAGGTGGCCTCTCCCTTGCATTGCAAGACCACACGAGGTACCTATTGATGATTTTTCAAATAGAAAAGTGTTTGCTTGACATCAAAGCTTTCTATGACTATTAATATTACAAAATGTACCTCTATTTAATAAAAAAAGGGTAAGGGTGGGACAAAGATGCAATCACCACAAGCCCGAGGAAATAGAGACAAAACTCAATAATCAACCATTTTAAGTCAAAATATCAGACAATGTTGGTGCAGTTTTGGTTGATAAAAATAACTTTGTGGGATTTTTTTATGGGGCATGCTAAGGGAATATCAGACAAAGTTGGTGCACTTTTGGTTGATAAAAATAACTTTGTGGGATTTTTTTATGGGGCATGCTAAGGTCAGGATCAAAGTTGTGGTATAGGTGTTATTATGTTATGTTCAAAGGTAGTTTTCATGAAGTCCAAATCCAACTTGGGAAAGGGAAAAATATCATTGCAGAATTTATGGCTTTGAAGTTATTATTGAAGTTGACTTAGTCAAAAGGATGGAGGGCACTTCATGTTTTATGTGGATTCCTTGTTAGCCATCAATTAGATGAAAAATGAACAAGATATACCTAATATTTCTTTGTTACCATCAACAAATTTAGTTGTATTATTTGATAACATTTCATTTTCGCATGTTTTAAGAGAATTAAATTGTGAAGATGACGAAATATCTAAATATGGTTTATCAGTGGTTCTAAGGACACCGATTCTAACAAAATATTTTGAAGGCCACTTGTTGCAGTACAATATGTCTATGTAGTGTTTATCGATTAAGCTTCGTAAGTGCCTCTCTTAAATTTTGAAGTATATTTGCTATGATGTTACATAAATGCTATTATATAAATAGATTGTTTGAACAAATTTTAATAGTTTCATGACAACATTTTCATACGACATTTTAATGAGTGTGATAGCTTTAGTTTTAGTGGGAAGAAAATTGATAGAGTTTAGAGCAGATCGAGAATACAAACATCATTTTTGTGAATGACTTTCTATATATAGAGGTTAGGTTAACCCCCATGGTTATTGTATTTTGCATACTAGCACTTGAATAATGTTTTTCATTCTCTTGGAATAAAAACTATGATTTTTTTCCTTGGAAAAAAAAGAAACCAAAACACTAAACAATATACAACCAAAAGAAACAAAGTATCAAAGTCACATATGCCACAATGCTTATAGACAAATATAAAAAAACACTAAATAATAATGTTCGATGTAGTGTAGGACTCATCATAATCACTCAAGACAAGGCCAACTAATTTAAGTCTATTGGGTGGTGTTTCAAGGAGACTTTGACACCACTAGCCTAGGTTCAATTCACAACATTTAAGGTATGTTTACATTATATAGGAATTCCCATAATAGTATGTACTAAGAATTTCATACCCACTTCACCAAAATAAGCCGTCCATGTAAGAAACAAATAAAAATGAAAGAAATCCAAAGGAAAATCACCTCAGGGAATTAATTATGCCGTAGGCGTTCACCATGGAGAAGCATTACCTCCACGTCAACAAGATTCCTTGCTCATAGAGCGAATGAAATCTTGCCACGTAGACAGTTCTGCTTCTTCGCGACCGCCTCATCTCTGCGTAAATCTAACGGAGGAGGAACGCAACCGTCCCAACGTCCCGACAACTTTGGAGATTGCAGCCACTGGTGTTTGCCCGGTTTACCTGATATTTGGAACGAGTTATTGTATGGGATGTTGGTCATGGCCGAGGGCGCAAATTACAGATTGCCGATAAATTAAAAAAAAAAAACTTTCTTGATAAGTAAAAAATCTTGGGAAACTGTCTCTAAATCTCTCTTAACTAAGCAAAATAAATTCTCAATGAGAGACTTCAAATTCAATCATACAATCTTTGATTTCTAACATCCCAATAAGCTTCCCGTGCAATTAAATTTAACTCATTCTATCTTATTTCAGCAGAATAGATTGGATTGGATATATATATATATATATATTTTTTTTTTTTTCAGTTTCCAGCGACCAGCCCCTTGTCGCAGACTTTCCACTTTACTCATATGGTCTCTGGTCGCACAATATATATTATTGTAAGACCACATCCTGATGCTGCGCCCCGCGACCGTAGACCGGTATACACTTTCGTCTATGGTCGCTTCGCTGGTCGCTGATCGCAGTTTAACACTCTTTCAGCTGCTCGACGTTTGCCCAATATTGCGACACATCCATAGTAAAGGAGTTGTGAAGTAATATGGCGCACCATTATTTACTGTGGTTTCTGGTGTAATCAACTTGAAAGTTGGTAAACTTAGTGGCATGTTTACCATGAAATCGTGGCAACTCATCAAAAATATTCAGCTCGACAACCTCCTTTCCTTCAATGAGTGGCGTTTTCATAATGCAAGAGTCTCAGAATCTATAGCATAAGATCTGTGATCTTCTACCATTCACAACAATTGTAATGGAATTCACTTCATTCAGGAGCCTAATCTCAACAATCTTCTACGACAGTCCCTCTAATCCGCATAGCCAAATCAATAATTAAAGGAAATTAAAGGAAATGAAAAATGAAAATTAAAGAAACTGAATGAGCATCTCCAGGCTACGGCTTCTCCTTCAATAATGTTCTGGTAATTTTCTGAAGATTTCATTTCCTGACAGCGATCATATCATATTATAATAATACAAAATTAATGATATAATAATGATGTCAATAAAATAAAAATTATAAATCTTAATTTAGTAAATTAATATAGTTTTTTCAACCATGTAAAAAAAATATTATCAAAGTCTTTTCATAATATAATTAATTATTATTAAATTAATTAAAAACATTTTAAGATAAACAAATTTATAAACTTTATGATACAAAGTAGATAAAGTATGATCACCATTATTATTCATAAAAATGATATATAATAAGATTGATTTGATTTATTTAGAATACCATTATACGATCTTGGGACTTTCATTTCCACAATTATTATTCATAAAAATAATATATAATAAAATTGATTTGATTCATTTAACAAATATTCTAGAAAACTATAAACATCATCACTTAAATAATAAATATTTTATATTAATATCACTGATGTTTAATAAATACATATTTGAAAAAATTTCCTTATTTCAGTTGTTACATACAATTTTGCAATCATGTATGTTAAAATAGGTTACTAAGCCATTAAAAATAAGGGGTACATATTTGAAAAAATTTCCTTATTTCAGTTGTTACATACAATTTTGCAATCATGTATGTTAAAATAGGTTACTAAGCCATTAAAAATAAGGGGTACTAAGAAATCTACAATACCTTTTTTCGAAGTATGAACGGCTTGGTTCCGACCAGTGACTAGCCCCTAGTCGCATAAAATGTATTATTATATGACCGCATCCTAATGCTACGTTGTGGTCGTTGATCGTAGTTTAACTTTCACTTTTGACGTTCATTTTGCTCCTCCGGGGGCGAATGCTAGTTGATACACCTTAGAGCAAATCCAAAGGAAAATAAAGTAGGAAGGATTCATCTAAAAATGAGTTAGAGATTGATTATGTTCATCATTGATAGATTTATGCTAGTTACATGTTGTCTCTGAAGATTTTCTCTAAGTATAAGTGTGTAGATTTAATTGTTGTGTGAGTTACAGGTTGACGTAATAAAATGAATGGAAGATGTGTGTACAGTGATACAAACAAGTTACATGTTATAATATTATGCAAGAAATATAGTGATACAAACAAGTTTGACTTTTATATTAATACCAAAAATATCATAATGTTTTTTCAAAGTTTTGTAATATTTATACATTAATCTTAATATTTTGAAAATATAAATTATTTTGTAGAATATTTGAAATTTGTCCATTCTATTTATGATCGCTTGAAAGCTATGAAGTGACAATTTACTCCTATATAGATATGAAATTATTAAAAATAGATAATAATTAAAAATTATAAAATTCCAAAAAATACCTTAACTTTCAATGTGGTCTCGTCTTAGTTTTGTCTAGTGTTGGAATTTGGTGGCAGCTTTACTCGTCATACTAATTTCTTTTTACGTTTTGGATTTTTATATTTCCATCACAAAATGTTTTGTTGAAATATTTACCCTTCAATAATACATTTTCCTTCACTCATTGTACTTAATTGTTTCATCTAGATGGTTTTATTTAGTCAGTAAGAGGGGAGTTGAACTCACTGTGAAAACCACTGTATAGCAAAAGCTATTCTACCTCACTGATTATAACAAGGTATTTTTACTTCTACATTTACATATAACTTCCACCAAGTAGAATCGATCTAATGGTGGATCCAGTGATGGTTACCGATGAAGTAATCACCTTGGTGTGAGATGGAAAATTAGAGGAATAAATAAAAGCCGTTGTGTACACAATTCCATTTGTGACCTACAAACATAAACAACATTGAAGTTTATAGAGACTGAAATTGAGATTCCAACATATTTGTATTTAGTCTTTTTACGAAGGGGAAGCACTTGAATTGTGAGCACTATTTATTTAGGGACAAGACCTACATGAAACAACAGATGCTAATCATTGATGTTATGCCCACCAAAACTCCTAAGCAGATTCATGAACTAGAGTGGTTGTGCCTAAAGTGTCAAGCTTTATGGGCGAAGTTTCAATGACACCAAGACCACCACCTCCTCCAACTTTATAACTACCTCCATTTGAGAGTGGTTACTAAGGCTATGTTACTATTGGAGAAGTAAGATATATGATGCAATCCTTATAGTTGCATAGACTCCAAAGTAAGATCATCTCATATCATTTGAGGCCTATTCATTATGTGATTGCATATATTAAATTATTGCAAAGGTTTTTGCAGTGAGGGCGCAATAACACTGTTATCGGACACTATCTCAAACCAGTAGTGTGGGTTTCTTTCAAGAAAGCATATATTCATGAGACAATAGGTTTAGCCCCCCATGGACTACATACCATAAAAACACAAAAAAACTAGTTTCAATTGTTATAAGGAGTTGGGTGGCATGATTTTAGACTATCCCCAAGATCTCCTCATGATTGATAGACCAAAGTATAAGGAAGATCCAATGAAGAAAAGGTAAAAGCATATTTTGACATTGAAGAAGCAAGCAAAGAGATACACGAAAATCGGTATGTGTTTGCGGCATGTATAATCGATGTTATTATATACTATAAAAAATGTCATGTGGATGTTGATATTCCTCTTAAATTTTAATCAAATCAAGGTTGGCTTGGGTACGCCTACAATATATTAACTTGAACCCCTGTGAAGGATGCCACTTCTAAGGAATCCTTAATATCCGGGATTGATTAATTTTATGTTAACTTTGCTGCAGGTATATAGGAACTTGCTACAATTGTTTCATCTAGCTTAATTGAGATAGAAGAATCAGTTAAAAACCAACACATTTACCCCTGGTATATGAAGAGCCATACCTTTGGAAGAACATGAAGGGATCTGATGTGAATTGTGGAACTTCCGATGTATCTTTTTCTGTACACAATACAATAAAAGAACGCAAGCATAAAATGCGTACATAAGTCCCAAAACTGCAAACTAGATTGCCTATGCCTAAGATAGACCACGATTTAGTAGACAACTTTAATATGGGCTGATTTTGTATGCATGTTTATGAAACATAGTGCTAAATGTTAATACCATCTATAAATTTATAATAACGTTTTTGAAAAAGATTAAAGCATCAAAAATACATTTTCGAGATGAACTTGACCATCATCTATGATAGATAACCAATTTTTTTAATCATAAAAAACTGACAAAATACCTAATAACCGTCATTTTACCCGTCAAATTCCAACTCGTCTTAATATCACTGTTTTTTTTTCACTGAAAAATTCAACTTACTATTAATATGCGAAATAGTAAATAAAGCCAGCTGTCAGTTCATACAAATTACATATCCCTATCAGATAGAGCCAATTGTCATCAAGTGACATAGAATCATCAACCATAACCATGTAGTCCAAAATAAAAAGAGCCATATGTCCCAAGATCATCCATAGTCCAGACCAGAATTATAACCAAATATACAGTCATCCGAGCATAAAAACAGACCAAAATAGATATTAAGTCTCATATACAGTCATCCTCAACGGTCTGCCACCAAGTGCATCAAAAACATGTATCAACTATACTATAAATACCGAAACAGCATCAATAAGAGGCTGTAATATGTGCCACAAAAAATGGTATGTATGGAATACGCCCAACAAGTAGTTGGAGCCTGTACCTTCAAGGATCCGCACATAGAAGTACAAGTCAAAAAATTAAAGTCCGCAAAAAACAATATAAACAAAATGAGTATAAGTAAAGACAAGGGCCTCAAGTCCAATGCAAATGATATGAGCCGTGAGAAAACAGAATATCCTTCCACCACTCCTGCCACATAATGACCCCAGCCTGAGAGGTAAGAGCCCGCTTGGAAAGCATATCCGCCTCCAAGTTAACCTCTTTGAATACATGTTCAAAATGTATCTATTCAAAATCCAAGATAAGCTTACGAGCCGCATCCATCTAGTGAGAGAGAAGTAGTACATTGAGTGATGACCTGCCACGAGCCCAAGAGATAATAGATAAAGAATCACCGAATACTACAAGAGAAGTGATCTTTCTCGAACGGGCACAGAACAGTAAAAGCCAAAGGGCACATAATTCGCTCCTTGTATTGGTTCCAATCCCCAGATTTAGCCAGATATGAATGGAGACACCGCAGGAGATGTGAATTACAGCACCCGCACCACCCCTCCCATAACAACCCATAGCAGCCCCATCGAAAAAACCACATGGGAAAATCAGTACCGGAGGTGCCAAACGATATTTCTTATTCAGATAGTTCCTGCCACCAACATCTACATGGATGGAGATAAATTCTTTGTGCGTTGCAAGAGTTTTATAGCGAATCCCATGACAGAAAGGAGTCCTATTTTCAAATATAAGAGAGTTCCGAGCTTTCCATACCTCCCAAATCATAAAGTATGGGAGTTCTGTACAACCAGCCGATACACATGACCACGCCTCAAGACATTCACATAGTGAATTATGGTTCCAGCTGAATTGCACACCAGATTTGTATGCAATTTGAATCCAAAGATCCTGAACGAATTGACAGGTGGAGAATAGGTGGTCAACAGATTCCTCTTGAGAGCAACAAAGGGGGCACCAACCCGACCCACAGAACCCCCGGCGGCAAAGGTTATCCCAAGTTAGGATCTTGTTCCACATCGCAAGCCAGACAATGCATTTTATCTTGAGGGGTAGGACAAGTTTCCAAATAGTTTTTTCCCACCAACGAACCACAGTTTGATACTCAGCAAATAATGCATCATATGCCAATTTAGCTGTAACCTTGCCACCAGCCACATCCCACGACCAGACCAATCTGTCCGCAGCATTAGACAATTGTATATTTGAATGATATAGCGGTCTGATATAATCATCCCATTCCTTTCCCAAGGTACCCAAAAGACCGAGCTGAGAAGCCGAAATCCAGAGAGGCCGACCATCCTTACACCAGCCAGCCGCATGAGCCAAAGTATAAAAACCTTTCGCCCTGAGATGAGACCTTAATTCCAGCGATAGAGTATGTCCTGCCGGTCCCCCCAAGATCGGATCCTGCCCCAGTCTTATGTCGCGACCATTGCCCGGCATCCAAGCAATCCAATTTGCAATAACCCTGAAAGATCCCATCAAACCATTCCAAATATTGGAGACCCCCAAAGAAGCAGGCCTGTTTAATCTCAACCAGTTTGTCACAGTTATATTTCTCAGGTATTTTGCCCTGATTATCCTTCCCCAAACCGAATTATCAAAAAGAGCACGCTAGAGACTCTTCACATGCAGTGCCATAACAAAAAGTTCCAGGTCCTTAATATTCCAGCCCCCCAATTTCCAGGGCCGGGCCAAAACAGACCATCTCATTAGGTGAAACTTCTCATGGTCACCACCACCCAACCATAAGAAGCTGAACAGCGTCCGCCGAATTAAGCAAAGGATGGTTCTAGGGATTTTACACAGCGAGAACCAATACACACCCAAGTTCTGTAGTACAGCTTTAGCCAGAGTAAGCCTGCCACCCATGGATAAATGGCGAAAGCTCCAGTGACTAATACGCACCTCAAACCGTCTAACAAACCATGACCAATCATTTATCAAGTATTTTGTTGGCTTAATATAAAATCCCAGGTATTTCGTTCCAGCATCTAGCTCCTTAAAATTTAGAGGCAGAACAACACTTATTGACTGTTCCTCCTCAGCCAATAGAGAATGTTTCAAAAAATGAGATTTTGTATAGCTGATAATCATACCAGTAACCTGACAAAACAGATCAAGTATCCTCTTGTATTGTACCCATTCTGAAAGAGTGCCCTTTCCAAACAACATAACATCATCCACAAACAGTGAATGTGTAACAACAATATCTCTTGTAATTTTAATGCCAGCAATCAGTCCCTCCCGACGAGCCTTGGAAATGGTAAGACTCAACCCTTCAATGACCAGTAGAAATAGAAGTGGTGAAAGGGGACAACCCTGTCGAAGGCCCCGAGAAGCCTTAAAATACTCAGTAGGGCATCCATTTATCAGTATAGCATAATTTACCGATGTTATACAAGCCATAATCCATTTCATCACCTTCCATGGCAGGCCGATCTGGATTAAGATAAGTCTTAGGAAATTCCAGTCCACCCTATCATATGCTTTCACCAAGTCCAATTGGAGGATGAGCGCTTCAATTCTCCGCTGTTTAATAGTATGAAAGACTTCCTGAGTCACTTCCACAGCATCATGAATCGGACGACCAATTAGGAACCCATACTGTTCCATGGAGATGTGTTTCGAGAGTATTGGCTTGATCCTATCAGCAATGATCTTGGAAATGATCTTGTAGACCAAATTGCATAGAGCAATAGGCCTGAATTCATTATAGTTATTTGGATGGGATGTCTTCGGAATGAGTGCCAGATATGTAGAGTTTAAAGCCCCTGAGACAGTGCCAAGCTTTCGAGACTCTTCCACAGCCAATAGGAGATCCTCCCCCATAAGATCAAAGAAATGAATAAAAAGTTCCACCGACCACCCATCAGAACCAGGAGATTTATCTTTAGCAAACCTTCGTAATGTTCTCTCCACCTCCCCTAGAGAAACATCCAAAAAAATACTGTCCCCTTCCTCCTCATTAAACATCCGAGGATATTCCTTAAAAACCTTAATCTGTTCAGCCAATGTAGTATTTTTAGGGTCAGAATAATATTCTCGGAAGTGACGAGCAGCCTCATTCATCAAATCCTCCTCCCCCCAGATTCGCTGACCCGTGTGATCATTCAGATCCCAAATAGAATTCTGCATCCGCCGCGAGTCTGCAAATTGATGGAAAAATTTTGTATTAAGATCCCCGCTTTTAGCCAAATAGCACGGCTCTTCAACCTCCAAGTTTCCTCCTGCAAGAGTAAAATTTTTTCATTTTTCGGCATTCCATTGAAGAGAGTTTTGAGGTTTCCACAAGACTGAGCCCAACACCAACAGATTTCTGCATCAAAGTTTCCATTTCCTTTTCAATCTCGGCAAGCTCCATACCCATCAAAGCTTTTTTGTTTTTTACATTAATACATTAATGATAATAAATACTATTCCTTATTATCACATTCACCGAATTTACCAGATGAATAAGATCACCCTTGCAAGTTGCAGAATTGTTTCTCTCGTGGCATTGATTCACTGGTTAGTACAATGATATGCTTTGAAGGATGTGCATAGATATATAAAGACGCGACAAAATGCATAACTTCTTTCATGCCTCGTCTAGTCATTCTGATGATGACCTTTTACTTGAAGACTGTGTATTAAAGTCAAGTTTTTATATTATTCTATTTTAATTAGAAAATCAATGGTACACTAAATAAAAGTGTTCTAGGAATTTGTACGTGTCATATCATTGTCGCCCTAACTAAGTGTTAACAGTTTCTGCCAAGCAAGTGGGCCCTAGAGTAGATATTTTCGAGACACATCGATAGTGAAGAAATCTGTGTACACATGGGATGGTGGACCATGGAATCACTGATATTGAGAACTAGAGAGTCAATAATTTAATATTTATTTTATCCAGATTAATATCAATTATTTTTTATGATATGGAAATAGATTATAATGGATTTTTTTTTAATACCTAAAATTTTATTTACTTATAGTTTTTTAATTTAAAAAAACAAATAAAAGAGCTCTGGACGCGGACAGATGATTATTAAAATAATTAATAATAATAAGATAAATTTACGAATCGTAGTGTATCTCGGTTCACAATACCATAAGTACAAAGCATTTAACGTTTGTAAGAACCAAAGCACACAGCATTTAACGTTTGTAAGAACCAAAGCACAAAGCATTTAAAAAGCAGAGGACGGTTGTTAAGTGTTTTTATAAGTTTTTTAATATTTAAATTAAATTTTTTAATTAATAATTCTGTTTAAAATTGTGTAAAATTAGTTTAATCTAATTATTTCATTAATAATAAAATTATTAAAGAAATTTGATTAAAGTAATTTTAAAATTAAAATAGAATATATATTTAAATTAATATATATATATTTTAACCTATCTAAATTAAACTTTTTTTTTCACACAATAAAAATACTATACTTTACTAGATGAAAATACAACCAAAAGATACCAACCTAAATTAAACTATAAGTAATGGCATGGCATGTAGGCATAGTTCACTTTAGCTTTCCTGTGGCTCCCTTTTTTTTTTTCACACATAAATTTATCTTACTATTAATAATGCGAAATAGTAAATAGGAACAATACATCAGGTCTTCAAACCATAAGAGCATATAACATACGGGCACATGAGCCCCAAATCCACGGGCACATGAGCCCCATAAAACATTCGGACACATGAGCCCCAAACCACATCAACATCAACCATGACATCCCATGCTAAAACCGAAAAAGGTATCTCCCAGTTGGGACAAACTCTCACCAACTGCAAGTCCAAAAGGTATCAGACCACAAGTAGCAATGTATCAAGATGTCAATACATAAATACATGAAATATCTGCCCAAATAAAGTCCAAAACAGCTAGAGGCCTGGACACAAGTGTCAATATAAACAATAGAGCCGCAAAACCAAACCAGATCAAAAGTCCAACAAGTAGTTGGAGAAAGAAAACTAAGTACTTGCACCAAAATATATCCGCATATAAACAAGTTCTTTCTCCAACAAGTAGTTGGAGAAAGAAAACTAAGTACCTGCACCAAAATATATCCGCATATAAACATGTGAGAAAATATACCAAAAAAGCCCAAACAGACCCAAACATACAAGTCAGCTCCAAAGCAGGTCAATCGAGCCCCGAGAGGAAAGAAGGTCCTCATGCCATTCCTCCCACATAATATTGCCAGCCGGTGAATTCAAAGCCCTCTTGGAAAGGATGTCTGCCTCCATATTTATCTCGCGGAAAACATGGGCAAAATGAATATGCTGGAATTCACAAATGTATTTCCTAACAGCAGCCATCCATTCTGTAAGTATCAAAACATTCAGAGAGGATGAACCCAGAGCCCAAGATATAATGGTTGAAGAGTCACCCATAACAACAATAGAGGAAACCTGTAAGCGCCGGGCAAAGTATAAAAGAAGCCAGAGTGCACATAATTCACTGCGTGTATTAGTTCCAGGACCCAAATTTAAATGTATCCGGTAAGAAACAGAGGTGTTTAGATGAAGCACCACCCCCGCCCCGCAACCACCACCACCCCCGGCCGCAGCCCCATCAAAGAAGCCGCAAGGGTACATTAAAACTGGGGGAGCCATGCGATAACCGGGGAGCTTACCAGAATTGACAGTCTTGCCACCCGTTTGTACAGGGCCAAAATTGTACTCCATAAAGGAAGCTATGATACGGCCGCTTAACCAATGCAGATTAATAGCTGACCCATCAAATACGAGGCGATTACGCGTCTTCCATAGCTCCCACATCATGTAACAGGGTAGTTCAAGCCAACGAGCATATTGAGAGTTGCAGAGCCATTTACCAAAACTGTCCAGTAATGTGACCGAGTGCCAATCTGCAGTTATACCAATAGAAATGACCGTGGGCTTCCAGAGCTCCCTCCAGAGTGGACACGAAGAGAAAAGATGGTCAACCGTTTCCTCGTGTGTACAGCATAAAGGACACCAACCTGGACCGATGAAACCACGACGACAGAGGTTATCCCAGGTAAGAATATTGTTTCCCATAGCCAACCAGATAAAACATCTAATCTGCGGAGGAAGGGCAACCTTCCAGACCAGAGAGTGCCACCAAACCGCCTTCGGTTTACAGTCAGCAAATAAAGAATCATATGCAAGTTTCGATGTAACCGTTCCACGAGCAACATCCCAAGACCAAACCAACCTGTCCGGAGAATCGCCGAGATGGATGTTTGCTTGATAGAGGAGCAAGGTGAAGTCCGACCATTCTTTGCCCATTACCCCATGAATTCCAAGTTGCCGAGCAGTGATCCACCCCCCATTATTATACGCAGCAGCATGTGACAGGTTGAAGAGCCCACGAGCACGAAGGTGTGCAAGAAGTTCTGGAGAGAAGTGAAACATGGGCGCAGTCCCCATGACAGGATCCAAGCCGAGTCTGATATCATGGCCATTGCCAGGGATCCAAGAGAGCCACTTTGCCACAACTAAATAAGCACCCATCAGCTCGTGCCAAATATTGGAGGAGCCATTTACTAAATGCCTGTCAAGCTGGAACCAGGACGAGACTGAAATCTTTTTAAGATATTTGGCCCGAGTGATACAACCCCACATTGAGTTATTAAATAAAACACACCACAGGCTCTTTGCATGAAGTGCTAACACAAACAATTCCATATTCTTAATATTCCAGCCACCGAGGCAATATGGTTTTGCCAAGCGTTTCCAATTTATTAAATGAAATCTGTTCTTTTCACCCCCACCAGACCATATAAAGCGGAAAAATTTTCCCCGCAGAATGTGCATAATAGAAGACGGGATTTTGCATAGAGAGAACCAGTATACTCCCATGTTCTGGAGGACAGACTTAGCCAAAGTAATCCGACCTCCCAATGAAAGATATCTCAAGCTCCAATGGCTAATGCGAGAATCAAAGCGTTTAACAAGCCATAGCCAGTCATTTGTTCTATAATTTGCAGGTTTGAGGAAGTAGCCGAGATATTTTGTGTCATCAGTTAACTCTTTAAATTGCAAAGGAAGAAAATCCCCGACATTATGTTCCACGTTTTCCTCCAAAGAGTGTTTCAGGAAAATAGATTTGATCATACTAATGAGCATACCAGTAACACTGCAGAAGAGGTCAAGGATTCTCTTATACTGTAACCATTCCGCCAAAATACCCAACCCAAAAAGCATCACATCATCCACAAACAACGAATGTGTAACTGTAACTCCCGCTGAGATCTTGATACCAACAAGAGAGCCCTCGGTTTTTGCTTTGTGAATGGAGAGGCTCAACCCCTCAATGATCAACAGGAACAAGAGGGGAGAAAGAGGGCATCCCTGACGGAGCCCCCTGGACGCTTTGAAGAATTCCGTCGGCTAGCCATTTATAAGCACTGCATAGTTGACCGACGTAACACAGGCCATAATCCACTTCATAACCTTCCACGGAAGGCCAATTTGTATTAGAATCAACTTGAGAAAAGTCTAGTTGACACGGTCGTAGGATTTTACCAGGTCAAGTTGTAGTATGAGTGCCTCAATCTTTTTCTGAGATATGCTATGGAAAACCTCCTGGGCCACACCAACCGCATCGTGTATCTGCCGCCCTTACTAATACGACAAGTTTCATAATTTCTTTTCTTTTGAACATTGAAATGATGGTTTCTTATCCAAAACTTTGTGGAAGCTTTTGGTTTGAGAGCATATTATTTCAATATTTTTTTTGGTGTTTTTAAATACAATTATTATTTTTTAATAATGTAATAAGATATTTAAAAGGTGTTTAAAACTTGGCCCTTACTAGATAGGGCAAGTTTCATAATTTCTTTTATTTTGAACATTAAAATGATGGTTTCTTACCCAAAACTTTGTGGAAGCTTTTGGTTTGAGAGCATATTATTTCAATTTTTTATTTTTATTTTTATTTTTAAATATAATTATTATTTTTTAATAAAGTAATAAGATATTTAAAAGGTGTTTAATATTTTTTTTTTGTTGGTAAGTGGTAGTACTCCACTAGTAGGGTTTGCTAAGACTACGAATTAGGGGCATCTAAGCCATCAAAATCACTCGAGGATCGCACCTGGCTTGGACCGCACCAACCCTTATCATGGTTGGATCTTAGTATCTGTGGGTTTCGAATCAGCAACCTTTCCACTTAGGGGTGTCTTAACCATCACCCTCCAACGACTGTTCTACATCTTGGTATTTAACATTATTAAAAGTAGATAAATAAATAAATATATTTGTAAATGAATGTATAACACGAATAAAGATAGATTTATAACATAAAGATAGTTTGTCTTTACAATTTAAAATGATTTGAAATTTTTTAAAGTTGGAATCGATTAACTTTTTAAAAAAGAAAAAATATTAATATTCATTATTTTATGATAACTCTCATATTAGTTATATTATATATCTTTTTCACCTAATTTTATTATTATAAATTTAAGAAAACATTTATATTTTATGTATATATAGAAGTACTTTATTTATTGTACGTTTTGGACTTTCAGGTGGGTTTTGGTTTAAATGTGATAAATTATTTTTGGTAAAATCCAAATTTGGAAGTGTTTATTTTTATTTTTTGAATTCATAAATAGATTCGGCACTCTTGAATACCCCAGGGCACCCAAATTATGCAATTTCCATATCTAATATATGTGATTCTAAGATTTTTTAAAGATTTCCAACTTAAGATTGAAAATATGTTCGTAAAAAGTTGTAAACTTAGAATATTTAGACTACACCATATATATATATATATATATATATATATATATTTTTTTTTTTTTTCCAGCAAGATTACACCATATATATTATATATATAATTCAATTCAATAAATATGTATAATTAATAGTAAAGCTATTTAATATTTATCTCAAAAAATATAATATAAAATACTAGGTAATAATTAAATGATCAATCATAAACGTACAAGTTTAATAAAAAATGTATTGATGTTTATGAATATTATGTGTTTAGTATAAACAATTAAGAATTCTTAAAGATTTCTGCTCTAACATGGGTATACGCAAATTTTATTTATGATAACAGTAAATTGGAGGAAGTGACTTCTTACAAATATCTTGGAATTGATATTCATCACAAACTCAATTGGAACCATAACATTGAGAAAATGATTAATAGAGGATGTAAAGCATATTTTGGTCTTGAAAATAATTGTAAATCAGCCAATCTGGTCATGTGGGATAAAAAAAGGTTTATCATTGAAACTCCTGTCATCCCTGTTATCTTATACGGTTGTGAAGTATGGGGGTGCAACATTTCTAGAGAATCTTGGAGAAAGATTGAGTAAATCTAGAAGTGATTTATAACTTATAACCTCAAAATTAAAAGTAATACGCCTTATCCTATTCTCGTCATAGAAGTGGGTCTTTCCCCCATCGAGAGCATGGCTATGACTAGGTACCTGATGTACAAGCAAAAGATAAATAACATGGGAAACAAGAGACTTCCTAAATTTGCTTTAAATTCAAGTCAAAACCAACTATGCCTCAAGCAGAGTTGGTGTAAAGATATGATGGCTTGGTTAGACCATTGGGGCATTGATGAAAATGACACTTTACAGAATATCGATAATGCCAAAAATATTTTACCTTTATGTTTAAAGAGAAATTGTGGTGCGAGGAAAATTTAGCGGTTAAGAGAAAACTAAGATACTATAAGGAGGCCATTAACCCTAATTTGGAAGATTAGAAATATCTCTCGATAGTAACTAGTTCAAAGAAGAAAATTAATATAGTCAAATATTAGAACGAACTCCCATGAGCTTTATAGTGAAACAAGGTGTTGGTCTATTCCCAAAACTCCGTGGGCGGAAAGGGTTTGCCATCTTTGTGAGTCTATGAGCATTGATGATGAAAATCACTTTCTCTTAGAGTGCCCTGCTTACACCCACATTAGATATGAGTTTCATAGTATTTGTTACAATAGCTAACCTCCTAACTTGCCAAAAGTATAGTGAGCTTGGAAAGCTTCTTACCAAGCTTTTTGAGCATAGGAACAAAAGTTTAAAGCAAACCAAGTAATAACCTTCTTAAGGTCCGATAGACCAAAGTTAATCTCAGTGGACATTAATCATCATCATCATCATCATAATAATAATTCATTTGTTAATATTTGTTTATATTATAAGTTGTGTTAGGTCTTTGCAATCATTTACATCTATTACAATGCAAAAGATTTTGCTCCTTGTTGATTTAAAATATATAAATATGTTTTATATAAAACAAGACATAAAGCTGCAATGCAGCTAATCCCTGCTAAAAGTATAAGTACAAAGAAGAAAAATATAATAACTCTGATTAGACATGAATTAAAATATCTAAAAAAATTATTATTGATTTCATGAAACACCATCTTAGCGGCATAAAAACAATGCCACTGACACAATGGCGGGATAAAATCTATGCCAATGACACAACAACAACATAATCTTTAAATGAAAATCATTCAGTCGGATGAGATGGATCTCATTAAGACACACTATGAAACTTTGGCTGCACATAGGACATGACCCCATGCCTAACTACACATGTTTGGCATATGATTTCAACTGGTTGAACAAGTGTGTGATGTGCCCAAACACATACTTGCATCCTCGTAGCTCATCCTTCCAGTATTTAAATTTCAAGCATCTTCAAAATCCATAAAAATGGTTTTGAAGATCAGTATTTCAGCTGATGTATTCCAGTCTAGAGAAGCGCCCATATCGTTGGCAATATGGGTTATGGCAACGAATTTGCAAAAGGCAACAACAAGTAGGTAGTGCCCATTTTTACAAGAACCGCCATGCTCTAAATTGACTCTGCACTAGAGTTCAACATGTCTGTAGAATCCACTTAGATAAAAAGCATAGAAACAATCCTCCAGAGCCCAATGACCATGCAAATCATTCATTTCTCCTAGTCGGACAAGGATTAGATTGGCAGGATTACTGCATTATTTTAGTTGAGCAAGTGTTAGAGAACGGGAACAAAAATAGTGTGGGGATATAACTTGTAAAATCTGCTAAAAAATTCTCCAATACAAATACTATTCTTGTTCTAATGCCCAAGCCTCTGAGTATAACATATCTATCCCCTGCTCCAATGCATAGATCCCAGCTCCGTGTTGCCTAAAAATCTAAACGATGTTAGTTCAATGGCAATGACCACCATCCACAAGAATAATGTCCTTAAACCCCCTTATTCCATTTCAGGGTGGTCTAGGGATTAGGAAAAAAAATCTTAAATTCTTAGAAAATTGTGTTAATCTAATAACATGCCATCGTATTGATATACCTTGCTGCTAGATGATGGCATAGCTAGCATGATTCACTTTGGTGGAACCAAAACCAGTTTTATATGTGACGGGCGAGCATTCCAGCAGGTGTAGGTGGAGGAGGAACGGACGAGTAGCAGGTGCAGGTGGAGGAGAAAGGCTCATCTCACGCCACCCACTGACGGATGGTACATTTGGCCTGGGAATCATGTACCATTATGGACACGTGCTTGCTTAGAAATTTTAATTTTATAAATTAATTTTATTTTAATTTATATTTTAATAATTGAACATGCTACTCCAGGGATTTATGTCCCATCAGAGGTTTCCTTAACCAATAAAATAATTGAAATAATGTATTTTTAAAATTATTAAAATTAATTTATTTTTCAAAATATTAAATTTAATAAAGAAATTATGTAAACATTTAAAGAACTTCGTGAAATTTCAGAGATTAAAAACAAAGTAATACAGGCCAAACAGTTTTGACTTGTGAATGAAAAGTATATCCCTTCCTTGGCAGGGATAATTAAAAGATATTTTTATATTCTTATAAAACATTGTTTTGTGTATTTTTATTTGTAAAATGTATATATACTTTTACTTACACTAGCTAAAAAGTATTTTGGTTTATGAAATTTGCTAAAATTATAACATAATTTTATTCTAGAACTCTTTAAAAGCTCTTCAATATGGTTTTATTCTATTTTTTTTTTTGTAATAGTTGCAGATTCTATTAAGTAAAAAGTAGTAAAGTTACAGATGAAAATACAAACTGAGGTGGTCTTATCAGATGCCAACCTTGAGAACGATATACATCATTGTTAAGGCCATACAGACCGAAAAAGATTAAGAAAACCCGATATCAGGGTGTGGATTCGGAGCCATGAAGGCTGAAGATAAGCAAACAGTCTGATAATTACCAAAAACCTGAGAACAGAGATGGAACCACAGAAGAACCTTGCTAGCCAGTAGTACTAGGAGCCTCAACATCGGAAGGAATTTCTTCGAGAACGGGGCAGCTGTAACAGGTGTCGTCGTCCTCGTTCGAGCAGGTGGCGGGGTGCTTTTCACAGGAGGAATGGAACTCTTCACAGAAGTCTGGATGTCGTGCACAGGAAGCTTGATGGGCAAAGGAGACGTCTTTCTGATTGCAGTGAAGCCACCATCAGGCTCATTCCTTCTGCGTTTGGCCAAGATTGGCCCGAGAGTGGAAGGGATGGGAAAGGAGGCGCAGGAAGGTTCCTTTCCCTTCTGTGAGCTGTTGCTGCGAAGTTGAACCGTGTTGAAACCAATAGAGAAATTCTGAGCATTGCTAGTTGTGGAAGCCATAAGACCCTGATGAGTGGCTTTACCAGAGGAGGAGGCGAGGTTGCCAAGTGGGGTGTCCCTGCAGCTCCTCGTGTTGGCCAGTGTACCCAGTCCAAGAGAAGTGACCAAATTACCAAAGTCATGAGTGATGCTAGGAGCCATGGGCCAAATACCATCGTGTCTGGATGTGGAGGGTGAAGGAGAGGGGCTCGATGCAGTGCTTCTAGGACCAAGATCACAGCGAAGGTGGTGAGCTGGTGCATAGGAGTCCCAACCGAATGTGCTCTCCAAATTATGCAGAATGGTTGCCATATTTGGCAGGGTAGCACTGAGAGACTGGGTTGCGTGCCTGGAAAAGGCCCAGTTTGAGAGCATGTCCTCCATTAAATCCCCCAACATATTTTTAGCCAACCAATATGGATCCCAATGTTGCTCTAGGTCCCTTCTGTTGAGAGCGTCTGGAATGAGACGAGCTTCCCAATTGTCAATTAGAAGATGGATTGGGATGGAGATTTCGGCCTTGTAACCAGTCCTGCCCTGGTTGCTTTCAAGGGTTTCCTTCGTCTTTCCAGATTTAGAGCCTTTGGGGCTGCCCATGATGTGAGAGGTGTAAGAAATTTCAAGGGCTAAGCGATGAGAGCACATGAGCAGAGAGATGAGAGCAGAGGAGCAGGGCGAAGATGATGGACGAAGAAGGCCGAGACAAGAGTTTGAGGGAGGGATGGTGAGGCCAGCTAGCAGACTGGCAGAGCTTCACACGCCAGATGGCCATGGGGTGGTGCTGGACAGACAGCATGAGGGGACGTCGAGGGAGTAGGAATTAATGTTGCCAACGACTTGATGTCGCTTCACGATCGTGAAAATCCCCCATAGTATCTTTGGCGCCTCCGGTGAGCTCAGTAATGCTAGATGGTGTGGGGACGTGGCCTCTAGTGCCACGGGGGATGGGTGTGTGGCTACTAGCGTCACTCTCGCCCATTTGAGCCCTGCTATGTATGCTTATGTCACCCGCATCTGGGGAATATTGTTTTATTCTGTTACTCATTATATAAAGAAAAATGATAAGTTGTAACATCTCATAAAGAATTTTGTTTGCAAAGATCATTAATAGTAAATTTGACCTTTCATTTATCAATTAAACAAAATATAAATATATTTACACTGATAGGTGTTAGAATAACATCTATATGTGTTATTCTTTCTACTTTTGATTCACTATTCAATCTCCACGGATCCTAGATTGCACGAGGATGAGACAAGTGTACTGTCCACATTGATTTTAAACAAGAATATAAAAAATAAATGGTAGCTGATGCATAGATAACATACAATTCATGACAAACAACCATTTAACTATAAGAAGGTAGGTGACCATAACTAGCTGAGGCATAGACAACATGTGATTACAACTACACATGGAGAACAAGTAACATACAATGGGTGATTACAACTACACATGGAGAACGAGTAACATATTTAATTTGTTCATGGCACTTAACTTGTGGTCTATAGGTGTTCAACGACCACAAGTTAAGTGACTGTGCTAGTCCTAAGGCAGGGACTAGTTGCTTTGCAACTATTTCTCTTATTTAAAACATTGAAATGACAAAGAATAAAATTATAACTTCAAAAAGGAAAAAAGGAAAGGCGAATTCGATATACAAAATAATAATAAATACTTTTTAAAAAGTATATATACTATAAATAATACAAAGCATACATAAAAATAAGTTATAAAGTAAGGTGTATCTATATGAATAATTCAATTCAATTGCTTTGTTTGCAACTCATTTCTTTTTATTGGGTTTAGGGTTTTCATAGGCTTGGGGTTTCTATAGGCAAATTTTGAGGACTTATTGGATTATTTTTAAGTCCCCTTGGGGGTTTCATTTTTGTGAAGGATCATCCTAGTTCATTAAGCCTAATTGAATGTTTTGGACATAAGGCAAATGGAAACATTGGAAGGAATGGAAGAATCTTACCAAGCCTCAATTATCTAGCAGAAGATGGGTTGTTGGAGGGACATATTAGGAATAAAGACAATACTATCGGTCCATACATATTTGATTGAGGGTCCTTAAAATCACAATATGGATAGGTACACGACTCGTAAATCAATGATATTGGAGTAACAATGGCGACACACGTTGTCTCATACCAGTTGCATCCATCACATGGTGTTTGAGGTCATTGATGGCCACATCCAAGTTTCACACAAGAAAGACACAACCTTTGTCAAATCTATAAACTATTTTGAAAGATGAAGGTCCGATATCTCAATCGCCCAAATTAAAGCCATAGAGGAAACATGACATGGAAAGTAGAAGATTCTAGATAGGGCCCATAGAGCATGTCAATTTTGCAATAAGGTTTGGCCATGATAATTATTTCTTTTAAAATTGTGGGCTTGGGCAGCCCATTAAAAAAATCACCCTAAAAGGACTTTTGGACCTTTAGAAGCCTAGAATAATTCTTATTTAGGAAATTATGATAGGTGAGATTAAAATTTAGGGATAATTGAAAACGTTTATGAAGGATTATGAATTCCTATGGGTTGACTTGAAAAGTAGATTAGAGGTGGGAAGTTTAGTAACTAGGTGGAGAGAGGGGTCCTTTAAGTTATTTAATTCAAAATAACTTGACTTAGGTATTGGAGCAAAACTCTACTCTCTAGAGATGGGGGATCTTACTATGTCATCTATATTTAGGGTCCTTATGAGAACGTCATGTTCCTTAACCCAAATATTTAATAACAAAGAAGATAAACCCTTAAACTTCATAAACCAACACAAATACAACCACAAGAGAATGCACACAAGAATATGAAAACCACCCTTAAGGTACAATACCACCATTAACTATTATGTATGGAAGGAATCACTCCACGAGCTATATGCTTGTTATAACTATTACATCCAACATACTTCACAAGACACCTCATTCTATTGCTTCTATTTCTTTATATAGTTTTTATCCAACCTTCTAGTTCTTTCTAGAGAATGAACTTTCTAGTAGGTGGAACCTTCTAGATACATTCTAGAGAAGCAATATTCTAGTAGGAAGAACCTTCTAGTAAGCCTTATTACAATTATTTTTTTTCACACTACACAAACCTTATTTAATAAAGATGGCCTCAATACATATCATTATCCCCTTGGGTACCTCCCTAGGTACCCCATATTTTCTTCCCTATCTACATTACATTCTATTCCCCATTACATGTTTTGTCCTTGAAACATGGGAAGAATCCATATAATATGATCTACGAAGCAATGTAGTGAATTAGTACTAAGCACAAGTATTCATTCATCCTAGTGAAATGTGGACATAGTGTCCAACTACTTTCTTTCCACCTCGAGCTTGATTTCAGTTGCTTCTTTGGTTCCATGTTGCCGCCGTGCTACTTTGATGTCTCTGAACAATGCTTTTAGTTCTCCATGTGCCTCCATAATGGTTGCCTTACTGATTCCATGTTTGTCCATAAGAAGTTTGTTGATGCTCTCGACCTTTCCTTAATGACTATTGTTTCATCAGGTTGTGTGGGGGTTGATATAAAACAACCTTAACTATTGGATATTTAGTCTTTAAGTCTATATCATGTGGTTCCTTCGAGTCATGTAGCCCATTAATTTCTTCTTCCCACTTATGCCCTGTTTGGGGATTTTCTTCATGTGCTTTTGTAGCCTCTTCTTTTGATTTAACTTCAAACTCTTCATTTGTTGTGTTGGTAGGTACTTCAATTATTT
The DNA here is from genome assembly GCA_027924585.1 of Larix kaempferi. Lineage (NCBI taxonomy): Eukaryota > Viridiplantae > Streptophyta > Pinopsida > Pinales > Pinaceae > Larix > Larix kaempferi. Next base: position 10,080,693 of record BSBM01001022.1, read on the forward strand.
TACCTACAAGGGATTCATCATGTGCTCCCTTGAGTCCTTCTTATTGAGCAAGATAAATATCATGCAATGCGATTTTCTTTTTCTCATACAAAAGCTTCAAAAATTCCTTTTTTTCACTTTAATATTAATTGTACCCACTAAGTCCATCCAAGGATATCCCAAAACAATATGCACATTGTTCAGAGTAATATTCAAATCTTTAAAAAATTTGAACATTTTCACCATCAATCTGTATGCTTTGAATGTTCTTGGTGGGGACTTCCAACCTAATAACCACCTTTACGCTTATGAAATTATATTTTCTATTAGGGTTTACAGAAATAATGACATTCTCTTGTTGAATATATTCATTAACATGTAATAGGGATTTGTCACATGAAAATAAACCCTTATGGATCTCATGATCCTTCTTCACAAAATTAGACCCCCTATCTAAAAATACCTTTTCATATTCTTTATCTGAAATATTCAATAACTCCTTAAAGCGAAGCGTTTGACCCCATATAGTTGCATCTTCTATAAAGCAGAGTAGATGTAGCTTTTCCAAAGTGACTTGTTTTGATTATAATATGAAATGTATTCTTGAATACCAGGACCATCATATTTTCTTGTAAAATACATTTTCTACAATTCACATAACCATCACTATAAAAACCCTTAATCATCTGATTTTAAATCAACAATAACTTTACTTCCTAGACTCCGATTTGGATGATTTTCTTTTGAAATCGGGTGTTTTCATGAGAGGAAATCAGATATATAACTAGATTCTTCAAATTGTACACAATATAAAAATTAGAAATTGATATAAAAACCATCGCACTCTTTTTTCTCCAAAAAAATTGTAAGAAAATATCCCCACTTTTTGGCTTAAGAAAGGCTTTGATACCAACTATTGTGTTCCTTAACATCAAATATTTAATAACAAACAATATAAACCTTTAAACTTCATAAATTGAAACAATACATCCAAAAGAGAATGAACACAAGAATATGGAAAGAACCCTTAAGGTAGGGTAACACCATTAACTATTTCTTATGGATATGCTTGATATAACTATTGCATCCAACATACTTCACAAGTCATATCATTCCGTTGCTTCTACTTTATATAGTTTATATCCAACCTTCTAGGTACTTTCTAGAGAAGGAACTTTCTAGTAGGCGGAACCTTCTAGATACTTTCTAGATAAGGAATATAGGCTTGTAGGAAGAACCTTCCAGTAATCCTTATTACACTTTTTATTTTTCACACTACACATGCCTTATTTAATAGAGATGGCCTCAATACATAACATTATCCCCTTGGGTAATTCCTTAGATACCCCATATTATCCTAATTAGGTACATTATAGAGAATACGATAGAATACTAGGAGAGGTTATTATCTCATGATCAATTTAAGGAAAACTATTTAATTTGGGTGGAGGGTGGAGGACCTAAATTTCACAATCAACAGTGGTGATATCTAGGGTCAATGCTACCATAAAATACCCTAGAGCTATCTTTCCAGACAAATGGAGGAATTTGAAACCCTTTGAGGTAGTCCCCACCTAGAGGAATTAAAATACTGGTGAAGCAAGGGTGGCCAAGTTGTTAGATATACTTTTTATTTCACATTATCTCATAACATATACCATTAGAATAAGAACTTGGGTGTAAATAGATGTTGAAACTAACCATCAACTAGTCCTCCTCTAGTTAGCGTAGGAGTCAAGCAAACCTTCAATCCCTTTCAAATTTAATTCTAATTGGTTATTGGAAGAATATTTAATCAATCTAGTTAAATATGGGTGGAAGCACTGTGATGCTACAACAAGAAAGGAAACAAGTATATAATTTTCCTCTAATATCAAAGAATTAAAAAAGGTTGTGTCATCTTGGACTTATGTTAAGAGAAATAAGGACAACTAAGTCCTAGTTGAAGTAGAGACTAACATTATACATGTATATAAAGAGGATTATGCAATTTTCATAGATTAAGAGACATTATTGGTATAAAAAGAAGTAATATGGACACTATTGGTAAAAAAAGAAGTAATATGGAGGCAAAAGAGCCAAGCAATATGGTCAGCTCAAGGAGATCAGAAGGATGTATTTTTTTCACAACTTGCTAACCCTAGACAAACTATCAATGACATATAGGATATGGAAAGAGAAGATGGTTCAAAAGCTACTTGTTTCAAAGAAATTGTAGAGCTAGGAGTAGCCCACTTTGAGGGGATTTATAAAGAGGATGGAAAAATAAATATAGAAAAAGGTAGTTAAGGTGACTTCCCTTTTTTCAATTTTGTAGGAGAGGAAGAAAACAAGAAGATGTTGGAACAAATAACAAAGGAAGAATTATAAACAATTATGCATTGTTTTCAAAAGGACAAATCCCTCGTGCCAATGGCTAGATGATTGAACTAGGGATTTTATGATTTTCTTAGAGAGGATCTATTAAGAGTAGTTGAAGAATCAAGATCCATAGGTAGGATACTGATTTCTTTCAAGTATAATTTCCTATCCCTTATTCCAAAGAAATATAAGCTTGAGTCTTTTGACCACTTTAGGGGCATATCACTATGTAATTGCATCTACAAGATCATTGCAAAAACCATAGCCTTAAGGATAAAAATATTTCTAATTGAATGCATGTCCTTAGAGAAATTTGGGTTTATAAATAGGAGATAACTCCATGATACAATTGGAGCAACCCGAGAAGGAATGAATTCTATCAAAATGAAGAAATGATCAATAATGGTTTTGAAGCTAGACCTATCTGAGGCACATGACAAGTGAACCAACTATATATAAGCTCAAATCTCATCCATATTGGTTTTAGTGTTCACTTGGTCAACTAGACTACAAAATACCTCTCCTCAGTCTCCTTTGAAATCCTATTTAATGGCTTGGAATGTACTTTATTTATAACTTCCAAACATCTCAGGAAGGGATGTTCTTTGTCTACTCTACTCTTTTTTATTATTAGTTGAAGGCCTCAGTAGGCCTATAATCAAGGAAAAAAGTACTGGCAATTTGAAATCTATACAACTTATAAGATCACTAAACTTGAATCATGTACTTTGTGTTGATGACGTTTTGTTTTTGGGTGATGGGACAAGGAGAGATGCTAACAAGTTAGAAGGAAATTCTAGACCTCTATTGTTGTAATATACTTAAACCCGTAAATTTAGAGAAAATATAGAAAAACACAAGAGAGAATAGATAAAACCAGAAAAGATCTTTGGTATGAAAGAGAAAATAGATAGCTATGTTCACTAATTGCCTCTTCAAGGGGCCAACCTCCAAGATGAAATATGAAATACAATAACAATTCATGACTACACATTACATAGCTTACTACTCTATTTATTCTACTTCCATCGCCAAAGATTTAACTACTTGTAGTCCTGCTATTAATGAGGGTCAACCACCTAGGGGACTTTATTCAATAAACAGGGCCCTTTTACATTAAGTCACTACCCACTAACTATTTAACGGGCCTTATGTCCTTGTGCATTAATAAAGTAATGGGGTTAGGATAGGACCCTAACATGTCCCCCCTTTAAAATCAACATTGTCCTCAAGGTTGGATATGGGGAAATTACTGCAAAATGGTTGACAGTTCCCAAGTAGCATCTTATGGTGAGGTATCCTTCCACTGAATAAAAAATTCATGGATAGTGTGTTGATGTAAATGATGATCCCTAATGTCTAACACAACTTCTAGTTGGAGCCAAATGGATCTTTCTTCATCTAGCTTGGGTAATGTAGTTTGAACTCTACAATTTTGGCCCACTACCTTTTTCAATTAAGATACATGAAATATTGGGTTGATTCTGGAGTATGCTAGAAGAGCTAATTTGTAGGCCACCTGACCAATCCATTGAACAATATGATATTTGTCATAAAAATTTTGTGTAAGATTCTGATGTATTTTAGCTTTGAGAGAGGTTTTTTTATAAGGTTGGAGGCGAAGGAAAACTTGATCACCTTCTTCAAATGAATGCTTTGAGTGATGCCGGTTTGCCTATCGCTTCATGCGATTTTGAGTCGTTTCCAAATTTTCCTTAAGTGTGCAAAGAACGACACCATGATTATGAAGCAAACCCTATATTGTAAGTGAGTTGCAGGTACTTGGTAGATACGAAACCATCGAGGGAGGTTGTTTGGCCATAGAATGCTTCATATGGTGTCATTTTTTTAGCCTCACGATAAGTGGTATTATACCACCATTCACCTAAAGGTAACCATTGTGCCAATTGGTGTTGCTTTTTAGATGCAAATCATCACAAATAAGTTTCAAGACACTTATTGATTGCTTATGTCTGGCCATTTATTTCGGGATTGTAAGATGTGCTCATTTTCAATTAGGTGCCATGTACATTAAATAGTTCTTGCCAAAATTTGTTGGTGAATGTGGGATCATGATTTGACACAATGTAGGTAGGTATATCATGGAGTTTAAAAAATTGGTTGAGAAATAATTGGGCAACTATTGCAGGGGTAAACGTATGTTGAAGGGTACAAACATGAGCATATTTGGAAAGTCAACCAACTACCACCATGATGATTACCTTGCTAGCTACTTTCCAAAGACCAACAATAAAATCCATGGAAATGTTTGTCCAAATAGTGGTTGGTATTGGCAATGGTTGCAATGCCCCAAGAGTCTTCACTGCCTCACCCTTGTTCCTTTGGCAAGTGTCACATTCTATTACAAAAGTAAAATTTCCTTTTTCATTCCTTCCTAGAAGAAGGGGTGTTTAGCACATGCATAAGTTTCTAAAATCCCGAATGAATTGTGAGAGGAGATGAATGTAACTATGTTGATATCCTCTATTTTAAAGTTGAGTTAGGTAACAAAAATAGGTGACCATTATACTGCAAGGTATTTTGTTTCCAAGTGTAACCTTGGGGATAATTTGGATCCTCCTAAAGTCACTTGATGAGATGAGATGCAGTATAATTGGTTAGACATTTGTTTAATTCTTCTTCTAACCATTCATGTATTGGAGAGGATAAGGAAAAGCGGGGTCCCACTTCCTCATGTTTCCTTGACAACGCATCTACTGCAATATTGTCTTTTCCCTTTTTCTAGATGATCTCATAATCATATCCAATCATCTTGGTGACCCATTTATGTTGTTCTAGGGATGCCAACCTTTGTTCCCAAAAATACTTCAAGTTGTGGTGATTCATCTTGATTTGGAAGTGGTGCCCTATAAGATACAACCGCCATGTGTTGACTGCATGTACGATGGCCACCATTTGTTTCTCATAGCTAGACTTTACAAAATTTCCATCACACAACTTCTTACTGGTGAATGCTAATGGTCTTCCATCTTGCATTAAAACTACACCCAAACCTTTGATATATTATTTTTGTATTATCATTTTTGGTCAGTTGTGACTATACTCATGGGATATAGGTCATAGATCAATGACTTACACTACACAGATAATCCCAAAAATGATATATCATATGTTGGACCGTGAAAACCACTCAATATCTAAACCTTTACTGGAAGCATCACATTCCAATACAAAAGTATTAGTAAAATCAAGCACAACTAAGATTGGAGTGGTGCACATGGCTTGTTTTAAAACTAAAATGATGTTTTGTCACTTCATTCCATGCAAAGGCATTTTTCCTCAACAAGGTTGGCAAAGGGGCTGCAATTTTACCATAGTTCTTCACAAACTTCCTATAGTAGTCAATAAGGCAAAAAAAAACATGTATTCTCTTCAAGGTTTTAGAGCGTGGCCATTCTTGCATTGCAACAATCTTTTTTGGGTCCACTCTCACCCCATCTTGTCCAACAATTGACCTGAGGCACCAAAAGCACATTTGGATCATTTAATGAACAAATGATGGCCTCGAAAGAGTTTCAAGGGTTTATCAACATGTTGTACATGGGCATCCCAAGTTTTACTATAAATCAAGATGTCATCAAATAAACCCATCACAAAATCATGAAGATATGGGAGTAAAAGTTTTACTAGGAGGCTCTAAAAGGTCAAGGGGGCATTAAAAAGTCCAAAGGGAATTACCAAAACCTCATAATGGCCTTCATGTGTGCGAAAGTTGTCTTCAAAATATCAACCTCTTTCATCTTGATTTGATGGTTTCTGGAACAAAGGTCGAGTTTGGTAAAAACGTTGCACAACGGATTTCATCAAGAAGATCATCTATAATTGGTATAGGGAATTTATCTTTGATGGTCAAATTACCGAGGGCATGGAAATCAAGAGACATGAACCAAGTGCATTTATTAATTTAAAACCATATCCAATGGGATGAATATGGGCTTGCTCTAGGACAAATGGCTGCTACCTCTAGTAGCTCCTGGTGCATGTACAAGTGTAAATTTGGTGGTTGACTACTTGGAATTAAAGGTATACCATGATCATGCTCACCTTGAGATGGGGGTAAAACCTTTGGTGTTTCGAAGACTCGCTGATGTTTGTCCAAAACCTTTTGCAAGTCAGGATGAATTTATGGTGTGGTGTTGTCCAAAGACTATATGGCATGGAAGTAAGCAATAACTCTTGAGTGTCCTTTCTTCAATAATATATCCATCCAATGAGAACTTATGATTTTAGGGGATCCTTCCTTGAGCCCTTTAAGAGTGTGAGTATGAGAGTCCTGCGTAAAAATCAAGTATAATTCCTTGAATTTCATGGTGGCTGGCCCCAATGTGTGTAACCACTCAAACCCTAGAATTATATCACAACCACCCATATCTATGGCCAACATATGAGTTTTGAGATGATAGTCACCCAATTGGAGTTTCACATTTTCATAGTGCCCCCCACATTTCCTCATCCCACCATTGGCTATCATAATTTTAAAGTTGGACACTGAGTGGACATAACAATGGTTTCATCATCCACTCACTGGTGAATAAAATTGTGGGTACTTATACTATCAACCAAGACTTCCACTTTGCGGTGCTTGATGTAACCCACAAGTTTCAAGGTGTGTGGGGATGAAATAGCTGATAAAGCATGACAAGAGATAAGTTGTTCTTCTTGATTGACTTCGTGTTCCACCTCTTCTTACATGGGAAGAATTTGGTCATTAGCCTCAAACTTAAGGGTATATTCCATAATGATGTCTTCGAAATGGGTAGGAGAAGTCACATCAATTTTGATTATTTTTTGTTCTTTACATTTAATAATGATATGGAGCATACTTTTCATTATAATTATAATAGAGTCTACGCCTTTATTAGTTTGTCACTTTTGCTGGAGACAACTTGTGTACTTTCAAGGAAGGAGAAGGGATTGTGCTTAAGGAATTTAGGATGAAAGAGGGTTTGTTCTTTTGTGCATTGATCACTATCTACTTCTAGAGACTTCTAAGATGCCTCCAACTAGGTAGTTGGATGCTTCATTATGATCTATTCTCTATTTGCCTCCTTGAGGCCACTAATGAAACATTCTTTATAGAAATAATATGTTAAGTTCTATGTATGAATGGATAATTTCTCAAAGGTTGAGATCAAGTTTGTGTTGAGCTAGTTTGGCGTAACTTGGAAAGACACCCAAAATATTGAGTATCTCACTCATAACAGGCATGAATAGCTTTACCAAACAACATCGAAGTGGTGTATCAACCATAGGATTTTTTGTGCCACTCCCACTATTTCCATTGTTCTAGATCTAGATACAAGACCCCCACCTTAAGTTTCATCATGTCGTCAATAATGTTATGGAGGGAGACACAATGTTCCATTTGGGTGATCCATACTGACGGGTTAGAATCATCAAACTTGATCAGATGCACTTTAGGAAAATGATACCGTGTGTTATTATCTATGGAGGTTGGTTTATGGTTATGAGGACCTAAAGGGGGTTGCTGGTGGCTAGCAAGTCTCGAGTGAAAAGTGTCTTCATGGTGTGGCTCATTATGCTACTCATACCTATTACCAACACTATTCTGTTTGTATACCATAATATTTTAGATGTGCCAACTTATTATTCAACATGTTATCCAAGCTATTTAAGGTTTGTTGACGTTTCTCATCCAACTTCTGATCCAACTTTTGTGCAAATTTCTATTCCAAGTTGGCTAAATTCTCATCCAACTTTTATTCCAAGTTTTGAATATGGCCACAAAGATTTGTGTATTAATATTCTACATGTTCCAACCTACCAACAATATAGTGGGTGGCCTTATTTTCTAGTGTGTTGGTGTGAGGTAGTTTATAGGGATCCAACATGGGTGGGATCCATCGGGTCCTAAGAACACGGGAGTGGCAGGTGCTATAGCTATATTTTATATGTGTAGGGTCCAACAATAGTAATCAATCCCATATCTTAGGGCACTAACTAAGGATGCTCAACCATGCTCTTATCCATACTACTCGGTTACCTAGATACTAGAGAGTGATCTCCCCTAGTGTTGTTCTTAGTGTACTATAGCTACAAGACAAATAATTAGTTTATCTAAAGCTGGTTACATGCATACCTAAGGGACTTACTATATACTCGAGGTTACGTGGAAGTGAAGTTTTGTATACAAGTGTTGTCTGATGTGGTACTACATGAATGGGTACCAACAAAGATTACAAGGGTGTCCAACAATGTGCCTTAGTACCACTTGTATTTTCTGTGTATGCTTCCTTAACTGTAGGTTTACTCATTGGATGATAGATATTTGTGTTATTTAAAGATGCCAAAACACATATTTCAAACAAAATTGAGCTCGCTAGTCCTAGAAAGAGCTCTACAATTACCGAAAAATAACTTACTTGTCAAGGTAGGGTTTGATGGCGATATTTTGAAATAAGTACAACTCCTTATAAAACCCTGATTTGGAGATGGTATTTAAGCTTCTGTAACTCTGAAATTTCCATACCTCCGAGTCTAAAATTTTGTTTTTTTAGGAGCCTGATATGTCTACTATGCAATTCCACAGGTTTTATAGAATTTTGACGTGCCAAGAAAAAATCATGCTAATTTTTCCAAAACTTGTTGATTTTGGCATTCTTTAAAGAGTGAACCTGTACAGACTGCCATATGTCCGATATTTCATGTTTGAATATGAAATTTGTACCAGAAATAATATGGTTCTTCTTCTTTCCAATGAAACTAGTGGAACACAATTTGGATCTTTCCCACTCGAGATATAACAATTTTACACAAAACATTTGTTTAAGGCTAGTCTTTGAGCTAGTAAAAAAGAATTGCACGTATTGTATCTCTGAATGTATAGCATCCTAGAAGATGAAATTTTGACACACATTAATTACTTATGTCCTTGGCGCAACATGAAAAAATCAGACCTCGAAGCTCCATAGAAACAATGTTGGAACAAAAATTCCAAGATGGCCCATTTGAAGGATCCAAACCTTTTGGAGTAGTCAAAAACCCTAACTTACATAGAATATATTAATGAAAGTATAGCGATCCATAAGTTTAAATTTTGAAGCATGTTACTTCCATATGTCCTTGTTGTAACTAAAAACTTTTAGACCCTTAAACCATTTACATAAAAAAAGTTGGAGCAAAATTGCTAAGCTGGCTTGTTTGAAGGAGCCGAACCATAGGATACAATGTTCTTCCTCTTTGGCTCAAGAAAGAGCTTCGATACCACTTTTAATATACTTAAACCTAGAAATTTAGAGCAAAGATAGAAAAACACAAGAGATAATAGATACAAATTAGAAAAATATCTGTTGTATGAAAGATAAAATAGATAGCTATGTTCACTTGACTCTTCAAGGAGGCAACCGCCAAGAGAAAAGCTCAAATACAATAACAATTCTTGACTAGTCATTACATAGTTTACTACTCTCGATATAGTGCTTCAATAGCCAAATATATAACTACTTGCAGTCCTGCTTTTAATGAGGCTCAACCTTTAACACCGCTAGTTTTGACTTGGAATGTATTTATCCAAAATTATGTAAATGATGTAAATATGCTAGTGTGAATTCCTAGTGCGGAGCTCAAGGCCAAGGCCCGACTAGTGAATGGCTAGGCTTGTATGATGTATATATTTTATTTCGACTGTTTTGTTGGCTTTTAAGTTGATTTAGAATATTATGCAAATATTATGTTCATAAATAATAAAATGGTCCAAGATTGGTTGTGTAAAGAGCACCAAAGGGGATATGATTCCACCAGAGGGGAAGAGGAAAGGGGGTCCATGCGTGACTAAATCCTTGCTTCCAAGTGTCAACCTTATAACTCACCCAAAATTCTGTCATGTGATGAGAATAAGCCAATTATCTCCTCTTTTAACCATTTTCCAATCATTAATGCATGTGTGTGGTTGGTGGGAAAAGTCACTTCATGTAGTTATTGAAGCATGAGACTGACTGCATTTTTGTGACAGTTCTGTCATGACAGAAGTCAGTCTGTAGTTGCCAGGAGTCCTTTCTTCTACTGTCAGAAGCTATGTCAGTTGTCTTTTCACCATTTTCTCATATCCTTTGGAGTCAACCCTCACTTTCTCTTATTCTTTCATGCAGATTTAGGCTATGCATAGCTCTCCATTGCTATCCATGAACTTACCATGCTATTTTGAACCCAAAAATTTGAATTCAGAGATCATGTTGCAGATTGGGAAGTGAAAATTGTTGGTTGTAGGTCAGCAGAGAGGTTGGGAAAGCTAGGAACCCTTACCCATTGAGTTATGTTGCTCCTATGTGCTTGATAAGCCACGGATTGAAACTACAGGTGGTTCTATAGCATCCAATATCAGATTGGACTTCTTCTATGCACACATTGGAAGCACCCAACAAGATAGATCGCCCAAGAGAACCGTGGATCGGTGAAGGGGATGCCTAAGCTAGAAGGGTGTTGTGTGGGGCAGGTCTTGTGGAAGCCAAGGTTATGAGGGATGAGTGATACCCCTGTAGAGATCTGTATGAGCATTTGGATAAGCATAGAGATCAGAATGGGTTGTGGGATTAGAGAGATAATCATGTAGGTGTTTCCTTCACCCTGGTGGCATCATAGCCCAGCTTGGGGGTGGCCTCCCAGCATAAAGAGTATATGCTAGACAGAGTGCCTATGGCTGGGTGGAAAATCGCTCTTACACAACCAGTTGCTTGGATCTGTGTTGGATAAAGAAAATTATTCTCATGCATTTGAATTTGAAGTGTTTTTATTTTTATGCCTGTAATGTTTATGCTTGTATTTGCATGCTAGATGTGTGTGGATAGATTTTAAATTCCACTGTGCATGTCTATTTAAGTTTCTGCACACATTTTATCTGTTGAAAATTGTATTATGGTTTTGGGGTGAAATTTGAGAGCCCAAGTTTGGCTAGCATCCCCCAACCTTTATTTAGTAAAGAAGGCCCTTTTACATTAAGTAACAAACCGTTAACTATCTAATGACCCTTATGGCATTGTACATTAATAAAGTAGTGGGGTTAGGGTAGGACTCTAACAATTGTCTAGCTATAAGAATGTTGCCAATATGAAAAAATATTCTATATGCTTGAATGGGTAAGAAGAGACTCATATAGACACATCCTATAGTTCTTCCCATTAAATTGTATTGACATCTAGGAAGGATTCAAATACCTAGGTTTTTTATATAACCTAATGATTATGGTATAAATTTTTGGAGGTGGTTGTTAGCAAAATGGAGAACCTGGTGCTTACTCCATTTTTTGATTAATTTAAAGCATCTTTATTTGTATTTAATTCAATATTCTTTGAACATGTTTACATAGAATTTAATTGTGAAGAAAACTCCTTTTAAAGGGAGGGGATATAGTTGGTTGTTGGTACATGGTTCTAGAGAGAAAAAAATGATGGTGTTATCCTTCAAGAACACCATTTGTCCACCCTCATTTAAGGAATCCATTCACAATTAGTATTTTTTATGAGGAATGGATTGAATTTTAACTACAAGCAAAAAATTAGTGCCATCATACACAATTTTTGTTGGCGTATGATACAATTTGTAATTGAGGAAGAATGCATAACTCTTTATTTTTAAATAGTTAGTAGACTTTACATTCTTGGAGATTTCTTTTCGAAAATATCTATGTAGAAGACATATAACAATCCCTTTACTTTTTGGATTGGATCTCTCTCTCTCTCTCTCTCTCTCTTTTATTTTTCTTGAGATGAGTAAACTATGAGACTCATTCTTGCAATTCTTTCAACATATATAGAATGTATGTTTCTTTCGACTCCAATGAAATATACAATTTTAATATTTTATTTTTTCAAGGAAAAGAATCTTTATAAGAAATATGTAAATTGGGTCTAGCTTGGGTGGTTAAGAGAAGAAGTTGTTATTCTCCCCACCCAATTTCAAATATACAGTGCCCCATTTATGGCTAGTTTTATGTAGCCAACATAGTTGTTTGAAACCATTCTAGATGGATAGGTGATATGACTATATGCTAATGTATGATATTATGGTCAATACCATTTGTATGAATTATGATTAACATTATGTGATTTGTTTATGAGACGCAATCTGGATAAATGTGTAACTTAATATTGACATTTATGTTTATGATACACTGGATCGTGATATAGTACAATACTATTGATGGTTTGCCAAGTATGACATGAAACGAAACACGTGCATAAAGATGCTTGATTGCATCAAAATATAAGGACTTGGGATTGAGTATGGTTAATGTGAATTGTTTTATATTATACATTGATTATTTTAAATCAATTTATTTGTCTATTTTACATGTTGGTCTCAATTGTGTAGAGATAGGAAATGTGATTTCCAATCAACCTACTAATGGAAACAATGTTGTATGAAAGGTGTACCTAGTAGTATGGGGAGAGGAGTAGCAAAATCCTTTTTTCTACCTACTAGCACTCTTTCCATGAATGGGATGGTTAATATTGAATCGCTTTTACCTAGAGAATTCAAGATGTCATGGGGGCAGATCACAAACTTGGTTACTCACGAGGTTTAGATGAGGGGCATGTAATACGGTGTTAACTTTATTCCTCAATAATCATTAGCCTCTTAACAAGGTGGTACTTACCATTTCCCACGAAGGAAAATTAATACTTAAAGGGCATGAAGAGTCATGGCACCAGTAGTATTAAACATCAAGCAAAACTAATACTTGAAGGGATGAAAAGTCATGACAATCTTAGTATTAAGCATAATCATTGAGAATATTAAGAAAATGCACTTATTGTTTAGCATGAAGGACTTTAACAAAAATATATGCATGTTTTATTATTCTTAGAAGCAATTGCTTATTTTATATTAAAGAAAATAGTTTATTCAATACATGGGAAATGAAATGCATTTAAAAATGAAAATGTTTTAAATTGAGTAGAAATAACTCACTCAAAGTGCATTGAAACAAACAATGTTTGTTCATTTACTAAATATCCATAATAGATAGGATATATAACATAAATCCACATAGGAAAAAATATAATTGAATAAACAAATAATGTTGATATGATTACAATACAGTGAGGGTGCCATATATACTTAAATTCCAAAGGCACCTTGGTGACTGATCAAGAAGGGTTGCGTCCCTTAGTAATCTTTAGTTATTGGAGTTAATTAATTAATTAATATTGTTTTATTAAGGTTGAGTATTTATGATTTATTTAATATTTATGTTTTTTTTACATTGCCTTTCATTTACAAATGTTTTTCCCTCAAAGCATAATTCAATGGAAGACTTATCCCTTGTTCTTGCTCATAATGTCTTCTCATGATCTTTCATGTTGGTAGCTGCAACACTTGGTGAAACAAGACGATATGATTTGCGAAGCATCGAACAAAATTATTTTATTGTTCTTGGATCAAGCCACCCCAATTTGATCTTTTGTGGCACTGGGCACTCATGGTTTCCTTAAAGAAAAGCTATTGTATTTGGTTCCCAAGTTGACTTTTACCTTGGCAAGGTCCAACTATTTTCATATTCAGATTCTTCAAAATATAAACCATTTGTGGTTGTTTAAAATGATGTTGATAGACCAATTGGTTGAAGTGACAACTTATGTGATTAGGGTGTCGATAAGGCATCGTTGTAGCATGATTATTCCTCATACTTGTAGTGTTTTCCATATTCACCTTTGGTATTAAGTCCCCTTCATATGCTTGAGTCGCTTTGTTGATCACTGAATTTCTATTGGTGTGTGCACTTGAAATTCCCATCATTTGTACTTCATTGTCGAAAGATAACCTTACTTCAACTAGATTTGCATCATTAGGAGTTGTGATGTTGACTGGATCTGTATTGGTTCCTTTGTCCATAACTTGAGTTTTTATGTCTGACGACTCCTTTAGTTCCATAGGTTCGGTCATTGTTTCTTTATTAATGCATGCTTCCTTTTTAGTGAGTTGCTATAACTTGTTATGTAGCGAGTTGTTGTCCTTTTTTAACTTCTTAATTTGTGCAATCAAGCTTTGACCATGATTCTTAAGGAGAAAAATTTCTTCATCTTTATCAACGATGACTTTTTCAACTTATTTTTCCATTTTTTTTCACCAACTTATGATTGTCATGTAGGATCGTTTTGTAGATATCTTTAAGGCCCTCTTATGAAAGGGATTCCGAGTCTGACTTCATTCCAACTTCTTAAAACTTTAATTCATGTGTATGCACATTGTATACATATTCCTTTGCAATGTATAGATTTTTACAATTGTGGCAACTGGAAATTTTATTTTTAAAGGTTGAGAGATTCTCAAACTTCCCTTTACAACAAGGACATTTAGTCCAAAATGTTAAATCTTTTATAGAGATCATTGTCAATATCAACTTATGAATGTCTTCACAAATTTCAATAAATTTATTTAATAACATGCTTCAATTATGACTTTCATTGATCCTTTATTTATTTATATATATATATATGTATATTTTTTCTAGCAGAAAAAATCATACTATTGATATTCGATTGAGAATCAAATAGTACATAAAAGTTCTTCTCTACATAGACTGTAGATGCCAAAGGAGTCAAAAGACCTTCTAAGCCATACGAGTCACTTTCAAAAGAAAATCTACTTACATCCATCAGATCAATATTATATGATCAACTATATTAAACAAAAATTTCAAAACTAAATAAAACTTTAACTGTCAAGTTGAATAACTTAAAAAGTCTAGTAATGCCCCTATCACAGGCATGATTTTCCAGAAACTCTTCCCATTCCAGGATACCTTCTTCACCTTCCAGCACCTGCTTTGAGAGTTTATCAGCTAAGGAATTATGCATTCTGTAGATATGTTCTAGAGAAATGTTCCTGAAAATGCTTAATAATTTCTTGATCCTTTGGCACCAGTGAAGTAACGAGATGAATTTTAAATTATATTCTCCTCTTGCCCATTTTATAGTCACCCTGGAGTCACCATAGATCTGCATATCATCTATCCCAAATACACTGGAGACTTTTAGGACACACCAAAGTGCCATCAACTCCGCTTTCATATTAGTGCCTTTCCAACAATTGAGTCTCAGCGTAAAAAAATGATTCTGATTAAGGTAAATAGCACCACCAGCCGCACATAAACCGTCTTTAGCTGCATCGTCAAAAAAGAGTATAGGGCATAAAAACTTAGGATCGAAACTGCCAATTTTTTGAAAGCTAGCAAAGGTTCGAACATTGGGAAGAGAGAGATACATATTGATAACTTGAATAGTTAATTTCTGTTGATTCAGAGGCTGGTTCTAAAAAATGACTTTGTTCCTCGCATACCAAATATACCAAGAAATAACAACTGGTAGGAAGTGATGATTTCTGCATTTTCTGCACAATTCGAGCGTACAATTTTCAAGGCTTTCCAGTCCCCATACCTACTCGATCTTCAATATATAACATACATTATTCCACAGCTTCCTCATGAAATCACAATGAACAAGTATATGGTGGGAGGACCCAGCATCATATTTGCATAAATAGCAGGGACTGGGACTGATCCACCCCATCCGAATAAGATTATCCTAGGTCTTCAGACGACCAAGTAAAGAAAACAATTTTTTTTTTAAATTTCAACGAAATTTTCCAGTTCCAGATGCGTTTTGACCACCAGTGTTGCGGAAAGTAGCATCTATCTTTTATGAGGATGTTATAGGCAGATTTTGCAATGATTTCACCAGACACAGGATTCCCAATCCATATGAGTCTAACTCTTTCCGGAGATGGTCTACAGCCCCCTGAATCTAGAAGGCGGATATAACTGTCTCATTGCCATGCATAAGGATCCGTGAACCCCAGATCTTTCGCTTTTATCCAGTAAGAACCTCTATTCATATCATAATTATTTTTTATTCTGTCAAGAGTGGCCATATATTTTTCCTTCAGAAAGCATAGGATTTCATTAGATAGTTTATAATTTTCTTCTAAACCCATAATTGGGTCTATACCTACCAATATATTCTTCCCAGAACCCACCTTCCAATATAGATCTCTTGCTAAAAAATTATAAACTTTCATAAAACCTGACCATATTGGAAAAGTATTTCGTATCCTTTTGACAGGATTCCTTAGCCAATTTATAGGATCATCTTTAATATATTTTGCTGCCAACACTCTGGACCATAAGGTAGAACAAAAAAATCCTCTCCAGCTACTCTTAAGTCTTAATGCTTTACTAAAAACATCAATATTTTTTATCCCCCAACCGCCACAACTTTTTGGTAAAGCTATTTTTTCCCATTTTGCCATAATTAGACTTTTGCGCTCCATCCCCCCATTCCAAAGAAAATTTGAGAAACACTTCCTGATAGTATTAAGTATAGAAGAAGGAACCTTTAATAAGGAGAACCAATAGATTGGAATACCCATCAGGACAACCTTTACAAGGGTAAGACGTCCACCAATAGATAACAACCTATAGGTCCAGTGAGATATTCCTCCTTCCATTTTCTTAATAGGCCATTTCCAATCATCAATCCTGTAATAATTAGGTTTTAAGAAAAAACCTAGATATTTAAAACCTTCCACCAGATAGCAGGATTTGTATGGGAGTAAACTAAGAATATCCTCAAGACTGGATTCTTCCATATTGTGATGATAGAAAATAGATTTTATGGGACTAATCCGCATCCCAGAAGCATCATAGAATATGCTAATGATATCCTTATAACATCTCCATTCTTCCAAAGAGTCAGAGACTGCTAATAACACATCATCGACAAAGAGCAAATGTGAGAGAGTAAGATCCTTTGAAATTTTAATGCCAGAGATTTTACCTTCCTCTTTTGCTTGGATTATCAGTTTGCTGAAACCTTCTATGACAAGTAGAAAGAGAAGCGGAGTTAAAGGACAACCCTGCCGAATGCCTCTAGAACATTTGAAGAAGGTCGAAGGCTCCCCATTGACCAGAACAACAATATTAGTGCATGATACACAGGCCATAATCCAGTTCATAAACATAGGAGGAATGCCTATTTGAATTAAGATGATTCTAAGGAACGCCCAATCAACTCTATCATATGCTTTTTCTAAATCCATCTTTAGCATCACAACCTTCTTCATCTTATTCTTGATAGTATGGATAATCTCCTGCATAATACCAACTGCATCAAGCATTTGATGATCTTGAAGAAACCCAAATTGCTCCGATAAAATACACTTAGAAAGCACATGTTTCAACCTAACCGCAATAATTTTGGAAATGATTTTGTAGGCCAAATTGCATAAAGCAATTGGCCTAAAATCCCCGAAATTGAGAGGTTTATTGCATTTTGGGATCAAAGTAAGAAAAGTTGAATTCAAAGCCCCATAAATGAAACCATTAATTCTGGAAAATTCCACCATTTGGAGGATATCATCAGCCATGATATCAAAGAAATGCAGAAACAACGCCACGGTCCAGCCGTCAGGCCCGGGGCTTTTTTCTTTTTTGAATAATTTCAGTATCTCTTCAATCTCCTTCAAAGTGACACTACGACCTAAATCCAATGCCTCTTGTTCAATGATAAAACAAGGATATAGCCTTGCCACTTTCAGTTGAGCATTAAGCTCACAATTACCATTTTCAGTGAAAATGTTCCCAAAGTAGTTATTTGCAACAGATTGAATACTTTTTTGTCCCACTATCTTAAAACTTAAATATTCTTTATATAATATTTTTTAATTACTTGGATTTTGGTTCTTGCAAGTTTTAGCTCAATAGTGTAGTCGATAGATGACCTTTATAGCTATAAAGTAATGTTTTTACTTAATTTAAAACCTTGGCTCTTTACTACTTCATTAGTTGAATCTTAAGACCTTGATTTGGTAATCACCCCCGCGCTTTTTGACCTTGGAATTTATTATTGTTTGGTTGTTAATTCCTTCAAACTACAAATCTTTTTATTTATTTTAATTTGATCCTTTAAGCTATAACGATCCTTAATTGACGCGAATATTACTATTGGTCGCGATTTTTGAAATCTCATCGAGGGTTTTTAGTGTTAATTCTATTTTGTACCGGTTTGAGATAGTTTCACCCTCTTCTGATTATTTTTTTGAAATTTCGACGATTTGGGTCGTTTTAAAATGGGCCAAAATCCCTGGGGCACAATTCCATGGCATAGTTCCGCAGTAAATCAACTGAAACTATGATTCCACCGGTTTTTATAACTAGATCCAGGGAACAATTCACCGGAAAAACAAAGCGATTTAAGTGTCAATTATCCCACGGCGTTTGGGATACCCAAATGGAGTGGCGCCTCACGTTTAATACAGACCCTACATTTCCGATTGGAGTATGGGTGGTATTTGTTTTTTGCCCTTGGAGTATGGGTGGTATTTTTTTTTGCTCTCTGGTCTCTCTGGAAGCTTTTGGTGTCGTTTTTGGATCATATGCGACAATGTAACTATCAATACTTTAATATGAAGTATCGGTTTTATATTTGTGAAAAAAATAAAATAAACAGACCCTACATAGTCGGGATTCGGGATCTATTTGCTCGCCAGTTTTCAGACCATTAACCTTCGCGACAGGATGGACAGATCCCGAGAAATCGTTGCAATACAAAGATATTTTGTGCCTCGATACTTGTAACTGGCAGCTTTAGCTGCTTTTGTAAAATACTATTTCCGTACTTCAATTAATTTTCAGAATTCAGAATGTCGCAGTGTATCGAGCCAATGTATTAAAAAAAGTGCTCCACCAATTTTTTTATGTGCAACGGATTTATCAAGTCCGGTTTTAATACTTTTAGTTTGTCTTTTATTCTTACACAGATTTGGACTTGACGTTCCCTATTTACCACTGATTCGATGCTCTGTGCCGAATTTTATGCAGTGAGTCATTATACCAATGTTAACAGTGCACAGAGAACCCAACAAAGCTGTTAACTCTGTCCTTCACCCTCTTCCAGCAGTGAGTCTGTTAACTCTGTCCTTCACCCTCTTCCAGCAGTGAACTCAGCGAGAATTCTTTATTTGCAAAGCTGTTAACTCTGTCCTTCACCCTCTTCCAGCAGTGAACTCAGCGAGAATTCTTTATTTGCAAAGCTGTTAACTCTGTCCTTCACCCTCTTCCAGCAGTGAGTCTGTTAACTCTGTCCTTCACCCTCTTCCAGCAGTGAACTCAGCGAGAATTCTTTATTTGCTTTTGGTAGTGGAATAATCTTTCTTCAATTAAATTCTGATTTTTTTTGGGGGCCACAGGCATGAATGTGGTCCAAGAACCAGACATAGAAACTTTGAAAAAAAAAGTTGAGTGGCCAAGGATTGGATCAATACGAAGCTCCCATACCAATGAGATCAACAGTGATTGTTCATTTACTAAATATCCATAATAGATAAAATAGATACCAGAAATTCATATGGAATAAACTAGCAATTGCACTTAGGGGTGCAATAAAAGAACCCCGTATTGTAATTGATTTGTTTCCATAATGTCAGAACAGTAAAGTAATCGGATTATTGTCAAATCTCCATTTAATTATTTTGTGGATATTTTTTACAGAAATGCTATACCATGAGAAAAAATATCATTTCATAGTCCATTGTCATGGCTTAGATGGCAAGGAGTGGTTATCAATGGTCAGACAAATTATCCCACCATTGATGTATATATTGTATCAAAAGTATTTTTTTATTGTTAAATTCCACACTGTTGTGGATTATCATTTTTTTTAGGAGGGTCCTTGGTTCTAAGGATGAGCAAATATATTTGTTACTGCTATTTTCCAGAATTTAACCCATCCAATATTTATATAATTAAAATTCATGTTTGGGTACACCTACCAAACCTATCCATACACTTTTGGGAGCTATAGTTTCTGAAGAAATCAAGAATACCTTGGGCATATATTTAAACATAGAAGCAAATGAGATTAAGGTTGTTTCTTTTACATATGCCTATATCTGTGTGGAGATTGACAATAGTAAGATATTTATATAACTAAAATTCATGTTTGGGTACACCTACCAAACCTATCCATACACTTTTGGGAGCTATAGTTTCTGAAGAAATCAAGAATACCTTGGGCATATATTTAAACATAGATGCAAATGAGATTAAGGTTGTTTCTTTTACATATGCCTATATCTGTGTGGAGATTGACAATAGTAAGGGGTTATCAACAATTTATACTTCAAACGGGAGGCTCCAAATGGATATATGAATCAAATTATTAAAATAAAACATTTTGGTGTTGGATTAGCCTAGAGAAGGACATTTGCAGGATGCATGTCCTCAAGCATGAGCTTATTCTAAAAGGCAAAAATGATAAAAACTAAAAACCAAAGGATGACAATCATATGAGCAGCAACTATTGGATGATGAAGAGGAACATAGAGCAGAAAGTCAACATAATACAGATTTAGGGAATGATACTAATGTCTGCCCGAAAAATGTCATTTGAGGAAACAATGCTCTCTATGGTGGATAGAGAAGAAGACTAGAATACCTCGAGGGTGGTAGTTTTGCATGAAACCCCATCAAGGGTAATGGAGAGAACACATGAATATGAAAAACTTCAAATCTGATAAGGATATAGTACAATTTGGAAATCGTGGACATCTAATTTCTCTTACACATCTTAACCATCATATTTATGTTTTATTATCAGTCATTGTAGAATTTTCTCTTAGAGTGTGGTATGAGAAGATAAACACAAAAAACGAAGGATAAAAAACAAAAGAGGAAGGATCAAGGGTTATTTTTCAATGAAACATAAAAAAACAATTTAGAGTAATATATAATATTATCATTTGTCTATCAAGTGTTGGGACCATCATCTTTACAGATAAGTGTTGAGACCATCATCTTTCCATATCTTCCAAAGTGCTTTTGTAGCATCTGCAAAATGTAAGTTTTTGTTCTCTATTATAAATAAAAAGTTAAGACATGTTTTTGAAAGAACCAAACATTTATGTTCGAAAAACATAAAACATGTTTATGTACAAAATTATTGTTTAGTCATCCTATCAACATCATTTACATTTCACACTAACATATGAACTAGTGACGATCACATAAAAAAATTTAAAATATAACCTTACTAAAATATAATCAAACTAATATATGACCTAAATTGCACTATGAATAAATCTTACATAAAATGTGATTGCAAATAAATTTTCCATAAAATGTTATTATAAATAAAAATTTTACGTCATTCAACATGGATGTCAAGAGTCAACCAAGTTGATAGACAAATATCTAAATAATTTTTGTATTTGAAAGATGGTGTTGAGTAAGTGGGTCGGTAACTATCCAAAACCAACTACTTGTTCATATAGATTCTTTACCAAAATGCTAAATTGAAACTTTAAACAAAGTACATCTAACTGCATTTGTTTTAGGTTCAATTGGTAGGTTAAGTAAGGTCAAGATTCACCACCGTGTTGACGATTTATTTTGACTAAACCCATTGCTGACCACCACATTGACAATACATGTTGCCAATACCTTTAGCTCAAGACATGTTTCCATAGGGTTGGGGAGAAATAAGAGGCGGATGGGATATGCTTTGGGTTCAAAACTAACAATTTTTTTGGGTCCGAATTCCCCAAAACAAATGATATTTCCAGTTTGATCTAGCTTATTCTTCTAGCTTCAACCCGATCCATGAGAAACCATCAACTATGGGTTATGGGTGGGAAATAAAAAAGAGGGGCACGAGGGGGCATCCCCAGCTTTACCCATGTGGACTGGGTTATTACATTAACGAATGACCCACAATCTGCTGCTTCTATAACTATCCGACCAGGTTCATACTTCCCAATTGGGCTTTTACTAAAGGAAATTCAACGCACATAAAATTGTAACCATGTAGAAAACTACCCGGACTTCAAATTTTATGGCTCTTCATAATAGATCTAAACGATCCTTTCAGATTTGATCACTGACACAGAGCAATAAAAATACAAAGAGAACAAATTGTAATCTACTTAACTTGCAGCTTCTACACCTATATGTGGCAATGCACTTTCTTATCGTAACAAAGTAAATTTATCTGAAGCTTTGATTTATTTCTTGTAAATATTGTTTAAGATTGTTTTATTGTAGAAGATCTCAGAGTGTTTATTTATGTTATGCAATGAGCCAAAGACATAATCTCAATCATTGAGCACAGAGAAGTAAAACCATCTTGGTATGCTTGAATACATAAGAGCTATGAAAGTCCATAAATACATTACAATTTAAAGCCAAAAGACTAGAACAATGAAAACAAGTTTCAATTGTACAGTTTTGTATAATATGTCCAAAAATGACAACGTTTAAACAAATAAGAATCTGAACAAATTCAATACTTGTGCCAAAGAAATGTTGTTTAAAACCAGGTCATCAAAAGATATTTCCTCTGAGATTCCCATTCATCTGAGAGTAGAATGGGAAACTAAGGTCTTTCCTCCAAAATCGAACAAATATCAAAATTTGTGTCCTCCCCCACATAAACATTCGAAGACTCAGAATGAAACCTTCAACTAAGCGCATCAAATGCCCCCATTAATATTACCCAACCAAATCATAGATGAGAGGAACACTGATGTCACAGAAATTTGTGTCCGCCATCCAAGCGAAAAACCCTATCACAATTCACAAAGGAATGCCCAAGCACTTAAAAGTTGTATTCACAATGCCAAATCAATTCTATTTGGCTTGAAGGAAAACATCATAAAGTGGTAGACCTATCAGAGATATGGCGGGGCTGGGTCATTTTCAGTCTTTGAGAAAAGCAACAACAATTGGCATTTGCAGTTGCAGTGACAACATGTCCACTACCTTGGCAATCGACGAAGTCAATGACTCCAATTGTTAGACAATACATCCAACGGATAATAAGATGTAAAAACCAAATTTTGAAGAGTTCTTCTCACTTGTAAAACGCCTTACAACGTAAATATGGACCCTTGGTTAATATCCATCATATAACTGAACATTGAACAAGGAACATAATTTTTCCAAATGTGTTTGATATTGATGGTAACGGGTGAGAGGCAGACTAAACTGACAACTGGGGATGGGTTAAATTTGATTAAGACGTAGGTCGCAATTTCCTAGAAGTATGCATATAAGTCCTTTGATGTGTATCTCCAAATTGAACATATGGTCTCCACTGCAAAAATGATTGTCTTTCTTGTTTCTTTGGCCCATTGTATGAAACCTGAAATATAGCTAAAATACTTTATACTCATGTTTCTAATCATCAAGTTTGGGCATAACATTCTTTCTCCTATAATCAGATTGTGAGTCGATATTTATTGATCATTAGCATGCCCATTTAAAATTTGGCTACAGACTTCTAAAGTTGTGTATATGTGTATTATGCCTTGAATTTTTTCTACAGTCTATCATAATTTATTTTATGTTATGTTATTTATTTAAAATATTTATAAATAGAATATAAGAACTGGTATCAACTTCTATTATCTGAAGCCTAATTTCAATAGAACATAAGAACTGGTTTCAACAATTCAAGTAAATCTTCCCAAAGTGGTTGGATCCATTGATGAAGAGTGAGGAGTTTTTCACCAGTGGGCAAGGTTCAATTCCAATGAGGGTTGATCCTGGAGCCATGGGGGCACCTTGAGGTAGTGGTCGAACGTGTGGTTCCACCCAGAGAGATTATATTAAATGATCTCGTGACCCATGGACAGATAAGTGGATCAAAGCCCACCCCCATGTCCTCCTAACAAAAAGGTCAATTCTCCCTAGCTCATTCGGTTAAGGTGTGAGTCTCGTCAGTACGACGACTTGGGTTCAATTCCCTTTAAGGGCTAGCTAGTTGGGAGGAGACACCCAAAAATCTATCCATCTTAAGGGTTGGTGTGGCCCAGGCCGGGTACGATCTCCGGGTGATTTTGACGGCTTAGATGCAAAAAACAATTCCAGTAAATCTAAGCACAATCAATTTGCATGGTTGATGATCCAGTGCAGTGTAAATCATGGAAAACAAATAACACAAATGGAATTGCATGATAATGAAAGGAATATGACATGGAAAAACAACATTTAAAAAAAAAATTGTTATAACTTATATTTGGATCTTTTGCCTTTTTGAGTGTTTTATGTATTGGTATATTTTTATTATACAATTTTGACTATGTAGGGTACATTTTTACTACATTGTTAAATAAATATTAATAATATTGATCAAATATTTTATTTAAAAATAAAAAAAATAAAATTTTATTTTATATATGTCAAAATTAAACTAATATATATATGATTTAAATTAATATTCAACCCATATTTATAAAAAAATTCTGTTTATTTTCATTATAAAAAAATAATTTTTCAATCACATAAATACCATGTAAAATGCTTGTTTTTTATTTTCATTTTAAGAATCTAAAATTTAAATAATTCTCAATTACATAATTTGTAAAATGCTTTAGCTTAATTTTTAGGTCGAAAATATGTATACACATGGAAAATACATCAACTCAATGAATTTTGCCTTGTTCACATTATTATCATTAATTAATTTATTTTATGAGTATATAAAGCATTTATTTAAGCCTAAAATTTAATTGACATCGAAATATCCCACTATCATGAGTCAAAACGAAACCCTAAACTCCATGTGGAAGGCCTTTCAATTAAACTTGACTTCCCCTTCTAATCCCACTGTCAAAACTCCACCATCCACCATCCATGTTTCCTCTTTTATATGCAAAATAGAAAAATAAGTTTATTAGAGACCAAACTCTCAAAACCCCAATACCTCTCATTAAATTTGTACATGTCAATGGCCCTAGTTGGTACAATCTTCAAGTATTTCATCTGCTCTTGCTGGTGCTGCTTCGAGTCTTCGCGGAAGATACATAGATAGTATCAGCACAACCGTATATATTCACATTCATATATTTTACGCATAGATGTCAGATGAGCTTATACGTATCTCGGCACCAAGTGTCCTCAATCTTCAATACTTTTAACTATTTACAGCACACTCTCATGCATCATAACGGTAACGGCCATTAGGTTTACCTGCACAGTTTGTGTGAAACATCGCATTCGAAATTAATGAAATCCTTATGGATGGCAAAGTATGGATGGAAAATGCACGCCGCAGAATGAATTGAGGGTAGAGATTGCTTCAATCGTCAGGCAATTTGATTTGACGGCTGAGATTCACAAATCGTCAAATTTCGGGGAGTCTACTCCCACTTGTAAAACGACTTACGACGTAAATATAATTGAATAAATGAATAATGATGATATCATTACAATACAACGAGAGTGCCACTATTAGATTGAAAGTCCGTATGCAATCAGAAAGTCTTAGATAACCTTTATTGGAGTTGTTATTCTTATTACACGATGAGTTGTCATACTCCTCCACTATGAGTTGTCAATCAGATCTAGATCAAGACGTGACTATCGTCCATGTACTAGCACAACCACTTAACTTGTGGTCGGTGAACACCGATAGGCCACAAATAAGTAATAAGTTATTTGTTACTTGTTCTCCATGCATAGTTGTAATCACTCGTTGTCTATGCCTCAACTATATGTTATCACTCATCTTTTTCAAGTTAAATGGGTTGTCTGCCACGAAGCCCCTTATCCATGCATCAACTAAGAGTTATCCATGCATTAGCTACCGATTATCCATGCACCAATTTTCGGTTATTTTTTATATTCTTTTCTCTTTTATAGTTTATTTTGAATTTAGAACGACCGTCATAAAATCAATATGGATAGTGCACTTGTCTCATCCTTGTGCAATCTAGGAAGAGCATAGATGTTAGTCCATCCCAAATGCTAAGATATAAACACTTATCGGTGTAATAACTATATAATACCATCATGGTATGAAGATCAACGCTAAATAATGGCAAAGCCTTTTTTCCGTTGATTTTGTGTTGTGCTTGCTTGATCTAATAGTTTAACATGCTATACATGGTATCAAAGCCATGGTAAGAGAATATTGAGCATATGAAAGCCATTATAAAAGAACATTGAGAATATTAGAGATCTTTTGGTCTTAAGGTCCTAATGTCTCCGTAGTAATTTTCCATTAGATATTTGATAACAACATCCATGAAAGGTTTGAATCCATGGTAGTAATCCATGAGGAGATTGATTGAGTATGAGATAAGCAAGGAGATATGCATCCAATTGAAGCCACCGCCACCACTGCCACAACCACCACTGCCACCGCCACCACCAAGGGTATTCTAACTGTAAGGACCTCACCTGGTCCTTAGTTTCATTTAAGGTAAATCTAGCAGTTTTAAATTTGATCTAGTTCCTTCATTGCTCTTGTAAAATTAATCTTTCTATTTTTGATATAAATTTCATTTATAAAGGTAGAAATCAAACAAATAAACAACATTAATCTATTATCAATTCCACGTCTACTTATTTTCAACAATTTATACAATATATAGCATTTTCAAAATGTAAAACTTGAATTTCATACAAGCAAAATACCTGTAGGATAGCAGTTTGTCCTAGGATAGTAGTCTCTCCAGCTAGCTCCATGTAGATATTTTTAGGAAACTCAACTGCAAAACATATTTACCACCTAGCCAGCTAGGACCAGTCTCACCGACTCCCTAGCTCCAAGGAACCCATATTCCTTGGCCCTCCATGCCCGAAGTCCCCAAGAACAACAATAGCCACATAAGCAACATTCTAGCAGGTCTTGAGATCCAACTACCCCTCTAGTTCAGATCTCCTTCTGGTTTCCCCCATGGGTTCCCAGCTTCAACTTCCTTTCCCTACTCCCTTTCCTTTTCCCTTCTCATGGTTCCGTCTCCCAAAATAACCCCAAAATAAAAATCCCCCTCCTTCATATTTCCTTCTTCCTTAGCACTTCCCACCGCCTCTTTCTTCGGGAGGAGTACTCTACCCCCAAAAGAAATAGTTTTTAAATAAACATGATCATATCCATTCACGTACAATTGTGGATAATACCTCTAGTCAAGTCCTTAAATAGTTTCAAGTACGCCATTTTCTAAAAACAATTAAATAATCACTTTAATGAACAATCTTATCCCTTCAATTAATTCCATTGACTTTTACTCAATAATGGAATCCATTCGAATAACTTCAAATGCACTCTTTTAAACAAAATATTAAAATATTCATATTGAAATTACAACCATATCCATTCATTTAATTTCGATTGACATTTAGCTAACAATCTAATCAATTTAATTTGCACAATTTCAACATTGTTCAAACATTGTAAATAATATCTTATGATCTAAATTCCAATAAGTATTAAAATTAAATGCATCTAACTAAGCAAAAATGAATATTAAATAAAATACACTTTTAGTCATAAATTAATGCATAGTTAACCCAATAACCTCAATACAAATAATTATAATACAATCAATCATGTTATTAAATAACAAATCTATATTTAAATAATACTAGCATATGCACACAAGGTATGCAAGTGTAGCTAGTACTTACATAGCCTGTGTGTGTACTAATAATAGCATGTTGAAGCTCTAATGCATAGATCTTATTTATCACAAGAAACCATGCAAGAAACAATTCAGTAATAACTTCATTTAACAATAATTACTAACTAGTCATAATAACACAACATCAACTACATGGCATTCTAAGTTTATCATACGTGAGAAAATGAAGAATTTTTAAAACTCATACAAACATCCAAGTTGTTTTATTAACTCAAATCCTAATAATATATGAACAACACAACATATTGAATTACGACACATGAATCAAGCAAAGGTTTTCAATACACACAGAGTAAATTATGTTTCTCGTTAAACTTCCACAACGTTCCCATCTACCTACCTCTTCTACCTAATTCACACTAACTTCCACATCCTATCCTTCCTCTGCTGGACTACCCTGAAGTGTCACGCCATGACCGGCTCCAGTTAGAACCTGTAAGCAGAAGTGTTGACAACATAGACCAAGCTTCCTCAGCAGGAACCCCACTAGTCATCATCACACACCTTGGGAGTGCGTCGTAGCGTGACCCTCCCATGACTCCGGGTTTCAGAGGATAAACAGTGGGTAATGCCTCCACCCCTCCTATGGAACAAGGATCAAAATCCTTCATAGTCATAGTGCGTTGTTATTGTTGTTCTTAGGGATTTCGTCATCGAATAACTAGTTTAGACAGTTGAGTTTCTTGAAACCCAGCACCTGCCCACACATCATGATAATAAACCAATACTCATATAGATCAATAATGCATCACTTGCATACCATTTATATTTTGGAATTCATGTCCCCGACGTATTTCCAGCTCTTAGGACATAGCTATCACTTAGCTCTTTCAACTTGTAGGTTAGTCTCCAAATGTGAGATCGTACAATATCGTGCAATCATTAACATGTATACATGTTTCATTACTAATAAGCAACAATGTAACCATTTTCGATGTACCATGTACCTGGTAATCACATTCATTTATTAAATGCTTATCTTAAACTAGTATCCACGTACCAAAGCATCTCATTTAAATTTGCATGCTAGACTAAATTAAAGCACGACCAACATTAATAATATTAATGTTACTCACATATACCTAACTTCCACAAAGTAGTAAATCCATGTGTCAATAGTGTCATCAAACTGACAAAGTTCCTCACTAACAATCAAATTCAAGCAGGTAATGATAGTTTTAGGTGGTAAAGTCAAAACAGGGCATTACATACATCCACCCTTCAGGAAACTTCGTCCCGAAGTTATAATAAAAATAGTGTGGTAAAATCACGACGCATGCTCTTGACATCCCCCCAGGTAGCAAAACCTGGGCTATACTTGCAATATTGGGCCACCTCTTAATTAGACATAATGACATCCACACAATTCACTCATTTTATATCATTGGAGGTGTTCTTACATTCTGTTTAACATTTGCATAGGTTGTTGGTTTGACCTACTCAAGGTTCATTACCATACTTAATCCATAGAAGAGTTAACATCCTTCTTAAATTAAATTAATTTGTACATTCTATAATGTGATTCATAAGAATACCTTGTCTTATATATAAATTTTAATTTGATTCTAAGTCATGGTTATGACTCTTTAATTGGATCTCATATTTAGTTAATTTCACTTTGAGCTACACCATTTTTCTATATCAAGATTTATTATTTGTGATAAATTATGAAGCCAACATGCTCTATGTTTAAAGGTTGTTGGTTTAAATGATACACCCTTTGAGAATGTAGTTTAATTATTATGGAGAAATTTCCATATCATCATTAACAACTTTTACAAGTTCAACTAGAACTTACCTTCTACTGCATTTCCATTTATCTTGTAATCCTTATCTTATTGTCCTATGTTTGGTACTATTTCGCTAACTATATCTTACCTTGATATACCCATTTCCTTCATTCACATCTTTATGTTAATCCACTAATCCTATTTACTCTATTACTTTTAGTATCTAAGTTACACTTATTAGTACTTCTTATTTATAATCCATTAACTACACAAAATGATGACTCTTACATATTTATGCACACTAACATTATAGTCCCTATTAATCGTCATTACTTATATTATAATAAACAATACTCTCATCACAATATGCAAATGAGCTCATTAGTTCTTATCACACCTTACCAAATACTATGGTTGTTGCTCATGTTCTTAACCCCTTTACTTATCTTAATGGTCATTTGTCATTGACATGCCTATAATTGACATGTTTCAATTGTGTTGTTGTTGTTTGTAAACATACATAAATTCATTCTATGCCCAATATTACTTGGTTGTGTGATACCTTTGCTTACTCATACCCGAATAGGAAAAAGCTTGAAATTAACACATCATCAACAACACATGCTAATGTGAGGTACTTTAGGTAATCCAAACTAGGCACACTCAACAATGTCCCTCCAAATCACTATAGAACCATACTTAAAGCTAACAATTAGGTTAAAATCAAGTCAAATTCATTCCAAAACCCCAATTATTCATTAAGTAAATGACTACTTCTAAGTCATACATCATACACCATTTTCTCATTTTATTTATATATTTCAATGACCACAATCTTAACATCATGCAAAACCCTTGGTAATATTTAACATATTTTTTTTTTACCAATTAGAAAAAGTAAAAGTTTTCTATTTATAATAATTAAAACATATTTAAACAATACATAATGAACTCCAAAAACTCTATTGGTCAATTATTAATTAAACTT
The DNA here is from genome assembly GCA_027924585.1 of Larix kaempferi. NCBI lineage: Eukaryota > Viridiplantae > Streptophyta > Pinopsida > Pinales > Pinaceae > Larix > Larix kaempferi. Next base: position 10,111,209 of record BSBM01001022.1, read on the forward strand.
GTCTAATCTCCCCACTTCTACTCAAATATAATAATGGATTCTATAATATATACTATGTTGATTCTAACTTGTATTAATCATCTTTAATGAAAAGTTCATTATATATTATTCCTAACTCTTGATGTGATACAAGTTTGAATTATTTGATTGATTGATTTATTTTTATACATGAATTTTTAAATACTTTAGTTATTAACTTTTTCTTCATGATGTAATTAAATTACATGCACCTAAAATTACCATACTCAATTCTTCTTCTATATTTTTTTTTTGGCTTGTTCGGTCAAGTAATAGTGTGGTGGGGTAGTCTAAATACTACACCTTTCCTTTCTTAGCTCACACTTATTTCATGATGCCTCTTCCTTCTATGATTCTATGAACGGTATGATCTATGAACAAGAAGGTAAGTTATGTTCATTTTAAGTTAACATACCTTTTGCTTACTACATATATTTCAACTTCATTATAAAATTTAATAATTATGATCTCCTTTTCAATTCTCTTGTAGTCGCTATATTGTTTCCATAAAAGTCAAACCAAGTCCTAATATTTTCATAAAATTGAATAGTTTCCAGCTTAGAAACATATTTAGATTCCCAATTTGCATCCTTAACACCTTTCTGTTTACTATATTTTGAAGGCCTTTATGTCATTACCATAAAGTTATATTGAAGTTTCATCTCTTTTGATCATATAGATTATAGATTTGATATCAATACATTTTGGTTTCATATGGACACGAACCTTATTACTATGAATAGCTACACTTCTTTATAAATATTTCACCTATATGTCAGGGATATCTAGGATGCCATAAGAGTTGATCTATACATAAAAAGAAATTCATTGGAACTTCCATGCACAACCCAACCCACATGAAATGGTATTTATCACGTATACAAAACTCCATGAAATAATCCACGTGAAGTTGGATTCCTAAATGACTAAACCCATGTTTTATTTTTATTTATTTTAAACCCAAGTAACATGAGCTATCATACTATCTCTAATTCTGTGCACTAAAACAAAAGCTATTTATATATAAAAAGGAGCTATATATATATAAAAAAGGAAGGCCCCCCAACTGTGACCATAACTCTAAAATGAGATAGTGTTTTATGATTTGTTGCACATTAACTATTAATTTATATCAAGACAAAACCATCACTACGTAATTTTTTTTTCTAATATAATTTCGTTTCACAAATATTGATGGTCGCTCTTTCTTATCTTCTCTGCCCTTGTGATAGTGACAGGTACCATATTTTCGGGAGGAATACTCTAGGTACCCCGTAAAGAAATAGTTTTTAAATAACCATGATCATATCCATTCACGTACAATTGTGAATAATACTTCTAGTCAAGTTGTGAAACTATAGTCAAGTTGTTAAATAGTTTCAAGTACACTATTTTAAACAAAAGATTAAAATATTCATATTGAAATTACAATCATATCCATTTATTTAATTTTGATTGACATTTACCTAACAATGTAATCAATTTAATTTGCACAATTTCAACTTTGTTCATACTTTGTAAATAGTATCTTATGATCTCAATTCCAATGAGTATTAAAATTAAATGCATCTAACTAAGCAAAAATTAATGAAAATAGTTTATAAGTAATTTAATTAATAATTGTATATAGTCATAAAGTAAAAATTAAGATGGAAATAGTTTATAAATGTAGACAAACTCTTCTAGAAAAATTTATGATGGCAACGTACCTTTAATTAAGAGCATCATCTAACATAACGTGTTCTGGAGAGAGATACTAATTTATGAAACCCAGCCATATTTCAAACATTGGAGGCAAGTATGTATTTATTGATTATCATCCAAATTTTGGATTAAAGTATTCAAATCAATTCAACGTTAATAATTGAGAATTATTGTTTGAGTAAATACATTCACAATTTACAATAATTAAGAATAACAAATATTCATAGTAATTCAAATTAAATTATATATAGATTTAAAAAATATATATTTTTAAAATATTTAAATTTTATAAAAAAATTTAAAAAAAAAATTATATTAAATTCAACATATATACATATGATCCAAAAGTATGACCATTAAAAAAAATTGCACACAAGTAAATAATAATAAAAATTAAACAATTTAATAAATAATATAAAAATTATAAAAATAATTTTATTTTTTAAATATTTAATTTAATAATTTATTTTTAAAACACTCTAACAAATCTTTACAAAAAGTTGAAATTAACTACAAATTAATATAAAGACAACTCATGTTAACTATCTAAGGAAAAAGTATATCTCCTTGCCAGCTAAGACATAATAATAATAAAAATAAAGTTGGTTTATAAAGATAAGCAAATATGTGTTTGGTCAATTTGGCAATGGCACTTCACCCAGTATACAAAATAAAATGTGAACTTCAAACGACCTATCAATAAATATTTATTTATTTATAATAAATATAAGCAAACATATGTGTCAAGCGCACGTCTTGCATTAGATTTATGAGTAAAATAAAGGTTATTTTGCTTAAATTATGAAAATTGGGTTTTAAAATTTTTTAAAACTCGCTGCTAACCTCGATCCCCACCATGACGATTAATAAATTCGTATAACCCCCTGCATGCTTCAGTGGATGATGAAAGGACCACCTCGAAACCCAATTAATCAAATAGTATGTTTGGTATTCAATGTAGCATCTACTTGGCAATATTTACGAATTTTAGATTTTTTATTTAATTTTTTATTTAAAAAAATAGGACGAAAATCAAATAAAAATTGTCATGTTAAGATTCTTGTGCAAATAATAGATAAATTTTATTTTTATTTTTAATTTTAGAAAAATCACATCTTAGCAAGTTTTATTAGTCAAATCAAGTTGGTTAGCCAATAAAAAATAAAAATAAATAAGAATAGCCAATAAAAAATAAGAATTATGTAATTTATAAAATTTAAAATATAATTTTTTATTTATTTTAAAATCAATTTAATAATTAAAATTTATAAAACTATAAGCAACTATATAAAAATTTAGAATGGAAATTTGTAAATTAATTTAAAGTAAAATCCAAATCAATCACTATATAACTTGCCTTTGGCAAGTAAAATAAAATACACTTTTAATCATAAATTAATGCATAGTTAACCCAATAACCTCAATACAAATAATTATAATACAATCAATCATGTTAGTAAATAACAAATCTATATTTAAATAATATTAGCGTATGCACACAAGGTATGCAAGTGTAGCTAGTACTTACATAGCTTGTGCATGTACTAATAATAGCATGTTGAAGCTCTAATGCATAGATCTTATTTATCACAAGCAACCATGCAAGAAACAATTCAATAATAACTTCATTTAACAATAATTACTAACTAGTCATAATAACACCACATCAACTGCATGGTATTCTAAGTTTATCATACGTGAGAAAATGAAGAATTTTAAAACTCATACAAACATCCAAGCTGTTTTATTAACTCAAATCCTAATAATATATGAACAACACAACATATTGAATTACGACACATGAATCAAGCAAAGGTTTTCAGTACACACAGAGTAAATTATGTTTCCTGTTAAACTTCCGCAACCTTCCCATCTACCTACCTTTTCTACCTAATTCACACTAACTTCCACATCCTATCCTTCCTTTGTTGGACTACCTTGAAGTGTCATGCCATGACCGGCTCTAGTTAGAACCCGTAAGTGGAAGTGTCGACTACATTGACCAAGCTTTCTCAACAGGAACCCCACTAGCTATCATCACACACCTTGGGGAGTGCGTCGTAGCGCGACCCTCCCATGACGTCGGGTTTCAGAGGATAAACGATGGGTAATGCCTCCACCCTTCCTATGGAACAAGGATCAACATCCTTCATAGTCATACTGCGTTGCTATTGTTGTTCTTAGGGATTTAGTCATCGAATAACCAATTTAGACAGTTGAGTTTCCTGAAACCCAACACCTGCCCACACATCATCATAATAAATCAATACTCATATAGATCAATAATGCATCACTTGCATACCATTTATCTTTTGGAATTCATGTCCCCGACGTATTTCCAGCTCTTAGGACATAGCTATCACTTAGCTCTTTCAACCTATAGGTTAGTCTCCAAACGCAAGATCGTACAATATCGTGCAATCATTAACATGTATACATGTTTCATTACTAATAAACAACAATGTAACCATTTTCGATGTACCATGCACCTGGTAATCACATTCATTTATTAAATGCTTATCTTAAACTGGTATCCACGTACCAAAGCATCTCATTTAAATTTGCATGCTAGACTAAATTAAAGCACGACCAACATTAATAATATTAATGTTACTCACATATACCTAACTTCCACAAAGTAGTAAATCCATGTGTCAATAGTGTCATCAAACTGACAAAGTTCCTCACTAACAATCAAATTCAAGCACGTAATGATAGTTTTAGGTGGTAAAGTCAAAACGGGGCATTGCACTAACTTGCCTCTAAATATTTGCTATCAGATTGGTATGATAAATCTGGTTTTTGAATAAAATAGAGATCTAAATGCCATTAGAGCATAGATCTGGTTTATGAAATTTAATGTTGTGATGGAGCCCTTAAAGTTGATGGTGTAACTAACATCCTCAAAATTCGCACATGCAATAGTGATTGATGTGTTTTTTATTGAATGTGATCTTTAAATTGGCATATGATTTAGTTTTCCCCCCCTAAAGAAAGCATCGATGTCGATGTCAATTTCTAGTTCGAGGCTGTAATTGTGATCTCAAATATCTTATTATGTCTCCGAAGATGTCAGTTTCTAGTTGGAGGTTGTCCTCGAAGGGGATATATGTATGGATCGCTCAACCCCTATTAATTCGAACCTACACTTAAAAAAAAATTTGCTAGGACTATAGTTTTGCTATAGTTTAAAATATTTAATATATTGAATAGTCATAGTTTTGCTATAGTTTAAAATATTTTATATATTGAATAGTCATAGTTTTGCTATAGTTTAAAATATTTAATATATTGAATGAATTTTTAAGCATGATTTTTTTAAAATCTTATTGATTGTAGGGTGATGATGTCATTCTCGTTTTTTTGGTGCCTAGGTTGTCAGGTTCCACCTTCATAGAGAAAGACACTATGCACACACTCCAAAACAATCAGTTCTTCGAGGTACTATGTGAGCTAGATTGTCATTTATTAGTATGTGTGGACACTGTACCGTTGTCCTGCATAGACGAGACGGGGCTACTTTGCTTGAAGTAGCATATTAGGGGAGGGAGGCCAGTAAGTGAGCATTTTTTTACCCCTTTTTATGTAACTTAATTCTTCATGTTCCCGAGCTTGTTTTTCCTCCAAATTTTTATGATATATACTTTGGCATGTTCTCTATCCAATCATATTGGTCTTGAGGTGTGACGAATTCAAATGGATGCCATGTAAGCCACAAAGTTCTAAGTTGTCTAGTCCTAATGTTACCATAATGTATTTTTGTTTGGGACCAATGGGTGAACATTGATGTGATTTAAAGTAGATGGGACTTAAAATGAAATTTTTGATTTCAAATATTCATTTTATTTCAAAATGTAGAAGAAATTTTTTTATTGAATAATTTTAAAAACATGAAAATATTGACATTTATTTGTACATAAAGTACTTTTATGAATAACAAATGGTACCAACTTACTACCAAATATTTTCACTTATATCTCCACTACTGGTACCACTATAGAACTCTCTCCCCTACTATGGATTAACTGCTCATCTGGTTATGGATTAACTGCTCATCTGGTTAACACCATGGTGCTCTTTAGCTCGAGCTCTATCCATCGACCTGCATGTCGCCGGGTTTCGACATTGTTAACGTTATTAAGTTCGGTTCCAGGGTTATCAGGCGATTTTTTTCCGTTGATCGGAAGGCTGATGTGCTGGTTAGCTGAAATTTATAATATATGCTCTGTTTTTATTGCACGAATTTAAACTTTCCTGTCTTCGCGAGTCTCAAGGACAAAATTCACGCCGTTCTAAGTTTTTTTAATGCGATGATGCTTTCTGATGATAAAAAGGTTAGAAGTGTAGTTTGCCATGAAACTTGTAATATTGTGACATTTTGAGAGTTGTCCTTCATTCCCAAAGTCGATAACTGCTGGGGAATTTGTAATCATTCCGCCGAAGTAAAATTGATAAGCCCAAGTACAACTGATAAATCGATTTGCTAACTGATGGTAGATTTGTTGTGTAGGAAGACAAGATGCGATCGATTTCATCTCAGGACCTTTGATGCATGGACTTAAACAAATCTTTCTTGTGCTTGCCACTGGGCCTGTAGCAGTTGACTCTAATCCCACTGATTCAAACAGTTCGCTTATTTTGGCTGAAATTCGGACTAGGAGGCCTGATACATTGCATAAATTCAAGAGGTGTGGGGGTGCATGGAACACTACCAATAAACATCACTGGGCTGTAAGATTTCCAAACATTCTCGTGCAAATATAATCTACTTGCAACTTTTGAAAAATAAATTAAAATGCTAAGCACAGAAAAAGGAGTAGCCAGTAAGATTTTGGCTATTGCCAGAGGATACCCACTATTTTTAGACCAAACCTAAAGCAGTCTTACACTTGCAGAGATATGTATTTATAAAATGTTTTATTTGAACTTTCTTATAGCTCTGGTAAGTTACCTGTTCAACTCAAGCAATTTACATTTTTCTAGCTGAAAGCTGTGTAACTTTGAGAAATTTCCTCTTTCACTTTATGCAATTATGATTTTTCAATTGGTGGCAAAAAGCACTTCCTGGCTTGATATAAGCCCTTTAACGTTCTTCTTAGGCTTTAAACATATTGTCTGTTTAAGGCCATGGTCAATGTTGACCAGGAACCTCAAACTTATATCAAAATTGTCAGCCATGGTTCTCAATGAAGAAGAAGAAAGTGGTCGACTGCAATGAGCTAATTACTGCAATGACTAATCCAGTCTCTTTTTCATGGCCGCCCTGCATATATCCTGGGATTTTGTTCTGTTTTAGTGATTAGTGGAGGCTCTATCTGATGCAGGAACCGCCCGTGAGACGGCCCAAGGGGTCTAAAACCGAATCTTCATTAAGAATTTCCAGCCATAGCATCAACACGGGGAGTACCCCAAGGGTACGGTTCCCATTCACTATACGAGCATAGAAGATCTAATGAGATTTGGCAGTAAACCCCCTCGTCGGCCTACTTTATGAATCCTAAGAACAGCTACTAGGTCTAGAATGGCGGCCATGAAGTATGTTCTAGTCTGAGTTATCAATTTTTTTCGAGTTGCCAATTTCAATGTTTTGAATCCATTGTGCTACGAGTAAAGGATTTTATTTTCAGTTAAGAATCCGATAGAAATTGCAAGTATTATCAGAACCATGGTTTCTATACATGGTGGAACAAAGCTCCCAAGTGCCCAATTCTGAATTAACCCAAATTCTCAAACAATAAACCAAAATTTTGAATCCAGTTTTTGATAAAGAAGTTTGCTTTACAAGTGAGAATGACAGCTCCCTAACTTTTCCTTTCATAGCCCTTAACTATCTTTAACCTGATAGAACTTGCTTTTTCTAATGGTTTCCTGCAACAACATTGAGTTTTCATATCATTTCATAGCCCTCTGCTATCCTTAGCCTTGATAGAATCAATCGTTTTTCTAATGGTTTCAGATTATATATATATATAGTGGGATACGTGATGGGGGATTAGCACTATGGTGCAAAAGGCAGTCTGAATGTATGGATGCCTAATATACAGAAGCCCCTAGAGTTCAGTCACGGATGTGGGTCATCTCTGGTACCTTTGGGAATGATCTCAACACAGTTGAAGCTGGGTGGCAAGTATGAATTACAACTATGATCATTGCCTTGGAGCGTGCACAGTGCCCATGTATAAGTTATGGTGATTTATAAGTTATGCAAAAGACAAAATATTCTAAGTAAATACACCAATTTACACCATAATTTTATGAGTGGCACTGGTTGGGCGATTGAAGATGCAAAAGACAAAATCAACAAGCTGTTAGAGGAATTTGAGACAGAAGGAGATATTGGAGAAGCATGTCAATGTATTCGGGATCTTAATATGCAATTCTTTCACCATGAGGTTGTGAAGAAAGCCTTGGTAATGGCAATGGAGAAAAATAATAATATGCTGTTGAATTTGCTGCAGGAATGTTCAAGTGAAGGTTTGATTACGATAAATCAAATGATGAAGGGTTTCATAAGGGTTGCTGATAGCCTTGATGACCTTGCCTTGGATATTACCAATGCTAAGGAAAAGTTTGCAAGTTATGTTCAGGAGGCCAAAGCGAATGGATGGCTGGTATCGTCTTTCACTTTTGGCAGAATTTCTGATCCAACAGAGTGAAATGGGGATATGTCTTCATGATCTCAGGGACCTATATCTTCCTTCTGGTTCAGATATTACCTTTACAAACACATAAATCAGTTTTTTTCTTTCCTTACACCTCACAAAGTTGAGCTGTATGCCTCTGTAAAAGAGTTTGAGACGAAGAATGTAGTATGGTGCAGAGTTAATTCTGTAGTTGTGTTAAATTTGGTTTACTGCTGCATAGCATGAGGTGCTAAAACTTAACCGAAATTGGTGGTTTTTTGGGTTGAAAAAGGTGTTACGAGGCATTCAACAAATTGGGCCAGTTCAACAAATGGAAACTTATTGTTGGAGTCATTATTTTTGCAAAGCATTGTTTACACTCTATAGTCATCCTTCCTTAGCAGAGTCCAGTTTTTTATTCCAGTATGTGATACATCATTTAGTGTATACTCCACACAAAGTGAAATACATGTGATACATCATTTAGGGTACACTCCACATTTAGGGTACACTCCACACAAAAGCGCGAGAGTGAAAGTTTATTGCATAATATCTTTCCTACTAATCTACCATATTTTTTCTTGAGAAAAAACAGTCAGGGAATATGTATCTATTAAATCTCTGCATGTTGAAATACTTGTACTTGAATATTTTGTTTACTTCATGTATTTCAATACAGTGAATCTGTAAATGTCATTGTTTACTTCATGTATTTCAATACAGTGAATCTGTAAATGTCATTGAAGATATTTTTGGAATTTCTTTGAAGCATTTAGATAGCTGCTCTTGTTCTGTCTGTAACATTTTTAAATATAAAACACAAATTGGATTTTGATTTTTATCTGGCCATGCTCAGGGCTTAGATGTAACTCTCTGCCCTGAGGTTATGATAACCATCCAGCAAAATTGTGACATGTGAGTGTCCCCAAGTAACACAACTACCTAAATAGAATGGTTCTAGTAATTACAATTAGACTGTGTTGCAGGATTATAGGCCATTCTGTGCAGGTGATCCAGTGTTGTTGGTAACAAGCATGTTCGTTTGCAGCTATATAACCATCTGTCAAACTTGATAAATTCAGGAAAAGCTCATTCAAAGGAGATGGATAAATATAAATACATGGCAACAAATGATCATCCATGCTTGCAGCTATTCAAGCCTGGAGAAGTAGAAGATAAGGTATATAACCGCTTCAATATGACATCAAGATTTGATTGCCTGTTCAGTTTTCCCTAATGATGTTTTAGAACTTCAAAACATTCTAGATTCTATTTTGTACTTTACTCATGCACAGTTCTATTCTATATATAGTACCGTGCATAGGAATATATCATCGTCTTGATCAATAAAATACCATGGTAATGTATACATACTGATTATTTGATCTGATCCATCTAGCCTAAGCAATATTTTTCTATTCAGATCACTTTTGATTGTTCTTGCTTTATCTAATTATGTCCTTACTATTGCTTTTTAAGGGAAGTTTTTTACATGTTTGATCTCTTTGCATCTGCAATATTTGCTTATCAATAATACGCTGATAGATTTTGTACAAGTTCCATTTCTTTGGCATATATCTATTTTACTTTTTATAGATTATATGTTGAGCAGGTAATCTTAATCTTTGTTTCTCTGTTGTGAAAATTTTCTGATATTTAATTTTTTACATCTTATTTCTTGGCATATAGCTGTTTACATTTTAGATTATGTATGCAGTGGACCATTCTTGAACTGGTAATGTCTCTGAGTCTGTGCTGTACAGAAGACCTTATATTTAATTTTTACAATCAACTTTATACATTCCTGATTCCTGTAATGAATTTTGAACGGAAACAACATAAATTTAGCTTAAAGCATAAAATAAATAAAACATATGTTTTGCTGTTTAGATTATATATGTATTGACCTCTTTAGAATTAGTAATCTGAGTTTGAGTTGTAATTATCTTTTTGATATTAAATTTTATAGTTAATTTTAATTTAATATAAATACTTATATTAACTTTTAAACTATTTTTTACAAACAATAACTTTGAGGTTGTTTTTTATAAGAACATAGATTTATGTTAACTTTGAATGGTTTGTATAAGAACATAGATTTATGTTAACTTTGAAGTTGGTTTTTAACATAGAGTTAGAGTTAAATAGTAATAAATTTATATAGATTTAGAATAACAAGTGAAGTTGGCTTTTGGCTGATCTAAATCATGTTTAGTTAATATCCCAAAAAGAAAGACTGTTAAATTTATTTATGTTGAACGTTACAATTTAGGTGAGACTGGTTTTTGCTTTATCTAGATTATCTGTGGCTAAACTCCCTAGTATTGGAGATGGGGACATTTTATATTCGGGTTAAAATCCCCCATATATTATTAAAATGAATTCAAACTAATTTATAATGTTGAACGTTACAGTTTAGGTCAGACTGGTTTGCATTATCTAAATTATCTCTTGGAAATTGGGACGTTTTATATATATTGAAACGGCCAGTGTAAATTCCGTGAGCGCTTATCATAAACCTAATTATGTATTAGTTCTTCTTAGGTGTTGTATTTATATATTTTCCTTTTTCAACTCTGGAATGGATGATACATACTTACGACCTATAGGCCTTTTAATTTTAAATTATATGATACAATCTACAGGTATCAATCTACAAGATGGTCTACTTGTTCAACTGGATGGTGTTTGAAATGTATAGGATATCATAATGTTGTTAAAGATTTATTTCAAATTTATTGTGTCCTTGTCTATGTAATGACAGAATTTGTCATTACTATTCATATTTTGACTTTTAAGTTCAATTTTATTGTTCTTGTTTGCATATTTAAAACAATTTTTATTATTTGAAATCTCTGTTTGTGGTTATTTTAGATGTAAGATCCTTTTCTTATGTCTATTTTCCCTTTTATACAATTGTTATAATAATTATATTTTTCCTTTGTCTAAATTCCAAGATAACTAAAGTTCACTCTATTTCTAGGTGTTATTTAGGGTTTATACTCTTTGCTTATAGTAGAATCAATGATCTTTAAAATAACCTTTATGTTTTCCATAATTTTTCCATTCTCATTCTTAGAATAAAAGTTATATATAACATTTATCCTCCTGTAAATTTTTGTGTATGCTTTGACGATTACAAGGCTAATGCATACTATGCTATAGGTTAGATATTTAAAAGATTGAAGGATAATCTATATATCATAGTTACTCTTTTTAAACATATGGTATTGATATATACCTGTTGGTTGTTAAATTAAACAAGCGTGAATAAATTTGCATAGTATATTTTTGGACTTATTTAAACAAGAAATATTCATATAGGTATTTAATTTTCATTCTTAGAAATACCCTTTTGAAATACGAGATTATCGTTAAGTGTTCTGTGTTATGTTTTGCAAAAAATTCACTATTAAAATGTCTTTAATTCTTTTATAGGAAATCTCCATGTGCCCGATGCTTTCATAAAAATAAGGACTAAGTCTCATCCATTGTAGGGGTTCCTTCCATGCGTATAGATTAGTTTTCTTTAACATCCTTTATTCATCATCATAATTAATATAAACTACTAATGACCCATTGACTAATAAGAAACCTAGTGTTACGTGGCACCAGTATCAACGCACTTGCAGAGGTGCCCCAGGGAGAGGGAGTCATTTTTATTTTTTTATTTTTTTATTTTTTTGGCCAGGAGAGGTCTTTAGCCAGCCTTTTCTGAGTAGGGGTTATGGCCTGACCCTCTGGTTTCTCCCTTGGAAGTACCATGGCTTAGTGGCATTGTTGACTGCCTCATGAAAGAGCTTAAAGCCTTGAGGTTGGTGTCCGGGGCTTCCAGGGGTGGATCACTGGGTCACATGACCCCAACCTTGATTCATCATTCCAGCAGCAGATGTTTCAGCACTGAGGCACCTATTTATCCTCCAGATCACTTTACACACCCTCCTGGCCCTCCAGTTCATCAACGCCCTCTCTGGGGTCCTCCTTTGATGATGACATCATCCTTGAGGCCAGACTGTTATGCTTGATTGGGGGGGCATTGAGGGATTTTCATTACTGTTGGGGTTAGATGGGGCATGATGACCCCCGCCTCCGCAGTATGGCCTTCAGAACAGGCTGATTTGCTCATGTTTAGTCATATGTGGGTAAATACTGGGGAAAATATCCCAAATTACCCACATTTTTAATCATTTTATGTTATTATTGTTTTAATTTTAACTTGACATTTATAATTTCAAATTGACATTTTAAAAAGGCATGTGGGTTTGGATTTTATTTATTTTGTAAAATGTGTGCGAAAATGTATAAATAAACTTTTCTTCACTTCATTTTAACACAACAACTCATGGGATAAAACATTTATTTTTGTTTTTTACCCTATTTGGGCTCTTTTAGTGATGCCCACCTCTTGAGGATGGATGTACTTGCTAGTTTGGAGACAAATATTCGAAGTATCTTTTGTTCTTGCTCTTTGCTAAGGTGATGCTAGGAGTTTTTTGCTTAACACATGCACAAGGAGGTATCTAAGTTTCTTCTATTGATTTCACTTTGTTAAATGTTGTGGGCTGGTGCAAGCTAATGCTGGCCACTCATGACGTGTTAGTCGTAATGGACTTCTGAAAAAACAGAAATCTGAACGTCAAAAAACAATATTAGAGCTACCTACACAACTTTTTGGAATATGGCGCAAGAAGATCAAATGTAGAAAATCGGATTACCTTCCGGAATATATAATATTATTTATGGAAATTAAGTATAACTCCCAAAAAATGGGGTTCTCCTAAGGTTGGTATGTTATTTTTTTAAGAAAATATAATGAATATGTTTGCGTTAGCCCTCTGGTTCGGTATTCAAGTGGTGGATTTTTGTTAAAAAAATGATATATAGTCGTAGATAACATGCCGTTCTAGTGTGGCGTTATTTTTCCATATTTATTTATGTTAATTTTTTTTTTTTTAATTAAGGAAGTTAACCCATCCTTAAAATTATTAGGCCGAGCGTTAGCCCTCGATATCATGGTCTTAACCTAATCGATCAACAATTTTTATTTTTTTTAGGATGTATGTTTTTGTGTGTACTTGTGTGGGTTCTTTTCCGTTTTCAAAATACGTGAGCTAATAAAAAGTTATAGATGGAAGAAATAACCTACTCTTTGTGTAAGATTGACATTAGTGCAATTGAAATTAACTAAAAAATAGGAACAAATAATAGTTTTAATAAAAAATTACATATTCGAAATCTGCACACATAGTTCTACAAGTGTGTGCAATTTCATTAGCAGTGGACAAGTGTAGCATACGCAGAATCATGCTCGAAACAGAAGAAGTTATAGAATAAGATGTATTTTGTTATAACACAGTCCAAGACACTTGTTTGGAAACTTGAACCTAAAACCAAAGTGGCCAAGTCATCCACCACGTTGGTGGGAAAGGAATTGACCACCAAAATTT